>OZ024813.1:155520452-156120452 GCA_964017055.1 Chloromyia formosa | reverse complement strand
AGAATTTTCGTCAAAATTTTATAGGACGTACAAACTAGTGAGATGCCCCTGTAATTCTCACACCGCAGTTTATCTCCCTTTTTATGAATTGGACAGATGATGCTTCTGCGCCAATCGTCTGGGATCTCCTCGTTCTCCCATACTCGCAGGAGTAATTGATGTATGGCATCAACTAGACTCGTTCCACCGAATTTTAGCAGTTCAGCTGGAATCTCGTCAGCGCCCGGCGCTTTATTTCGTTTTAGTGACCGCAACGCGAGATCAACTTCCTCTACTGTCGGGGGTTGAATGGGTGGGCCTAGATCAACAATATCGTCGAGAGCTTCCTGTGTGGGGATGTTATTTTAGATGGTCGGTTTAGAAGCTCTTCAAAATAAGAGGCCCATCGTTTGTTAATACCATCGGTGTCGCTGATGATGTTTCCATCCTTGTCCTTACAAAGGCTAGTCCTGGGTTGGTAGCCGTTCTTAATTGTATTTACTAGTTTGTACGCTTGTCTGGTGTTCCTATTAGCTAAGTTTTCGTTTATGTTCAGCAACTGCTCAAGGTATTTATGTTTCTTACGTCTAATTATTCTATTCGATATTCGCCGTAGCTCGTCATATTTTTCTCTTCCCATCATATGCCTGAGTCCATTGTTATCAGCACCTATGTACTTTTGCATGCGTTTAGTTGTTCGTAGAAGGAGTCTTTCGCCACAGTATTGTCGGGTTCAGTTGGTGCATAGCATTGTAGTATTGTGATGTTTCTCATTTTAGCCCACTCTCTAATTGAAGAAATCGTGCCGTAACATTATTCTTACGCACCACATCAGAAGGGAACAATGCATCTATGGTTTGTAATAATATTAAAAAAACCGAATCTTTAATTAAACAAGATGTCCACTAAAAACATCTTTGACGTCAATCCAATTAAAAGATACCCACTTTCGCTCAGTAGTAAGAACGAAACTGCGCACATTCAGGAACGCGAAGCAAAATCATCTCATGAAAGAATACATAATACCAACTCAGCTGATGGACCTTTCATAAAGATCCATCATGTTTGCTTCTTCCTTCAGACGTATGGATATTGCATGAAAATTGGGGATCCCCAGAAGAAAAGTCAAATCCAATACCGAGTTCATAATACATTAGTACACGTTCCGAGAAATAAAATCTCATTGTTGAAGAGAGAAACCCTAAACTGGGACACAAGAAATTGTGTTTTTTTTTGTGTTGTGTACCCACTTGGAAAAGCTAAGCTGCTTGTTAGTATCTTGGCGACGTCTTATATTTTTTTCCTTCTTGAAAAAAAAAAGACAATGTGAACGTCTTAAATTACGATGTCATGTTTATTTTTCGTTTTTAACTTTGTCGTTGGAAAAGGCTCTTTTAAGAAAATATATACAGTGCGGCCAACGAGAAGATGATCGACTTTAATTCCCTTAATTAAAAATGAATTCTCCTTCATGTCACCTAAAAGACACTCGTTGGTGGTAATGTGCAAGATGATGAGTATTATGTCGGCAAAGATAAAGATGTGAGTTCTTTTCAGCATACGCCACAAAGCCTTGATATCGTGACATAATTTGAGTGTTTTTATGTGAGCGTTTTTTTTCTATCTCATTTTAGAAAAATATGCAAAATCATTTTGTTTTGGGAAGAAAGAAAGACAGGAGAATAGACAGGCTCAGCACCTTTCAATCTGTTGTATACAGAATATAATGTGTCTGGCTGGATGTATTTTCACTATACCGTGCCTTTGCTCTGGAATTGTTCCAGTTCTAGTATCATGATGAAGCTATCAATGACCTCTTGCCTGGATGAAAGTCATAACTGTGTAGAACAATCATGATGCTGCCGTTGGATGAATTATATGATAAAAAGATACATGACCACTTAATGAACTGATACGTGATTTATGACGAACTCATCCGACCATAGTTGATGAAATACTCGCAATTCATTGACAAGATCATCAGGCCGTCATCATAAAGACAAAAAAAAAATATTCCCGTGGGCCAGAACTGGAACCCACCACCTCTCGAATAAGCTCTTTACCATCGAGTTACCACTACACCTGTTCGGTCCTAAGATTTCAAGACCGGCTTTAGTTTCTTATGAAAACCGGCTTTCCTAGCGGTCAACCGGATCATTAAAAAAAACCGGCAGATGGTTAAAAAAAAACCTGGTTAAAAACCCACTCATTAAAAACCGATTCTCAAAAAAAGCCGACCGAGTACTCGAGTACTCAAAACCGACTTCTTAAAAACCAACCGGCTCCGACGAGTTAAAAACCGACTCATTAAGAAACCGATTCACCAAAAAACCGACAGAGTACTCGAAAACCGACCGGCTCATGGTTATAAAACAAAACGGGTTAAAAACTGACTCATTAAAAGACCGGTTCACCAAAAAACCGACCGAGTACTCAAGTACTCGAAAACTGACTTGTTAAAAACCGACGGGCTCATGGTTAAAAAAAAAAACCGTGTTTAAATCCGACTTATTAAAAGACCGATTCATTAAAAACCGACTCATTACAAAACGAATGCTCGAGTACTTGAAAAACGACTCGTTAAAAACTTATCGGCTCATGGTTAAAAAAAAGCCGGGTTGAAAAACCGACTTATTAAAAGACCGATACGCCAAAAACCGGTCTCGAACGACCAAATGTGTGGATATACCAAGTACCAAATCATACTCAAATCAAAAGCTAAAACCTTTTCTTGAATAATTCTGTTCTGTCCTGTACTGTACACACAAAAAGTGCTCCATGTTCTCAGCGGTTTTTAATTAATGAGTCGTTTTTTTAACTCGGATTTCTTAACCATGGACCGGTTGGTTTAAACGAGTCGGTTTTTTGAGTACTCGGTCGGTTTTTTGGTGAATCGGTTTTTTAATGAGTCGGTTTTTAACTCGTCGGAGCCGGTCAGTGTTCAACAAGTCGGTTTTTTGGTGAATCGGCCTTTTAATGATTCGGTTTTTAACCCGGTTTTTTTTTGTAACCATGAGCCGGTCGGTTTTCGAGTACAGTTTTTTAATGAGTCGGTTTTTTTTACAGGTCATGAGTTGGTTTTTATGATGACCATAAGCCGGTTTTTTTCAATGATTCGTTTTTTTCGAAACGGGTATCTCGGGACCGGTACTAACAGAAGACCGGTTTTAAGCCGGTGGATCGGTTCTAGGAATAGGCCTAGTTACCACAGTTGTGCATCTACATACGAGTCCCGTATAACGAACATATTGGTTAGAGCAAACATGTCGGTCAGTACTGAGGAGCATTTCGGAATAATTTTTCGAGTGAACGCACGCGATTCCGCAAGCTCGCTCGCCCGTAAATTCCATACAGTTCGCTTCACGATATCTGGAATGATGAAACGCCTGTAGAAAATGTTGGCTCAGTTTAATAAGTGCGAAAAATCCAAAGGTCATATTTCTTCCAAACACGCTACGATTGAAAATACGTTGCTAGATTAGTTAAAGCAACACCGCGCAAATAAGATCCAAGTGCACCCCTTCCTGGATTCAGTGTTTTCGATCACGCCACAATATTGTTCACGGAGGTGCAGGTGTTGACCGAGCAATAGCAGGTAACTGGTTTGAGAACCTGTGGCCGAAACTACCTGCTGGTTACACTGCTAACGAAATTTTCAACACTGATGAGATGAGGTGATTTTTTCATCTTACACCTGATCACACTTTTAAAGTTAAAGGATAGAAATGTTCGGGTGGAAAGCTGTCCAAAAAGCCTGTTAATCGCTTTTTTCGTTGCAGCCAACATGACCGGTTCCATTTAAAAAAAGTTACTAGTGATCGACAAAAGTAAAATGCCATAATGTTTTTAAAATGTCAAAAATCTACCCATTGACTATGATTTCAATCAAAAGGATGATGACTGGATGAATTCGACTATCAACAATTGGGACAGTGAACTTGAACAAACGCATATTCTTTTGCCCATCCCACCTTCCAGTTGACCGATTGAAACAAATCAAGCTGGTTTTTTTTACCTCCGAATTGTACGTTCGTACTTTAGCCCATAGACCAAGGAGGTATTCGAAGTCTGAAGGTATCATTTCGTAGAGAATTGGTGTATAAACTGTGTCGGGAAAACAGAAAATAAGCATGATACAAAAATTAGTTTTCTTAACGCTTTATTAATGATATCCAAGGCATGGAATTCTGTTACGAAAGAAACCATTCTCAACTGTTTTCGCCTTGCTGGTCTGACTAAGGATATTTAACTCGGAACTCATGTGCACACACGGATTTGCAAGATACTGTTTCGCTTCTCAGCTCTGACTGCTCTGCTGATGACTATATGGAGGTGGACGGTGCCATAATTACATGCCAAGAATCCTGGCCACCAGACTACCCAAGAAGAACACACCGCAAATACTTATCAAGAACCGGAAGAATTCGGAAAAATCCCGACTGTTGTCGAAGCTGGCATCGCTAAATGGCGAATTTATTATAGAAAATTATATTTTTTTAGTGTAATTTAATTAATTAATTAGTAAACATATTGTAGATATTTTTCCGGATATGTATATAAATATCCGTATAACTGGCGCTACAGTCCAATCTGAACCATGGCCTCGACATGAGTTAGCATCATCTCATTTTTTAGGTCTTGACGATGTGTCTTGTGCAGAGGTGTATGGATATAATCCATATTTTTAATCTCGCGAGCACAGTGGGAATGTTGAAAAACTAAATTGACGCCAGGGGTCTATTGCACTTTGACAATTAACCGATTAATTAACCCGCACTCTTTTTTTTTTGCACGGCGCTTAATCTTCACCTAAATTACCCTCGACTGGTGTACAAAAGACCGCACCTAATAATTATGAACACTGTTTATTTATTAAATACTCATTTCAATATCATGCTCACCTGGTATAGAAGTATCTACATATGCATATAGCTATCTTATAACAGTTCCAAAAAACTGTTTGTTGTATAACACCATTTATAGCAAACTGTTCGCCGTTTTTTTTTTAAAAAACACCTGCTATAACGTAGAAATATCACCAGTCCCTTCGTTATAACCGATTTCGACTATAATTGTTTAGAAATCATGGTCTCGGAAAACGAATTAGAATTTTTTCCGGTCAATATCCCCCTGAAGAATCGGCCAGATTCAGCGACACTCTTCCACTTACGGATACACAACACTTTACATTTCTGTTACTCACTGTCATTTACTAGATCAGACAGAGTTGGTTTTCGCCAAAAGGCAGCCAATTGCTTAGCTGATAACTTTTTTTTTCTTTCATTTTTCATTGAGGTCCACTGATTCAGGATAGAAAGGTACATAAACGAAATTAGGGGACTTGTGTATGTCTTCAAATATCTTTGCAAAATTTTGTTTCCCCGCTACTCTTCCACGATAAAAAGTGATGAGCTGTGGTGTCTGTGGTCATAGATCATACATAATATATCTGGATGAGCAATATTTTTGGGTATAACTTGAAATCAGTTATCTCACAAAACCCCAATTGCTTTGCTCCTTGTCCGTTCAATATTTAATTGCATCCAAATCCCACGAGACGGACAATATGAATGCAATAGTATCTCACTGAATGCAAGAAATTTTACTTTCTAGCCCATGCATGCATTTATGTGGATTAAAGCATTTATCCCCATAATTGAAGTGGGTATGGGTACGCCTTGTTATGACCACATACATACATATGCTGTCATTCGGAAAACCAAAATTTGCTATCAAGACCTACATATACGAGCAGAGAATATGGTCGAATAAACGTTTTGTCCGTACAGTATGTTTGATGTGTAAACATCCCATGAAGGAGACAGCAATCGAAATCGAATTTGCTTTAATTACACCACTCTGCACACTTACATCTGCGGTCCATTAATGGATGCTGTCAACTGTAGACATCGCCCAGAGATACAACCCAAGGGGGTCTTGTTTCAACTAGACAGATACGAGCATCGTTCCTTATGTATGTAAATTAATGACTTTTTTTTTAATTGGCAGTCGGTTGTAAGAAATGCGGGCGTGATGCTTGACGACAATGGTTTTTGTTTACATACATATATACGGTAAACAGATGACTAGATGACTGATAAGTTCATCAAAGCGGAAGATCTTAATTTTGTCTTGTCTGAACCGTGTAACATTTTTTCCAAAAATTCTTGTTAATTGGAAAATAGAGCAGATCGTCCATGGTTTTCGGGAAATAATTAAATAAAACATATTTTGAGTAACCAAGGTTATCAAGTCAATGGCAGCGTTTTGGCGAGCGGAACAGGCTTCTCCTCCATATGCTTTCCTCTCCGGTAAAATATGTACGGACAACTGAAAATGTTCTCCTCCGGATTTGAAAAGTATTCTGATCCAGAGGGGAAGATTTTCAGATCCAAATATTAACAGTTGTCCGTATATATTTGACCGGAGGAGAAAGCATGTGGAGGAGAAGTCTGTTCCTGATCCGCTCGCCAAAACGCAGCCACGATGTTAAGCTGGACATGACTTTGGCTAGTATCCATACCCAGTCTAAAAACGATTTTATTAAAATTTAGCATTTTCATCTCAAGCTCTTAATAAATGTCCATATGTAGCCAAAATAGATTTCCTATTGAAATACATACACTCGGTTTTCTTGTATTGCGGTTTCCTCCGCTTAATCTGACATAATATGCCTGATTAATTAATTTAAATTTTCACGATCCGAATTGATAAATTGTCGAATGAAATTGACTATAAATTTATTGATTTCAATCGGAAATTTATTAATTTCACACGGACTTTTTTCGATAAACTAGACATGTTTTTCTTAGCTAAATACAAGTATTGTAGTAGAAAAAAATTAAATTATTATTTCTCTTTTCTTTACTTGCAGGTGAGCTTTCTTGCTTCTTTTTTTGATGGTTTCTACCTGAAGTAAGTACAACAGCAACTTATCAATGTGGATATCTATGTAAAAAAAATTATTTTCATGGACTCGGCTGCGTTCAGATTGCCGAGCGATTAGCGAGCGACTGACCGCGTAAGCGACTAAAAAAAATCGAATGCATTGTTTCATATGTACATAACTCTTCAGATTGGCTAGCGCGTGAGCGCGCGATATTCCTAAGCACGTTTAGGCTGCGTTCAGATTGCGGAGCGATAAGCGCGTAAGCGTGTGAGCGCGCGATTCAGCGATTTGTGCTCACACTGGAAAGCGTGCAATGAGTGAGTAACTCTGCAGTTGCAGTTCTATCATGTTGGTTTCAATTGATCGGTAATGTTTTTTTTCTTATAATTTTTATAGTCCTCTTTTTTGATCTGCCCTCCTCACATATTTTGCGAAAATTTTAATGTCCGCGTTTTGGTGCAAGAATTTCATTTTAAAAATCCAACATATGAGTTTTACCCGTTCCGCCGGCCCTGATCCATACATTTTTATGCAATCAAGCAAGTGTGAGCGGACACGCGCGCAACTGACTAGTCTGATTGGATATGTGGGCGCAGTTTGGGTTTCTTTCACATTAAAATAAAGATTAACGTATAATCATGATAGAAGTTGGAAGCAAATTATGCATGCAGTTGCAGAGTGTTGCCTCACATTTATCGCAACGAATATTTGCACATTATCGGCGACCGGACAAAACCCTACTTCCAGCAAGATCGATCGTGTTTACGACAAGAAAGGCATTTCTTTTAAGAATTTTAACTTCAGATTTGCAATTAGCGAACCAAAAAAATCCTACTAGTTTTTTTCCACCAAGATAAGATGTGTTTTTAAAAGAAGCGCTGTCGTTCAGCAGCCTCGTTTGGTTTTTTTATTTTTTGCAATTTTGACTTCAAATCCGCAATCAGCGACATAATCAACCCCGTACTACATAGTTTCTTCCTGCAAGATTGACCGTGTTTATGAAAAATAGGCGTTTCCTTCCTGGATGCCCCATTTTACTTTGTTTTTTTTTTTCAATTTTGAATTCAGATTCGGAATCAGTGTGCAAAAAAAACCCACCAGTTTTTTTCCAGAAAGATTGGACGTAAATTTCCCACAACATATCAATTAATAATTTCTCGACCTTATATATCAAATACATAATCTAGCATACCTACTCAAACCTACATCCATTCCCTTCCCTGTTCTTCCAAATATCTGTATCTTCCGACCTACTCAGACCTGCAAACCTAGATATTTTCCAAATCGCACCTACCGGACCTAGGTCTGGGTGAGTGACCTAGGTCCAAAACAGTGAGTCCGATTTTGAACAACCATGACTATGTCGTGTTGTATGGAACTACAAAGGGGCTAGGCAATGATGCTATGAGCTGGATCATCATAGTTTTTGATTCATTTTAGAGAGGTGTCGATTTTTTCAGGGCAAAGGAGCTGCGTATGATGACATGATAGCCTTCCAGCAGAACCAGAACTGTTTGGGTATATGAACCGGTCCACGATCTTACATTTCGATCTGTCCACAATTTTGGTATTTAGAGATCCTAGTAAAAAAGGTTGTTCGTGATCGTCTACTCCAGTCATGAGAATTTTATTTGCTCTATCATTTTGTGCTGCGTGGCGTGTTAACTGGCCATTATTATCTCCGTGTTTTTCCTATAGACGCACACTCAGATTTTAGGACATCGGCTTATCAAATTTACGATTGTTGGTGGTTTAGTCACTGAAATGCAAATTTAGCATTGTATGTAGTTGTGCTGGATTGAGTTAGATATTCCTCCAGGCTCATCGAAAGTTTAAGTTTTCAGTAGAACTAGATTTTTTAATCAGATTATATAATCTCTCCCCTAAATTAGATAACGATAAAAATGAACCAAATTGAAGTGCTTTTAAAAATAAGGATAAATTAGAAATTCAATAACACAATCATTGGAGAAAGAAAAACGAAACCATGAAGCAAAATACCATCGATTGAATCCAATTAGGATAAATTGAATTTTCGGGATTGTATCCGTAGAATCTATCGTACTTTCTGAAACTTATCCGAATGCTCTTCAAACTTTTTGGCTGCTCCTTGGAATTTTACCTTACATACTTCGCTTTGATTGTACTTTTTGAACTTTTATTAAATAAGATAAAAAAAAAACAATAACCAATAATGGTTACGAAGCCAATTCGCCATTCGGCAACATCTCAAAATAAGACAAGATATGTATGTAGCTAAGTATGTAGTATGAAATCTGACTTTGAGATATTTTTGTATAAAAAAAAATCGTTTATTCTCAGCGAGTTTTAACCAAGTATTTTTGCTGGTTCAACCTGTAGGAATGGCTAAACATAGCACAGCGAAATCAATCGATATTCACTTGAATTCTGAGGTTCGAAAAGAGGCACCACATAAACGCATGAATGTATCGTCGCCCTTAGACAACAGTGGAAAGTAAAAAAGAAAGAAATAATGAAACAAATATTTCGTAAATACGACTACGGAGTATATCCTTGAACATCATGACAAGAGTATACTTTTGTTTTATGACATACATAAGAGAGTCTGTTAACAGCCTGCTGAAGTTGCCAGCAGAAATAGGATTTCAATGGGTATGACTTCTTTAAAATGGGAAAACTTATGACGGTGGATTCAATTTGTACTACGTAGGACATACAAGAGATTGCTGCTACCATCGGAATTAATTTCATGTTTGACTAAACTCGAATATCATTGTTTTGATTTCAATTGCCAATTAAAATGTTCAGTCTTTGTTCTAAAGCAAAATTTTCAAAACTGAAGAAAGTCGTAATATTTCGAAGGATTGTTACATCTAATAATAAAAATAATAACACTTGATTCCTTAGGGAAGACATTGTATATTTGATTGAGAAAAAAAAACCTGTTGTCGGCACATCCCTAATAAGTGACACGAATATGCAATGCAATTATTTAATAACATTTCTGATGAAGTGAATGTTCACGCTCTGCTGTTGCATTGTGCAGAATTCATGCATTGGGAAATGTCCTTTCCGTCGGACAAGCCCCTGAAGAATGAACTTCTCGGTTCTCATTCGGACCTACGTATTCTCCGGTTTTAAATGATTTAAGGTATGCCCCATCCTCTGTTATTTCGATATCTGTGGTGGCCTGTAGATCATCTCGAGGGAACAACACTGATAAGTCACTTTTTAATAGAGCGGAAATGTTTTTGACGGCCGATTTCTTCCATTACTGCCTTGTAGCTTATTGCGAATGATTTCATATTTTCATTGCCGCAGAACTGTTTGGAAAAATGTTGTTTATTTTATGTTGATTGCACATTTTATGAATATGTGTGCGGGCTTATATGATTGAACTAAGTCACCGTCACCCGCTGTGTGGGTCGATCGTAGGCTTAGACCTTTTAGACATTGATACCATAATCTGATTATTTCTTCAGTTCAGCAGTTGTTCTCCTTTCGCTGAATTAAGAGTTTCTCTGTTAACATAGATGCTATCGCAATCTGCGATATCTTCTCCTCTGCTAGTACTTCTATAACAGTCTGCTAGTGGAAGACGTAGTAAAAGGAATCCTCATCGAAGGCCCTGGCAGACTATTCTTGCATTTTCGGCTTTTCCACTTCTTGGTTGCTCCTGGCCGCTGTTTTGAAGAAAATGGGAGGGGGGTAATAGCAATGTCATGTCAATAAGCACATACTCCCTACTGCTCAACACTTTCAGATTTTATAGCGGTCTATTCACAACAAAGTTCCAGAGAAAGGAATAGAGCACTCCACTTTGCGGGGTATTTCTGCACACAAGTCTTCGTTCAGATGATGTTTCCAGAGAAGCGGAAGTGTGCTAACACTAGCACCATGAGCTTCATAAAACAAAGTCGAAAAGCAAAGCCTAACACCAAGCTCTATATAACAAACATTTTGGAGGGGGCCCCCCTCTGGATCCCCCACTGAGTATAAACTCATTTTATCAAATCCATAATTATTTTCATAAACCAACTAACCATGCAAAATCTGCTAAAAGTCACCTAAATCCAAAATTACATCATCAAATTAATGAAATCCAATTGAACTTTCACGTCTCTGAGTACTCAAAAGTCCTTTACTTTCGTCCTCTTAATGAAGCATTTGTGCATGTCAGCTCATTTGGTTGCCGTCAAAAAACATCCACCGAAAAAGGGTTGATGACATCTCATTTGTTAGCCGCCATTCGCCTGATACCATTTTGCGAAAATCACTTGGTTTCATGGATGTCCAGGCCCGTTTGCTTCCATCCAGACGGGGCCCTGCAATTTGTTTCGTTGATGGCTACATTTTGGCCGTCACCTACTCATAAATGACGTCGGATTCAACTAACTACCATTGGACTGCTTCCTCCTCATTTCAAGCATTTTCTACAAAATTGCAAAAGTTCATAGCTACTACTCTTAGCCTGGGGCTTAATTAAAAATCTGTCACACTGGCAAATTGAAAAGGAGCCGCTGGAATTGGACAAATCATCAAGCCCAAGTCACTGGCTAAGTGTCGTCATCAGTCCAGTCGTTTCATTGTACTATACTGGCTCGGTAATTCCTGACCTAAGGGAATTTATAGATATCCTTAATAATGGCTTATGGGCTAAAAAAAAATATTGCTTCTGTCGACAGACAACAAAACGAATGAAATTGGTTTCAATCGGTTACGGCTGAACGAAAAAATATGTAGGGCAGTTCAAAATGGCAAATTTCGTTTGGATGCGAGCCAAAATCGATAGATAAATGTTTTCTGGTCTCGTTTACGGGACATGGACAATTTTTATGGGAATGTTGGATATGTTTGGAGTACAATTGGACGAATGTGCAACTGAAATGAGAGGAAAGTGTGTTGGAGGATATTTTTCGACATTTGAAATATTAAAACTTCCTTAGCAAAATTGTTTTCTTTAGATTTAGGTTGGTGGAATTTCGTAAAAATGCCATTGCGATTAATTTCATTTGAATTCCCAACTACGGTGTGCCAGTATACCTTCTCCCGAAAAATATTCATACTAGTGAGGCGCTTCCATTATTCCAGTACAAACTGTTCAGAACGAGAAAAAGGAGAACCACAAAAATCCCATTTGCCTCTATCCACTCGACACTCGGAAATATATTGCATAAATGGTCCGAGTCAAATATTCTACTTACGTCAGCCACCCTCCTCACCGAAAATAAAAGGCAGGAAACGCTGCAACCAAAGACTGGATTGAAAGGACGAACAATTCCATCGAAATTTATGTTCCGTCTTTTATTGCTTGCTAAAGGCTCTTAATAGTTCAATAATTGTTCGTTGGATAGGATACAATTAGCAAGTTAATTTGACGAAATCGTTACAAAAAGGCAGGTCTACGGTTCGTGTTAATCCAAGCATTGTTTATTCAAGCTGTTACCTCGCAGCCATTCTGGAAATAGATGAAGACGACAACTAATTATTGTTTCGTTTTTCTTCAAGTCTCGCCCGGAAAAAAAAGTTCCGAGAAAATGTCATGTCACTTTGGTAATTGCGAAACGTAGTTTACTGACCTAAATTGTGTGTTGTTTTGGGTAATGTTTGGCACATTGAAGGTACAGGTACTGACATCAAGACATTAATTATTAGAATTGAATTAACTAGTTAATATGGAATAATCGTTATAGGTAGGATGGACTAGAAAGAGGCGAATATGTTCCTATTAATAATGACAAGAGAAAAAACATTGCCTCCCTATACCATCATTAAATCGAGGATTTGATTAGTTGCTTTTCTATGTAATTCTAAGTCCAGCGCTGTGGCAATTAATTGGTAAGTTTTCGAGGAACTCATGACTTTTCAACGTATCCTGAAGTGTCACGTAAGTTAACAACATATAAGTTGTGATAATTTCGAAATTATCTCGTCAAACATCTGCTAGCCTCCACTCAATATAAACTCGAACTATGCTAATTTCAAGTGCATAATATACTAGTCAACTCCACATAAATGACCATTAGTGTTCACCATCATCGCCTGGCCTGGGCACTGAACTTACTAAGAAGATCGACTAAACTCAAGTCTTAATTAATTTCAATTAGACGTAAGTAAGAGAAAGAACGCCACGAATAAGGAAGTGACTTTTCACCGTAGATAAGTTGGGATATAGCGTGAACATCTTGCGGATTTATCTATTCACAACAATTGGGCGGTCGTTCTCAATTAATTGACCAGAGAATGAAGAAAGGTCAACCATCCCGTCATCGCCATCACCATGACCACCATCAGAATCATCGTCGTCATCCGCTTCGAGGTTGGATGATTGTTATTTCGATGTTGTTGCTTTCATTACCATTACCACCTCCATCAAAATGACTAATTTCATTGTGCACTATAGTGTTATAAGGCTATTTATTCGGTGTATATTCTGCATTGACTGTCATCGACATCAAACGTTGCCAGGAGACAGCCGGATCAAAACTAATGAACGAAACACGATGACAATTTAAACAATTTCCTCTTGTCGATTAGTCACACTTGAAATGTCAATTAAAATACGATCGATGGGAATTGGTTTTATACTATGAAACACTTTCGCGGAACGCAATGAGAATTGGGCCACAATTCAATTATCCTCTATTAGAGAGGCAAGAATTCGTACACGAACCTGCATTGACTCAGTTATGTTGAAAATGATATGTATGTATTAGGGAATTGGATGATTAAGAGTGCCATTGCGGTCCTATACAATAAAAAATTCCCAGCGAAGACCGATTCGGTGTGCCATTATGACGGTTTCTTTATCCCAGTAAATAAAGTATATATACTTTATATGCGAATATTAATTTTACACCTTTAGGTGAATTTCAGAGTATTCCGAGTGGATGGAAAATTATCTATCAAGACAGTTAAAACAAATTATCCATACGCTGAATCACTAGAGATTTTTTATTCAATTGGCGAAAAGCTTGAACACCAACCATTGTTACGGCGGGATTTGAACCCATGATCGGAAGGAAGAATTCATCGGACTTGCGCCTCAACGCATTAAGCTACTAAGCTACCGACTCACTGATATGACGATTCGTGTTTCGGAAGAAGAATAGAGCTAATATGATATAAATATTTATACTACCCATTGGAGTAACAATTATTTTTTGCTTTTAGTTATGAATTTTTTGTATCATATTGTTTTCTTACACCAGGTATTATTTTTAACATCTATCGTGCGGTGTATTGAAGGAGTATGATAGAAAAGTGCATTATCCGGCAACTAGTGTTAAAAGGAGCCAAATATTTTTTTACTGTGTACTTTTCCAATTAAATTTTTGAAAATTGAACGTCATACAATCAAAAATTGTTTCCTCATAACAAGAAAGAGTTTATTTTCAAAATAGTCAAATAGACTAACTGAGTTAAGCTTGTTGTAGGAGTGTTGAATGAAACCTAAAATTTTCAAATCAAACCAAAATTTTTTCCTGTGTATTTTCTTCTTCCGAACGGTCGTTGTAATTTTGACTGTTGGGCGATTGCTGACAAATAAGTAGGTAGTCAGCACAACCAGGTTAAGGAAAGGTTTCCCTTCTCACTTTTCCTGATTTAAGCTACATCAGGAGAAGTGGGAAAGGTTTATGGCATGTATTGTTTCTGTTTTTACACCTTAAAAAGTAATTCATCACTAAAAGTGGGAAATTAGAAGAAACATTGAATTAAAATAAGAAAAATGGTTTCGTCGGTGCTTCAAATGCGCAATTAGTCCTATTCTTATGGGCATAACCCCATATAACAATGAGTCGCTTTCAAAAGTGTTGTTAAGCCAAATATATGTATTTTCGTTTATGTCGCAATTCAAAATGACAGACACCATATGGTCTCGTGAGGCTTCGTGTAGTAGTTTTAATGTTTACTATCTAAAACTGAGAACCACTTAAGTAATGACCCATTGACCATAAAGATTCAGTTTCCGATTTTTCATTACACACTTTTCATTCATGCACTTGCCACAAGCCACGCCCACAAAGATGAACTCTTCGTGATCATCCCTCAATTTCGCATGGTTCCCCTTACCTGAAGAGCGCACGGTCGCCGCCATTTCTCACTTTATCAGCAATCATGTACATTTGCCAGAGAGACATGCAAACAGCATGCGATCTCATTGATGCTTCCAATACGAAATGGGTTGATCATAACACGAATTCTTTGTTATGAGATTTCAGATACTTTCTCAATGTCTATTATGTATCTGATCATAAGCCACATTAGCTATTCATTAAATATGCACCTTGTCCTAACCCATATTTCGTTAACCAGCTATTATATACGAAACTTCGTCAATAGAATTTTACAAATTTTCGTGGTAGCATCAACCAATTTCGTACTGGATAAGGGGATAGTATTATAAATTACCATCTGTTGGTATGCGACGTTCACTTTTAGAGGCCCCGCTAGGCACAATGGACGTGGATATAAGACCCCCATAGACAATGCAATTCATCGTTAGACGACAATGATATTCGTCTTCGGATCAATCTGTCTATGGTATGGAACTGTAAAAGAAATCGTCAACGATAAGTACATACACTGTGCAATCAGTGTGACGATCACAATATCGTCAGATCGATGTCGACTGATCGCAAGGTATATGGGGCTTTAGTTTTCACTTTTTGCACATCCATTGTGTACCGATTAGTGAACACAACACATACGCAAGTGAGATACTATGGGCAACCTTTGCTTAATTTATACTAAGTCCCAACTCTGTCTATTTTTCCTCTATGGAAGCATCTCCGACCATGTAAACTATATATATTCTTAGTCAGTATGATGAGACGAGTCGATTAAGCTTTGTCCGTCTGTCTGTCTGTTTCTATGCAAACTAGTCTAAACTAAACTAAAGCAATCGAGCTGAAATTTTGTACAAATTGCAAGCTGTAAATATGTCGGAACCAACGGAATCGGAACACTACTTCATATAGCTGCCATAGGAACGACCGGTCCAAAAATTCGTTTTTGTGAGAAAAACTTTTTTCACACTTATCAAAAGTATCTTTAATCAAATCACATTCCCTTATTTGGTTGAAATTGGACTATTCTATCGTATAGCTGTTATAGGAACGTCCGTTCCAAAATTAAGCTTTTGTTAGAAAAACTTTTTTATTTCTGAAGATATCTTTACCAAATTTCATATTATTCAATCATATTGACTGTCAAACCACGTTCCTAAATTTGGTTGAAATCGGTCCACTATTTCATATACCGCTCATAGGAACAGTGAAATCGGAACAAGTTTTACAACAAATTACAATTTCAAAGTGGCAAGTGCACTGTAAATCATAACGAAGGTATGATAGCCTTCCCGGCAGGTGACAAGTCGAAGCAATGAAGATGATCAACCGTATTTAGCAGTTATGAAGAAACTTACTAACATAAATTAAAACTGAGTGCGGTCGTTTTTTTGTTTACGTTCTTGATTGAAATAAAACAAAAGTATTTCGTTTCCAAAAGAGTTTGGAACGTATCCTCCAATTTTGTACTCACTTTTAGTCTCCGATAACACGGTTCCACATAGCACGGCATTTTGTAGAAATGTGTCTACGGAAGCTTACCTTTAAATAATAAATAAAGGCAGGCTAAGGTACCCAGCTGGTAGGCACTGCAACCATAAGATCTATTGTGCCTTTGACTTACATAGTTTTCAAACATTTGTGTGTCATGCTTATTGCGAACACATTGCTTATCGGCAGGTCACTCTCACTACGATTAATCCTTAGGCATCTGTGAGAATCTCTGGCAATCCCATCGGCTATTTCTACAAAGGCATACATATATGTACATATTCTTTGTCACTCCTGTAGGAATGATAGGTGCATGACTCCAAACCAACAGTATCGAGTACTTAACCTCTGTCCATCTTTATATGTATCTTTTTCACTTTTGTATTGGACGAATTGTTTCAATTGAGCTCAAAACAACAGTCAGCAGTCACCATATGTATTGCATCAATGATTTATTCGCTTCAATACTATGCCTTTCGGCTCGAAGCACACAACAGTGTGATATTGAAACAAACGTCCTCTATGACAGCACATTGACCATTACAATTATTTACAACGACTGATTCTATGGGACATGTTGCGTGTATGCAGCGTGTCGTGGTGCTTCAAACAAGCCTGGCCGTCAGCCAGCCATCCATTCATTTATTCATTGAATCATTTCATTCTCGCATACAACAAAGATTCATTCCATCAAATAGTACAATACACGGTACGGCACGGATAGTACTCGTAGCGTGGCTACCATACTCTGTCACCACTACGGAACTCCAAATACCAATTCTATTCATTTTCAGATTGGAAAGCCTCTGGATCATGATGACAAAGATGAGAGTGAAATAAAAAAAAATCAGTAGAAGATTGCAGATAAATCGGTTAATTGAAAATGGCTTTTGTGCGTGTACGATGGTGGGCGAGAAGATAATAGCTCCAATGTCAATTTGTGCAAAAATATGAAATTCTTATCTAATAAACTCAATCAGAAGATGGCGGGTTTTGTGTAAGGATATGTCTTATGTACCTATAGTTGAACGAAAATGATTAAGATTTAGTAACGACTGTCTATACCGGCATCACCTCTAATAAAAGCAATCATAATCATGAAATCGTGATTAGAATGACTTTAAAATGCTTATGATGCCCTGCTACAGACCATAGCCCATCGCTGTCAGTCACTATCGTGAATCTGGGTAGATAGCGGTTTGTGGCGATGATGGCTGCCAGCAATTGGCGCATAATAGCTTTAAAACAAATTTTTTGTTAAACGCCATGGCCACTAACTGCTATACGCGTAGATACACGATGGCAATGACTTCCAATCGCCAGTCGTAGCCTATTGCCTGTAGCAGGGATGAAATTTTTTTTAATAGAAATAGTTATAGAAATCATCCCATTTTTATTCTATTTTAAGAAAATTATCTTGCATGTATAATACATAATACGTCGTTCAAGATGATAAGTAGGCGCAGGAGAAACAATCACCAGCGGACAAAAATGTCAATGTAAAGTAAAACGAAACAGTGCGGTTTCCCATGCTGGCCATCGTAAGAGCCCGCGCACACGGCAAACTTTTTAGTTCGCAGAAAAACTAAATAGTTTAGTCAGAAAAATACAACACACACGGTGGTTCATGAAACCACGCACACAGCGATAACTAAATAGTTTAGTCTGCTGTCTTATAAACGCTGTCTGCGGTCTCATAAACCGCCGTGTTTTCCATTTTTCTGACTAAACTATTTAGTTTTTCTGCAAACTAAAAAGTTTGTCGTGTGCCGAGCTCTAAAAAAACTAAATTTCAAAACTGTGATGTTTATTGTGCATACACAGACTTGAAAACCTTTCTCTACTTCTCGGTCCATTAAATAATTTAATCCATTGGAAGATTCTTATGATATTGAAGTATCCATGACTGAATGGAAGATACTAGTATCGCTTCAATTATCTCATCTATGAAGTATGTGCTCAGACTGGTGCATATTTTCAGATCAAATTTTCATTAATGAACTAAATATATATGTGGAAGCATCTTCAAAGATACATACTTCAATTATCTCGGGCACAATAAATTTTAATTGAAACAATCTTTTTTATTGCCAACACTAGCCCAACACGAGTGAGAATCGATTCCACAAACTTATCTCAGCAAATTAAGGAAATAATAAATAATAGCCGCGTTTCTTTGCTCCGAAACAGAACACAGCAGATCAGAGGAGCATAAAAAAACAAACAGAACTTCGTCAGAGTAGCGAAAGAGAAATTCACGTAGAAAATATAATCTTGGTTCAGGGTATGTCTTGGTTTAGCCAACCTTCATATCACAACTCAAATTTCAGGAGAAAACTTAAATTATAATATATCCTCCCTTAAATACAATTTAACAAATCTTACTTGGGCAGCGGACTCATTTTGTTTGTTTGATATTCCATTTAATTACACAAAATCGACATTTTATTGACAGGGAATAAACTCTATGAGCTTCTGAAACTAGTATAAGTGAAATCCATTGCTCGCAGCGAACTCCGAATATTTCAACCAGGTGTAGAATTCATCTTAAGAATTCAACCAGGTGGAAATATTCGGAATTCATCTTAAGAACTAATTTCCTGCAACAGTTGTACATCCAGCACAATCCAGAACAATGTTGTTAGTGTAACTGCGATTCTTTTGCGTCTTGTCTGCATCGACTCACTTTAACAGTGTATTTTGTATGTATTTTCTGCATCTTGCGATGGGTTGAGGTAGGCGAGATTCTGGCGAGACGCAAAAGAATCTATTCAAGATTCCTACGTGCGTACACTTGATCCAGAACATTTACCAAAAAAAAACGAAGCTATTATATAGTATCTATTCCAAATAAGAAGCAAACTTTGACCGAGTTGAAGAAATTAAAGTACTACGTTCTTAGTCGAATAAATTGGAGAAAATATAGTTTTCTCAAGTGAGTTCATCTATCATCTCTAGATCTAGACTCCTTGAAATGAAATTTATCTTTCATGGACTCTACGCGCCCCCTAATGCATAATACGAGTTGTTCCTACATTTCTTCATCAAGCATGACCATCTTCGGTAATTGTTCTGTTGTCTTGTAGCCAGCAGCTATGTATCTCAGAGAATTCTATCAAACTCATTTATCCACTTAGAAAGAACTTCTTTTATTGTGTTGTTAAAGCGACTCGGAACAAAGTCTAATTTATGATAAGCACAACTACGAAAAGATATAGCCAAGCAGCTATACTCATTTTGGAAAGATTCAAACGAACCTCTAATTAGACAGTTTTGCAAAAGACTGACAAGGCGGAATTAATCTAGTTAAAATGAAGAAAAATTTCGGTGAATTTTGTATCACTTGTCCATGTCAAAATAATTTAAGGTAATTAAATAGTTGATGCAACAGCGGAAGATGAAATAGATAAGGACGAGGAAAATTATTCGATTTTATATTTTATGAATACGCGATATGTCGCGACGTCACGACGCGTCGTGAAAAGTGGCTCCAGGGCGTATTCCAGGCATTCTACCGGATTATTTTAGAAATTGATAGCGCTCCGTGAAAAATTTTCTAACGGCACTTATGGGGTGTTTTGTGTTGTTCTAGTTTTTCGCCTTTATCTTCGCCCGCGTAAATCACATAATTAAGATTAAAAAAATCCAATTATTCGCTGTGAAATTATCTTCAACTCTGGCATACAAAGTGTTTAGTATAAATAAACACGTAAAGTGTTACAACGCGCCAAAGTTGTAGAAATCGATTTTCGAATCAGTTTTTTTTCGAATCGAAACCGAAATTGACTCCACGTAGGGCTCCACGTAGGGACGATCCAAAGCCAAATTATCCCTGGTCAAAGCCAAAATGTTCCCAGTCGATGTATGGATTTAACAGGGATATTTTGGCTCCGACCAGAAAAAATTTGGATTTGGACATTCCGTGAATATCCAGCAATTCGAGAACTTTCCATGTACTGCTCCCATGCAAAAGCACAGGCAGTACCAGGGAGCGAAACAGGCCCAGCTTGGCTTTGATGCTGAGAAAACTGCTCTGCTAGATTTTGGACAGCATGCCGTATGCGCACTTAATCTGGTTGATATGACAAGCGATGTCTTGCTTCGTACCATTATTTTCGGCAACAATGCTACCCCGGTAGACGAAGTCTCCACAGGCTGCCCGTTAATATTGACAATAGGAGTAGGATTTCTTTTTCGGCGTTCTTAGAACCTTGGTCTTGTATTTATTAATCTTTAGCCCAACCTTGCTTGCCTCCCTCTCAGGATCTAACTCCATTGTAGACAGATCCATGATTTTGTGGGCTAGCAGGCATATGTATGTCGTCAGCGTAGTAAAGATGTTGTAGATAAGATGTTAAAGTCCATTGAATTCCTCTGTTTAGTCAGAATAGGACTGCATGCAACACATAGCCGATCAAGATGAGGAATTGGATCGGTGGGGTCTTTAATTGCATCTTCTTTCACTTCTGTTGTGGCATGGTAATCGATTAGCCAAACATTGAAAAGTTTTCATCTAATACGAATCACACAGATTCTTTTGTTAATGGGTTTGAAATTCGTTAACAGCTGTTTAAATTTAGCATCAACCACGAAGGCGACCCCAAATTCCTGTTGTTTCCTTCTGATCTGCCACTGGTAAACATTGTGTGCGATCCGTAGTAATTTATCTCACCACGGAGCCATTTCGTTTACTGAAGTGCAAGTATGCTGATGTTATAGCGGGATGCTTTTTGAAGGAGCTCTCGCAGTACACCGGTGTGATCTCGTGTTCGCACATTTCAGGATCCGAAAGTATAGTCCGGTTTTCGATTCCGAGTCCGTTTCTGTTTTATCTGTCTACAGCCTCAGTACTCCAGGTTTCTGAACAAGGATTTTTTTTCTGCGTTGTCAGCGCCTCGGCCAGCCTCCTCTTGGAGGACCAGACCTCGATCTTGCTTTTGATTTTGTTTGCATAAACTTGTTTTGAACGATGCATGTTGCTAGCATGTACCTCCTGCCCATTTAGCTTGGGGCTTATTGTTCCGCCCCACACCACAGAAACACAACGCAAACCATGGCCACGACGTGGACGGGACTCGAACCCGTAACTGACATGAGACATCAGACGGACGCGACACCTCAACGCACTGAACTACCGGCCGCTCCTAGCTACTAATATAAACATTTATCAAAAAACCCATCGATGTCAAAAATCACAGTATACTTGTTAAAATATTTATTAAAATTCAGTGTTAAGTGTTCATTTCCTCTGAATTTGAAATTTCGTCCAGTTGACAATCTTCTCAGTTTATCAGAATCTTTCATATCTACACTTTCGCCCCTTCGAAAACAAAATTTTACATTAAAATGCAAAACATCTTTGCAACTCTATCATAAACCCTCAAATGTCGTCTGTGAATTATTTTTCATGATGTTTACTTTCGTCCTGATAAAAATGCTCATTTCGGTTCATAATACATCACTCTACCGCAAAAAAAAACCGAACCTTTTTTATAAGCATACATTAAGGCAAAGGGTTTGTCAATCCAAAATGTGTTTGTCCGACGACCGTAAGGACCCTCCCAACAGTTTATCTACGATATGGAAACTGTTTACCAAAACATCCTTGCACACAGTGGAATTGTTTCGGGAGCAACATCCTATGTACATCGTTCGTTCTAACCATACAGGAATACGAGAATATAAAAAAAATAACAACCAAAACACAATGGACGACTGTAAAATAGAAATAAGGTCACAACAATCGTATATAGTACGGAAGGATAAGGTAAAATGTCACAAAACAAGGATGTGGTCAGGGATAGCGGAAAGGTAAAATTCAGATAAAAATACCCGATAAAAACATTCTCAGGATTCGACCTCAAACTTGTGTAATCCCTCATTTTGCATCGTTCGCATCCCCTGGTGAAATGCCAAAGTACGAGAGTATGTCATGTGGTTCCGAATTTCAGGGGCCAACAAAATGCCACGCATAGAGAGAATTGTCACCCCACCACTCTGGAGTTTGGCATAATGGTAACATGTTAAATGTGTCCCTTTGTGTCTAATGGTCGGGATGTATAAACAACACAATTGAAGGATAATTTATGGGGCGACAAACAAAATGCATAAAAAAAGGGCGCAAAAGATGAAGAATTGAAAATCCGATAAAGCAAATCCGTGGTAAAGCGCTGTGACCCGCATTGTGATGCGCGCTTACCATTTGTCGAATTGGACAGTGTTAACCGACATGTAGGCTGTAAACATGGACGCAATGAAAGTTATCCGAGAGTGTTGGCAAAAAGGATATCGTAAACAGAGGGTTCCTGGTTTATTGTCGTTCTGGTCGATTTCGGGAGTGCAGTAACAATTTGTATAGAAACTACACGAGGGTTGCGATCGTGCAGATTAGATAGTGTTGTGAAACATTCGAATGCACATGCATTGTTACGGAAATGCATTCAAATGATGCGTGACGAATACTTAGGAAATGAAATTTCAATGGACACATTTTTTTCTCGGGTCAAATTGTATATAATGCGATTATTGGAAAGAGCCGATCACAAGTCCCATCCCACCCATTTAGATGATTTACCTTGCATGGTGTCAATGTACCTAAAAATCTAGGTTGAATTTTCGAACAAAACAGAAATCAGAAAGTCTAACAAAATTTCGGTATGTTGGACCGAAAAAAATATATAATAAAAAAAAATTCATGTTTTTAAACTTTTTAATTTTTTCAACATAATTTTCAATTATTTTCATTTCATAATAGATTTTTCAGCTTCCCAAGTGCAACATTAACTGCATTTATGATGTCCTGGCTGCTATTAAAAAATCTTTCCCCTTAATTTTTCAAAACAACCAGAAATTACTCGGCGCTTGATCTGGGGAATATAGCTCTGGTATAATTTTTCATTGCCAGAAAGCGCAATAAAGTTGCTTGTCATTTGAGTAGTAGTATGGGCTGGAGCATTATCGTGATGTAAGAAGTATCTCCGCAGATCGCCTTTTTCCTTTCTGTCTAGTAAATTTTTTAAAATTTGTGGTAAGTAAATTTCTATATACCACTTGGAAGTTACCGTTTGACCAGTTTCCAAGGGAATAGCATTGTGCTTTAACACAAATAATTATATGTGAACTGAGCCGACAAAACAGCGAATGGAAAGTTAAAGAACGTACTATGTATCAGCACGCAATTCACACATATTTAAACGCACAACAATTGACACAATCGGTGATACGTTAACAGCCGAATATTTAACGAACAAGGCTAGCGTATTTACTAAGCTAAGGCTCTAAAAAGGAGAGTACGCTCGCGGCCATTTTGTTGACATCGAATGTATTGACTTCGCCTGCACTGACTACAGCAGACAGCACTAATGTTGACAGCTCGGAACTGTCATGTGT
Organism: Chloromyia formosa; assembly: GCA_964017055.1. Lineage (NCBI taxonomy): Eukaryota > Metazoa > Arthropoda > Insecta > Diptera > Stratiomyidae > Chloromyia > Chloromyia formosa. The sequence goes on along the minus strand of OZ024813.1, from coordinate 156,096,653 downwards.
ACATGCCTGTCACTCTCCATTTGTCGTCAACAAAATGGCGTCAAGTGTACTTTCCTATTTAGTGCTCTAACTAAACACAACAAAGACACATCCCAGTGACAGAAAACACGCGAAAGCAATCAAATATGTGTTCAGCCGAAAATAGTATACAAAGTGGTATTATGTTGAAATCTGCCCGCCTCGGCAACCGTGTTGCAAAAAATCCATAGGGTATTCCTCATGTTCATTATCGAATTGAAATACCGTTATATTGGTCCATCGGAAACCAGGGAACGATTGAATCAAGGACGAGCAACAATAAGCAAATGATTCTAATTTCGATTGAACAAAAGTCCTTATCATTAGCAACGAGTTCCAGTTCATGAAAACATATTAAGATCGCCACACACGACAAACATTTTGCTCGCGTGCATGCATCGAACCACGTAAAACTCAACAGAAAAAAAATCTTCTCATTTCCACCGCTCTATGACATTTGATGGTTCGATGGAAATTCTGTCGTGGTTCTGCGCGATGTTGTGTGCGACTTTAGTCATAATTATCAGGAAAACATTCCGGATTCATGGCTCCCTTTATCATTACAAAAAGAAAAGACAAGATTAAACCTTGGCCAGAATAAAAATATTCCTATATCCTTTTAATTCAAATCTCTAGGGCACAATATTGTCATTTCATTCTTTAATCCGTGTCCTGTGGTGACGATTTGTTTTCACTGCATGCATTTAGGGAACACACACAAAAAATAAAATAATCCGCTGATTCAAATGCACCGGGAAAGGGAAAGGAATAAAGGGTGTGAGGTGAAATTGCATGTTTTTCTCTCCTGTTGTTCCTTAATCTGATTGAATTTGCTCGAAGCTGAAAAAATACATACAGGTCTTGAGTTTGCCCAAGATATTTTGCATCTGTTGGCACTGTACCTTTCTGAATCACGGGTTATTGTATAGTATACGCTCAAAATGACACAGTGAATTGGCTAATTACGGCTTATTATTGAGGAAGAAGAGAAAGTAAAAGCAAGAAAGACATCGGGAAAAGATCAAAACGTTGACAAAATTAATGGTTGTATAATCCCAGTTGCTTTTTTTTCGGGAAAATATAAATTTGCGGAATTCGTAGGATGCTGACGTTTGATCTGTCAATGGGCTTAAAAGGGTAGAGTGTCTAGAGATGTTTTACCTCTGAGCTAAGGGTATTTGCGCGATGTGAATCAATGCAGAAAAAAGTCAGATCATATTTTTTGGGCTATAGGTACGTGGCGTGCCAGAGAAAAAAAATATATAAATATTCTACAATTTCTAATGACAAGAGTTTATGTTCATGGGTCGTCTAGGCCAATTTTGCGAAAGATAACTGGATACTTGGGGGGCAAAAACTCCTCTTCCATAGTCCTCCGCGTGGGCGCCCCCTGGAACGGCAGTGGCCACTGACCATTGCCAACCAACGTCAAGCCGCCAGTGATGGCGGTGCGATGATTTGGTTGAGGTACCCCTGTGGTGTGGGGTGTGAAAAAAAAAATACCACGGCCTTTCCCTTTGAGGGCCTGTCGTTAAAACCGACAATCAAAGGACAGGATGTGTATGCCAGCAACTTGCACTATCCGAAATCTTTATATTCTAACGAAACGTCAACTATGCCTCGGATAAGGACTGACTCAACGGTTACGACTTTTAGCTATCGTACAATGACAAAGATTGGATTCTGGAATGTGCGTACTCTCCTGGACAATGGATCAGAAGGTCCCCAGAACGCACGATTTCTTCAATTAGAGAGTGAATTTCTGAGGTACAAATTAAATATCTTAGGAGTTAGTGAGATAAGATGGTGGAACAGCGGAGAATTCATCTCTCCAACGGGCAGCACTGTAATGTTGTACTCCGGTAAAGCTACCGGTAGTCGTCGTGAGTCAGGTGTGGGGCTCCTTTTAATCAGAGCCGCGCGAAACTGTCTCTTATCCTGGGAACCGGTCTCTGACAGGGTCTTGACCGCCAGGTTCCGGACCAAAATGAGGAACATCTCAATAATACAATGTTATGCCCCTACTGAACCCGACAATGTCTTGGCAAAAGACTCCTTCTACGAAGAACTAAACGCCGTTCAGAGCAGAACACCTAAAGGTGACATTATAATGGTTATGGGTGATTTGAATGCGAAAGTTGGCGCTGATAACTATGGGCTCAGACATGTGATGGGGAGACACGGTCTTGGTGATCGTAATGACAACGGTGAAAGATTTGTAGAGTTCTGCAACTTTCACAGTCTCTTCATCGGTGGTACTATGTTTGAGCATAAGGACCACCACAAAATCAGTTGGTCCTCTGTTGATCGGCGCAGAACACAAATTCAGATCGACCATTTTGCCATTAGTAAAAAATTCAAGAGTTGCCTCCTGGACGTGCGAAACAAGAAGGGTGCCGATATTGGGATGGGAAGAGACCATTATCTTATGATCGCTAATGTTCGATTGCGTATTGCAGCCGTTCGCCGCCCCAGCGACGAAAGATCCAGGCCCCGCAAATTCAACACCGCTCGACTAAAAAATCCAGCTGTCTTACAACAATATAATGACCATCTTGCGCAAAAAGCGGCAGAGATAACTAGTCACCCAGATAGTGACATAAACGAAAACTGGGATGCCATAAAAAATGCGTACATTGATAGCGCAAATACCATCCTTGGCCCAAAACCCGGATTGCCGGAATAAGCCCTGGATGTCCGACGCTTCATGGCAGCGGATTGTTGAAAGAAAGGAGCTGAAAGTTCATTTGGCTGCAGCATCAGACGACAATCGAAGCAGCATCGAACTCCTTTACCGTCAGAAAGCTCGAGAAGTTCAGCGTAGTGTGCGACGCGATAAAAGAGTTTATGCCAATTCTCTTTTAGCGTCAGCAGAAGAAGCCGCTAGAAGTAACAACTTAAACGCCGTATACGGTGTCATCAAGGAGTTTACAGGTGGTCGTAACTCCTGCCAACATCCGGTGAAAGATATTGATGGAAAGCTACTTATCTTGGAAGAAGATCAAATGAGGCGGTGGAAAGAACACTTCGCCGCGGTCTTGAACCGTGTAACCTCTGGTGAAGTTCCCCCTCATATAGATAATTTAGCTAACCATCAAAATGTGCGTATACGGTCCACTGCCCCGACTAAAGAGGAAATAGTCACTGCAATTATTGCACTAAAACGAGGAAAGGCCGCCGGACTCGACGGTATCCCTGCCGAACTTTATCAAGCAGCGCCAAGCGTAACTGCCGATTTGCTGCACCCACTTGTTGATAAAGCGTGGAATACAGAGACCTTTCCCACTGAGTGGAAGGAAGGTTTGATCATCAAACTTCCAAAGAAGGGTAGCCTCACAGACTGTAATAATTGGAGAGGCATTTGTGTGCTTCCTGCCGTTGCCAAGATAATAGCTAAAATCGTCCTGGAAAGACTAAAGGCCCACTTAGAAAGCACAATTGATGAAGAGCAGGCTGGCTTTCGATCCGGATTCTCCTGTGTCGATCACATTAACACCTTGCGAATCATCATCGAGCAATGCGCTGAATACGATTCTCCGCTTCACTTGCTTTTCATCGATTTCGAAAAGGCTTTCGATAGTGTGAACCGGGATTCTATATGGGCGGCCTTGCGCAGGAGAGGCATCCCTGAGAAGCTTGTGGCTATTATTAAGGCAACCTATGACGGCGCGAAATGTCGCGTTCTGCATAAAGGTAAGGTGTCGGGGGACTTTGAGATTCGCAGTGGAGTTCGGCAGGGGTGCATCCTCTCACCGATCCTATTCCTCATTGTGATCGGCGATGTGTTGCATGCAGCCCTATCCGGACTCGACAGAGGAATTCAATGGACTTTGACATCTTATCTACAACATCTTGACTACGCTGACGACATATGCCTACTCTCCCACAAAATCATGGATCTGTCCGCAATGGCGTTAGATCTCGAGGGGGAGGCAAGCAAGGTTGGGCTAAAGATTAATACCAACAAGACCAAGGTTCTTAGCCCGCCGTTGCGAAAAAGAAATCCGACACCTATTGCCATCAATATTAATGGGCAGCCTGTGGAGAAGGTGGACAACTTCGTCTACCTGGGTAGCATTGTTGCCGAAAATGGGGGTACGGAGCAGGACATCGCTCGTCGTATCAACCAGGCTAAACGCGCATACGGCATGCTGTCCAAAATCTGGCAGGGCAGTTATCTCAGCATCAAGACCAAGCTGGGCCTGTTTCGCTCCCTGGTACTATCAGTGCTTTTGTATGGGAGCAGTACATGGAAAGTTTCCGTAGGAGTTACCAGAAAGCTGCAAGTTTTCGTCAACTCATGTCTTCGTCGAATTTTAAGAATTTTCTGGCCCGAAACAATATCAAATGAAGAGCTAAGTCGGCGTACGGGTCAGATGCCAATCGACGAATTGATACGCAGGCGAAAATGGCAGTGGATAGGTCACACATTGCGGAAGAGTGATAACTGCATTGCTTTGCATGCCATGAAATGGAACCCCATTTCCAACCAAGGCCGACCAAGAGGGGGTCCTCGAATCACATGGCGTCGATCTGTGGCAAAGGAGTGTCAGGTACTGGGTAAATCTTTTGGGGAGTTGCGCCCCATTGCCCAGAACAGAGTACGATGGCGCGCAGGAGTAGTTGACGCGCTATGCCTCGCTAGGGGTTAAGGCAAAGTAGTAAAGCAGAATGTTATCATTAAACCGTGCAGTTGACTCGTGGCCAACTACTGGTCGGCTCAATACCGAAGCTACTGCGTCCCGAAATCGACACGATATATGTTCTTCTATTCGCACAGAGGTCGAATCATACTCGAAGTCGTCATCGCTTAAAAGGTACTTTACTCGCTCATACTCGTACATTCACGACACGCATATGAAGCTACACTCCGTTTGCTATTCAAAAATTTATTGTTTCCATCACATAAATTGTGTTCAAGATGACTACCATGTAAAAGCACAGCACAGTAATCAATGATCCCAGACGTTAAACCAACCGGAACTGCCAGTGAAGCAGTCTAGATATCTAGCACTTACATATCTTTCAAGACATTCAAGTCATTAAAATAGAGGGACCCAGAGTATCCTTCCTTCTTCCGACCTGTTGGATATTTAGAGAAAGCCTTGGGAGGTGTGCCCTTCGGACAAAGTGCAGAGTAGATTTCGTTTGCAGATTTAGTGCAGTACTCGTCCTACTGGTTTCAAAGTGTCGGCTTTCGTATCCCTTCCGGCTTCTTGAGGATCTTGACTCCTGCTCTGAAGTTGAAGTGTCCTGCGGAAGAAAGTTCAGCACATTACTTGATCAGTTACTAGCTCTACATCGCAAAAGATTTCATTAGAAGTAATAGTCATGAACCAACTTTCAAAATTGGTTTTTCTCGACAAAAGGACGCTGAATAGAAATTTTCCTGTATCCGATATGAACAAAAAATAGATCAGATACCTCTACGCTAGCAACAGTATTGAATGAATTCTTTCTCGAAGTAGTAACGCATTAAATTAAAGGGATAATACAGAATTTCTCAAGGTTTATTTCTCAAAAAAAATTTAACATAAATTTCCAATTTATTCAGGACATTTAGTAGATTCCCTCTCACCACAAGATTCACATTTATCTATGCAAACACATTCTCTAATAAATCAAAGGAATACACTCTACTGTGTTTAAAACCCATCCCGTCTGAGACGAGATCCCGATGATTAACTGTGACACGACTCGTAGTAGTCCTAAAACTACTCAGCACATACACGTACAGGCTTTCATTTCCACCCTGGAAACATCAATTTGATGGATATCTCATGAAACGAGATGGAAACGCTTCTGTAAGATCCTTCGAAAAGATTATTTACGAGAGTCGAACGTTAGTTTGCCTAATGCCAAAACGTATGCATAGCTTAGGTGTATTGGATTCACAAAATTGAATGCGAAATAGGAGATTTTTGCCCGGAATGGATTTTACTTCGTAGCCCGGAGAATTTTATTTACTAATAGTGTATTCGGAGAAATGGGAGGCATTTTGTCGGAGGAATGTTACCTGGTTGTTGGGAGTAATAATCCAAGGATTGAGGAAGTTTTAGGTATTTGGTATAAATGATTCAAAGTGATTAAATTCCAGGCAATGTTTGCGAATTGAATTACAAATGATGCGAAATTCTAATGGAATGTTGACTAAAATTACAAATTCCATGACGAGAATTAGGTAGTGTGAAAGTTACAGGGAAATTGATTTAAAACTAGATTGAATCGCAGGCAAAACAAGGTACTTCTCAATTGCTCTAACCCCTTGTGGGGTATAGCGCGTCAACTGTTCCATGTGGCCCAGTTGACGTTTCGTCGGCATAAACTGGTTTCGGAGAATGCAGTTGCCAGCATGCACCTCCTGCACATCCATGGCCACGAACGTCGTCGTGGACTGTCAGATATTACTGTATGACGATGTTACACTGTATGTCACATCTTCATACATTTGTAAAATTGACCTTAAATCAGATATTTTCCAGCTGACTGCATGGTGCATGTGGCATATCATTATGGAAAATCCACTTGATTTCTCCAAGTACGGAAAAAATATTTAGCCTACAGCTAGGAACAGCCGAGTATCTCTCTGCTCTGTCCATTGTTATCACTTAACCGTGGATTCCGAATGACAGAGCAAGGTGGTCTGCAAAAAGCAATGTGATAGTATGGCTGAACAAAATGTTCATCTGTAACAGAAAACCATCGTTTCTAATCTGGAAATTGCAGATTCAATCGGAAAGTTACGCCACTACTGTAATGGTGTTACCATGCTCACTCAACCATTCAGGAGGGCTCGCTCTGAAAACTCGAAATAGAAGACTCGAAGGTTCGGGTCAAATGATTTTCAACAGACACCTTACGGTTTTTTTCAATTCTTCCGCGTGCCTTCATTACAGTTCATGAAACTGTGAAAATGTTTGTATCTTTCTTTCATCCAGAGCTATCCACTTTACAAAAAGGAAAGAAAACATTTAGCGAGAAAATGTTGGGAAATGTGGTGTGTTCTGTTCAATGTTACCATTTACACAACTTTTTTCTTGAGATCAGAGTCCATGGCCATGCTGTTGGTTAAATTTGTGGACGAAACACTTCATACGTGCTCCTGGAAATGGATGCCCGTTACAGCCCACGGTCAAATGAATTGGATCGGAAGCATCTTTCAATTTAAACTTCGTGGTGTGTACCTTTGTGAAAGAGACACATTTCTCTTCCATAATATTTGGACACGTTTCAAAACGCCAGCAGGTGATAGACCGCGTCATGCCGTCATTTAGGTTATTTAACCATATCATTGGCAAGCAGTGGAATAGCTCCATGCACATTTTATGGAAACTTTCATAAGGCACTCTGCAATTTGACGGTTGAATGATTTCAGCAAATTGGAAAATTAATATGTATACAGAGTGTAAGTCGCGAATATATAAGGCTGTTATCGGTCATATTCAGGAGCGCATATCAACCGGAGCTCCGCTGGTGTATCCAACCTGTTCGTGGTGGTTGCGCACCCTATCAAAGAAAGCAACGGTACTTTTGCTTCGGAAGTTGGTCACCACACAATATCCGGTATCACCTGCAGCGGAGTCCCAATCAACAGATGAATGTGAAGCCTTGCAGGATGTTAATGTGACCCCTACCAACCCCCATGAGTACCTAACCCAGGCGAGAGTATTGAACGCCATATCAAAAAGGATAGCAATTCACTGGGCTTCTATGGTTACGACGACGAGATGATGTTACAACGTGCACTGCTGTTTGGTGGTTAGTTGTTGGTCTGTTACTTGTCCGTTTTGCATGGACTGATACCGAAGGCAGGTGCTTTCATTGCCCAGACTAAATATTTTTTCAGTATGATGCCATGCATGAAAAATGGAGTGCCGTAGTATTGCAGATGACGACAGTGAGGATAGTTCGTATTTGTTCAGGCTTCACGTTCGTATGACACTAAGAAGGCTCCGTGGATTGTATCAATTTATGAGCAGATGGTTATTGAAATTGAAATTCTTTTATTGATACTGTTTTCAATGTATGGGACGGTTATAATAACGAGGACAATAATATGTTACTTATATTAGGTATGTACAGTGAGTCACAGTCAAAATGAACCACCTTATGTTAGAGAAAGAATTACTTAAAAAATGACTGAAAAACAATTCAGATTAAAATTATTTTGATGTAAATTTATTGTCTCAACATGTAAGTCTCTGATTTCAGTGCGTTTTATAATTATTTTTTCTTCTTAGTACACAAAAAGTGGTATAAACTTCAAAGGCTCAAAAATACACCTCACAGTCAAAATGAACCACTTAAATAAAAGTAAAAAGCATATATCGGGTGCCCCGCCTCAGTTGGTAAATACTTTAATGGTAGATAGTACCGTCCATTTGTGGGAAATTGACAGCAAAGTGGACACTCTGTTTTTAACCGTTACAGAGTTATAGCATTATTTGTAAATTGTGTTAAAAAGCTTGACTTTCTGAACAAAATACAAATTTTCCACTCTCCCAATCATTTAATCCAAGATTTGACCTCACTTTCTGAAACTACATAAAATTCCATAAAAAACGTATAAAATTTCCTGGTTTCGAAATTCACCGTTACTTCAATGATACAACTGATCAAACTATTAAAATCAATTTTTCATTGAAAATTCAACTGATATTTTTACAACGGTACTTTGAACTGACAAATCTGCAAATTTGACAAAAGTAGCTCAAATGTGTTGGCTTTCCAACGGTATGTTTTTTTTATACCTTTGGATTTGAAAATTTGCGAATAATACACGTTAAAAAAAACATGACCTGGAGATGAAACAAATTTACTTCAACCTTGACTTAACAGGTAGTCCACGCTACCAACGAAAAATAGGAAAAAAAAAATCATATACTTTTGAAATTTTGCGTAATTAATGTGAAGAGTCTTCTGAATATATGCTCCCAAGTCTATGCTGTACCCTAAAAACAGAAAGTAGCCTGTAGAAATCAGATAAACTGCTGGTTTAAATCTATCACCAGCTGCCTAATTTCGACACTTGTTTGGCGACACATCTTCACTTAATGATTCTTAAAAAGCAACTAAAGCATAATTGATTAGTCGCATGCAAAAAAAAACATTCCCGAAAAATTTACCGCTATTTTAACAAAAAAAAAATTAGGCGATTCATTCTGACTGTGGCGCGCATTCATGCACTTCTTTGAGTTTCTTTACGAATTTCTCCACTATAAGTGAAAAAAGACTACGACAGTTTTACGAAATTCGTAAATAATATGCTCATCTTGAATTTGAATTTGTCAGGAAGTTATTCAAAATACAATAATACTCCAAAAAACAGTGTTTAATAAGAGGTGGTTCACTTTCTTGTAACTCACTGTAAACGATTGGTAACAGATCCGGAAGAATATGGGTAAGGGGTCGAAGGCCATTTTTTCAGTCTTCCTTGGCTTATGTTCTAGGAAGTAATATAACATTTTATGGTCGAATGTATGATATATCACTTTGTAGGGAATTTTATGTGATTTAATTCGCCTTTAGAACTTATTTTTGAAGAATATTCAATTAAAACTGTGAAAAAGGACTTTTGGTCCCCGTTCTCCTAGACTTCCGGACACCCTAGCAGCATAGACTTGGGAGCATATATTCAGAAGACTCTTCACATTAATTACGCAAAATTTCAAAAGTATATGATTTTTTTTTTCCTATTTTTCGTTGGTAGCGTGGACTACCTGTTAAGTCAAGGTTGAAGTAAATTTGTTTCATCTCCAGGTCATGTTTTTTTTAACGTGTATTATTCGCAAATTTTCAAATCCAAAGGTATAAAAAAAACATACCGTTGGAAAGCCAACACATTTGAGCTACTTTTGTCAAATTTGCAGATTTGTCAGTTCAAAGTACCGTTGTAAAAATATCAGTTGAATTTTCAATGAAAAATTGATTTTAATAGTTTGATCAGTTGTATCTTTGAAGTAACGGTGAATTTCGAAACCAGGAAATTTTATACGTTTTTTATGGAATTTTATGTAGTTTCAGAAAGTGAGGTCAAATCTTGGATTAAATGATTGGGAGAGTGGAAAATTTGTATTTTGTTCAGAAAGTCAAGCTTTTTAACACAATTTACAAATAATGCTATAACTCTGTAACGGTTGAAAACAGAGTGTCCACTTTGCTGTCAATTTCCCGCAAATGGACGGTACTATCTACCATTAAAGTATTTACCAACTGAGGCGGGGCACCCGATATATGCTTTTTACTTTTATTTAAGTGGTTCATTTTGACTGTGAGGTGTATTTTTGAGCTTTTGAAGTTTATACCACTTTTTGTGTACTAAGAAGAAAAAATAATTATAAAACACACTGAAATCAGAGACTTACATGTTGAGACAATAAATTTACATCAAAATAATTTTAATCTGAATTGTTTTTCAGTCATTTTTTAAGTAATTCTTTCTCTAACATAAGGTGGTTCATTTTGACTGTGACTCACTGTATGTACGAGCAGAGCAGTAAGTTAAGCAGCAGGGTTTCTGTAACAGCACAATTATACTGTTTTTACACGCTAGACCAACTACACGCGTTAGACCACGCATTAGACCGTCTATTAGACCGGACATTAGCCCGTCAATTAGAGCGCACATTATACCGTCTATTAGACCGCGCGTTAGACCGTCCATTAATCCGCCCGTTAGACCACATATCAAAGCAGCTATTTGATTATAGTGATTTATCTTTTTGATTTTTTGAAATATTATTGACTCGTGACAACTACACGGGTTGTCTCTTATTCGTCTCGTAATCGTCTCGTCTGCGATTCGAACTCCACTTTCCAGGCAAATGTATAGAGATCCGCACACGAGTAAGTGAGTCGATGTACTTGTCTGTGCGTCTCGAGTCTCTTTGATCTCGAGCAATGCGAACTGCTTGCAACGAGAAAAGTCGTTGACGTCGGACACCAGAAAGGAATATATAGGTATAGTATGGATGCATTTGTTCAAGTGAAAAATGTGTTCAGAGAAATTGTGGTCAATTTATATATGGGTGATTCGAAGTGAAAGGATTGATAGTGAAAGCATTTTAACCCTTTGGTGAGGCGAAAAGGACCTTTTTGAGCATGAAGCGGGATATGGGTGGCGTGATTCGAGGTGAAAGGAGGAGTGTAGGGACACAGAAGTGCTGGTAAAAGAATTTTAACTCTTTGTTGAGGCGAAAAGGACCTTTTTGGACATTTGGAAACGGAATATGAGCGACATGGGTGTCAGATGATTCGGGGTGAAAGGAGGAGTGCAAAGGGGTGCCTTTCGCCTCACCACAGGCTTAAAATGCTTTCATTAGCACTCATGTGCATTCCTCCTCAAAATAGATTATTATATGACGCTGAACCTAAGAAGCTAAATATATATCAATAAAATACCGATTAGCATGTATGTACAGTTTGCTAGACGACAATACCAGTATAATTACAAGCAAAAAAAAATCATCTTCAAACTGACATAATGAAAATTCACAATTAAAAACCTAATCTTTTTTCCCCTAACGAACACACTTTTCCTTCCAAACTCAATTATTTCATGCACAAATCGACTTAAACACTTGTCGTCGGCTTTCATGTCCTTTTTCATTTCACTACTCTCACACCGCCCGATAAGATTTTCCATGCTTGTCGACCATTTCACAATCTCACAGAATGTAAATAAAGTCATTTATGTCGAAGTTAAAAGAAAAGAAGAAAGAAAGATAGCAAAAAAAACACAGTACAGAATCAGAATGTTCATTAAGGACAATTGTCTACTGCTGCCCCCGCACTGGCTCCATTGGATAGGTCCCAGGCGTCGTCGTCTACTCCACGGTGTAAGATTTCCCATCATTGTTCACTAACATTTTCCGCACTACACGAAAATCCTCTGAAGGCTTTACTTCATACACTCCGTCTAAATGTGTCGCATTCCCGCAGGGGTTACGAAAATAAAAAAAAATAAAAAAGCGAACAAAAAAAACTAGTCGAGAAAATGTGACGGTGCTATAATGCCAGGATGTGGGAGAGGAGCTTTTGCAAAATTCAATTTTTCTTAGACATGAAATCTACTTGGCACGCTACGAGCCATTAACCCCACTCGTTGATGTCCTGTTTGCTTGTCGTTCTTCTACTACGGAACGGAATCCGCTGTCGCCAATATGTCGGAGAAAGGGACGTGTTTTTTTTGTATGTTCTTTGGTTTTCTTGAGTCTAAAAACACGTTTCCAAAAATAGCATGGAGACCGTCGTATAGTCAAAATGGTGGCTCCAAGAGCATGGGACTGAAGGAGACAATGGGAGGGTGTTCTGTGCGCCTTAGAAATCGATTCAACTTTACTTCGCCATTTAACGTCATTATAGTGTCTAAAGTTCCAGTCGTACGTCTAGCGGTTATTGTGGAGACGAATGATAGACGCAAGAATTCGTACAGTCGTCCCCCATGTAAACACTCTCACATGAAAATATTCAGCGGATATGGCACCCATATTGGAGAATTGATTTTCAGTTTGGGAATATGGCAGGATCTTCCTGTCACAGACGATATAATATAATATTTGAGCTACCTGAATGTTATTTGGAATAATTTTGAACGGGATGTTCGGATTTTAGATCCCGAGGCTAATGAAAGGGAAGTGAATGGTTACTAGACTTGTTCCCCGAAAGTTGAATGTTGCGTCGTGCGGTAACCACGTCAATGGGTAATTGAATAGAGGAGCATCACAAACTGAATTTGATTGGTCGGTTGCAATTTGGCAGAAAATTAGATTTGGTGTCGCTCAGATGGAAATGGCTCATCCCGTGGAAAAATGGAGGATACTATTGCAATAGTAATGTTTGGGATACAACACTGGGTACATCTTTATATGCGTGGTACCAATATCCTGCATCCGGTGTCAAGGATCGAAAATTACTTCCCTTTTGTGGTTAGCTGCGCACCGCAGCCTGTCTGAACTTTAATTTCCAGAGCCATTTTTATAATTTACGAGTAATTTGAAATTATTGTTTTCGTGTAGGAGTTTAAGTTTGTATTTTTCCCGTCGACGGAGTCCTAACTACGAAATTTACCCAGAAGGATTGGATCGATTTCAGGGCGTGTTCTCATTATTTTTCCGTTGGCGCAATTAACGCTCTCAGTGTCATAAACTTAGTTCTATTGAAAAGTTGTGGCTTCCTTAATTCAGGCTAATGATTTACGCAAACATAGAATACAGCTCTGATCTGTTATACTCGTAATTTGATTAGTAGGCGGATTAGCAATAACATGTGAGTCCAGCGTGGTTTCCAGCATTAGCATCCATAAATTTCGACCCAGAAATTTCGATTGAAGCCTTCTGTTGTTGTTGTAGCGCGCTTTGAGCTCTAACATAATATGTGTGCGTCAAAAACTCTGACTATCCATGTTGTTATCCTCTAGGTCTAGGTGGAAAAAACACCTGCCTCGATGGGATTCTCCCACAACGCAATAGGTGTGTTCTGTATCGTGTGGAGTGAGACCATATGCTGGGCAGGAGTTTTGCATGTCACTGTCGATGCGGGACAGGTATAAATAAGTTCAGACGTGAGCAACAACGAAGATGAGCCAACGTAGTTGTGGTTGCTCTAGGGAGCCGGGATTCGTCTGAAGATATTGCAGGTGGTTGCGCATTTAATACCTATTTGGTTTTAGTTCCACAAAAAGTTCCGCGGAAAGTACTTCCTCATTGTGCAGCGTTGTCATGACGGACTTATAGCTGTCGTTATCAAAAAGAACTCTTTTGAGTCTTTGAAACCTCCTTCCGCGTCCCTCACGTTGCGTCTGACGTGAAGTTGCGGTGGTGTTTTGTCCAAAAGACTGGAGTTAGGATGGTAACTCCGATAACAGCCAACCAGATACTGCTTCGTAAAAAGATGAAGATGATCCTGCGATAACATCAAAATGCAGCCTGCGGCAGTTCAAAGAGCAGTATTTTGACAAGTCTGTATAATTTCTCACTGAGTGTCGCATAAATTGGCCACAGATCTCTCGATGGAGTTGTATGTCGTGAGTAGGGTTTCCTTATCTTTCTCCCAGGAACTAGCAGCTAAAGCTTTGAGGACTTTGTTCCTGCTTCACATTCTGTCACAAATAGTTGACGCATGAGTCGAGCAAGTAGCCATGTTGTCAAGGGTGACACGGAGAATTTTTGGGTCGTTAATTGAATGCCTCAACACACTGCGCTACCGGTCGCCCCATTGATTGAGGCCGATATACTCGTATAGTATATATTCTTGATGGCATCCAAAGCCGTAGTTTTGCTATGCATTTTTCAAAAGCCAAGTTGATGATTGGATAATTGAATGTGAGTCGCAATTATAGGGCGGAGTAGCGCTTCGAGAGTTTTTGCCACAGGAGACAAAAGTGTGATGAGACGGCATGATTCGCCTTACATTATTTTCTTTAATGGTTTTAGAATAGGGATCACCCTTCCTTTCTTACAAAACTCGGGGATGATAGACGATGAGATTGGGAAGTTAAACGTGGTCGTCACGTAAATAGTTAATTGCTGGCATGTCAGTGTATTTAAGCCTTACCATCGAAATACCATCCGGTCCAAGGGCTTCGGAAATCTTTGCTTTTTTAATAGCTGCGCCAACTTCTTCGGATGAAAATTGCAGTGCTTGGTCAACTGAACGTTTGCGGACTATTCTTGTTATGGTGCGCTTAAGTTGATGTCAATTTCACGATATGATACTAAGTTGTGAATTAAAAAAAAAACAATTCCACCACCTGCATTCGACACTCTATCGTTCCTATGATGTTGTAGTTGCCATAGGAGTTGAGGGACAAATTTGTGTGGAGTTTCGCCTCCTGAATAGCTTCAATCATCATGCGATGTCTGTCTATGAATGCCGGTTATTCAAGTAATTAAGGTTCTTGTCTAAGTGACATTTAATTCCAGGAACATATGGAACAATTGGAATGGAATAGTATTGGAACTCAAAAATGGAACAAATGCATTAAATATAAAAAAATACTACGCTTACCCTTGATTCGAAATCTCGTAAAATGGAATTTCGGCGAAATCTTTTTGAATTTCACCGGATTTCGCCTATTTTTTATTGCCAAACGAAATTTTGATAGTTAGCAAGGACACCATGAAATCCTTCTGAAATCATGATTAAACCCCTGATGTGATGCAATGCCCACATGCCAATTTAAAAGTTCAAAATTCCCAATGCCAACTGACGTCGGTATTGGAAATTAAGTGTTTCCAATACCGATGACCGTTGATATTTAAAAAATGCAAAATCTAAAAAAAATAACAGAAACTTGTCGGCCGTTGACGTATAATCACAATTTAATTTATTTTAATGTCAAATTAAATTTCATCCGCGTGCTGCAAAGATATCGGATACGGATATACGTCCATAAAACTGAGACAAGCGGATGCAAGTTCCATCTGAAAGCCATACGACTCATTGAGGTTGATGAGAATGCTAAAAAAAATAAAAACTCCATCCCTGCGAAACGAAAATCCAATTTGCGACCCGCATGAATAGCCATCGCTTCATCCAATGTTCAAAGAGTTTTATCGATATTTAACCAAATAAACATCCATGGAAACGAAATGGAATTAACTTCTGTTTGCAGTTCAAAGCAGCAAACGTCTTGTTTACATAGTATTTAGTTTCCGTATTTTTTTTTCCAGCTTCGAGTAAGTTATCGGGCAAATTCCACCGAAAACCGGCAAACACCCATCATTTGAAGTTCCAATTTGTTCAATTGATATTACCCTAATATCCCTGAATCAGCAGCAATTGCATTTAGTGCAATAAAAGAAGCTATCCTTTTCGTCCTTTTAACATTTTATCCATGTCGTTCCAAGTCAGCTTCCATTTCGCATATATATTGGCTGACATGAAAGCAAAATATAAAATTGAATAGCAAGTACATGGGTTATGGAAATTGACTTGGAAAAAGAACACTGCACGTCAGGACGACGGAAACGTTAGCAAATATCTAGAAGTCGGGAAAAAATCAGCGTGTGTTCCGTTCATGTATTCCAGTGTGATACGGTAAGACGATGATCTGCGCTTATAGGGAAGTAAATGAAATTATTCTCTGTCGGGAGAATGTATCTCTCCGGGGATAAATAAAGTACTCGTTCTTTCATCCAAAACAAGTTTTCTCCTGCGCTTCGTCTCGTCTTTCACACACTATTCCATTTTTCGCAAACATGTTGACAGGAGAATTGTAACCTTCGGATAAATCTGGCGAAGACGAGGAGGATGACGAATAAAAAGTAATCCCGCAAATAAGATGTAGTATATAGTGATCGTTAGAAATGGGAATTGAAGACGTTTCCAATGATACGGCATCTTGCCTGCAAAGGACTTTATCGAAGTTATGTAGCTTGTATGGCTAGGAGCGACGGTTGCATTGAGACTTGTTCAGACTAGCCCCGAAAATAAGGACGAAATGATAACGAGAATGGCAATATGGAAGACTGACTGATTTCCTTGCTGTATTGTGCTTTTGTCGAAAAGACGGAATGGAAAAATACTTGTATGCGAGTATGTCCGGAATCGCCGGTTAATAGGATTCCATCAAAGATTTGATGTATTCCGTCAAGTATGGCATTGCTTCGCCTTCATATCCTTTTTGACTGAAGTGAACTGTAAACGAAATGTCAGAAATATTTTCCGAAGCTCAACACTGAGAGGTATTTGATAAAAGTTCAAATATGCAGAATGTACTTCTATGTATACGCAACGAATATCTGCATATGAGATTAACTCGAATCACATTGGAGGAGATGTATGTAACGGTTAATAGATTTAGGTTTCTTAGAATATAATGACAGATATTTTTTAAATTTAAAGTTCCATAAGCAGTCTGCCATTTTCTTTTAATATACGTTTTCTTTAAGCTACGTTTAGACAAGATAAAAAAATAGTATTGTAGAATGTAGTAAAAACTCTCGGTAGAGACGTGTAAACACCGCATAGAGCTCTGCGCTATCTCTATCAGAGAGTGTTTTGTAGAAATTTCTCCACCGTGTCAATACCTTTTACATCTGCTCTACAGAGTATCCCAGTGACGTTGCGGACAAATCCCTCACTGGCGACCTGGTTGCAGCCCAACTCAGACTACAGTGAGAATCAGACCCGAGAAATTCCGCCGAGGTGCCGTGTCTAGCGAGTGCGTCCGCGGCTTCATCACTATGAACGCTCTGATGGCCTGGTACACAACATAAAGAGACCCGGTTGCTGTTTGTGGGTATCAAAATACTCTTCCACTAATTTCGATGAGAATTTATGTGAGGAAAGAGTCTTAATGGCTGCCTGGCTGTTAGTGCAGATAGCGATGTTAGCGCCATTGAATTTCGTGTTCGGTCCAAAGATCCCAGCATCAGCTCCCTGTCCCGTTCTTGATCCATCGGCATTCCACATGGCATACATGGAGTCAGGGCAAAGATTGCCATTATCCCAATCCGAGCGGGTTGGGATGTAGACCGAGAATTTCCTACCAAAGCAGAGTTCCATAGTTATATAATCTGATCTCGAGCAGATTTGCTTGCCACGAATCCGCCCCAGAATGCTCACGTGGCCCTGATCAACCATCAATCATCAACTCGATCATTTGAGGGGTGAGTTCCCAGGTTTTGCCGAACATAGACCTGCTTACTAATAACAGTTTTGACGTGAATGCTCAAGTTGAGCCTCCAGTCCTCTGGGCAACGCCCAGGCACTTGACTTCGGTGGCGAGCTGAAGTACTGTCCTGCCTAGGCTGACCGGGCTTAAGCTAACATTTTTCCTTCGAGTTATGTAACTAGGACGGTTTTTTGAGGATTGACGCCCAAGTTAACTTCAGTGCACCAGCGAAGAACTAGGTCGAGTGCCGACCCCACCACCTCCGTGGCGGTCGTTTCTAACTTACCTCTAATTATAGTAGTTATATCATCGGCATATCCGATAGCATCATAACCATAATCACATAACCTTAGTAGTAACTAGTTTACGACAAGTGGCTCTAGTCAATTGTCATAAACGAGAGAAAAAATAGAGTAGACTATGTAAACACTCGGTAGAGCGCTAATGTAGAGCTCTACCAAAAAATGCTTTACAGAGTTCACGTAGAGCGAATTTATGGTAGAGAAAAACACTCTCGTGTAAAGTTCTCTGATAAAGTAGAGTAGGAAAGAACTGACCAACGATGAAAATGCTGATCAATATTGTGTTTTCTAAAGACTAAAACACTATCTCGCCGGAAAAATCCAAAGACTTATCCAATTCGATTCGTTATTGCTGCCATTAATTAATCGCTTAACTACTGCCCCGTCCATAAATCCTTTCCAAATGACTTCACGTATCGATACAATCAGCAATAAGGATTCGTCGTGTGTTGCGTAATAACCGAACAATAATCTCTTGCGACCCTTAAAATAACAGCCGAAACCCTTCCAATTGAGCAGTTTCACAACCATAGTTTATATTTGTTCCTTAACAGTTTTCGGATTATATTCGGCACATTAAAGAGCAACCTAATTCCGCAGTTAGAAATAAGGAACAGACCAAAAAAAAGAGGATTGCGTGCTGCGAGGACATAATACGATACAAATTCGGCTAGTTTGACTCATTATCCACGAATTGCTTTCGTTTTTGGTGACTTTCATCGACATTCCCAGCTTGTGGAACGAGCGATAACTTCACGAAAAACAGGATCAAATCACGTAATTTCTTTCCGTTCTTTTTTCTTTCTTTTTTTTTTTTTGGAATAAATTGTCCTAGAATGATATCCGCTAAACAGGCAGATCCGATTTCATTCTTGCTTCATCCCTAAGTCGTGGGCGTAGAGGTACAATCTACTGACAGATTTCATGTGGATTTCGGGCGAAAACAATATGGAGACGCGGCATGTTGGCGGTGACTTTGGGGTGAGTTAAGGAAGGCAAAGACACGAGTATATTGATCAACGAAAATGATGAATGTCACGGGGAAGAGGAATGTTTTACAATCGTATTATTTGTGGAAAATGGCTTCGTTTAACAGAAGACGAAGAGATAGAATGAAAGAAAGTCGATTTTTGGTGATTTTTTGGACAATAATACGTTACAGAAAAGTTACAAATAGAACTATACTTAAGTGTTGGACAATGATTATATTTTTCCCATGAATTTCAAATGTCAGTCATGAAACATTCAGGTAGACATCCTACATCAGATCGATCCAAAGAGATTCTTCGTCAGATCGAGATCTGTTTGCATCAAAGACTTTATGTCTTTGATCCAAACCAAAAAGGCGATTAATAAAATAAATAACCAGCGCAACTGGGTTAGCATCATCTCATTTCAATGATCATGATGGTATACTACCTATAGAAGTGTACGTAGGTGCGGGTACTCATTTAACAGCTGAGTAAGCTCACATTCTGACACGTGAGTCTCCTTTTATCGAAAAGACTGCCACCTTCAGTAGGATAAGAATCAGGGTCCCATTACACAGATGGCTAACGTGCCAACCGTTGCGCTATCTGTACTACAAAAATGGCAATGGTCGCACAAATATTCTTAAAATATGTTATTCATAATTTACATGTACGATAATGTTTTTTTTTTGCAGGTATGTTCATCAAATGAATTATGTCCCGTAGTTGAAATTTTTAAGTTTAGTTAACCTGAAAAAAATAGAATCGCATAGATCAACCAACCTATCGAGACATCTCTCAAAATCTGACGAAAGCCCTCAAGAGTAAAGCCAGTTCCCGTAAATTATGGTTTCATTGGGTGCGTTCCTAAAAGTATCGGAAATCCGCTACTTATCCCTTCTCCGATTCGTGATTTCTCCGGGGAACGACACGATTCCCTTGCCGCCATGAATATATTTCACACAAACATACGCCACTTAATAAGGGATATTTCCATACGAGCGAGGACAGACTTTCCGGTCATTATACGCACTTTGAGGCCAATAAACAGTTATTTACAAATGAGGTGACAGAACTTGTCAAGAGCCAACTGTCAAAACACTAGGAATCGTTGAAGGGGTAATCGGATCGGAAAAAATTCGTGATACTTTTGCCCTTCAGAAAGATTTTGGTATCGGTGTCTGAAATCGTACCGTTTTCGCAAAGGATCTATGAAACCGTGTCGACGCGCTTCACATGTGAGTCAGTATGATTTCCAATAAGTTTTTCCGCATAAAAGGTAACCTTGTCAGTATTTCCATTGTCCTTCTGTCAGCCCAGTTTCCATGCTTTAGAGCAAGTCCATTAACCTGTCTCGATGCTTTGGACGTAAATTTTTGGCAAATTATAATTGAACTTGGAGTCATAGACTCTGTGTTATGTGCTCCCTATTAAATTCAGCCCAGAGTGGTAGCGGAATAGCGCGCATCAGCAGCCCCCAATGATCGCCCAACCTAAAGAGATATTTAATCTCGCAATTTTAAACGAGACCTAAACGCGGTTTAGTTCAGCTCCATTCGGAGCTCAGTAGGACCGCCATAACTTCAACATGTTTCACTAGAATAAGTTAAAGCGGGAATAAAGTTGGTCAGGCGCTGGGAAACTTAGTGTTCTACAGCTTTCTGTGATTAAACGCTCGCTCTCGCTCGATCATATGATGAGGAAAATCGATTCTTAAATTAGTTAGTTGGGAAAATCTCATCATCATTAGCATCACCATTTCTCACACATGGTGAATGTGCGGAAAAAATCTAATATATTTTTTGTTGTAAAAAATTTTCTCTTATTAGTAAAACTTAGTTGAGGTATCACAACGGACCCATCGGTGGCCTGTGTGTGCTATGTTTGCACAGCTGCCTTGTCATCTCCACAGAATGGCATATTTTTTTAGTTATTAATTATGTTACAGGAATCCGACTAGTTTTAACACAATCTATTGTGCCGGTCAGACTTGATTTGACATATGCTTACCCTGAAAGTGTATTTAATATTAAAACTTGTAGTTTTAGATTATTCAAGAATAATAACACTATCCAGCAGTATCTTCATAAATATTTTATGAGGGATAGTGGTTATTATTTTTGAGTAATTTAATAAAACACAGTGATCATCTATAAACTAATGAATATTTGTAGTTTTAGACGAATATGTGCTACTTTATTACAAATTAAGTGCCCTTTTCTCATACTTTACATTCGAACAACATAGTCAAATTTCTTTTCCTCAATTTTTCTACAAACCCTGTTTTTTCATTTCATTTTCAAGGATATTTCATACATACACCTTTCGTTCTAAAAATTTTCAGACACCAACTACATGTATATTTCCACAATGCAATTTCAACAAGTGCCTTGGCTGAACTCTCCAGTTTTCTCTGTGCCAAATCCAATTAGTGGGTAGAGATCCAAAACATTTAATTTGAATGAAACATTGACGCCCGGAGCTGTAAACATAAAATTCTGGCATCTCTGCAGAAATTCTATGCAATTGAAAACGGATTTTTCGCCCAACCGAAAACCTTTCACTATGTATCGTACATACTAGATTTCGACGCCCGTCATTCATCCATTGAAATTTTTCACTGAACTGATATTCCCCAGGTCTTTTGACAATAACGCCACGCATTGGAGTCCTAGTCTCGTATATACGAGTGCACTAATGCTAAATGATTGCAGCAAGTTTTGAATATTTTATCTGTTAACCCGCGAATAATATTTCAAAATTCCAGGTGAAATATTCAGATAAAACTGTTGACTGACATACGAAAGTTTAGTGGCTTGCTGGCGGTGACGTTGTGGCGGTAGTAAAGGACACTGAGAATTTGCAGAATGTTGCCTCTCATGCTACAGGCTCTATTTTTTATCATTTTAATTTCAGCGAAGTTTATAGTGAGATTGTGGTGGCCTTTTGGAAAATGCATGCACTCATATTCTAATAATGTGGTAAAGTTGCGGGACAGTTTTTGTGTTTTTGTTCTTTTTTTGACGAAAAAGTTAGCCGGAAGTAAATTAATGACGAGAGTCGCGACATTGTCGAGAGTGACTTAAAGCTTAAATCGGTTCACTATTCTATACTATTATTATTTATCTATGACATTCACAAACATTGCCTTGTTACCGTGGAAGACGAACTCGAGCCATAATTCACATTATCGTAATTATGTTCTGCTGAGCAGAGAGCGAAGAAAGGACGTGGGGATTGATGTCGAATCAGGGTGGTTGTAGATTTTTTGGGGATAAAGTTTCCAGTATGAGCGTGTTCAAGCACGGATAATTTTTTTTAACTTTAAATGTGCTTATGTCGACGGATAATTGTTCAGTAATTTTAGTTAATTATAGCAGTTTGAGATTAAAGTGGTCGCGTACGCGGATAATGTTACGATCGTAGTATCGGGAATGTGCTTCTCCGTGATTAGTCAGATCATGGAAAGGGCCCTGGGTATGGTGAACGTCTGGGCCACAAGCTGTGGTCTGCGTGTCGACTCAGGTAAGTCTGAACTGATGTTATTTACCACAAAAACAAAGTAACGCATTTTACACTTCCTAAACTAAACGGACTTCAACTCCAATCGCCCAGCACAAATTATTTAGGTGTCATTCTAGACACGAACATGCGAACAAGAACGAGGGAAGCGCTAAATGTGATCCGGCATCTTCCACCTACTGGTTTAGAACTGGTTGATACGACAAGTGGAAAGAGGCACGCAGATGCCAGAAAGCCTGCCCTTTTTTGCAAGTATGGCTACCAAGCCTTCCTTCCACTCAGTGGGATAGGTCTCTGTGTTTCACTCCTTATCAACAAGTGGGAACAACAACTCGGCAGTTACGCTTGGCGCTGCTTGATAGAGTTCGGCAAGAATGGCGTCGAGTCCGGCGGCCTTACCTCGTTTTACTGCAGTAAATGCTGCGACTATTTCCTCTTTAGTCGGGGCAATTGACAGTATACGCACGTTTTGATGGCGAACTAAATCTTCGCCAGAAGTTACACGGTTCAAAAGTGTAGCGAAATGCTCTTTCCACCGCCTCATCTGTTCTTCATCTAACATAAGTAGCTTTCCATCACTGTCCTTCAACGGATGTTGGCAGAAGTTACGACAACCTATAAACTCCTTGATGACATCGTATATAGTATTTAAGTTGTTACTTCTTGCGGCTTTTTCTGAGGCCAGTAGAGAGTTTGCTTACTCTCGAGGTCACGAGCTTTCTGACGGTAAAGGAGCTCTACAATTGTTGTCTTTCACTGTAGTTAACCATGCCATCAGCTGTTTCCTTTCACGAAATCACTTCCGCGATGCGCCGGGCATCCAAGGCAATCCGGGTTAGTCCCAAGGATGGTATCTGCGCTGTTAACGTTTGCTTTTGTTGATTCATGTGTTCGTTTAAATCACTACTTGGGTGACTACTTACGGATATCTCAGTTGCTTACAGTGCCAGATGGTCGTTGTACTGGTGTACAACAGCTAGCTTTTGAGTCGGGCGATGTTGCGGCTCCTGGATCTTTTGTCACCAGGGCGGCGCACAACTGCCTTTCGCTATTGAATATTGGCTATCATAAGATAATTATTTCTTCCCATTTCAATATCGGTACGCCTCTTAAAGTGGTCGATCTGCTTTTCTGTTCTGATTTTGTGGCAGTCCTTCTACTCAAGCGTGATACTATCAATAGACGGTGAAGTTGCAAAACTCTACAAATTTCTCACCGTTGTCGCTATGATCAGCAAAATCGTGTCTCCCTATCACTTGCCTGAGTCCATCGTTATCAGCACCCACTTTTGCATTCAAAATCCCATGACGATTACAATGTCACTTTTGAGTGTTCTCCTCTGGACGGCGTTAAGTTGTTCCTAGAAGGAGTCTTTCGTCACGATATTTTCGGCTTCAGTTCGAGCGTAGCAGTCATGATTCTGTCGGAGATGGGATCCCTGGATAAGAGACAGCTTCGTGCCGCTCTCGTTGAAAGCAGCGACCACTTCCGGTAATTGTGCCGGTGTGCAACATTAAAGTGCTATGCATTGGAGAAATATACGAGTATATTTCGCTATTCCACCATTTGATTCCACTAACTCTTAAGGTGTTTAATTTGTACAGCTGGAATTCACTTTCTAATTGAAAAATTCGTGTGTTCTGGTTATCTTTAGATCCATTGTCGAGGAGAGTACGCACATTCCAGAAACCGATCTGTTATTGGATGATAACCAAAAGCCGTAAGCGGTGAGTAATCCTTATCCGAAGCGTTGTTGACGTTTCGTTAGCGTATAAAAGATTTCGGATGATCCAAGCTGCTGGCATACACCTCCTCTCCTTTTCAGTCGACTTCTACGACAGTCAGCGAAAAGCCGTCGCATTATTCTTACGCCCCTAACCACAAGAAGAATCATTATATCAACCAAATTGTCACACCACCATGAATGGCGGATTTCCTTGGTTAGTAATGGTCAACGACCACTGCCGTTCCAGATTATGATTATTGTAAACTTTCTCTTCCTTGTAACATCAAGATAAATGGGGGTATGCATTCCCAGCTTCCTAAACAATATCTTCTGGTTATGCCCCCTCCCTCGTTAGATAAATCAAAGAAGGACATTTCCATCCTCATTGTAAATTCATCCCCTGATGAAGACAATCTGTGTGACTTATTCTTCATGAATGACTGCTCCAGATAAAATCCGATATCAAATTCAAATATCGAAGTTTTCATTTATTATTCATAATGGCTCAGAAAAAAATGTTCGTTTTTCTCCGCGATTGATGCCCAAATTAATATTCAAAATTTTTCTTCATTTCCTAAGAAGCATCCCCTGGTTCGCTCTATTGAACGCAATCTTGGACTATTGCAAACAAAATTTCCCGCTAAATAAAATTCACTGAAACGCAAGAACGGGAAATTGCAAAAGCCAGAAAAAACTGAATGGGTTTCTTATTTAAAATGCAAAATTTAAGACGAAAATGTCATAAAATTCAAATTTTCAAATAAACTTGATCAAATGGATTGAATTTTTCGTACTCCTCGATTGACTCGTTGAACTTATAAACAGACTTTTTTTGAAAAATGTTAACAAACCCTATAAATTGACAAACGATTGCGGATATAAAGCCATCATCGACATCGTAGTCCTTGGTGAGCCATAGATTGCTCACCGTGTGGTCCGACTAACCATAAGAACTTGTGCAAAGTCATACTGCATCGAATAGTAGTCCTGTCGTTGTCGTCGTCTCGTCGTTGAAGTCATCTTCAGTTCATTATGGCAAATCGTAAAGTGCAAACAGAAATCTTGTTGGTGACCGAGCGTTTAAAAGAGGAGAATTTTGGTTGCCGATGGCATGACTATACTAAACTAAACTCAAACAATTCATTCACCCTGCACACGCGAAATCTTAAATAGAAGCAACCACCACAAGGAAGTAGATAAGGTCTTTCATGTGGAGAAATAAATATGCTGAGGGGGTAAAAAAAAGACCAAAACTGGAAGAAGATTATGAGGGAGAACCTTGAAATTGAGCCGTTGTTTGTTATATTTCATGACTCATGCAATTTGGTAATAAGATCTAAGAACTACCCTTAGGGGTACTTTGTCAACACGATTGATTACACTTTGTATAATTGTGGACTAATTTATGCTTGTCCATGTACTATACTTATATGGGAAGGTTGTTTAACCGACCACGAAGCCGATTACAATCTGGAAAATTAAATGGTTAAGTTGCAGGATAATTTGGTTAATTGTTTCATGTGACGGAAATCAGCCCAACAGGAGTTTCTGTCAAGGACAGTTTGGGAAAAAGCAGGCTGCTGAACAACTAAATAGATGACCAAAAATGAAATTGACAACCGAATTTACGACAGAAGTAATGCGAGTATGTACATAGTTGTTCTGTTCATCCTGAACTGGAGAGAGACTCCTCGGGTCGAATGCTCTTTAAAGTAGAGAGAAGTGACGTGGTTGATATTCTCGTTTTTATACACTTCACGGATGTGATAGGGTATATTAACTTTGTCATGAAGTTTGCAACGCACAGAAGCAAGCATCTCCGACCATATAAACTACATATATGTACATATTATGTATATTCTTGGTCAGTATGATGAGACGAGTCGATTAAGCTTTGTCCGTCTGTCTGTCTGGTTCTATGCAAACTAGTCCCTCAGTTTTAAAGCTATCGAGCTGAAATTTTGTACAAAGCCTTCTTTCTATTGCACGCTGTAAATATATAACCAACGGAATCGGACCACTACGTCATATAGCTGCTATAGGAACGACCGGTTCAAAAATTCGTCTTTGTGGGGAAAACTTTTTTTATTTCTAAAGATATATTTTTCAAATTTCACACTAATCAATAGTATCTTTAGTCAAATCACATTCCCGAATTTGGTTGAAATCGGACTAGTCTATCATATAGCTGTAATAGGAACGACCGTTCCAAAAGCAAGTTTTTGTTAGAAAAACTTTTTTATTTCTGAAGATGTCTTAATGAAATTTCATATTATTCAATCACATTGACTACGAAACCACGTTCCTAAATTTGGTTGAAATCGGCCCACTATTTCATATACCTCTCATAGGAATAGTGAAATCGGAACAAGCTTTACTAAGTACTAATTTCAAAGTGCAAATGCACCATAAGCCACAACGCTTCGCGTGAAGGGTATCATACCTTCGGCATGCTAGCCGAAGGCTAGCTTGTTTTAAGTGTGGTTAGTGGGAATACGATTTAAAGCAGTTCTTGTCTGTTCGATGGTTGGCCTGATAGAGTTTGGAGAACTTCCATAGTAGAGTCTCGATGTTGAATTCCATTAGTTCTTCGCCTGTTTCTGATCACTGGGCTACTCGCCCTAGTTGGGGTGACCGGTAGCGCAGTGTGTTGAGGCATCAGTCTCATGTTTGACTACCGGCGTTTCGGGTTCGAATCCCGTCCACGACGACGTCCGTCGCCATGGATGTGCAGGAGGTGTATGCTGGCAACTGCATTCTCCGAAGCCAGTTTATGCCGACGAAACGTCAACTGGGCGACATGGAACAGTTGATGCGCTCTGCCCCACAAGGGCAATAGAGAGAGAGAGAGAGGGCTACTCGCCGGATGCTAGTTGCTTATAAATTAAGGGTAGCAGTGATCAGAGAATAAGTCATCCGAAGAAAGCCGCCAGCTCCGTAGCAAGTGTTGACTATACTCCGCAACTAGAGAGATAGCTAGGACTTCCTTTTTATTTTTAGGGCTGACAGCCCACATTACAGAGACGTAATTTTGTGCATAGAATGGATTCGATTCAGTTCTTGTCTTCGTGTCGGAGCTGCCCCACAGAGTATGGTGGGCATGGTTAGCATCCCATCCGTGTACCAAACCTGTTTTGGCTGCCGCTGCTACGGTTATATCCTTCCTAACCACCTCTTTCTTTCCTAGGGGGAAGGACTCCTACCTGGCCGTGTGGGAGGTACGCGGATAGGACAATCTCGCTTAAAAACAGACAAGGACATGTTAATTTTTCTATTGAAAAAATAGATTTATTAAGCAAAAACCTCAACCCTCAAACCAGCAAGTCTGGTCTGTTTTTGCTTTTCAACAGGGGAATGGATTAAAAACGGACGTTGGCGATCCTTTCCCATTGCGAAACTGCAGCTCTTTAGTTCAACCTGTACCTATATTCGTTACATTAATTCACGGATGTTCTATTCAGAAGTCTTTTGAAATTTGCCACAAAACAAAATGAAGATACCATCCCTTCCCAAAAGTCAACTCCTATCTTCATCCCTTCATTCATCGGCGCATAAGTACGTCTGAAAAGCTTACCGACGCGACGTTCTAATGTAGTTCACTTTCCAAACTGTTGAGAAAAAGAACGACGACAAAAATCCTCGCCCTATAAGAAAAGTTATTGTGTCGAATTTGTAATGTTCGCAACGCCATTCAAGCACCCAAACCACCCCTATACGAACGTCTTGCGTTAAGTTCAGCAGGCCAACGAAATCGGGCAATTTTCATACTTTCTTACGGACATTTCGATGGCTTCCCATTCACGTCTACTAAAACGCACTGCACGAAAGACTTGAAGCCTTTCAGTGCCACTAATGTCATAATGCCTCGTAATCTAGATACACACAATGGTAGTTACACATACGAGTATAGAGGGTGAGAAACTGACTGAATATAGTTCGAAGTACGATGAATGGCGCACTGTCCACCTAAAAATAATGCTGTGGCCAAATTCGCCAGACTATTGTCAGTCAAGTGCAATGCAGGTGACATTATTTCTTTGGCGCGACGGCTAAATTAATTGGGGTAGCTTAGGGTAAAGTGGCCATTAGGAGTGACTGGCTTGTTATGGAAATTATTTTCGACGAAAATCGAAACGTACAGGCGCTCTTCGGCGAAATTTTGCAAAAGAAACAACTTATGGGGGTATTCTGTGGGAAAAGAAGAAAGGACATTGAATGGTAAGGCATTTTTAATTTTTTTCAAAATGAGATGATTTTGATTTATTGTAACGTGCAACGCATGACTGACTTATGTGCGATTTTATATCATGCAGTTTTTGAGTCAGATCCAGGACCGGAGTATTCTGAAAATCATTGCTAGCCGAACGTTCGTTTGCCTGCAAGAAACTTCAATTATCTTTCCCGACGACTACCCCAACTCCAATGCATAGTTAAAAAAACTTCATTGCATTTTCCACTCCCTAGTCAATGCAATGAATATTACATACCAGGCTTCAAGTAGACTTTGGGTGCAATTAAGTCTAGTCACTATGTCGCCTGGACGTTTTTTCGTCACCACAGCCGTCAACATGTCAAATGCTTCCCCATATCCCACAACTCATGATTTCCATGACTCAATCTCCATTATTTTCTGACCAGGTAGCAGGGAGTCCTTTTATTACGACAGTAAGTGACATGTCGTCGAAAAGGTTTTTTTTCTCTGCTAGGCTCCCGGACTTAGCACGGTATTATTAACTCGGAAGTTTCCGTCTTCTGAAAGGAAAAAAATAGAACGACCAAAGGCCAGAATGACGGACGAAGGAATAGAAGGCATTGTCCGACGTGAGAATTGTGGGAAGAATTGATTTGAACCTATCTTAAATCTAGCTCGCACCTCATCTACTTCCGCTTGCCGATAGAAGGATGAATGTGAAACTCAACACCTCACTATTCTCCTGTTTTTTTTTGTGTGCTTAGAAATCGATATCCCTAACGGTCAAATCAAGAAGAATGCTTTATGGAGAGTTAAGACTTTTATTGGAGTGGAAGATAGAAAAGGATCTTTTTCATAAGGAAAATCTCGCACCTGAATACCCATTTCCATAGGGACTAATCCGTCCGAAATATCTCACCTGAAATGTTTGTCCTTCGATACACGTAATATATGACGTCATGCTTCATCCCCACTGACTTTTTAATGTTTCGCCCACAGTGGTAGACAATCGAAAGGAAAAGTCGACCACCGAAGCTCCTCCGATGCTAGCTCAGTTATCCGGCCGGATAACAACTTTAATCTTTTTCCATAGACACGTCCATCGGACGGATTATATGGGTGGCTCCGTTTCATCGTTACACATAAAAAAAGTCATAAATGGTGACTTTGGTCGGGTTGCTCCAATCAAACTTCACATTTTTCCTGGTCCTAGTCCTGGTTTTGGGAAAGGATCTCGTATCGAGGACAACATCTGAAGCGATATAAAATCTTGGAAATCTTCTCGCCTATTGAATAATTGATAGATGAGAAGATTTTACGCCGGAACAAAAAAGGCCAAAGAATGGGATTTTCACTTTGATAGGTTCGTAAATGTAAACAAGATTGGTTTCGAATTGATAGGCGAGAGAAAAAGAACGGATCCCCAACATAAAGACAGCTTCCGAGGGAATACTATTTTAAGAGGCGAAAATTGAAAAATACCGTCCGCTGTAAAAATTCCGGAGCGATAGAATAAAGATTGTCGGGATGATCGCCAGAGAATTGAAAGTTGTGTGGGAAAGGACTTACCGTTGCGCCAATAATTGGAGACGGATTGAGATTTGAATTTGTCGTGAATAAATGAAAACGACTGATTGTTTCGGCAACAGGGGAACGAAAACGGATATCGATTAAGTGTTTTGGGAGAATTTTATAGCTGGCGGGATGTTACGATAGAATTGAAAATTAAAGGATAGCACACAAATAAACCTCGCGGTTCCAATAATTCAAAGGGAAATCGCCGATAACACTTCACTAATGGCAACTGCCTATACCGTTTCATTGTATTACATATTAACATGCTTCAGATCTGCCGAAATATGTATGAATGACTCCTGCAAAATAGCAATTCATCTTTAACACATACCTCGAGTCCAGGAGTCGATGGAATGAACTATGCTATGCTGGTTCACTGCCAAGCACTAAACTACTCCTGACCTGAGCATATCATTAATAAATTACACCCTCTACGACATTCTCGTCCCATTGGAACGAAAATGAACGAAACGTCACTGGAAATTGTTTCGTTTTTCATTTGGAACACACACTCGTCTCTACTCGACTGGAAGCAAGCGATTAACCGGCGCATTTTTGTGTGCGCACTTGAGTTGACTTTTGTGGTCTCTACGCCGTTTTTTCGTGAAAAAATCTGAGGTGAGTAAATTAAATCGAAACAACTTTCTAAATCATGGCAAAAGTGTCGAGCCGATGTGAAATGTGGTTGAGCAAGTGTAGAGGCCCCCGAAGGGTACGAAAAATGAACCGATCGATGGGATGATGTTCGGGAGTTCGTGTGTAATCAGGGGCCCCTGAGCCCGTGAAAAGAATTATTCTTTAGCGATTTATGCGAGATTTTAGCAAAAGTTTACCCATTTTTCGTACCTTGGTTTGTGAAAATGTTCCGCAGAATTTGTGTTGATCGGATTTTAAACGTGTCCCTGGCGACGTACTTGCAACTGGAATCTCATCCAATTGGGAAGTCAATGGAAGGAATCGTAAAAAGCCTGATCAACTAAATCCTTGGGCATTCCGCCCAGTGTAGACAGAATTTGGCATTCCGATAAACGGATTTCCTTGCGTGAGCGCCCCTGGAAATTCAAGGACATATTTTGGGAGCAGCAGGCGGCGGGTGTACTCCAATTGTGTGGTTTGAGGCGGGACATGTCCGCATTGCGCACTTTCCTCCACACAAGCGAAAACCATTTGTCGTGTTATGACCGCGCCAGAATGCGATACGGGAATAGGGGTCGAATAGGTTGGCGGGAGAGACGAAGCACTGGAACGGTGGCGGTCGTGGGTCAATTGGTGTAGCACTTGTTCTCGACAAATACAACATAATGCGTTATTTTTTTTACCATCCATCCTGCCATCACACCGGCTCAATTCTGTCAAGAAATCCATCAAACCTGCTATCAACCCTTCCGTCAGGCCTGCTATTAATCCTCCCGTCAGAAAATCGAACTTGACTCATCTTCTATGCATTTTCTATAAGAGATGAGTCGCTTTCAAAATTCTGATAACAGGCCTAGCGGCAGGATTGATTTCCTAAAGTCCTCCAGTATTGTGTGATTCACTTATGTACATCCAGCTTCTGTGCTTCCTAATATTTATAGGGATAATATATTGTCTTCCTTTACTAAGGGTTAGTATTAGGAAGATATGTATATCAGTGGCGTGGCGTGATAATTCAACTAGGGGAAGCAATTGGTATTAAAAATTTACTATTATTATGCTTTCCACAAATTTACTGCGTATTAATTGAACCCCTCTCGTTAGCTACTTTTAACATTTCTAATATAAAAGCACCCAGGAATCACGAACGGGGACGTGAGAGTAGGTATACTGTATTTTATCAGCATTTTAATTCCCATGCTACCAATATATAATAATTTACTTTTAAATAAATAATTGTAAAAATTATATGTTGGTAGACTTATCAAAAAAGCAAAGCTGTAACTATAAGTATATAAATAAAGCATATTCGAATTATTAGAACTACTATAACAATAACAACAATAGCAAAAAAATTGCAAAATAAATATCCATACACTCATAAAGAAAGTAATCATGTTCAGCGAATCAAAATTTGAATAATAAAAACAATAACAATACAATAAAAATTAAAAATAATTCAACTATTTACTATTTAAAAAATCACAGTTAGTGAGTAAAATAAAATAATAATAATTGGGCAATAAATATATTACAAGTCAAAATAAATAATAAGATCCGTACATACTATTATTTGTAATTTAATTCTATTCGTCTTTCTTTTTTTGCGAATTCATCTATAATATCTGTATAAAAACTTTGCTCACACAAACATGATTTAAGGAAAACCTTTTCAATTGACATTATTGCCAAGTCGCTAAGCCGTTGTTCGCCTGTACAATTTCTAAGATACGTTTTAATCCTTTTTAAGCAAGAAAAACTGCGCTCTGCGGACGCACTGGTTACTGGTAATGTTAAAACTAACCATATTAATTTATAAAATTGTGTGAAGCTATCTTTTAATTTGTTATTAATGAAATAGTTAAAAATACCCTGAAAAGATTTTCCCTGCAAATCAGAATCAGAATAAA
The DNA here is from genome assembly GCA_964017055.1 of Chloromyia formosa. Taxonomy (NCBI): domain Eukaryota; kingdom Metazoa; phylum Arthropoda; class Insecta; order Diptera; family Stratiomyidae; genus Chloromyia; species Chloromyia formosa. The sequence goes on along the minus strand of OZ024813.1, from coordinate 156,064,184 downwards.
GCACAATGAGTTCAGTCTTTAATGAAATATGGTCAAATATATCAGCATAAGTTTTAGTTAAATTTAGTAAAAGATTGTCCGGAAATGTTTTCAAATATTGGTTAAATTTAGAAGAATCTAATAGGTTTAAAAAGTAATGAAAATGTTGAACTATTCTTTACACGTATTTATGTCGAAATTTATTATCTATAATTTCGACATAAATACGTGTAAAGAATAGTTACCGCAGAAATAAATTCAAGATTTTCATCCTTAGCAAGTTTCACATTTTTAAACCTAATGTGAAACTTGCTAAGGATGAAAATCTTGAATTTATTTCTGCGGTAACTATTCTTTACACGTATTTATGTCGAAATTATAGATAATAAATTTCGACATAAATACGTGTAAAGAATAGTTCAACATTTTCATTACTGTCAACAAGGCACCTGGCTTTTTTCCGGCGTTGTGGAGTTTCGCAAATAGATGTGGTTTGGGTCCAAATTTCCGTGAAACTATTTCTTAACGATTGAAGTTGATTTTCAAAATCTGTAATTTTTTGAATGCAGTACATTATATCAGTTTGTTTACTTTGAAATATATCGAAAAGTACGTCGGTTTGTGGAAAAATTTTAGAAAAAACATTGCGCAGGAAAACAAACTGAAAATCTGTAAGTAAAACAAGAAGTCCCCTTGCGCTATTAACGGTCTCGCCATCCCACTTTCCACTCTCATTTTCAATGATATATTCAAAGAGTTCTTTTAATTGATCTAAATTATCAAAAATGGTTAAAACTAATCGACCATTAAAAGTCCAACGTGTTGGAGCTAATTTTGGAAGCCTTTTTTTGAGGAATAAATCTAGTGCAACTGTTCTCTTTGTTGAATGATTAAAAAATGTTGAAAAACAAGTAATAGATTGAAAAAAAATTCGACATTCGCGTATTTTATCGCATGATTTAGATAAAACTAAATTTAACCGATGAGCGAAGCAATGAATATATATTGCGTTTTTATACACATCCTTTACACGTGTTTGTAATCCAGTTATTTTACCAGACATTACCGAAGCCCCGTCATAGCTTTGACAAATAAGTTTGTTACCGCAATTGAATTTTTGAACAACATCTAAAACATGGTCAAATAAACGCGACGCAGTCTGATCATCAGAAATATCTGTAAAAGTTATGAAAGTTTCTTTAACCTCACCGGAAGGAGTAATGTAACGAAAGGTTGTTGAGAGTTGAGAACGACATGAAACATCGGTTGTTTCATCTAATATTATTGCTATAAATTTAATTTGCTGAATTTCATTATAAATCTGTTTTAATAAAATTTTAGAAATGCTACTAATGAGATCGTTTTGAATATAATTTGATATTCCGGAAAAAACAGTCGCTTGCTCCAAGTGAGCTCGCAAGTCCGGATTATATTTAGCTAAAAGATTTAAAAGTTCAACGTAATTTCCCCTATTGCAAGAATTCACATTTTCATTGTGACCACGAAATGCCTGTTCTTGACATCCTAAATGGCACACAACGTCAATTAGCATTTTTAGTATATCTCGATTTTTCGAAACTTTCTCATTGTGCAATATTATTGAAGATCTATGTTGGCTACTTAATAATTCTTCAATTCTAGGACCGGAACCGAACCTGGAAAGAAGAAGTACTGACTTTAAATGATCAACGCTTTTCGTACCATGCCTGTCCACAGCTTTATGTAAATTATTTAAGTCACAAAACCCGGTAGTTCGCCAAACATTTGAATCATTTGAAAATAACAAGCATGGCCAACAAAATAATTTTTGCTTGGTCTTACAACCGGTAATCCATTCCGTATCTTCATAAATCTTAGCAGTAAAATGCCTAGTACATCTTTTTGTTTTAGAAACAATTTCCAAAATCGGTTTCGGTCGACCCTTTTCGATAATGTCTTTTTTTTCTGCGAAAGATCGAGATCCAAAAGACAATCGAAAAAGATCATCAACAACACAATATTGATCCATGCTACTTTAAAAACAAATCAAAACACTATAAGCAATTATAAGCACCTAGACCGATTAAAAAACCCCTTCACCTTTTCACCAACAAAAAGCACACAAATCGCACTACACTAAAACACTACACTAGAGCAAATGAGTTTTAAATTTAACGGCTCATTCAATTCCTTGTGACGTCAATGACTTGAGGCAGTATTACCATCTCCCACTTATTTTTTCTTGGAATTTTCCGTTAAATGGTTTTCGATTAGATATAAGTTATTGAAATATGCATAAATATCCCTATAATTGAGTTCGTCTCTTACTAATACTCGTATACACTAATAATTCTATGCGAAATCACTTCTTCTCGAATTTACCAATAATAATTTTTAACCATGAAGCCATTATATTTCAAATCGAAACTTTTTCCACAATTCAATTCCTATCCTACTCTGGTAACCCTTGTGAAACTCATATAGCACATCACATACGCATTGCAACACAGCAAATATTTTCAGTCCACAAGAAAATACGAACAAAGAGGAAATGGGAAGAAAAGTTCCCCAGCGTCCATGCGCCAGCAGCTCCGCTGCAGGCAAGAATTTCCTCTACTACATGTGAGGGGAACTTGGAAGCAAATTCCTGAGTGCTTCCAACCTACCGTGTACGTGAATTTTTTTTTATCGCGACACAGTAGGTTTACTGGGGAAAAAAATAAACGCTCATAGATGCAAATTTTGATATGTATGCTTCCATGTGTCTTCTTCTTGGTGTGGTGTGGTGGTTTTCGCGGTGTTACCAATTCGGCTGTGTAAGATATTCGCGATTAGTTTCTTTGGAACTTTTATTTACATAGACTGTGCCGAAGAGTTTTTTTCGCGACTTTTTTGCGCGATTCAGAAAAAATTATTTAGAAAATTTTCCACCAATCGTCAAATATAAGGGAAGCAATGCTTCCCTTGCTTCCATGGACGCCACGCCACTGATGTATATGTATTTTGACGCTGGGAACTGTTCCCCCCAATGGACCACCCCCTCCTCCTTCGTTGTATGGGATTGGGGGCTTTTCGCAAGTCACCATCAGTTCACCACATTTTGGGGAATAATTTGCAAGATTCCCGGTGAGGTCTGCGGCTCCAAATTTTGAAATTTGAGGCGGTAATTTTAAAATTTGGAGGGATAATTTTTTTCAATTGTTTTCAATGATATTTGCGACGTGTATTTCAATTTTACAACTAAGAAACCGTTATCTTTGTACTGCCTAAAGCGTAGCCTACGTCCAAGCGAATTCGCGTTCGTACTACCTAGAAGGGATAATCACTCTGGACCCTTAATTCGATTCCCCCGGCAGTATCAACCTTCATATTTTAGGGTGAAACTATTGTTACTTTACACTCAAGGTACGCTTATTCAATTGACTCTGGGTCAACCTTCAAGTCGACTCCCAATTTAGGTAGTCTTATGTCCCTTGCACACTACGAGAGATTTGGATAGATGTCAAGATTTTTGCAAATCTACCCCGGTGAGTTATCGAGGCTAAGTCCTACCCTCGATAGCACATTAAGCTTTACTTTCGCCCCTTTCGATTTAGGCTACATCTAGCGGTTGTTAGGTTTGTTCGTTCCACTCTATTTTCGCCTCATTTCATGGAATTGAATTTGAGATTTCACATTTTTCTGATTGGAAAATTATTTTCGTTGAAATATTAGGAAACTATTCGGAATTAATTAATTTCTTAAATCAAAATTGCATTTGACAAGCTTAATGCTTGCTCTTGATGTATTAGAATCAATTTTTTTTTCTTGTTTTCCAAATTTTATCTGAGGCAAAATCCATTTTATGTCAAATTCCTATTTCTACTCTAGATAATTGCAAAAGAACGCGCCTAAAGGTACTCGAGCGAAGCAAGTAGTCATGTGTATATCTACAAATATCTTCGCATAATTGTGTTTCCCAGCCAGTCCTCCTCGGAAAAAGTGGTCGACTGATGGGATGGTTTATGGTTAGCAGAGTATCTTCCACAAAATACAACAACCCATCTTCAATGATAAACAATAGGGGCTGTTAAAGCGTATATACGACAAAACTTCCTATGGTACATAGATCATATATACTTCAAAAAGATGACGAATAAACATACTGCAAGGATCACTTGCGGAGAAAATTATTATTGCATATACCATAAATGGCTAAATCCGTGTTTTTTTTTTAAACCTAAAAATTCAAATATCTCAGTTACCACTGAAAATCGTTAGAACATTTGTGTCTTTATTTTGCTGGATTTTGGCTATATTATAACGTGTTGCAAGGAACACGTCGAGTTACCAGTAACCCTATATAGTTTCTGCCATTCTTGCATAATCACTTAATTCGGGGACAGAGCACCAAATTATTTTATCACTTAGTTAACAGTTTCAATATACGCTTATTTGGAACTTGATGTAGGTAAATGCCGGTAGGGATGATTCTATGGCGTCATAGCTTAGGGTGATCTCTTGCGTAACGTCAAGCTGGCACCCCTATATAATATATTCAATTGTGGCGATTCGGTTGGAACAAAAAAATTTTGAATTGGGCACCTGATTAGCAGCTAGTTATGCGATATGTCACATCTCGATTTTTCGCTGTGGGTGTGCCAGCTTAACGGATGCTTTTTTTTCCTATTAGGCTCTCTCGAGACGCCTTCAATAATTTTTTAGAAAATTCATTTACTAGCCAGCATCGATAGTACTTATCAGAAGAACACGTACTCGTTATACGGAGTATTTTCATTGTTGGACTCAACAATGTAAAAGCCATATAACCAATCGGTTATTGCTTATTTTTGAATAAATTGCTATCCTTTCCTCTGTAGCATAGTACAGAACACAGTAAGTTCGCACATACTCACTTTGTAAATTTTCGCCAATATACACATATTAAAGCACTTACCGAAATGAAATGCTCAACCACAAAAGCATTGACTTCAGTGTCCATTACAAAAGTAAATTCAATTTGTTTAAAAGGTTTAGCCGAATCAATAAGTAGCGAATGCGAGTAAAAATGTAGTTTCAGATACGTTTTTTAGTGTGCATGTTTTAAATATACTCGTAGTTCGCGTTGAAAACTATTGTAGGATCATCAATACGTACGATGCCGAAGCCGATTTCAACCAAATTTAGGAACGTGGTTTCGCGGTCAATATGATGGAATAATACGAAATTTAGTAAAGATATCTTCAGAAATAAAAAAGTTTTTCTAACTAAAACTTGCTTTTGTCACGGTCGTTCCTATGACACACATTGAAGACTTACGAGCGAGTTGTCTGCAATCGATTGAAAGAGATTGTACGGTTGGATGACAATCAATGCGGCTTTGTGGAGGGTCGATCCACAGTCAATGTTATTCAGTGCTTGCGTGTTACTATGGAAAAGCATCGTGATGCACGGACGAACTTGCACTTTGTGTTCATCGATTTGGAAAAAGCCTTCGACAGAGTTCCTCGTGATCTGATATGGGTGGCCCTAAGAGCAGTTAAGGTCCCCGAGGCATATGTTAAGATGATACAAGACATGTATGGTGGAGCAACTACCAAAGTTAGATGCACACCTGGTGAGTCTGAAGAGTTTCCGGTTAAAATCGGAGTTCACCGTCCCTTGCTCTTCAGCATCATCATGCTCTATTTATTAACACTCATCTCTGACTACCTGGAAATATCCCTTCTCTTCGCCGATGACGTTGTCCTGGGTAGCAAAAACATTGTAGCTTTGCAGGCTGCACGGACCAAGTGGTGTAAGATACTGGATGATCATGAATTGACGATTAGCATACCAAAGACTGAGTATCTTTGCTGTCCTTTCTCAGATCCACAGAGACCGATACCAGATATCTATAGGTACATTAAAGGAGAGCAGTTGAAGTCCTGTACAAGGTTTAACTACCTGGGCTCGATGGTTAACAAGGAAGCTACCTGCGATGACGACATCAAACATCGCATCAGTGTCGGTTGGATGAAGTGGCGAGAAAACTCTGGAGTTTTCTGCGACAAGAAGATGCCACGAAAGCTTAAGGGCAAGTTTTACAAAATGGCCGTACGTCCCGCACTCATGTATGCGTCTGAGTGGTGGACTATGTACAAGACATACGAAAGCAAAATGACTGCGACCGAGATGAAAATGCTACGGATGTCAGCCGGTGTGACCCAAAAAGATCGCATCAAAAATACCTACATCCGAGGCAGCTTGTTTGTCGAACAACCGATCACTGAAAAGTTCGAAGATCGTCGTATGGATTGGTATTGTCATGTTGTAAGGCGTCCACTTGAGAACCCAGTCATGAAAGCACTATCAATGAATGTTCCATTTGCTGGACCCGAACCCCGAGGCAGACGGAAACACACATGGATCGATCAGATGAAAAAGGAACAACAACGCGTTAATCTTGGCGATGATACGATCCAAGACCGAGCTGCCTGCAGAAGGAAGAAGAGATTATACCGCCAAAATGGGCGAAGTGCCAACACCACAGGCAGAGCAACGCGAAGTTGCAGAGCGGTATGAAAGGGCAAGGAAGAAGATGGGACCAGAACGGTTTTCTGTGGGTTGATGCTCAGACCTACTTCAGCACACTAATTTAGGGTAGGACTAAATCAAGAGCAGCTTTTATTACCTCGGCGATGGTTGTGTCAAATTAACTCCTGATTGTTGCTACAACCACTATACTAACCACATACGCATACACATTCCACCAGTCCTGTCAATGGACTTGTATCTACTCTTGGTACCAATTGGCAGCATCGCCGATATAAGCTTGTCCTTTAAACTAAAGAGGTTTCTTTTATAAATCACTGTTCTAATTCCTGTTCAGTTCTCTGGTCACTTCCATTATTCAGTTCGCAATTAGTGCAAAGTGCTTTTAGGGAGAGAGAGAGAAACACACTTAGTCAACAAATTTCCAGTTCAAGTAATTACAATCCGATTAACTTATTTTTGGCCTACAACACCACTTTCAGTTGAAGTATCATTTTCCCCGAAACGGCGACATGAAAAATGCTCTACTTAATGCCCTTTTTTCCTTCTAAATATTTACTATTTTCCACGAGTGTATACTTCGGCTGACTGGCATTCACGGGTATGTAGATACGGACTTGTTCCCTGCTTGATAGTTGAAATATAACCCCCCAGAATAAAAAAAATAAATACATGGAAAAGTTGAAACAACGTCGACCAGCTTTTCCATTTTTCTCATGCATGAACAGTGTCAAGGTTGAATAATTGCCACTGCAGTGCCGATGTTTTTGCAGCCTGACGAAATACGTATGTTTCTTTACATTTCTTCCGGATGAACTTTATAGTATGTGTGCTGTCCCCAAACATGCATGCACAGAATATACACTTATTACATAGTATCCTTCTCAAATGTGGTGACACTTGGCCGAAGAGCGGGGACAAAATGCAAGTCCTTGAATTTCAATTTGCATCTCCCTGACCCTTGATAAATGGCTTCACGGGATGCAGTGATCCAGGACATCCAGGCGCATATGTGATTGTGAAAAATGACTTTCAACATACAATGACCGTAAAAGTTATTGTCGTGTTGACATGTGATAGTTTTCAGCTTTCTGTTTTTTAGGTGCTTTGTTCCTACAACGATTTTAAAATGTTGCTCTATTTTTGTTTACAGTTTTATGCTTACCTGGAGACGAATGAGGTGGCAAAGTCAGCTTTGCAATATCGATCGGTCACATTATTTGTACCAACGAATCAGGCGTTTCAGAGATTTATGCCCAACAAGACTTACGTGCAGTATCATATGTGTAAGTATTTGCTTTTTTTTTTTTATTAATTTTATAAAAATAGGAAAAACACGAAATATCTACCAGTTCACTTTATATAATTGATTCTGAACTAGTTTATGCCAACGAAACGTCAGCTAAGCAACATGGAATAGTTGACACGCTACGTCCCATTAAGGGTTAGGGCAAATGAGTACCTAGTTGCTCGCTACGTAAATTGGTGTATTGGATTAATGTATTTTCAAACGTGATCCTTTTTTTTTAGCTCGATTTACTTGGCTTAACGATACTACCAACTTCTTATACCTTTCAAATAATGAAAATTCCTCTGTGGTTATTTCCGCAAAAGCGCATATTCATACTTTCAAATAATGGTTTGTCACGCTCGGTAGGCGTGAATTCTCGGTCACCATCCTACGATGCTTTATCTATTTTATCTTATTAAGAACCGATACTCAAAAAACCGGGTCATGGCTTTAAAAAACCAGTACTGAAGTACCGATACTCGTTGACATTGGTATACTTGAAAAACACCGATTTTAGAAACAGGCCTGTTGTTGTGGTAGCGATGCTTCGAATGCTGCAGTTCTTTTTGCATCGAGGGGGCTTGGCAACTCTTGGCCGTTGAAAAACGGGTCGTTCCGGTACGAAGAACCAGCTGCCGCAGGAACGTAGAAACGCCTATTTTTAAGTGCCCTCCATTAAGGATATAATTAGCTCGAGAGTACGCATGCAACGAATTTTACGCTTCGTGAGTTTGGTAATTAAAATGTGTTGAATGTTTCTCTAAAATTATGATGCGCACAGTTGCCACATACATACGTACATTATGTATGTAGGTATTATTAATTTATATTTGCATTTCGCTTTGATTTTACAATTCCAGTAGCAGGATTCAATGCTAATGTCAATGATGTCAGGATAACAGCTAGACGGATTGAATCAAAAGGGGCTTTTCGAAACTTTCGACTAATTCTCTCGTTAACTACAATTTTGTTAGTCAATAGTAAACATAATATTAACTAATCAAATGAAATTCTAATTACGTAAATAGCTTAATAACATAGTACAGGCAAATGCGTGTGTGTATTTATTTTGATGTAATTAACAAGATTGTCTCAAAATTAAGGTATGCGGCAGAACGGATAGAACTCGTCTATTGGATTCTTAAATTGCAATTAGTTTGAAGAATTTACGAAAAATTACGAGTGTGAGTGTTCCCGGACTGACTGACTGAACATAAGCATATCGGTACGTCTCCCTGACTTTTGTGACGTTCTTTAGGCGGAGTTCGAGGCTATTTGGGAGGCGCTCGCCTGGATGGGGCATAATGTTATATATGCTAGGGGATATTACTATCTTCACTGACAGCTAGTCGGCGATCAAATCACTTGATTATGTTATTACAAACTGGAGGTCTAATGCCTATTGTCGCACCTCCCTCCTGGAGATTGGGAAATTTTTCAATATCTACCTATGCTGGATCCTGGCCCATAGTGGCATTGTTGGTAACTCCAAAGCAGATGAAGTAGCTAGAGAAGGCGCTAATGGGGAGACCAATTCAAGTCATCGCCATTTGGGTGGTCCTTACCAGCCTGTAAAACGCTGGTAAATGTTGACGCGTTGAGTACTGCCAACGCCAGATGGAGCAATGGTATCACCTGTAATGTTACTGGGCAACATTAGCCTGGGTACCATCCCAAACTCTCCGCGAAGCTGCTGGCGGTGAATAGAAGAATAATGAGGACTCTTGCTGGGCTGATTACAGGATATTGGCTAATCGTCGATCATGCTATGAGGCTTCCACACAATGACTTCTGTAGGATCTTTGGAGATGAGGATGAGGAGGAGTGTTCCGTTCACCAGCTGATTGAATGTCATGCCCTGGCTATAAGAAGAAGGAATACCCTGGGGCTTTCTATTTTAACGATCCGGATGACCGTAAGGAAGGTAGCATCGGCCGGCTCCAGCGTTTTTTGACAGCTGTCTGATTCAATGGATAGATAGTATTCGGTTTGTGGGGTCAATAGTGGTACCACAATCGACATAGTGGTGGTTGTGATACGTGGTTCTCGATGCTCTAGGCAATCTACGTTTGTCTGGAGAGATGTCTGGTGGTTGGGCCATGAGTACTGGATTGTTATGGATGTAAGTACTTCCTCACTGTGCAGCGTAGCAATGGCGGATTTGCAGTTAGTATCATCGAAGACAACTCTCTTAAACCTTTGGACTTCCCTCTCAAGGCCCTTCGCCTGATGTGTCGTTGCGGGTTTTGTCCATAAGGGTAAAACTGGGATGATCACTACGACAACAGCCGACTAGGTACTGTTTGAGAAAGGTTATTGTGACTTCTAGTGGTCAGCGTCTTTGATTCCTGGTGGAGATGATCTTGATGTGACATCAAGAGACGGCCTATAATGGTGCGAAGATACGCATTCTGACAGGACTGAATATTCTTCCAGTTAGTGTAACTTATGTTTTGTGTCCAAACAGGGGCCTCGTAGTTACCCACTGATCTGCCAATTGCCTTGTACGTTACTAGTAAGGTCTCTTCATCCTTACTCCAGAAACTATTTGCTAAAGCCTTAAGGACTTTGTTCCTGTCTCTTCATTTTATTGCAAACTGTTGAAGCATGAGCCGAGGAGGTGGTCATGCTATCTAGTGTAACTCCAAGGATTTTCGGCTGGTTTGTGGTGTGGACTAGTTGACCATATACTCTTAAGCTTAGCTGCATCTTCACTTCTTTTGTCCAGGTGGTGAACAGGGTAGCAGTGGACTCCGGAGCTGATAACCTTAAATTCTTGCTGGTAAAAAAGTTGTTGACATCGTTGAGATAGCTGTTTATTCTTTCGGACATTCGGGGGATGTTGTTTCCTGTATCTAGGATAGAACATAGTCGTCGGCGTAACTGATGACCTGGATTCCGTCAGGTGGTATGGGGAGTCCTGAGATGTAGGGATTAAACAGAGTGGGTGATAAGACACCCTGTTTAATTTTAAGTTATGATTTACAATCTCTTCAGTATACGATTGCCGCATTTATTATTATTATTTATTCGCATTGTATCCTGAGGGACAACTATTGTACAATAGATACTGGTGGTATGTAAATGTTAAATATATCTATGACCACAATTGCCTGGACGAAGGTGTTATCAACTGCTGGGACGTTGATCTCACGATAAGCATTAGTCAGTGGATCCTCCCTGATGATGTTGAAGTGGCCGTAGGAGTTGAGGGACGAGTTCGCGTTTAATTTAGTCTCCTGAATAGCAGCAATTAATATACGATGCCTGTCCATGAACGCAGAAAGTTTCGCGATTTTGTGCTGCTACCCATTGATGTTGAGTTATGGAACTGTTAAGTTATGCTGCCCAGGTGGTTTTATGGTGGAACTGTTTGCTGGTGTTACTGGGGACAGCTGAGAACTCTCCTGTATTCTACGTTAGGAGTGTTTATCGAGGAAGATGTTTGTTGTCCTTAGTTTTTACATCGATCAGCCGTGAATGATGAGTTCCACTGTTTATGATAAGTTAAACCAGAGCACCTTTTTAGATGGCATCACTCGTCATCAGCGCAGTTACATCATACAGAAATTATATTTGGGTGCAGGATCTTATAGCAGACGCAGCAATCCATGGATCGGGATTGAGTTTGATGCCGGCGTGGTTGAAGAGGATCGAGAGCAGTTGCGCCGAAGTTTGTTGCTCCCAGAATCCACGAAATACGAACAGGTAAAAAATGTAACACATACATATACTTTCCTTCTGCATTGAAGGGGTTGTCGTGGATTTATAGCTTTACTAAAATTCATTTGATGTGTTAGTTTGTGGAAAACCAAATACTCATTGTCTTTTCTGACATGTAAAAATATTAATTAAAATTAGAACTTTGAACAGTTTAATTTTTAATAATATTTTGTGGAATGTGGAAATGTATTTTTTATCAGTGTAATATAATGTAAATATTAATATTGAAATAAAAAATGTAAGTTTAAGGAAATAACTATTGCCGCTAACATAAAAAATAAAGTTTAAAAATTTCCTGTAGGGTTTTGGCAGTTCTTGGCCGTTGAAGAACGGGTCGCTCAGGCACGTAGAACCGGCTGCCGTAGAAACGACCCAGTGGTGGCCTATGTGTGCTGTGTGTATCACGGCAGCCCATTTAATCTTACCTAATAGTATTTACTATCTGAAGCGGGACACCATGTATAATACCCACAGCATTTTTATTGCTCGAAATGGAGGCTCCAGCAAAAGCTGAATATTCGAAGACGATAAAAAAAATTCTGAGAAGATATAACTGAATTAAACACCGTTTTCCTATCTATGGACCTAAGAGGGACTAATGAAGAAAAAAACACAAACAAAGAATATTCATTTCCTCTGTATCAATGAAGAAATTATGACGATTTTTTATCAGAGGTATTAAAATGTACTTAGCCTGCGACTGACATCATCATCAATGACTTTTTTTTGGATCACGTTGAAATCCTTCTGTTCGCCGTCTAATATTCAGACATCATTTACCTATTTCTATAAACGAACGCCTCATTGCGATTGCAAGCAATTTTTCCCTCCATAAAGACACTCTCGTCTACAATCCTAAACAAACACAATAAACAGAAATCCATTTTTGCCCAAAAAACCCAATCATTAAATTCACGCCAAAAAGCGTACTTTCCATTCTCTTGGCATACCATCTCGTTACAATACCACTCTATTTTTTGTTAAATACCTAAAAAATTAGAAATTCTGATCACGTTTTATAGCAGGGACCCCATTTATACCTTTTTTCACCTGTTGTTTGGTTGGAAGTTTCATACATTTCTGCCAATACGACCATTATTCCGGGAGGAATGCTAATGATAATGTCCCTGTGAAATACCTCCGAGAAACCCGGCCAGAATGAGAAAGGTTAGGATTAAAAAGGAACTCTCGCAAAATTATTAATCCATCAATGCAATGTAATGAAAGGTCGGATCTTTTAGTAGCCGTTTTTTATTGACTTGAATCAGGGTTGTTTCTCGTCATTGTTTTATGTCAACCGCCTAGAGTAAACTTCTGTTTTAAGCAGGGTCGTTCGATTGTGTCTGGGACGAAACAATGGAAGACATCGAAAGTCAAATAAAAATGCCGAACGAAAGGGAAGAGTAAAAATGAGGAGTGGAAGAAGGATTCTGAAGACAACAGAGCGACGTGACTAAAATAATGAAAATTCGAAGGGATGAAATGATCTTTGTTCAAACGTATTGCAGTGGGTCGAGTGGTCATCAAAGAGGAGTTTTACAATTTTATTAGTGAAAGATAGAGTGTTGTCTACAATGTATATTACAGCCATAATACAATCAGAAGCCTTACGAAAATTACGAAGCACTATTTGTGGGAATTTTTCGGATCGTCGCCTTCGATCGACTCAGAGTGGTACCTAGCAAAGCTCATCTTTAGCAATGTTGCAGTCGCATGCTGGTAATAGTTATGCATACCAAATTTATTAAAATAGACATTTATTAATGATTTTCACACCGAGGACTTCTTTAATTAACACACCAAGCTCTTCCTTTCACACGCATTTTGTGCTCCAAATATTTTGTACCACCAAAGTCCAAAGTTGAAATTCTATCGACCTGCAGAATGGTTTCATAATGCAACAATGAAGCTCAAACTCAAAGCCGTTAAAATTTATAATATTCGGTGCCACTTCAATGTCTTCTTGACTTCTATAAAGTTCCCCCATCCAATACCATAACTGCCATTTTTCGGCTGTAACTATAAAAAGAGGTGGAGAAAGTGGCAATATTAGATGGGTCACAAAGGCATGTGTTCCGTACTACTGACAAAGATATTATCACCATAATATCAGAAATTCCTAAGAGTATGTGCACTTAGTACAACTTTATTGTCATCTCCGTCGCAACTGAAGTTGGGTTGGGCGAACGTAAACGTTTTGCAGCTTCTCCGGAGAATCTGTTGAAGTAATTATGAAGTCCTCGCTGGTCTCTTGGAATTGGAAAATAATGCTTTTGGTGGATTATCCTTTTGCAATTTACGAGTAAGAAACGGGAGAGTCTCAAAAGGTTCGATCAAAGATTAAAAGTTGAAAGAGGAATCGAATTTAATAATGCAATATAATGCTGAGGGTAATAGATGCAGTAATGGAATTCAAGACAATAAGAGAGTTTTATAGGATACTTAACTGTACTGAAGTGGTATAAAATTTTTACTATTAATTTGAGAGGGTAAAGGGAACTTCATTTAGGCCGGCAATATATTGTACTACCGAACATCTTCTTATAGTACAATTTTCTTCGGATTTGTGTCTCTTTAGCCTTTCGGATTTATTTTTTAAAGCGTATCGGTTGCAAGAATGGTAATCATTTGACTTTGTTTCAAAGGCAAGACAAAGTGACAAATTGGACCGTGTTGTTGAAAAAAGGCATCTTGCAACGATTGCAAGGCATCAGATATAAAATAATCAGAAAATTATGAGGTTCGAGTTCGTGTTTGATATTGTGTAACCGTCTTTATGTATAGGCTCTTTCGATTGAATATTTCGGGATAATTTAAAGTGAACTGCCATAGCTATTATTAAACCGGTCCTCTTTTTGTTCCGAAAAAGGAACATTGGATACGAAGTTTAGTAGATCACCATCTAACGGGATACAGGTAATTGGGAAGTGAATAGACTGTATTACGTAGTCTCGCCCTTATTCCTTTAATTTTTCTTGGTGCAAATGATTGGCTGGATCCCGGCGAGTAAACCTGTTGAATAGTTATCCGTCGGCGAAATGTTGCAGCTAGATGTGTCCCAAGAAGATTCAGGTAAGCAGGGCCCTTCAGAGAAAGACGAAATGGCCCAGTACAAAACATTATATGAAACTACAATCGGGTTTCAGTAGTAATTTCAAAGTGAATATACCCGATAGATGAGTGTGGACGGGGAAAGACTCTGAACATGTTTACGGACGGCTCCAAATTGGAATGTGGAGTAGGTGCAGCAGTCTATTCCACAGAATTTCCATGCAATCTATCCTTCAGGCTGCCAAATGAGTTTAGCATAATCCATGCGGAAGTGCTTGCAACTCAGAAGTCAGTTACAGTTGTGTCACCTGTGTTTTTTTTGTACAGAGCAGAGTAGAGCAGGATAAGCGGCAAAAAAACGCTACGGAGCAGATAAGAGTAGCGAAGACGAAACTGGGGCATGTCTTTGCTGGAAGTGTGTCTTGGTTTAGTTAGCATTCAAACGTCAACTCAAATTTCAAGAATCTTAAATCCTTAGTACAGATACAATCGTACAGATACAATCGGATAAATTTCCTTTAGGCAGCAGAATTATTTTGTATGTTTACGATTCCATATAATTACTCAAAACGAACATTTTATTGACAGGAAATGAGTTTTATGTGCTTCCCAAACTGTAATCTGCCCGAAAGCTTCGACACCTGCGCCGCCTGCATTTCAGTACTAACGGAGCAGCATTCTTGCAATAAGATTTTATCCTGAGCAGGTGAGATCGAATTGTTAGTGTAATTGTGTGGTGTTAACCTGCTCTGCATGGCTGTTAAAAAACGCCTATCATTTCGGAAAAACGGTAGAATCGTTAAACTTTCCAATAGTCAGGCAGTCCGGTACAATCAAGACGAAGACTTTATACATATACTATAGTTGTCTAATTGCTCTCCAAGCGCTGGGAACCACTAGGACAGTAAAACTCCGGTGGGTTCCGGGCTACAGCGGAGTTCTAGGTAATAATGGACTAGCTAAACAGGTGGCTAGCCTTTACCGAAAGACAGCTGAAGAGCTGTCGATGACAATACAGACATTCAAGAAGGAACTGGACGGGCTAGGCAACGCAAACTGGCCTAGTATTATCGCTGCCTGATAGCGGAACAAATAGACAGACTAAGATTGATTACTACAGTGGCTGCAGGAATTTCAAGCTACCAAATACAAAGGAAACTCTAGAGCACCTTCTCATCGACTGTCCAGCCCTCGCTATAAATGATTAAAATGTTTTCCAATGACCTAGGAGAAGTTGTAGGTCTTAGCTTGAGAAGCCTATGGAGCTTCGCAAATGAGTCAGGATCCGTGGAGCTCAGTAATTATCTCTTGACAATGAGTAACACCGGAACGTAGTCAGTATCGGTAGTACGTGGTATCGCAATAAACCCAAGTGGTCTATGCAGAGTCGTTAGTCTGCCACGCTATCTAGGTTAACCTAAGCAACTGTTCGAATATGCTCGTAGCAGAAATTGAACCTACGATCTTTCGCTTGGTAAATGGCACATGTTCTAATATGAACGTGGCAGAAATTGAACATCATCGGTTCATTGTTTCGGCACAGATAAATAAAGTTTCGAAGTAAACGAATAAACTTCCGTCTCACATAAATAAATTTCGGAAGCAAAGAAATAAGTTTTCATAAGTATCTTCTCCATCAAAATAATTAACTTCCGCCACCATTAAAATGAATTGAGAAAATAAATTAAACAATCCCCAAGTCTGATTGTTTAAATTTCAAACAAATTTCCGCATCAAGCAAATAAATTTCCGAATGAAATAAATAAAAATCTGGAACAAATGTAAATTTCCGGATAAAATAAAAATTATTTTCTTAAATGTACTATAGTAAGTAGATTTCCCATTAAACAAACAAACCTTCAAACTCGGGATTTGTTTAATTTGTTTCGTAAATTCGTTTTATTTGTGTGGATTGTTTTGATGTGGGAAACCTACTCTTGCAAATTTATTTATGTGACATTTATTTATATACATATTCCGAAAATTTATTTATTTGATCTGGAAGCTTGTTTATTTCATTCGGAAATTTATTTGTTTGCGGCAGAAATTTATTTATTTCCCCTGAACGTTTTTTTTATTTGTCTTGACCTATTATTTTGTCTGGCCACTATTTAAAATATGAGAAAATATGACAAATCCTACAAACTCTAGTCCGGAATCCCATTTAGAAGCTACGACACCGGTATCGGGTGTCTGGGTGCCTGTGGGTACTTATAGTGCTTGTAGAAATGCCGCAGTGCTCCGACCTTGTCAGTATAAAGACGGTGCGGATGGGAGGTGCATGCTAGCAACTACATCATTCGAAAAAATATATGCTAACGAAACGTCAATAAGGCATAGTAATACAGGAGATAATGAAACGCCCATGCCAAAGGAGAAACTATACGAGATTTTCTCGTGTCAAGCTAATTAAGACTATGCGCTGCAATCTTAAGGTTCCGTTTCGTAACAGTAAGATGTATTTCATCGTCTTTAAAAACTAGAAAATATAAGGTTTTGAAGAGCCAACAGTCAGTTCAAAATACGCTTGCATAATAGTAAATCAGCCCTATTTGGTTATA
Organism: Chloromyia formosa; assembly: GCA_964017055.1. Classification (NCBI taxonomy): domain Eukaryota; kingdom Metazoa; phylum Arthropoda; class Insecta; order Diptera; family Stratiomyidae; genus Chloromyia; species Chloromyia formosa. The sequence continues at coordinate 156,047,087 of OZ024813.1, read as the reverse complement.
CTCGTAGATCGACTGAAATTGTGAAACCAACTGCTGTTTTCACACGATGAGTCGATGACTGGGCTTTTAGCATTAACCCGGGCTCACTATAGGTACAGAGGAGCCAAATCACCGCTTTCCACGGATAAGTCCGATGGTTTTAATGTTGGGTATAATGGAGCTTTTCAGATGATCAGCGACTCACACCGACCACACATTAGCAAATTTTTGTACAAATTTTTAAACAAAAACATAAAGCTCTGTTGTTTGTGCGAAAATATTCGACCCAGTGGCGTAACGCAAGGGCCCGCAAACCCCGCGGTGGGAGAGGGGGGGGGGATCCGGCGAGCATGGGGGCTCGAAGGGTTTGCCGTTGAAAAAATGGATTCAAAACAAACTAGAATCTGCAAAACTTGCCCATTGTGCGGATCACAATTTAAATTTAGGACTAAAATGATGCGATAACGGATGTACTGATATACTTGAGAGAAAAACTGTCTCTGTCTATCCGAGTTACGATATGCGTTTGCTGGCGTTAAAACCGGGCCGAAATCCGTGCAGAAAAGTGTTCCTGGACCATTTTTTCCCCTAATCTCATGTTCATAGGTCCGGAAAGCGGTAAATACTGAAGGAGGGAGGGGGGGGGGGGGACTCGAGACTTGTGTCGAATAGAGTTGGTTTTCAAATTGAATTTTTTAGTCGGTCTAGACTGAAATCATCCATCGAATTTACTATCGCGAATAAAGTAATTGGCGCGATAGAAGATTTCCACTTTATTGTTGTTGAAACCGATGGCTTTAACATGGGTTCAAATAGAGGTTTGTACACGGTGAACTGATGAGTCGATGGACCCAACGCACGGGTTGACTGTGTGAAAATCTCCATTTGAGCCCAGGTTAAATTCATCAGTCGAGTGAGTCGATCAGTTAATGAGTGAATTATTTGATGAGGTTTAAGTATACAGCACCAACTTCGCACCGACTCGACGCGACGCGACGCGACACGACACGACACCGCATAGCTCCCATAAAAAGAATTGTAAAACCATTTCAATTCGGGCTTGAATGGGTAAGTGGATGCGTGAACTAACCTATATTCTTGACTATGTAATTTTTTTGAAGGGCTTGGCCTCGGTGCGGCGATTTGTGTCGACTGTCCAGACCATATTTCGGTGGAGAGACGTGACTAAGGACAATTTTTGCGTATTGTTATTACTTATACAAACGAAATATACCATTTGCTCATTCAAAACCCTTATACACCTTATAAATATAGATATTAATGCATACTTTGTAAAATTTGTGCCATCACACAAACGCCTCCCCGACCCCTGCATCACGATTGGCAATTGCTTACGATGAAAGTGATTTTCCATTGAATTCCGGTCCTTTATGTATAACACCGATCAATCCATTTTCCATTATGATGATGCGATGATGGAGCATCTCGGGAAAAAAACGGATACTGAAAAAAAATACATTCATTCAGGTGACCATTCCTGGGTACTACTATATAAACGTGCTATAAACAGGAGATGACTGTTTGATGGGAACAGATAGCGTGCGAGCTTGTAGCAATAATGCTGGGATCATAATCATTAAGCGTTAACACGTTGTAAAAAAGGAAGAAATATGTATGTTCGTTGATATTTCGCTTTTTTTCTTTGTCAGACTCAGTAAAGCAAAAATAAAAAGAAAATTGATTTTATGGTGAAAGTAGAATTTGTGGATGGTATGAACTGAAAAATGTTCTTTGGTGGTAGGGTGTAAGTATTTTATTTCCAGTAGTGAATATTGGGGACATGTAATGACTTTTTGGGGCTCCTCAATTTTGAAATGGCACTAAAAGCCATTTCAAAATTCGAAAAGCATTGAATTAGAAATGAGAACATTTATTTATATCTAGAAAAAAAAAAGAAAGCGAAGTATCTAATCTTCGTACCAGCTTCGTACAATCGGCCATCTTTTTGGCCGAAAAGCGTTGGGAAATTGTCGTATCAGAGGCCCAAACTACACCAATCATATCTTGAGGAAATATAAATATAATCCAGTGTTCCTCTTTTGTAGAATTTAGCGGTCAACAGTTTGCCTATAAGCCTGGAGGCTGGGATACCAAGTAGTAGTTGAAGTGTTCTCTGATGTACTTGAAATCATAGCCTATCCTTTAGTTTCCATATTTACTGCACTATTCCTTAGGCCGAGGCTTTGGCGATTACCGAAACATCGACTTAACTGAGGTGTCACGTAGTATCAGTTAGAGATACAATAATTTTCACTGACAGCCAGGCTGTAATTAACTCCCTCGAACTCGAACCGGGTATGACTTCGTCAAGAACGGTGGCGGAATGTCGCTCTACCCATACGAGGACGATTGACTTTTCTTCATAGTTTCATTATCAGCTCTGGCTGATACAATGGGTAGGATGGTATGGTGAGGAGTCTCCTGAGGTATCAGAACGGACCCTATCGCAATCGATGTGTATTGTAGTTAATGCAGAAGCCTACCATCTACTACCTACGTAACGTAACCTACCCATATCGTGCTTTACATCGAAGGCCATTTTGGGAAAAGCATGAACAAAAATTATGCGGTTTGAATGAAATAGGAAATACTGAAATGTGTATCTACTGAAACTGAAAATATGCAATCGAAAGCAGGAAACATCGAATTGCTCCAAATATTACTTCAATTACCTACATGCAAAGCTTCTTATGCACCACTAATTTTCACTTTGGTCAAAATAATCACTGGCAGTGCACTATATAGACCCAACATGTGCTTTTATCCAGAAATACTCGTCGTCGTGTCGTATCGCCTTACAAAGGGCGTTGTAATCTCCATCAAAGGGACTTACAACTTTGTCCTTGCAGTAGTACGTGAATCGTAGCTTTGAGGAAAGCCAGAGAAAAAGATCGTAGTCTTTAAATAAAATATCTTCTCAATCGATCCGTGAACTCCGTATAGGGAATCTCCTATCGTAATACTTTGACTTTGTCGTGGTTTCGGTTTTAACTTTTTTCGCTTACGCCCTCAACTCTCTAGTTTTCTGTAAGGACGAAAAATATGCAAAGAAAATGACGAGTCCAACAATTTTGAAAACAGTATGGTATCAGGGAAATATTTTGTTAGATTTGCTAGCTTATTTTCGGTTCAAAAGAAATTTATGAACTGTTGATGTCGATGGATTTGTTCCTGGGGAACAGTGTTCTGGTGTTCTTCTTGCAAAGAACTAGGAAATGGAAATGTTTCCAATGTTTTTACGAGTCGCGCTGAATGTTTGATTTCGTTTGTAATATCCCTATCTTACGGAGAGCAGACGGGATTGTTCCTTCAATTCGTGGTCGCTTTTGTTCTCCTTAATCCATAGTGAGCTGTAACCTATATTCCGGATTTTACTCGTACTTCTCCGTCCTTATTTTATTATTCCTCTTCCTCCCACGTTTTACTGAATGTTATATAAAAGTTTCATCGTTTCTTATTTCAGCTACGGTAGCAACAACCCTTGAACAGATGGGAAACACCATCCTTTCCGATTTGGATGGCAATCCGCCTTTGTATATTACGAAGAAACGAGACCAAAGCGGTGAACATATTTATGTGAACGATGCTCTCATTTTAAAGTCACGATCAAATATTCAAATGGTCAACGCGAATGGTAAAAAACAGGTAAGTGGATTTTAAAAAAAGAGGAGTTTTTTATGGGGGATTTTGAAGTATTTTTGTTAAGATGAGAGTTTTCCCGACGACCGTGATTTTACTTGTCGCAGATGCTCATTATAACAGCACAAAGGAACCCAACATTTTTAAAGAGTTTCCTGCTTATTAGCGATAGTTCTCGAGTACCGCATTGTTTTGAGAGAGAGTTCTGCATAATTAAAATGTTTATAAAAAGAATGAAATTGGCTAAAATCTTTCCAAAATTGATCCGGTGGTTGAAATCAAATTCCAAATTGCTTCATCAAATAGCTATGAAAATCGAAGAAAAAAATACCTTAAACTCGCTTTGATATTACATAACTCAAAGGAACTTTTTAAAACTACATTAATTTCTATAACTCCCTACACAAGACTTAAACGCATGCCCAGAATGTCTCGATGCTGGTGTTTTTCATACTTTACTCACCTCAATAGTAACGTCATAGGTATGAAAATCGGGCAAATACCTTAGAATCGCTTTAGGATTACACAGCTCATCGGCACCTAAGACGTCCAGCCTGTGTTAAATTCTTTTGTGGAGCGCTATCGAAATTAATGTAATAATAATGTAATAATTGATGTGATATTCCTCCAACGGACTAAGCAGCAGCAGCATGGAATAACTAGGTGGGATTTTTACCCCTTTGTGGCCGGCATTGGGTAAATTAGTTGTTTGTAGTTTGACACGCATTTCCCAGGTAGTCTGACGGGATTTCTGCCACTCAGTTCTTTTGTGGGCGAGGGATTCGCAGCTCCTTGTGATTTTGCATCCACTCTCACGGAGGAAAATATTCGGTGGGCAGTATCAAGCTTCACACTTTTTACGTCAGCTGGACCTGAGGGCATTAATCCGGCGGACTGCAAGTCGGATATGTTAATTGCCTTGACCCCTTCAGGGGCATGGGTGCGTCAACATCTCTAGCATTTCTATACCTTTGTTGACGTTTTGATAGCATATCTATCTTTTTCGGAAGTGCAGTTGCTAGTATGCGCCTCCTATCCGCACCGTCTTTATACTGACAAGCTCGGAGCACTGTGAGAGTTCTTTTAGCACCCACAGCTCATTTTTGATCGCACCGAGACTTTAACTCCGAGCTCTAGATTATTGTGGAGCGGCGACCGAACGACCACGGCCACCGAGCGCGAGATGGATAAAGCATATCCTTGGCTCGATCAATCCTAAGGGCCTGTCTGGAACTGGTCTACTTCGCCTCTATGGTCAGTGGCCGAAGTAATCTTTATTCCTAAGGTGAGGATCGAATAACCTTAGACCAATAAGCCTATGCCTGGCTTTGCTCAAAAGTTTTGGATCATTTGATTGATACTTACCTGGGTGTCACTCATCCAACGCACTTTCTATCTTCATCAAAGTATGCCTACTGGATTAGTGTTTTGAGAGTAAGTAAGTAAACACCTTGGTTGCTTTTTTGAACATCGAGGGCGCTTTCAACCATGTCGTACCTGCGGATATTCTTAATTTTCTCTCCGGTCTGACTGTGAATGTTGCGCTTCACAAGCTTGTAGACGAATTACTAGCATCTAGCGTTATCTGCACTTGCTTGGATGCAGCATCTGATCGTAGGTGTATCATAAGAGGAGCTACTCAGGGTGGCGGTATATCCCCCTGCTTTGAATTCTAGCGGTCAACAAACTGCTTTTGGCCTTAGAATGCGAAGGACGCTGCCATCGCCATTTTTCGGAAGTTCTCCTGTGTCCTCAGGGATATTTAGCCCAATGCCTTCTCAATCTTAACGAAATGGGCTAGCCTAGCTGGGGTTAGTGCCAATCTGGCGAAAATGGATCTTGTTCTCTTTATAAGGAAGCTTAAGTTACTAAAATTTGAACCACCACTGCTGAACAGGAGGGAACTTGGTCTCTCTGACAAAGCTAAGTCTCTGGAAATCATCCTGAATGGGAGAGCTTAGGAGATATTTCCGTTTTTATATTTGGCAGTGGTGGGGTGCAATTTTCATTGTTTTTTTGCAGTTTTTGGCGCGGAATCGAACTGCGGTGACGTCTTCCCAAGTACTTGTTTGGTAAGAATTTGCTCAGTCTAATGCCTACACTAGACGAGTGGGCAGATAATACTTTCCAGGCGTCAAATGCAATAAGCGTATACACTGATGGTGCTACGACGGATCGGGGAGTGAGAGCTAGGGTGTACTCGGATAGATTGATTTTTAACTTATCATTACTTCTCACTGACTTTTATAGCATTCTGCTGGCGGATATCCCGGCCATTTGGGAGACCCTCATTTGGCTGCAGCATAATGTTATAGCTGCTAGAGACATCACCATTTTCAGTGATAACCAGTCGGCGATTAGATCCCTTGAGTCTATTATCACGAACTCGGAGATTATTGGCAAATGTCGCACTTACCTCTTGGAGATGGGAACGTTTTTCAATATCTCCCTTTGTTGGATCCCGGATAGTGATTTTGATTGTAACTGCAAAGCGGGTGAACTAGCGGATGGGGCGAGCATAAAATGACAGTTTAGGTTTTTACTTTGACTTTCGAATACCTGAAATCGGGGAGTTTTTCACAAGAAAAGTTAAATTACAGATTCAAATGAAATTGTTTATTATTGGGTCGTTGTAAAGTTTATAATAACAACAAAAAAGCCTGATATAAAAGAAAATATGAATACTATTGTATGAATACGGCCCAACTGATACATTTTTTTACAATTAAACAAATTTAGAAAATAATAGGTTCGAAAACAATCAAAGTTACTAAGTAGTAGATGAAAAAGGAGGAAATAGTGGTAAATATATAAATAAATATTACAAAGAAACATATTTAAAAAGATAAATAAAACAGATATCCAATGACACTGAAAGTAAAAGCGTCATCTGAAAAGCTATTATTATACCACAAAATAAACAATTTAATTTGAACTAGAAATGAATTAAGTCATAGCAAACACGTGATGAGAACACCTGTTGCTTAAATGAATATAAAATATAGTTGACAATGGGAAGAAAATAAACATAAATAAATATTTTAAATTGAAAACAAGTCATACATTTTCGTGATGGGCATATTTCACCACGCCAATATCGTATTTGTCTTTATCGACAAAATAAACATCGCTCGCTTAACAGTTGAACACTCGCAACCAGTAAATAGTTGAACAAACGTTTGCTACAATTTTGCTTACTCTAGCGTACTAAAAGAATTTTTAAGCAAGTTGACAAACCATCCCTTACACCAGCAACGAGTTGACTGGGAGGTACTGTAGAAACAACAACGACAAAATTTCGCAACCTATTTTTTGTTTTGAAGTGTGTGGAATACGATTGACGATCTCCGCCATAAACGAAGGAGACCTTTTAATATCGTCTCCAAAATGAAGAACAATCCAGGCTTGGATGGTGTCGCATCCCCAACAAGGCGCATTAGAAGCCAGTTTGGAGAAGGGTTCTTATCAGTAATGGCAAAAAGAAGAACTCTCTAAAGATCAGAATCGGAAGCAGCATCATTAACTCTAAGCTCGGCGTTAGGTACTAGGAAGAGAGCATCTCTAGTATGAGTGTGAGATCATTAACTCTTAGCCCGCCGGCCGTTAGGTACTTGGAAGAGAGCATCTCTAGTATGAGTGTGAGAACGCGACCAATGCTCTATGGTTTTGGCAAGTATTATACCCGGTATGGAAGACCTTATACGGAGCATAGGCTCTATCTTGCTGTACGCGTCACTAGTGTGAAGTGATGCTTAGAGTATGCTATGCAGACCGAAGAACAACAAATGAGGCGGTCTACGTTTTTGCTGGAATAATTCTAATAGAATTTCTATGGCAAATGAAAAGGATCATGTTTTTAGAAGTAAACGACCGGAACCATTAGAAGCCCCGGAAGTACGGAAGAAAAGAGAAAGGTACGAGTCTCTGATGAAATTGCAACTGCGATGTAATCGAAAGCAAGACGAGCTAAAATATGTTACCCAATTCCTAACTAGGCATACTTGGTATTGACAGTATCTACACTAATTTCAGCTGAATGATGACTCCCTAGACTGCTTAAGATATCTCGGAGTATTCGAAGCAAATCAATACCTTTCCAAGTTTCTATAGGGACTTTTTTCCAGGAATGCGACCGTATGAGATTTATTGTGCATTAACCTTTTTAGGCCAAAGTACGTTCAACTAACCTAATACACGTCAGTAAATCCTTGATGATATCGGGCTTTACGACTGCCTCCCCAAGAATCAATCACTGTGAAATCTCATTGAACAGACACATATTGTTGAGGTGACCTCACGGTCAATCTAAAGTATGTCTGACGTCGTTAAGACTGAAGTAATTGACTAGTTCCTCAAATTGTCGCAGTTCTGGAAGTTTGTTCCAGTGCCATAGCTTTTTATTGGCAGATCGTTCCCTAATCAGCGTCCTGGCTGAGTCTTGGCTGAGTCCCGACCCAAACCACAGTAGGGATCCGGCCCGCGGAATCGCGAGGAACAGCCTTTTCTTTCATCCCCAGGATGGCCATGATTCTCCGGCGTATCTAAAAGTGCGCCTAGTTAGTTGAGAAAAACAATAGCTTTATTGTAACATAATTTGCATTATGGAACCCTTTGTTAAATAATATGCATACATATTTTTTTTTGTCAACTAAATCATATTTAAATTTCCTGTTTCTTTTCTTTATCTTACAGATCATGCATGTGATAGATGGAATACTAATGCCTCTCACACTCAACCCATCATCATCACTGGATATTTACAATCCAGACGCTTTTCAATTCCTCACACACTCCGACAGTTTGGAAATTGGACCGCATCGTGTTAGGTAAGTTCATCGAAAAACTTTTCCAAATTAATCTTCATATGCTGCCGGTTGGCATAGATATATGTATAGTTTTAGTCGTTCATTAAGGAAGCCAACATCCCCATTCATCGAGGTTTTTCATCGAAGTAGGTGAGAAGAGTCTCTAATTCGGACATCTGTAGTTCGTGACGTGATGTTTATACAATAATTATGTTTATTTGAAAATAAATATTTTGAATGAGGATTTTAAGGATGTTTCTCAATGTTAACCAAAGATTGTCACGGATGTGGCTTAACAACCCGACAAAAAGTAGGAATTCGGCCGGCTGGATCATTGTCTTGCATAGTATATTTTACAAAAGAAAAACATTGTACACCAATTCGTCTTACTTACTCGTATAAGTTATAACACATTTAGAGTTGAGGCGAGATTAGAAACAAATCTCGTCTCAAATTTCACTGAATTACGTTGTACAAATTTATACTTATCACAGTCAACTTACCTGCAGTTACACCGCCAAGAGCTGATTTCATATCCGTATTTGTTCAGTTTGCTGAAATAATAATAAGATTGACATGGCTTATAGAATAACGCAATTTTTTGTCATCCAGAAACTAGAACTAAGTCTTAATCAAACCTCATACAAGCAAATTTTTGTACAGAGTTTTGAATAAAACTTTTAGTCTCGTTTTCTCAATGTCCTGTTAAACACCCAACTTACGATAATGCAGTTCAAAAATATTTTGTCGTATTTTGGGTGTTGTCCAGACTGTGTTGATATACATTGCACCAGAATAGAAGTTCTGCGGTTAATATTTTCGATTTAAAAACTTTTCTTCAAAAATTTTAGCTAAAATTTGCTAGTTTGAGGTGCGTATAAAGTGTCTATGTCTAGCATTATGTCTAACATTCCAATCAAAATGGCAGAATTGAAGTATCCTACTATACTAATCAAATTTTGCATACTTGCGTGACACAACAGTTATCTGAAAAATCCGACCTCCATCTCCTAAAAGAAAAATGTCATGGTGTGAGTGAATGAGTTTCAAGACTTGCAAATCTATCTAGTTTCGCGTACATAATGTGAATATGATATTATTTTACTAGCGCTTCGTTCCTCTCTGCATGTTTCTTTTTCACAAAACAAATTATAACGGTTTTACTCGGCAAGCTTCCCCTATCGGCATAACCCAACCAACATTTACTTTAGTTTTAGTCTATGATGACATGCATAGAAAACTTCAAACCTATTCTATCTTCCCAGATCGTATCACATCCAAGGTGTGAATAATCAATAAGGGTTCCTCCATCGTTTCTATTCCACCTCAAAAGGGTCACTCATGCGTTTGGGCCCAACAAGCTATCATGTACGAGTATTACACCCCCGTATCAGATAGTGTGTGCAAAGTCTAATACTTTCGAAGGAAAATTAAAATCCTGAAATCTTTTCAGGAAAGGATTCGTAAAGGCCAAGTAATACATATACTCGTAGCCGGGTTTCATAAAAGTGAGGTGTCATTTCAGTCGGTCTATTTCCGAAAGCAATGCAAATAGGGGTTCGTTACGCAAAGCAGTAGACGAAAGATAAACAGGAAAGTCATTAACTTTTTTTTCTGTAAAGGTGTCTAATTAAAATAAGCTTAGCGGAAACTAGATGGGCCAAATCCCACGTTCAAAGAGTTGTTTAGACCAACATCTTTTCAAAGCGAGCGGAATCATTTAATGAGTCCCAAAAAGGCGGAAAATAAATCCCCGGAATGAAAACGAAAGGATGCCTTCGAAACATATATTTGCTACATTAATTTAAGCTTCTTTATAGGCACGACAGCATAAATATAAAAATACTTCGTCTTCTTTGAAGTCTGCGTGGAGATTTTTGTGCGAAATCTCTTCAAAGCCGTCGGTTATGAAAAAGGCTTTTTTTATTTTAATGGGATAATTATAAGAATACAGGGAATACGAAATGGTTAGCAAGATGGAAAATTGTTTTGTAATTAGCTAATTTCATGAGATGTGTTTTTTTTTAACCCTAACCACGGAACGAGCGATTGAGAATTACTTCTGAGTGAGTGTAATCCAGGCGGCCAAGGCCCGACGTCGGGCTGTCGCGCCACGATGATGATGATGATGAGTGTAATGCAGCTTGTCAGTAGGGGTAGTTTGACAGTGGCTCTGTAACAATTGTCTAACGTGAGGAAACTTCGATCGAGGACAGAGGTTCGCTGCTTTTTGTGGGGCGTTGGTTTTCCAGGTGGTGCTGGACTGCGTACAATGTTGTCGCTGGAGGTGTCACCGGATGTTGCGGGCACGCCTGATGTTGCAGCTCAGAAAGCATAATAGCGGGCGGTGTCTTGTCGTGGGTGCAAACTTTTTATCGCGGCCAAATCTCACGTCCTTTTTAGAAGGTGGCCGGATCTGAAGGTTTACGTTTTTTTTATTATTTTTTTTTATTATTAATTATTACCAGAAATTGCCGCAAGGTGGTGTTTTCTCTTTCCATTAGATTTACATGTAATACAACTAAATCAATTCGACCCATCTTGAACTCTTGGGGCGAGCGGTAGCGCAGTGTATTGAGGCATCATCTCATGTTTGACTACCGGCGTTTCGGGTTCGAATCTCTTCCACGACGACGTTCGTGGCCATGTATGTGCAGGAGGTGTATGCTGGCAACTGCATTCTCTGAAACCAATTAATGCCAACGAAACGTCAACCGGGCTACATGGAACAGTTGACGCGCTATGCCCCACAAGGGGTTAGGGCAATTAAGTAGTAGTAGTAGTAGTATCTTAAACCCTTTACGCTCATCCCAACTTATATCGTTGAAAAGGCAACGTTTCAGCTCTGTCGTGGGAGTGATTACTTGTCACTGTTTTAGTGGAGAGCTGGCGAAGGCTTCGCCTTCCTTTTAACGACTTATGTTGAAGCTGTGAGATGGCCAGGGCCTGACGTCGGGCTATTGCGCCACAATGATAATGATGTGAAGATATTGATGAGAAGGAAAGTTACTTTTATCTCCTCTGTTCTTGTCCAGCTTTGTCGGTAAAGAGGAGATCAACTCTCGGCTCGCATCACTTTTTTTCAGAACCGGAGGATCTGGAATGCAGTGCCAGTATTGGCTGTCTCCTTTTTATCACCAGCAGGCTGGTTTTATTACTTAGCTCCGAAATGTATTTTGCGACTTTTGGACGGCATGGATCATACGACATGAAATTTTTGCCTTATCTCCTCCCGAACTTTCCTCTAGACATTTTTGAACTCATCTTAAAAAAGTGACGCTGTTGATGTATTAGATCACTTCCTCTTGATATCATGGCCGAGCAGCTGATTGCATGCAAGGTCGTCCGGCTTCGTGAAACGGGTAACTATGGACAACGCTTAATGCCGGCCATTTTACAATTCTGATCAACCGGAATATCCCCGGTAGTCAGACATGAAACTGATACCTCAACGCACTGAGCTACCGGTCCCCCCATAGGACAGGAATTTAATAAGTCAGATTCCACCATTGAGTCGCCGACCGACCTTTGTTGTATGACTCGTTATCCATCTACACGGATGGATCTATGAAGGAGGCGGACGTTGGAGTCGGGACTACTCTGAACGATTGAACATAGACTTATCAATTCGTCACCCAGCCCACTTTGGTATTTTCAAGGCGAAGGTATCGGCAATTATGGAAACTGTTCTGGCTGGGGCGTAACCTTATTACGGTTACGGAAGTAATTATTTAGACGGACAGTCAGACTACGGTAAAAGCCCTAGAGTGCATTCTCACCACAGAAATGGCAGTAGCGGATTGCCGCGCCTCTCTCTCAGAAATGGGTAATTTCTTTAATATCAAGCTATGCTGTGGATATCTGGTCATAGCGGGTTTTCCGGTAATATCGGAGCTAACAGCTCGCGTAAAGGGGGACAATGGAGGCGCTTTCTCAAAATCAGCGAAACATCGGCATCCCCCTTGATTCTTGCAAGCACGCTATCAGCTCGATCTCGATTAGCAAGGCTAACTCTAGATGGCCAATTAACAGCACGTGTCGGATAACGAAGATGATGTGGCGTTCGCTCGAATTCTGTCGATCCATGAGGTTGTGGTCGCTGAGTAGTAAGCATTTAAGGGCAGTCGTAGGAGACATATTTAACTGGACACTGTGTAATCGTGGAGCACGCAAGGAGACTCGGGCTTCCTTTTAATGACTTCTGTAGGAGCTGTGATGATGAGGAGGAGAGTGCTGCTCATCTCCTATGTGAGTATTCAGCTCTGGCATACTTGAAGATGAGAATCCTTGGGGCACGTTTCTATACCGACTTGGGGGACCTATCGACGGTGGATGCTGATAGACTGAATCAATTTATTATTGGTTTTGGCTGGCTTTAACGGACAGGCTGGAGGGGAGTATTTCACTCCTATTGGTACCACAATGGTCCCACTCGTGGTCTAAGTGTGTCGTGGGTTGTCACCACAACCCGTAAACCTGACCTATCAATGTTAACCTCTTTGTAAAATTATTTCAGTATATTAGTGGTGAAAATTTAGTGTTTATATGTCAGGACCATATCAATTCGGCGTAGAATATACAGCCATAACACCGTGTGAATTCTCAGTGAAGATGTGACTTTACTTCTGAGAAACACGTCAGTTACCGGGTTTCAAACGTAATTTGACAGGGACGAGGTGGGAATGTAAGATTTTCAGTTATACTTTAGGTCGTTTAATGAATCATTTACGTCAAAACTCATTTTCAAACAAAAAAATTAACCCTCAGACATCTGGTGGAGTTCATTACAACAAACAAAGATTTTGATTTAAGTTCTGAAGCCGTAAATATTTACGTATATACTTCCTGGTTGGGGAAATTGATATCATGTAATCGATATATCGAAAGAATCGCTTTTTAAAAATTAACTAGTATTGTTAGGCAATAGGCATTATACGACGTTGCATACTGCCGTATTTAATAGGTTTAGTTAGCGCTGAATGATTGTCAATAAGACAGTCTAGGCTAGTCCAAGTCGAAATATCTTCCGCGTGGCCATTTCATCTAATCACCACGTCTCATATACATACCTATAATTTCTTGTCATTAACGCCGTAAACTCGTCAACTCCATGACGACTCCATAACTTGAATCTTAAAAGCTTTCAAGCAAATATGTCCAAGGCCATTAAGTACAAAAAATGGGTTCGTTCAAACGAAGAGAAATAAAGCGGATCCTAGAAAGTGGCCCAGCCATTTACGATATATATTGGATTTCACCTGATTAACTTTTTCGTCCGAATATAAGGCTAGGTTTCTGCCAGGTTACCGAAGAAAGGGACCCATTACTGGCTTAATTCACTCATTCTCTGGCCTATTTGTGACCTTGTTTATAGCTTTCTGGCTTTTATTCACTAAGAAGATTGTAACCACTGCGTATACCTTTAGTCCCGGTCTCCATACACATGGCATCACTTAATGAATTTCCTTTTATATAGTCGTATCTTTCAATGCTATTTGTCTTATCTATTTTCAGGTCGTATCGTCAGCGTGTAATCATGATGAAAAAGGAGTATGTCTATCAAGCCGTAGGTGGTCACACATTCCTGGTGCCAGTCGAGGAGGGATTTAAAGTAATTTCAGTTACAGTTCAATAACAGATAAACACATACACACACATAGAATATAACTGATGGATTCGATCGTTAATTTTAATTAATTTCCTTCTTTTGTTTGTCTTTTCGTCCTTTCCACGTCCATACATTGCGAACGTTACGTGTAAATTGCACAGCCATCACCACGTCCCGACCTCATTGATAGGAAAGTGATTGACGGACATATAATTCCAAATCGTGTTATTTTTACAACATCCGCTCCTCTTGAGACGCCACAAACCACTTTGGCTTTTGAGGATAACATTAAAGTGTCTGTGAGTTTCTTCTCACAGAAGGAGGGACCAAATGCACCGGCAAAAAGTAAGTACACACACATTCTTTCGTTTTCAATTAATTGTAAAGCAAATATTTTTATCAAGTTGAAATTGAGTTTCGGGTTAAATTGCTGCTAGCTATGTTGTTTTGTTTTCGATTCTTGCTATACCAGTATGCCCTTTTACAAGTACATATCTACTCCTATTTTATTTGCCATTCCTGCGAGCTGGGAAAGCTTTAAGAAATTTCGGAATAATTTGCCTCCTTACCTCAAGCTGAAACGAAAAGTTGAGGTATTTAGGTATCTAATAAAATAGCGGGCTCATTCATGCTCATTCTCTTGAAAAGTTTTCTTCTACAGATGGGGTAAAGTTTGTCCATACCCTCTGGGATTTGCTTTTTATCCAGTAAATTGAGCTAATTGGAAAATTTTTGTTTTCTTGTATGTTGTAGCATGAAATTTGGGAAATGGGAGGTTGTCTGATATTCTTTCATTTGAGGATGATTATTGTTGAGGAATTTCGGAAAAAAAAAATCGAGCATATTTTCCAATTCAGGCGGCCAGGGCCCGATGTCGGGCTACGGCTGCCACGATTATGATATTTTCCATTTAACCATGATGGATGCAGAGCGATGCTTTTTAAATGGTCGAAGCTTCAATTGAGCTATATGAGATGGGTGCTGATTATTGAGATTTATACTCGTAATTAGTGGTTCTTCAAAAATCTTTTGTAGTCCCGAATCAGTCGTTTTAGCACTACCATCTTAATGTACCTATAGGCCAGACTGTAGAAAACAATTCGCCTTCATTGATACGTCATCATGACGTCATTAAGAATTTGTGTATAATGAAGGCTGTGGCTATTACTACTGCAAACACCTTGCGTACAAATGCACACAATACATTTTCTTTACGCACATGTTTTTTTCTCGGATCACTAGATCCAATTTAACTAGTAGATAGAATGCGGAAACGAAAATTAAACACGAAAGGCACATAAATCGCACTCGCCGCCATCAGTCACCAACCACTGGCTACTTTCGGCAGAAACGTTTCGAGTTCAAATCCTATCCACGACGACGTTCGTGGCCATGGATGTTTGTGTTTTCGTCTCCCTGCGGTTCGGGGCGTAATAATAAGCCACATCATCTCCCAAGTTGTCGCGGGTCGGCAGCTAAATGGGGGAGCAGGAGGCGCATGCTGACAACTGCATTCTCCGAAACTAGTTTATGCCAACGAAACGTCAACTGGGTCACATGGAACAGTCGACGCGACATGCTCCACAAGTGGTTAGGTCAGTTGAGTATTATTGAGTATGAATCACGTAGTCAGATCCGCAACATAGTGCCAATGCCAACGAAACGTCAACTGGGTCACATGGAACAGTCGACGCGACATGCCCCACCAAGTGGTTAGGTCAGTTGAGTATTATTGAGTATGAATCCCGTAGTCAGATCCGCAACATAGTTTTGTGAGCTCTGGCACGTTATGAACCGCCTGAAGCAGTTATGACCGAGGCCAGCCCTGAATAGGGTCTAGCAATGGGCCGACAACCCTTCCTTGTAAAACTACTCCATGTCAAGTAACCTGAAAAAAAGCCCCGGATTGCACGGATTAACAACGACGACCATGGATACGTTTAACGTATTATTCTTACGAATCCTGGAATGGACGCTCCCTGAACAGACCGGGGACCGAAAAGGCCCTCCTGCAACAGGTCGAAAAAATACAAACTGAGCATCACTGCATTCATGGAACAAACTGGCTTGGCAGCGAGATCAAGACAATTTTTAAAAGCGGTAAACCATCTGGACACAAGGATTTTGGAGTTGCATTCATCGTGAACAATCACCTCAAACTGCATGTTATTGACTTCAAATGCATCAATGCAAAGTTGTCTGAGATTCATATTAAGACTCGATTTTTCAACCTCGGGCTCAGTAATGTGCATGCCCCCACTCAAGTGAAGAACGAATCAGTGAAAGATGGGCTTATAGACCGCCGGGAGATATTGATCGTTGGGAACAAGAGTTGACATCGGGGAACTACGGGAGGACACCACAAGGAATGCAATGACAACGGTCAACGAATAATCGACTTCGAATGGAGTAGGAACCTTGTCGTAAGTTCAACGTACTTTCCGCACCGACGCATTCATAAAGAACCTGCAAATCTCCGGATACACGCACCGTCAACCAGATTGACCACGTCCTCATAAAAGATGAGCTTCAAGCGTGATGGATGTATCATCATGCCGAGGAGCAAATTGTGATTCCGACCGACAGCCTATCAGTGTAGGGTCTGTTCAGAATCAGCCATTCCAAAATTGTTGCGGTTGACAAACTCTTGAAAAATGCTATGGCGCAGGGATATACAGTTACCCTTCAAGAAAAACTGACACCTGTGCTACACAACATCGGCAACATAGGTGTACACGGGTTTTTGGGAAAAATTAAAAAGTTCTATTAAACAGGCCGCAGAGAAGGTCGTGGAACACAAAGCCCGGAGAGCGCGAAATGATTGGTTCGACGAAGAATGCCAAAAATTACTTGATTTACAGACAATGTATCCAACGTCCAACTAGAGCTAAGAGTGAAAAATATGACGAGCTACGGTGAATATCAAATCGAATAATTAGACATAAGATATGAAAGTTATTTGACGAGCACTTGCTGAACATTAATGACAACCTAGCTAACAGAAACACCAGACAATCGTACAAACTAGTAAACACGATTAAGAATGGCTATCAACCCAGGACTAGCCTCTGTAAGGACAATAATGGAAACATCATCAGCGATACCGCTAGGATCAACAAACGATGGGCGTATTTTGAAGTGCTTCTTAATCCCGAATCCTGCCTTCCCATACAAGAAGCCCCAATCTTTGACGATATAATGGATCATGACCCCAATTCACAACTCCCGACAGTAAAAGAAGTTAATATCGCCTTAGAGTCACTCAAACCAAATAAAGTACCTGGAGCAGATGAGATTCCGGCTGAACAAAAAAGTGATAAATTGTGGTGTGAGAATTAGAGAGGCATCTCTCTGTACGTCCTACAACATACTGACAACAATTCTAGAAAATAGGATAAAGCCGAACGCTGAACGAATCTTTGGCGAGTATCAAGCCGGTTTCAGACCTGGCCGATCTACAATCGATCAGCTTTTCATGGTCGAACAGATCCTAGAAAAGTGCTGGGAATACAACGTTGACGTGCACCAAATTTTTGTTGATTTTAAGCAAGCGTACGACAGTATCGATAGTGGAGTACTATAAAACATAATGCAATTTGGTATACCTGTAAAATTAGTACGATTAATAAAGAGGACGACGACGATCCAAAACATACTGACTGATCTCTTTCAAACAAGTACTGAGCTGAACCAAGGCGATAGACTGGATACGACGCTCTTGAACCTGTCACTTGAACATGTCATACGGGTGATGAATGTAGTCCACAGCGACACACTGCTCATCAAGTCATTTTGCTCTCGCGATTCGTATGAAGATGCTTCGGCTCAAGTCGGATTCAGATAATGTGTCTCTTTTTCACTTACGGGTACACAAAGTTTTATCATCTCTGTTGCGTTGATGCACTCAGTGGCCATGCTCATGCGGTCACCGCTCTACGAACTAGAAAATAGAGGTTCGATCCTCGGCGCAAACAAAAACTTTCTATGGACACTAATACATAGAACTCCCAGGCTCCGAGCTTATCAGTATAAAGGCGATGCGGATAGGAGGTGCATGCTAGCAACTGCACGTTCCAAAAAATAAATATACTATCGAAACGTTAACAAGGCATAGAAATGCAAGAGATGTTGACGCGCCTATGTCCCTGGAAGGACAACGCAATTAAGAACAACAACTGTCACTCACTAAATCTAAATCATGTTCCTAATTATTTTCAGGATTTTCAAAAACTCGGCCAATGCCATTGCAATATTACATACAACTCATTTCCCGTTGTCCTTCAATCATGTCTATTTGTTCCTCATCTATAAATTGCAACATGTCCAACATACGTAATCCATTACAATTTCATTTCCTTCTTCAAATACAAACAATAGCATGTCCTTTCTGCTTTCAGCTTTTACCAATGTATTTTATCCATTTGTTTTATTTGTCTGTCTCTCGTATTTATTTTCCAGTGTACGTGAAGTCAAATACTATTCTTGGCGACTCGAAGCATTCCACCGGAGTGGTTCTTGCTGAAATTGTTAAAGCCAATATTCCGGTCAAGAATGGTGTTGTCCACTTGATACATCGCCCATTGATGGTTGTCGACACGACCGTTACACAATTCTTGAAGGTAAGTTCAAATCGTTTTTCGGCAGTAGCTGATGCTTTTGCCAATGTTTTTATCTTATTTTATTTTCGATAATATTTGGTTTGAACAAAAAAAAATAAAAAAAAGTATAATATGATTTCCTATAGTTTTATTGAGTTTAACATTTATAAGTTTTGTGTTAAGTCCTTGAAAGTCAAACGAGATCCTCTCTTCATGAATTTTATTTAATTTCCGTTAAGTTAGTTGTGCAGGAGGTGATGAAGGCCATTTTTCGTAATTTCGAAATTTTTTTATCAGAAAAAAAAAAAAAATTATTTTTCTAGATAGTAGTCAGAATTGCTGTCTGAACTTTAAGGAGAACTGAAATTTTTAATTTTTAAATAGAAAAATGTCAGTGATGGACAAATTAACATTTTATGCATATTACTCATACATAAGAGTGCGCCATAAATTGCATCAATTCAGTGGTTGCTGCAAAAAGGAGTTAGCCCCATTTCTGTAAAAATCCGAGAAATTAAAAAAAAAAGTCTGCTAAGTCGAAATTGAAAGTTATGGAAAAATGATAATTTTATCTCTAAGGTTTTTTTTCGACTTTCTAACAATTAAAAAAAATGGAGCTACCTCTTTTTTGCAGCAAACTCCTGAATTTGAATTAATACATTAATAAGTACTCGTATAATAATTATGAATTTACTTTGGTGAGATATTTTATAAATTTAAGAATTATTAATAATCTAGTCAATAAGAGTTTCTAGGTAGAAATGTTGGTAACTCAAGTATGTAGTATGGAGTTTTGTTTGTACTAGTTAGAAGGTAAATATTCTAAAATCCCTGGACCTACGTGGTTTGGTCATTTTTCGCTTTTTCGCATATCAAACGTGCGTTTTGGTGATGCATATTGTTAAATATCGAGAAAAGTACTCATCCTACGAAAAACTTTTTTCGAAAGCTTGCACTCAATTGATTCATCTTTAATTTGAGATACATGCAACGTCCGTAGGATTAATCATCATCATCGTGGCGCTACAACACCGACATCGGGTCCTGGCCGCTTGGATCACACTCATTCGCCCTTATCTCTAGTGGGGCATAGCGCGTCAACTATTCCACTAGTTTCGAACAACGCACGTTGCCAGCATGCCACTCCTATTCCCATTTAGCCGTCTACCTGCGACAATTCGGAAGATGTTGTGGCTTGTTATTACGCCCCGCACAACGAGAGGGAACAAAACAAACATCCATGTCAGACATGAGACCGACGCGACGCCTCGACGCACTTAGCTACCGGTCGTCCAATTATCTCGGTCTTGTGACCGTGTTCACCAATTTTGGACGCCACTACTGAGTCTGCTCCGTCGACGCGTTGTCCATGCAATATTTTCTTATGCATGCGTTCATCTTCTATTCGTTGTATATGTCCTGTCGATTGTAGACGTTGTAGTTTGACGATTCTCGAAACTTCCAGCTCATCGTTCAGTTCGTATAGCTCATAATTATGCCGGATGCGCTATTCATCTTGGTCGCAAACTGCTCCGAAAATTCGAAGAAGGACCTTACGTTCAAGTGTGCTTAGTACTTTTAATGACAAGGAAATCGCATTATGTGTCTTCTTTGGCATTGAGGGTGCTTTTGATAATACCGGCTATGACTGCATATTCCGAGCCCTATAGCTCAGGTTTATACCATCTCCTGCTATCACATGGATAGTTGCTGTGCTACGCGGGAGGGAGATCTACTTAACGCTTGGCAGCACCACTATAAGCTTCAGAGCTATTAAAGTTTGTCCACAGGGAGGGGTCCTCGCACAGCTATTGTAGTCACAGGTTGTAGACGAACTGCTGTCCACGCTACATTTGCGATTTTAGAGTACTCCAAAGAAGTTAAATGTCTTGGTGTCACACTAGACTGGCGACTTAATTGGAATACTCACATTAACAATGTAATCAATAAAGCCTCACGTATAATGTGGGCTTGTAAAAATTTCTTTGGACGGACATAGGGGGCTGACACCAAAAAGTGTGAAGTGGCTGTATCGTATGTTGGTGCGGCCTGCAAACACGTATACTGGGTTAGTATGGTGACCTAAGGCTCAACAGAGCCCAACGGTACTTAAATGTAACAAGCTTCAACGCCTGGCTTGCCTTGGGATAACTGGGGCTATGAGTACATGCCCTACGCCTGCTTTGGAGGCGATCATTTGATTTACCCTGCTGCACATCAGGCCTAGACCACAGTATGGTCTTCAGCCTGGACCATCATAAACTAACGATCTGATAGACTACGACAGCACTATTGGGATGACCTTCCAGGGCTGCGGCAATCGAAGGAGTTAGTGAGACTCTTCGACTAGGGGGTACTACCCAAATAAGTAGAGCTGACCTAAGGCTACTTATTGGCTACCTATCGGGCCATCACTGGGTTAGATCTCATTTAAATAAGATGGGACTATCTAGAGAGACGGACGTCTTTGTTTGGGGAACATTGAGACCACACATCACCTTTTATGTGAATGCCCAGCGAGCGCGGGTTAGTTCAGCGCTACTCGGGCGGATCGGAACAAACTCTGCTGATAGCCGGAAATTTCCTGCAAAAGACTTACTAGCCTTCGTAAGATTGGTGGAAGGTCTCTTGTTATAATATTAATGGCTATGGCACAATACACCTCCTATGGTCGTAGTGTCCACCATGAGGGTCATTAGCTGCAACTCTTTTTCTATTCTAGTCAAATTACATATGGTTGGCACAGTTAGAATTTTTCTATGAATTTTGGCATTTACGTAAATGCGGATTTACATAAGTCAGTCATAGGTATGTACATATCGGGCATTGACTGCAGCAGCGACTCTCGTAATTTGAACAATATTTCCAAATCGGTCTAACTTTTCATCAGTTCAGGATACTATATTGAATTGTAAACTCATTTTGTGCAAAGTTTTAATATCTAAAGCCTTTTTCTCCAAAGTAGAAACACTTGGAAAAATGTTAGGCAGAACATTTTTTTTAATGACTTTGAGAAGTACATATCTCTTAAACTATAAAAGATTCAAAAAATTATACAGGAAATTTGGGAATTTAGTGCTCTTTAATTTTATCGTGGAATTTTTCCTCCTACGTCGAACGGTTTTCGGGACACATCAAGATACACGCGAGAAGCAACCTTTTTCGTCAAGCCCCCTTCCCTTTTTTCCGCACCTCATAGGTCCGGGAACTTTTAGTATGTTTACCTCCTAACTTGTCCAAACTAAACTTCATAGTCCATGTTTGTATTACCGACATTTCTACCCAGCCGGCCTTGGGAGAGTTCATTTACCGAACTTTGATTAAAAATAGGATAGTTTTTGGCAACACCAAACATTACGAAATGGCTCAAAATTTTCCACCTCCTGTTGTTTTTTTTTCATCCTGACTCCTCTATAGGGCCTTCAAGCATATGTATGTCTCCAGTAAAAAAATCTATACATATGTAATAATTCTAAAATATATCTGAATAAAATAATAAAAAAAAATAATCTCACTCACCATAGATATTTAGCGAAGTCTGTACGCACGCTGCTATTCTACTTTATTTTCATTTTATTGTGAATTTTTACTTTTTAATTTCTACAAAAAAAAAAAAAGAATTTTATCGAAAATGTCAACGATGAAGCAAAATACATTTATGTAAATCAGAGTTTTGTGGGCGATTTTTTTTATATGACCCACGAAACCGAAAAAACAAATAATCTTCGGCACTTAGCTTCGCAAATGCAGCATTGAGTATGTTGAATCACCTTAATTTAGGATAATCGAGTGCTAGCGCTAAATCTTATTAGAACCTAAAATAATAATCATTCTATGGTAAATTATTGTTTCTAAACAATATATAAGCATGACAGACAATTTACGTTTTTGTTTACATTACAAGACTGAAAGGGAACCCCGAAAACAGAAATTTACAAACTCGTTGTCTTGCTTTATTTTCTTTTTTCTGCTAGCTAATTGAATTTTATAAGAAATCAAAGAAAAAAAAATTGTTTTTAATTGTTTGGAGAATAATGAAAAATTAAACAAATTAATGTGCAAGTGTGCAGTGTGATACATATCGTATAGCCGAAACGCGCATATTGAAAAATATCACGCAAATTTATTTTTGATTTTCTTAAAGTTTTTTTTGTATTCTGTTCGGTGTAATTTTTTTCAAACTTAATATTCAGAATATGTCAACCTATAAACCATTCAAAACATAACAAACATTAAAAGTAATAATACAAACAAAACTCTCAAGTGTGGCAATCAATATGTGTGCTAATAAGTCAGTTTCAGTCTTTACTATTGCAATTCCAGTATATATACAGGGTGTTCGGAAAAAAATATTTCATGCCTACTACAGACGATGGGCCATGACTGGCAATTGGAAGCCCATTGCCATTGAATATCTACGCGTATAGCAGTAAATGACGTTTGACAGAAAATTACTTTGAAAGCTATTATGAGCCAATTCTTGACAGCCATCATCGCAACAAACCGCCATCTGCCCAGATTCACAATAGCAACTGACAGCGATGAGCCATTCGTTGTAGTATTCATTACATTCATAATTCCGGAATTTTGTAGGGACTAGAAAAATAATGGGTTTCTCTTATCTTTTTCCTCTAGGCGTTCCACGTACTGAGTACCTAAATAATCTTTCGACATGGCTCCAAGTACATGCTGTTCGTCAAATTATTGTGGAGGAAATTAAGGAAAATTCGTTGGCATGCCAAATAAGCTATTTATTAAAATTCTTTCTCATTAAACATGGAATCCTGACTGAAAATTGCCCTAGTAATTTGCTGATGTTATTCCAATTTTAAGGATCAACATTGCCGGCTTATTAGAAACGTTATTCATGTAGGTATATTTATAGTCACAAGTTGCTACTAGCAACCACTGTTGTAAATTCAGATATGATTTCAACGAAATTTCCAGTCCTATAAAATGAAATTGATAAAAAAAAATATTCCAGCATGGACTTGATTGATATAAAATTGAAATTTTCACTAGTATCTAGTTATTGCTTCAGATGGAAGACGAGCAAAGGTTAATTAACACTAATTAGTCCACGTTTTCGTTTTATCTTACACTTGCAAATCATCTGTTGCTGGAAAGTATCTATAATACTTTTCCTTTTTTTCTTCTCGAAAAAAAGGCGATAATTTAAAGAAAAAGTTGATGAATTTTCAATTCACGCCCCAGAAATTTTACAACGTGAAAATTTCTCAGAAATTCCACCTTAATTTATGACGATGTCGATAAGGGACGTTCGTTTATGATATTGAGAATTTTATGCTTGAGTAAATTTCTGAAATGATTGGAATAAAAAAGTGTTCCACATCTTGATGATCTCGATGGCAGGTTTGGATTATTGATTTTCCCAAAAATAAAAATTTATAAGATGTTCCTTGAGTTTTAATACTTTACTCGGTCCTGGGCAATAGGATCCAACTGCCCCAAGCCTTACCCAGTAACTCACATCCTTTTGTCACAGATAGCCATCACGAGATTTTAGGACACCCCCTTCATCGGCCGTCATTGGGATTGGGGCCCCACTTCATGGCATGTCTAGCAATGCAATTATCACCCTTCCGCAATGTGTGACCCATTTTTGCTAACGTTAGTCGCATAACTAAAAATTAAAAAAAAAAATCCAATTATTCGCTATAAAATTATCCTCAACTTTTGCATACAAACTGTTTAGTTTAAAAAAAAATGTTACAACGCGCCAAAGTTGAAAAAATCGACTTTGAAATCAGTTTTTTGCAAATAAGTCGATAACGGTGCATTTCTCTGAATATTATTATAGGAGTGATTTTATAGTTTATTCGATTCCCGACAATCTACAAAATAAATTAACTCCATATATGTAATTATCCAGGACCGATTTATCATCAAGAGGATAGGTGCATCTCGGGCCGAAACTGAATATTTTACCCGTATTTATAAACGAAACGCGCTCATAGCGACACATGTATGAAATGCTCTAGATATGCTGTAGATTGATAAATTCCCGACAAGTAGTTGTAGAGCAAATATCCATAAAACCCCTGAGTTGTCCGCATTCTCTTGGGGATGAATCAGTGGTTATCGAATCGGGATATTTTTTTTTTATAAATTTGTAGGGAATCGTTGAAACATTTTACGTGTTTGTTCAAAATAAACACTTTGTGCGCAAAAGTTGAAGATAATTTTATATCGAATAATTCGATTTTTTATTTTAAATTATCCGACTAACGTCGGCGGAGATAAAAGTAAAAAACTGAAACAAGACAAAACACCCAATAAGTACCGTAAGAAAAATTTTCAGTCGGCGCAGATTTGAATTTGAGCTTTCTGGTTAAGCGTCTATTGATTTTCAAAATAATCGGAGAGAGTGCTTGGCATGCACTCTGAAGCCACTTTTCACGACGTACCGACTGGCGTTTCCGGATTGGGCTGCATGCAAAATATCGCTAATCACTATGAGGAATAAGATCGTTGAGAGGATACACCCCTGCTGAACTCCACTCCGGATCTCAAAGTCCACGCCCTCTTTTAGTCGCCTTCTGCAACATGCCGTGTCATTATCCTTACGCTCCACACTACAAGGGGGTGTATTGACTATTTGCTGACGATTATAGCACATTTTCATCAAACCACCCTTCGTCATTATGTAGTCATTAGCTCCTAACTCACTCTGGACTGCAAAACGAACGTACGCGTATCTCTTAACACAATAAATATAAAATATTCTTCCAACATGGAATCATTAACATTATACGTACAACATGACATCCTATTGAGCCAAACATTCTAATGTTCAAATAGATACCTATCGATTTATTCCCGTAAATAGGATACTTCACGCAATACGCTATTGCCCACACAAGTATCTACCGAATTCTCATAATGTATGCCACGCGTGGGAAATTCCACAAATGTTCTGTGGGGTTAATTATAAATCGACTAATTTCTTGCAAAACATTGAAACTGATTTAACGCGCCTACACATTATTGATTGCCACAAATACAAATAAAACCAGGATCAAACAATACGACTGAATTCAAATAACACTCGATTAATGTACTTGGACGTATAAATTACGAACACCACCCAAATAGTCCGCAGCACTCACATGATGCCTAAAAACAACATATTCTTGAATAATAATGGACTACTTCCCTTAAATATATATTTTAATTTTAATCAATAAAAAAAAAAACACAAAGAGGTCACACGAATCATAGCCAGGGTTATAGTCGTTATAGTGACAACCCCAGACAGATTCACTGACTGGCATGGCAGTGACAACCAATCGAATAGTTCACATAAAGCCACGCTAATTATAAACAACATATCAGATAATAATATATCGCTCGTATTAACACAAACATGCTCATCTAGTCAAGCTTTAGAGTCTCACCTTTTTCTTTTCGTTTCATTTAAAATTATCCAAAATACATTTTCCTAATAAACATTAACATAAATATATTAATTAATCGTTTGCCATTTTATCTACGAAATCGTTACCAACATCAAACCACATGGAATCATTCATTTCTGAAATTTTATATTAACAGTCATTTAAGGTAAAAATTATATGATAAAGAAACTTCCCAAATCCATTCATACTTACTATTATATTCGAAACTTCTATTTTTGACTCTTCCACATAAGAAACCATTTCATAATGTACCATTCGTTCATTTTCGTAAAAGATATTTTTTATTATTATCCTTATAGATTGATTATTCAGATTTTATATCAATATTCGTGCGTTTTTTTTCACCAACACCACCACCATTCCACAACACAGTGCTCTGCCTTATCTAACCTATTTATGCATCCTATCCACTACCCTAAGTTTTCTTTTATAACTCACGGCTCTTCAGCAATGTCGTGTATAGACGGAATGACAAAGGTGGACATTTCAAATTGATTGTCAATTAAGTGTCGTTTACGAGTGGAAAGTTTCAGAATCTTAACATCTGAGCGAGAATGAGGTGTAAGTACGGATACTACGTAGGCAGGAATATAAAAGTTTGTACAAGGGTATCGTTTATTTCGAGAAGGATACAAATTGACCCTCGGCTCAGAAATTGGAAGTCATCAAAGTTTGACAATTTATATTTAGATATTTTATATTGAAAATTAATAGAATTACATAAGTCTGAAAAAGTTTCTTACTGTTTGCCTGGGCGTTGAAATGGAGATCTATTGTAAATGATGCGCGTGGTTATAATAGCAAATGACACATAAGTTTATTTAATTTAGGATAGAATAAAATGAAAAATGACAAAAATAGTGTTGCCAGAGTAATAAGTGACAGATTAAATCACAATACTCCACTTTCATAAAATATCTGACAATTATTTAGTATGTATTACAACTCAATTTCGAGAAGTAAATTAAAAGAAATTAAAATGGAAGTTTTCAACAATTTTATGGCGCGTGGAATCGCATTTTTGAATGTTTAACAGCTGATCTAACAAGCGACCATATTATGATCTTAAGTTTTTGGATCTATAAGGCGATTGTCAGACCAATTGTTGAATATGGAGCTGTTGTTTGGTGGAAAAAAATCAACCACCAAAGATGGCAAAACCAAACTGGGTAAGATTCAGAGACTAGCATGTCTCACAGCCACGGGGGCTATCCGCAGCTGCCCGACTGTAGCTCTTGAAGCGCTACTCGACCTTCCGCCGCTTCACATTCATATAAAGGCGGAGGCAAAAATAGCAGTAGCAAGACTAAAAGCTTGCCAGAATTTCCTCAAACTAAACCCTGAGCAGACCAACTGGGTAAATGAGGACCATGTACTTAGTATGCCATCAGACCATTTGGCTAGGGAGCTTTGCTTTAAAATTCCATTCTCAACCGAAATATGGAGCAGAGAGGATTGGAATCTGAAGCTCGACACTCTCCCCTCAAACGTTGTTACGTGGTACACAGATGGATCTAAAACCGAAGATGGTACAGGGGCGGGCGTCGTAGGTCCGTCTCACAAGATATCCATTCCAATGGGAAAGTACGCCACGGTATTTCAGGCGGAAGTTCACGCAATCGAGACTTGTGCGAACACATGCTTAGCAGCTGGATACCAAGGCAGGAATATTGCAATCTTCACTGACAGCCAGGCGGCGATCAAAGCACTAAGTAACTTCTCCGTCTCGTCGAAAGTGGTGCTTAGTGGTCGTGAAGCCCTGCAGAGATTAGGCTCCGTAAATAAGGTTACCATTTACTGGGTCCCCGGACACGCTGGTATCCCAGGAAACGAAACAGCGGACGAGTTGGCCAGGGGAGCATCTGCAACCCCACTCGTCGGTCCGGAGCCATACTGTGGAATTCCCTTGTGTAGTGCAAGACGGCACATCAGGGAATGGGAACACTCAGTAACCATCGCGCACTGGGATAATACCCCTGGTCTTAGACAGGCCAAGCTGTTTATAGCTGGCCACTCACGCAACCGTACCCACGAACTGCTGAGACTACGCAGAAACCGGGTTAGAACTATTTGTGGGCTCCTTACGGGTCACTTTACCCTGAGGGGTCATCTGCATAGAATGGGAATTGTCTCTGACCCAAGCTGTCGCTTCTGTGAGAGCGAAGATGAGACTTCCCAGCACATTCTCTGTGACTGTGATGCACTTCATCTCCGACGCTTGAAGTGCTTCGGCGATGCATTCCCTGAAGCGGAAACGATTGCCTCACTAACATTCGAACAGCTGAGCAGATTTGTTGGGATGATTGGTCTCGAGAATTAGTCAGATCACTAATCTGCGTAGACTTCAGGGTGTAGCACAATAGACTTCCGGGTCGCAGTGCTTGTTGGCCCTCTGGGACAACTGCCCTCCATCTAATCTAATCTAATCTATGATCTTTAGTTTACAAGCAAGTCGGTTGTGAATACAGATCAATAGACTTAAAATTCTTATCTCCATTTTCTTAATAAATATCGAAAAATCCTTTCGACATTGTCCTGATTTCTCCCAAGGACATTTAATCATGTCGGCGACATTCTCTGTCCCGAACAAACCATTCAAATGTTCTCTATAGATGTATTCTCTTCTTTCAAAATGGAAGCTCAGCTAATATTACACAAGCATCCAATATAATTCAAGTCACCAAAATGCCACATTCGAATATGTATGTATGTGTCTGAAAAACCTTTCCTTCTGTATCAACTTCATTATTAAATCAGCCTCAACCTTCATCCATTCATGTATCATGTCATGTATCATTCCCTATAAACTGTTGGACAAAAATATCAGTTAGTCAATGAGTATACTCGTATATATGTTTTTGTATTGAAACAGATTTGATGTTTCTAAAATTCGTCCTTTCGTTGAACTCCCCAAATCGGCGAGCTTTAAATTCAAAATGGACGAACCGTACGTTAAAGTCAACACACGCTATAGTTTGCAGGGATATGTAATGGTTCTACACGATACAGTGTTGTAATTCCACATGACCATCACCAACTCAGAAAAAAAAGAAGAAATCGTCCATTAGGAGACAAAAAGGAGAGCAAACACAGAACATAGAATCTCGAAAAATAAGCTGTCGACCCGAATCATACTTGTTCGATTCGTATTTACGAACGTTGTACAAATCTTTTGGCTTTGTGGTAGCATCTGGTCGGTTATACGATTGGGACTTCATTATCAATTTATAAACCATTTTAACCGGTCAGGCCAATTCAAAACCAAGCCAACAGAATCTTTGGTAAGCGATAGCAAACGAGAATTTATGAAAGCTTATTGAATGGTGTGGGAGTAACATCCTAGATGGGAATGAAGATGGTTGGCAAAAAAAAAAGAGACGAGGTTTGTTCGGTTTGATGATACCAGATGTTTTAGTTTGGCCTCCGGATACGTGTACATGCAGTGTTAGGAATTATTAATGGGCGTATCTAAATGTATATAAGATTCTTCTTCTAAAAAGTTTTTCATCACAAACCACCTGCGATTTTTACTTAATCTTCTGTGTCTAGTATAAATTATACAAGCCCCACATTGGGCGCCGATTTGGCACTTAGGTTTGTAACTTGTAATAGTGGATGATTATTGATTGCCTTGACTAGGGTTACCTCTTCTTCTTGAGTGAATAAATCGTGTCCTCTTTTATTAAGCTCACAGCATGCTTACTGGAAGGGAAGCTCTGTAGATAATAGCCCTCCACTCTATCGTAGGTTATATTGAGAAAGCTCTAAGTTATAGTGCGTATGTCATGGTCGCTTGCTGATATCGAAGGCGCCCTTAACAGCGTAAAACCTGATCCAATCACTGATGCACTATCTTAATTGGAAGTCGATGACTCTGCAAACTTATTATTGATAAGGGTGCTTTATCAGTACGTATGTAGGTGTGTAAATAGGGATACTCCGCAGGGGGATATCCACTCACCACTCCAATGGAATATTGCAATGATTAGACTGCTCGTGGACCTAGAGGCACAGGGATGAAAGCTTATGGCCTATGCGGATGACACTGCTATTGCAATCTCAGGAAAGTTTCCTACTACTCTTTGTGAGGTACTACAGAATGCCTTCTCGCTGTTAACAAACTGGACAACTAATTGTGGCGCTGGGGTGAATTCAAACAAAACAGATATTATCCCCTTCACAAGAAAATGTAGAATACCACCTCGGGGGGCTCTGAGATGGAGAATATGAAACTGACTTTCACGGAGAAGGCGAAGCTCCTCGGTGTTATATTGAACAAGAAGCTTAGTATTCAGCACTCTATTCTTGCAAGAAAGCCATCGGAAGAAACCTGGGGAGTACGACCGACGATTGGCTCTATGTGGCGGCTGTTCGCCCTATAATATCGCACGGCGTGGTCGTTTGGTGAATTGTACTTAACACCGGGACTCAGGCCTCTTTTAAACCTATCGGTTCAACTTCTTTTCCACTGTAGTATTCTCCAGGCGGAACTCGAACCGATTCGAGAAGTTTTGGCCTGGTTACTCATTTGCTCTAACCCCTAGTGGAGCATAGCGCGTCAACTATTCCATTTGCCTTAGCCGACGTTTCGTTGGCATAAAACCGGTTTCGGACGATGCACTTTGCCAGCATGCACCTCCTGCTATCATTTAACCGCCTGCCTGCAACAAGTCGGGAGATGTGGCTTACTATTGTATTACACCCCACCCCACAGGGGGAAGACAACACAAACATCCATGGCCACGAGCGCAGTGGACGGGACTTTAACCCGTAACGACCGTAGTCTGACACTGACGCCATTATTTTTATGGATAGCCAAGCCGCGGTTAGATCCCCTGAAACCATACTTACCACTTCAACAGCGGTCATAGATTGTCGTGCTTCTCTTTTGGAAATGGGCAAATTCTTCAACATCACCATATGTTAGATTCGGGGCCATAGTGGTTTCGTCGGAAATTATAGAGAAGATAAGTTAGCTTGACGCAGGATAACGGGAATAGTACAAGAGAATCCACTCAATATTCTTATCCCTTGGACACATGGTAGCATGTCATTAGGCTGGCTGCGATCAGCAAGTTCAATTCAAGATGGTTCAATGGCAGTACGTATTATAGAGCATGGATGATGTGTCATGTGTCCAAGGCTGGATTTCCGCCGCTCTACTAGGTTGCTTACGTTAAAAAGGGAAATTTGTGATGCTATTGCATTGTCCTGTTGGGGAGCACGCCAGAAAGCTTCGGCTTCTGTATAACGATTTATGCAGAAGCTGTAGGAAGGAGGAGCAGCAGCAGGAGAGCACGTTCCATCTTCTCTGTGGATGTCCGAGTTTGGGGGTATGAGGAGGTCAGTTCTTGGAGCATACTTTTTTGCCGACTTGGGAGACTTGGAAGTCGTTGATGTTAGCCAGCTCCAACGATTTATCGCATGCTCAGGCTGGTTCAAGGCATAGGATGGGCAGGATAATTTATCCCGTGGTATCCCGACTCAGATGTGGTTTTCGTGTGCTGTGGTTATCATGGCAGCCCTATAACCTAACCTAATCTAAGGGGGTCAATGCGTCTAATTTAACCCAATCCCTTTTTTGCAATTTCTTAAAACCGAGAGAAACACTCTAATCCTGCAGCATATGTTGTATGTCCGCTGGGGCCAGGGTGAGGTCCAGGACTCCATATCTACCATATCTTCACTTTGTGGTAAAATGTTTACAAGCTATATTACCCTTTGTCCACCGGTACATTTCTACAATCTTAACAGGCGGCAAAGGTACAAGTGTTCCTTAGTGTATTTTTTATGAAAAACCCGACTACATATATTTTTGTGTTGTAAGAAGATAACGTAATACATAGTATACACATATTATTGTATTTAGATCACTTTTATCTGGATTTAATTTTTACTCGGGATTTTCGGGATATTTTCTTTTATTATTATATAGGTATAAGAGGTATCCGAAATATTATATTGTATTGCTTGACTCAATCGAAGTATCTGAGTCTTTCCACGAAAAATTGGTTCAAAAGTTTCCTGCTTAATTAAAACGACTACCACATTCAAGCCAAGCGGATCTCTATTCATTTTATGGTAATTTTCATTGTTGCTGGGTGGTACAGGTGCAACCAAATCATTCTTGACGATATGTGCAAGGCTTATGGTTTACCACTTATTCGAGTTGTCATGCCTTGAGACCGCTTCAAAATGATGCTGAGACTTATCCGATTTGACAACGAAAATACACGTGCAGGACGAATGCAAACACATACAGTTGCACCGATAGGAGACATTTGGACAATACTGATCTGTAATTTGCACAGAACCTACAATCCAAATTATTGTACATGTCACTGTCATCGAGCAATTGATTGAAGTAAATATTGGCAAACGAACAGGGGGGCGGCCGGTTGTGCAGTGCGTTGATGCGTCACCTCAGTCTGATGTTTCATGCTACCGGTCATTTACGGGTTCTAGTCCCGTCCACGTCGTGGCCATTGATGTTTGTTTTGTTTTCTTTCTGTGGTGTGGGGGGCGGGGTAATAATAAGCCACAAACTTTCCCGACTTGTCGCAGGTATGCGGCTCAATTGGCAAGATGTACATGTTAGCAACATGCATCGTCTTAAATCAAATCCGCTATGCCCCACTAGTGATTAGGGTAAATTAGTAGTAGTAGAACAGTGCTAGTCAGCTTATCCAAAATCAGCTATACAAAGGCGCTAGACGAAATGTCGTCAAAAATAATTTTCTCACAAGCTTGAACCTAAGATATTGAGCCCATGAAACATGACACTAGTTGGTACAGTGAGGACAAATAAAAGGTTCCCGTCAAGAATATGTATCTTACTAAAGAAAGGACTTGAACTCGAACAATTTCGCCTACAATGCGGATGCAACACTATGTTCATATGTGCCAAAAAAGGACAAAGCAGATGTGTTCCTATCAAGGAGGAGTCATAGAGACACAAGCACGTAAACCAGATATCATCAAATACTACAACAAAGCTAAAGGTGGAGTCAATATAATAGATAAAATGTTGGGCGACTACAGAGTGACACGGCGAACATTGCGTTGTCCTCTGGCATTTTTTTTATGACATGATTGACTGACATTGGCGAAGCGTCCTATATCATATACAGCGACAGGAATCCTGAGGTCAAAACAAAAGATCAAGGGAGAAAATTCCTAAAGGATCTTGTCAATCGTATGTATTCCCGGATCGGTAAGAAATCATTTTTCTTCGTTCAACTTACATGTTTTACGAAGATAATGGGTACCAACTTGTAGAATATATTTTATACTCGTAATAGACATCTTTGACCATGATTGCAAATGTTTGTTAAACAATGGAAATGCGAACGAAATATTATGAAGGTACACCTGTAATTATGCCGCCTGTTATGGGTGCACAATCAACACGACCTCTGTTTCGGAAAGGGGTGGAGATATATATTTTTTTTGAATTTGATTCCTATAATCTAGACCAAAAGTGTAGAGACGTCAAGAAATTTCAGACCTCTAAGGCTTCCAGAAAAAAAGATAATACAATTTAAGAATGCAAAATGTACTCATGTACTCGTTCCGCTGGACGATATTTGCGGATGATGAGCTTCGTGCTCAACAAAAACTCGAGAAGTGTCTCCCAGCCCCAGTCCAGTTTTCTCCGCCCAGAGTGATACGAGTACTGTGTCACTCGTTGTCATATAACGCTTTTTAACGAAAATAATGGGTTAAAGGTTAGGGTGTTTAAACATGAAAACAATACGATCGTAGTCCAATGTACTCGTATGAACATGGAAAAACTGGTTTTTGTCTAAAAAAGGATTTCAGTAAACTTGTTCACAAATTTGATTCCAACGATATTGCTGTTCCGACAATTTTTTTTTGTGTCCAATTCACACATCAGTATATCACAGCACGAACATCAGAATCCTTTTTTTATATTTTACTTTTACCTTTCAATTTTTATTTTGAATATAATATATTTCCGCATTTTCACTTTGTTTTAATAATTTCGTTTTTTTTTATCCGCACGCTTGCATGCTATGTCTATTGTACAGAAAATGAAAACAATAACCACGTTCTGTTCATTGTTTCATCCTGAAAAAAAATATATATATGAAACGAAGAAATTGCTTTTGGTGTAATTACATTTATCATCAACATAGTTTACGTTTTACTATTCAGAATGTTGAAAATGCTATTCATATTCCTTTTTTTTTGACTGCGTACTATTATTCGTTTCGTCATATTCATATTCTCGTTGCCAAGTAATTATGTAGAATCCTCCACCATACAAACGATACGACACTGAAATCCGTTTTAAAATTCGACCATCATCATTGCTTTCATCGTTTCAAAATTATAGAGCAGACATCCTTTTCCCGTGGATATGATTTCATATCATGAAGGACACTCATTCGTCACATTTTACATATCATACAGGACGGTGAAATTATCGTTCGAATCTCCATGCTTCCTGGTATCCGTAGCGATGTAAATATCCTTTCGCGTGTCCATTGAACTCCCAACGAAGAAAAATGCACTTCGCGGAAAATCTTGTCAGTCTGTATAGACAAACGTTAATCAATTGTTATGAGCGCACATTCGCAAAAACACTGTGCCACGTTAATGGTATTTGCCGATATATTGTTTTTAATTGGCTGAAATACTGAAAATTGTCTAAATCGGTGGAAATCAGAAATGCAGAATTGCTTACTAACGTCATGGTTCACTTTCGAGTACTTTTACAGTTCGGTGGAAGCAGCCCACAACACCATTATATAAAATCCCACTTCATGAGCACCATATGTGTGAGAAAAAAGAAAATCCATCAACGGATATTTTAATTATGAATTGTTGGAAAATATTGTTCAGAGCAGACGAATCCTTGCTGTGGTGCATGCCATGATTGTTTCCCTACAACGAAAAAAAACACCACACCGAGTGATGAGTATTGTTGACTCTCACTGAAATCGTTGTGAACACGTGTGTTCAGTTCATTAAAAAAGATATTCTGGATTATGGAGCGAAATCTTTCATTTAATTGCATTTTGCCAGGTTTTCATCATTTTTATAAAATCCGCGAATGCACCACAGTAGTTTTTTTTTTTAATAATAAAATAGAGGAACTAACAACGCCATTCCAGTGACTGTTAGTGCTGAAAGCATTTCTTGGTCATTTCGAGAAATCAAACCGAATAATTCGATTCGAAATTAATCAATTTTTTATTGTTTTCAATATTATTTCACTTAACCGTTAAAGGACTACATCTGATAAATAAAGGGAATTTCTATTTATATTGTAGATTCTTTTGCTTTTCATTTTCTTATTCTTTGGATTTAAGTTTCTTTCAATAATTTTGATATGTGCTTGTCAGCTCTGCCAATGCTAAAGAAAAACAAACAACAACAGAATATTAAACATAAGAAAGCAACGCTCTCTCTATACTCTCCTTATAGACTAGCCACCAAATCAAAAAAAAAAACTATTTTCATTTTTTTAATTTCAATTGTAATGCAGATTTACGGGGATGTCATACGCGGAAGTCAGTCTGCTTCAGCGAAGGTAACAACATAATTCAGTGATTTTTTTAGATGCGAAAAACTACTTGAATTTCTATTGTTTTATTCATAATACCTCGTTGCTTACCCATAAACTTATTTTTTGTATAGTTTATTTTAGTTGGGTTTTTAATTTGTTTGTTTCTATGATTTTCTTGTCAACCACTCACTGGGATACACGATTTGCATATTGTCATGATGTACTAATTTTTTATTTTTATTAAATTTATTTTATTTCCTAATAGACTATTTGAAAGTAGTTTACAAATAAATTAAGTGCACCATGTTGATTGAAACTTAATGAAAAGTGAAGTCCGCTTTGACGCCGATCAGATTTAATACGAGAATTGTCAAAAATATCAAAATAGAAATTATAAAAATTAAACTAGTGTAATTCGGTTGGAAAGCACAAACATAGACCAAGTTTTCAAATCAAAATTAGATACATTTTTTAAGGATAGCTGAATTGACAGAATGTCATTCCATTCGATTTTCGGAAGGCCAAAAGATAAAACTAAACCCAAAAAAGAACTGAAAACATTGCAGAGTTGTCATCACTATACAGAATGCTTTATCTTCAGCTATGTATATTCCTGTATTATGCCTTTATTCTTTTCCATTTATTCTGTCTTATTGTTGTTTTTTGTTGTTGAAGTGTTCCTGTTTTGCAGCGAGAGAAAAGCAATTATATTGCTATGAATAGATATGTCTGCTTGGATTATGTATTTTATGTGTTCTCCTGTTTTTTTTTTGTTTTGTTATTGGTTCTTATAGCAAATGATGAAACAATAATATGTGTTTGTTCTGTCCTGCACACTCAAATATCATATTTTGCAAATATTGTACAATACTTAGAAGTGCTTAAAATGTAATTCGCTCATGTACTCATATGTTCCATTTTATATGTTCGAGAATATTATCTACAGCTAAACTGGGAAGAATGGAGAAATTCTGAATAGCTCAACGCATTGGATTTGGATGAAAAACGATGCATTGTTCAAAAAGGACACAAGTGAACTACGTGATATGAACAAACAAGTCTCTTTTGCGTGGCAATTCTCATTTAAAGAGAGTGCAGCTAACTTACATCTGGGATTAATGCGACTGACATTTTTGTTAGTTGTTATGTGTTAAAAAAAATTATGTCAATCTTTTCGGTAGCGGGATGATATTGGATACTTCCGTGAATGGCACCAACAGCGATGTTTGTCATGCTTCCATCGTTTTTTTTTGCGCATAACTTCGATTGATCTGAAGATGTTCCGCTGGCTTTTGGAGTAACGAAAACACGACTGGCAAGGCTCATCCAACAGACAGATATGTCGGATGGTCTAGAGAAGGGGTCGGCAAACTCCGTCCCGCAGGCCAATTCAGGCCGATCTCTGGTTTTTATCCGGCCCGCGAGTTAATATTATTTTTGACATAAACTACTACTACTTTGCCTTAACGCGAAAACTGCATAGCGCTTCGCACTGCACTGTTGTCATCAGACAGGGTCAACGGAAAGCTTTCAGATTTATTGCTGATGATGGTATAACTTCCGCATTGAATCACTTCAGCACAGACGTTGGTTGCCTTTCACTTTTTTACCGATGCTTTAACCGCCACTGCTCTAATGAAATAAGCAGTCTTATTGCCGGTGGTGCATTTCCCGTACACAACACCCGGCAGTCAATTCGTATCCACCATCTTACCATCGAAACTAGTGGCAGCCGAACCGTTAAATTTTATGATTCCTTCGTATGCAGGACAACCCGAATGTGAAGCGCTTTACCATCGTCTGTTTTCCCCTGTAGTTACGACCTACATAAATTCAATCTAAGCGTTCACCGACATTTAATTCCATCTGATCTAACTCAAGAAATCTCTCCCCTCTTACCTTAATTTTCCTTACCCGCCAAGGCTATGCCATTGCATCAAAGGGTATCCCCTAAGATTTGGCGTTAACTTAATGCTTCGTTTACCCGTTAACATTGAGCAAAACACGGATGAAACATGAATTTACGTGCATATGAATCGTTCCCATCTCTTGTGGGAAGGAGGGCAAACATGGAGCTACTGTAAGGATCTGGCAGTCTCTGTACATCCCTCAATGTTCTCATAGAATTCTCTCCATGAGTCACGTTTGGATCATCTTATCTGCTTTTTAAAAAGAGATAACTCCATTTTGTATGTCACAGTTCTCCGCCTTACCGGATCGCCTTGCTTTGTTGAATGCAATGTCGGCTGAAATGTTATTGTCGATAGAGTTCGAAACCGCCCTGATTAGACCAATTCCTAACTACTCCCTAGGACTTATTATTATATAAGTGTATCGTTTTTGTTGGAATTCTCAATTTTCCTCTCCAAAACTTCAACGTACAATGAACAAGCACTTTAAATTGTAGTATCTCTCATTTATAATACAAAAGTAGAGTGTAATTTTCCCATCAACTTTACTATTTCTTAGCACATAATGTATGTATGTATGTCGCATATTTTTCCCAAGCATAAGATATTCATATTCATTATTTTATTGGTACATGATTTTTTTTTAGTTTTAGGTTAGAAACAAAACAATATTAATTTCGAATCGGATTATTATTAACAAGGATTACGTCCCAAATCAAAGTCTTCTAATTTTCAAAACTATTTTGTAGATAAAAAATCGAATAGCAATTAAAGCATCCAATTTAGGAAATACCAGTGTGCGTTTATCTAAATTTTGTATTAGTCTGTGTACCATAATTGTTATCACCACAAGCATTTTCTTGACATTTTTTTTCCCCAACCTTGTAAGAATACTTTTTTTTTAATATACACATATAAAAAAACGTATTTTGCAAAACTTCTTAGCGTTTTTTTCAACTCTACATTTTACTCGTTCATACAATTTTAAACAATAAATTGACCGTCAATTAATCACAAACTGCACATATTTTTAACATTTACTTTCAATATACGTATATCCTTACACGAAATAAAACCACAAACCACATACCGATCATTTCGGGGGAATTTTAACAAAATATTAACATCCGCACTATATGCAACATTACACTTAATACATGGTGGATTAATGCTAAAAATACATAATTACAACATTGTCAGCCACATGGACGTGTAAGTATCATTATACTCGTATGAGCTATACATAAGTTTAACATTGCTACTATCATACACATTTTTCATCCCTTTTCCGATTTTTCTTTTATCTTTTTTTTGGAGATTTTTCAATAGTGATCCGCTTTTGGTTTGGACAGTTGCTCGATTTCGTTTTTTTTAACTACATATTGCCATTATTTTAATTAACACTGATATAACCATAATAAATCCTGTTAAATTTCAATCAGATAATAATTGTTTGTGTGGAATATTGAATTCAGATAAGAATGCCGTTACATTTTTTTCAATAGCTCTGAAAACGCTTTTTTTTATTGGATTCTGCAAAGTAATGAGTATTTAAATTGTAATTTGTTTTTGGGTTTAATTAGTTCAAGCATACGTTACATAATAAGTTCTTGGAAAGTGTTTCCAATATTGTAATGGGCACTTATTTCGAGGAACAATTTATTGCAATTGTGTGGCATTTCATATCGATTAAACAGCTTTCTCGAATTTATAATATTGTTGTCCTGAAATTGTGTCAGTATGTATAGGCTTGTTTTTAAAGTACGCATAATTGAAATGAAAAAGTTGACTGAGTTGAACAAGTGGCAGGCAAAAGTTAATAGTTATTGTTACGCTAGTTGATGTAATTTTCCAACATATTATCAAAAAAAAAAAAAAATTATTAATGAGAACTAAGTGAATTGAATTAAATGAAAATCGATATTCAGAAAAAATAACATCAACGATTTTCGCGCTGCCACTATAAAAAAAACGTATTTGATGCTTTTATTATTATATTACTCCACTTTTTGCCAATGACCTACTCGTATATTTCGATTTGAATTTAACCGATTGATTCGTTACAGAAAATGCCATAGATAATGTCGATAATGTCAAAATTGTTACTACATATTCCGAAATTTCTAAAATTAAAACAACAATTTTACTTGCCCTTCTTTTCTCTGTTACGTAACAAATTTGTAAAAGCCATAGTTGGTCAATAAAATAGGGATCCAACCTCGGAACGAAAGACAATTAAGCTGAATTTTTGCATACACCTTTCATTTAACCTTCTAAACACTGGATAGAAAGTCGCATTAAATCACATGTACGCGTCTTAAGATATTTAAGGCTTGTTGTTGTTTTTAATTGCCTCGACCCCTCCAAGAGCATTGGCGCGTCAGCATCTCTTGCATTAATATGCCTTGTCGACGTTTCGATTGAATATTGTTCCCATATTTAAGGGTTAAAGTCGCAAAAACTAGTTTTAAACTGATTTTTAAAACAAACAAAAAAATTAATAAATAAATAAGAAACGGAAGACGCCAGCAGAATGAAACGTATCAAATTGGTGGGCGTTAGTGAGGACTAGGTTCATATTCAATTTCAGCAAAATCCATATCATTTTAAAAGTTAAGGCAAAATGTTTTTAGCTAAATACTTATTGAAATTTTTGTGACACTTGGTTTCATTCTGCACACCAACTCAGTATGCGTCTGTAGCTTAGCTCAGTAACGCACTGGGCGTTTTTGGCTACTCGAAACACCGTCGTCTATGGATCAAGCTCCACAACGGGAGAAATACTTTTTATTCTCAAATTCCTCTACTTAATTTCTCCAAGCTTAGTGGTTTCGTACGGATAGAAGCACTCATCAGGTCTTGCATCTTTGTAGTATATCCGTGTGCACCACGAATGTTTGAGAATTCTGTTAGTACAACCACTAAGCTTGGAGAAATTAAACAGAGGGAATTTGAGAATAAAAAGTATTTCGCCCGTTGTGTGATCCACAGACGACCGTGTTTCGAGTAGCAAAAAATGTCCGGTACGTTACCGAGCTACTTCTGTAGCTTAGCTCGCATACTAAGTTGGTGTGCAGAATGAAACCAAGTGTCACAGACATTCCGATTTTACTGAATAAATAACTCGCACTTGCACATTGCAAGTACAATGAATACATTATTAAATACTTATTACATACATCTGATCAAAAAATAACACAACTGTTTTTAATTACATGGCGATGCATCGTTGTGGCGATGGGCGATTAGCAGTCCTGCCATTTTTATAACCTTCCGTGTAATTGGCTATTTGCAGATTGTTTATACTATACCTAATATATATCTCGTTCAGTTTTCGAGTTACTGCTACTTGAGTGCGACGCGTTGTGCTTCACGTGTCGGTTTTCGCTATGTCCTATTTACGAGAGTGACGTTACTTATTTGCTCTAAATCCTAGCGGAATATCAATGTTAATTTTTGAGGCTACAACAAAATCATTCACAGGACAAACCGAGTAGATTCTACAATACTGGCTGCAACACCAAATTCCGAAGTTGGGATTTGTTCGGATCTAGTGTGTTCCATATTTAGAACCCAGCATGACACCTGATAATTTTTCAAATCAGAAATAACCCGTCTGCAACAAGCTACATTGTCGATGGCACGAAACCCAATCATAGAATTCACTAATTGCCCAGCAATCCATTTCAAAGGTTCCAAATTGAAAGGAAAACTTTTGAAAACAAAAATAAACGCTAAATCGTAGACGATGAGAAAATAAACAATCTAAATCAACTATCTGCACCGGGCAAAAACAAAGAATGTTTTTCTTGTATTTTAACGGGCTCCACTGTGTTAGCTGGAATTTATCCTGTGAGTTTATTTCCCGCCGTCCTAGGACAAAAACAGAACAAACATTTTCATTCAATCAATTCCGAAAAGCCAAAGTGAATCGTTGAAATTTCAAGGAATCAGTGGAGTGCTTGGAGTGGATCAATTACGAAACAGAATGAAATTTAAAAAAAAATGCCTTTCATCAGCTCAGGGTACTGGCCACATTGCATCAACAATACAAATGTTGATAGAGAAGAAATGTGCCACATAAAAAAAGGAATTCTTGTGAATGCATCTGGAGATTTTTAAGTTGATTAGTTTTCATGGGTTGAAAAGGGATTTGAAAGTGTTTTTGAGAAGACAAAATATTCAATCATCATAAACCGGTTTTATTTAAAAATTTAATACCGTTCTTTTTCTCCGAACAAAAATGTAACACTTGACTAAGCTCGGAATTCACACATTTCCAGGTCAAATTCATTGACACACAAATTAAATTCATATATTTACGTAAAAATGTACTCAATTACGTTAGAAAAATTATTGTCGAATAAGAATCCATAAACATAGTGTGAATTTGGCTTCAAAGAAATCTGAAGTTGACCGGAAATATTTGGAATTTAATTTTAAAAAATTATGAATTTGAATTGGAAAAATCATGAATTTAACTTGAACAAATTTTATATATGTATATTTTAGTATATTGACATGAAACAATTACTAATTTGAGAATAAAAAACAGTTGCCAAACAGTCAACAAGACCAATTAGCAACGATCCCCACCCAAAAATGATCAGCATAAAGCCGAAACACAAAAGTGCTTGAGCTGGTTACGTCACCCGATTCACTGTACTCTTCAAGAGCTACCTTAAGTCTATCGGGGAGGTAGCTTGACCAAGCCCAAAGTGTGTACTCCAACTCACGTCAGAATATGCCAGTTTGCACAATGCTCTTGGTGCAAATAGTGTGCATTATACGACACCAGTGCGAATTTTCACTGTGTGAAATTAATTTGACCTAAGCGTATGAGTTTGACTAAAAAAAAAGATGAAATCAACTTGAGAAAAATATGAATTTGGCTTCAAAAAATTACGAATTTGCCTCGAAAATGGCACACACTAATTACAAACAAAACGCAACTTACGTAATAAAGTTGTGTGCATTTTCTATTAATAAATATTGGCGAGTAGGTTGACCAGGTTAATAACATGCTAAGGTCAGAAACCACAACAAAGCAATTTCAGTGATTAAATGAATATTAAAATTTCAGGTAGTCGGAAAATTCCATTAACCCAACGCTGCTCGGGTAATTTTTTAGTGGTTTTGTTTGAAAGCTTTGCGAACCATCCCCCCAATGAATTTTCGCCTCAAAAAGATGATGATGATTGTTCATCATGAATCAGTCCCCCAATTTCAAATGAAAAATCACCCAGAAAAGATAAATTTTGACTCCAAATGAAATGAATAATTCTTCCAAATTTGGGGTATATGTACTCGTAACTCACAGGAAAAAAGACCCCAAAATCGATTGTGACATATTGATATTTAACATTGAAGTAGGGCTTTGTAGGTTGGTTTCAATAATGTAATAACGTCAAGTGGAATAATGTTAACGGACGTTGCACCCAGAGCGAGCGAAGCGAGCGTTCATCTTTTGCGAAACTGAGGTTTGTGTTCCTTTAAGCGCAGAAGCGAACGTAGCAAGCGGAACCTACACAAGGCACTATTCCGCACTATAATTATCCTCATAAGCGAATGTTCCGGACTATAATTATTCGTAATAAATGTTCCAAGAACACGCAAATAGAGTGACTGTTGTCAATCAACAGTCTCTTGTGTGCGTTCCGCGCTTAATGGATCAGTAACGCACAAAAATGAATGCTCGCTTCGCTCGCTCTGGGTAAAACAACCATGCAAATAGCTAGCTTTCTTTTTCAAAAGTGAAATAACTTCAAATTTAAATTATTTCACTTGACGGTATTACACTCCATTCCTTGTATACACAGCAGTGTATATGGGTGGGCGCAGAGTTGGCATCCGCTTTAGGTAGTACAATCCT
Organism: Chloromyia formosa; assembly: GCA_964017055.1. Classification (NCBI taxonomy): domain Eukaryota; kingdom Metazoa; phylum Arthropoda; class Insecta; order Diptera; family Stratiomyidae; genus Chloromyia; species Chloromyia formosa. Next base: position 156,003,681 of record OZ024813.1, on the reverse strand, counting down.
ACCGTATATACACATTTGCCCTAACCCTTAGTGAGGCATAGCGCGTCAACTATTTCATGAGGCTTAGCTGACATTTCATTGGTATAAACCAGTTTCGAACAATGCACGTAGCCAGCATGCATGCCTCCTGCTCCCATTTAGCAGCCTTCATGAGACAAATCGGGAGATGTTGTGGTTATTATTACACCCGCACCACAGAGGGAAAACAACACAAACATCCATAGCCATGAACGCCGTGGACGGGACTTGAACTCGTAACGACCGTTGAGCTACCGGTCGCCCCAAAACAGCATCGTAACAATAGCTTCATACCGAAAAATCTTGGCTCGTACAGTCTAAAAGGAAAATCTACTTGAGGGCGGCTCATAGCTTTATCCGCTTTGAGTGGTACAAACCTATTAAATGTAAACAATATGATGAAATGAAATACATTGAAAACATTTTTCAAGAAAAACAAATGAACTATCTCCCCAAATTTAAATTTCGATTCCTACTGAATGCGGTAGTTTTCGATAAAAAAAAAAGGTATTTACGTGTCGGACTATGAGCCCACTCAGCTGTTAAATGAGTACCCATTTATGGGGTAAATAACTCGGTTGAGCGTGTTGCTGATCACACACCTCTCCACAAGACATACCGTCACGATCTAGAAAATGAGATGATGCTAACTCATCTCGAGGCCATGGTTCAAATTGGACTGTTGCGCTAGTTATTTATTTATTTATTTATTTTAATTATTATTGTGAAGGTGTACGATAATTTCCGAAACAGGTTTCAGGATGAAGACCAACTACTTTTTGTAACCTCTTTGATGACTTGCCCGTTGGCCCATTCTATCTTGTGATTCTTCCCTACTATATTTCTGTTTTTGTCGTTAGTATCCGTTCTTAACTCCCGTGACCAAGATGTAGCTCCTTTCTCTTTTCCCGCTCTGTGCTCAGTGGGGCGGTGATTAGTCGGTGGATCATTGAGGGGAACGGAGCCATCTACTATGAATACGAGTTGATGGGATCGTTTTCGTTTCCGAAAGATGTCAAATTCGATGAAGCTTTTCTGAAGTGTATTCAATGTTCTTGCAATGTACAAGTGTGAATTATTTCAGTGAAAATTTACATTTTTTTGTGACACATCTAAACCTTCACGGTCGAGTTTTCAAGTAAAAATCACGCCTTTACGGCTTATACTAACAGAATTCTTACACTTACAATTTTTCTCCCCTCTAGTAAGTTAATATAACTGCTTCACACAATCTACACCTCCACGGTCGAGTTTGTAAGTAAAAATCACGCCTTCACGGCTTATACTAACAGAATTGTTACACTCTCGTGGTCGTATTGCACACGGATAGCTGCAAAGATACAAGACCTGATGACTCTTTCTATCCATATGGAACCAATAAACTCGGAGAAATTAAACGGAGGGAATTTGAGAATAAAAGTACATATTTGGTTTCGTTGCGGGGCTTGATCCGCAAACGACCGTGTTTCGATTTGCAAAAAATGCCCGGTGCGTTACCAAGCTAAGCTACAGACGCATACTAAGTTGGTGTGCAGAATGAAACCAAGTGTCACAAAAAATTCGAATTTTCCTTTCTGAAGATTTTTTCATTTCCTTCAGGAGAGCGCTTCTTAACAATCCATTTTCTCTAGAATATTTAGCAATTCCTCGGCGTCTTTAGAATTAATTGGATTAAACATTTTTGACTAAAAAAAACTAGTTTTTACTTGACCAACGTAAAATTTTTCATACACTAAATTACGGTATAGTTATCATTATTCGGAGAAAAATCCCAGACAAGTTATTTGTGTATTCTGAAAACATTTAAAACATTCCACAATAGGAACAATTACATACAATAAACATTAACACAAATATAAATATTGGAATAGAAACTTACGGCTTGCTCATTTTGCCAAAATTAAAATGCAACTATTTGTTTCTCGCGAGTTTTATTAAAAAATGGGCAAACAGTGTCAACTACACAACATTCCAAATTATGGATTCTCTATACTAAAATTCACCACTTTGTCACTAGCAGTATACACTATAACTGAGAAGAAGACAATGGTTTGTTTATGAGAAATCCTACGCTGGGATGGCTTAAATGAAAAATATATATTCGTGTTATATAAATTCATATATTCCACAAAGCACGTCCATACATCTCTGCAATTGTTGATTTTATTTATTTTTGTTGTTTTTTTAATGCGCTCTCGATTCAAACAAATTCCCTCGAGCCCTGCATAAACAAAGAACCACATAACATTTTTGTATTTAGATATTGCAATCACATATTTTAACAAAAAATATCATCATTAAAAAACTTAGTTCCATGTGGAATTTATTTGTATAATTACAAAAGGAAATCAGGAAAAAGTTAATAAAAATAAATTTTGCAATTAGTTCGTTCAACTAAAACTGTCGTTAAATATTGAATGAACTTAATTATAGTTGCGGCAGACAAAATGACCGCAATGACAAATATGCATACGTATGCATCATAATTTTCCAATTTATCATAATTTTTCGGAATTTTACAATGATATTCACTCGAAAGTTCAACCCAATTTGCCATGCACTATTGAATTTATTTCTATGTCGATAGTCGTGCCTTTACAGAAGCTACTACCATAATGCTTGTATATTATATTATTTGAATTTATTACGTGCTAGAAATTTGACATGAAATTACTTTTTGCATAGTCGTTGTATGTAATTATTGGATGGAAGTGAATTTTTTGGAAGATAATTGCGTTTGATGGAGATTGTATTTACTTTATTTTAGTCAGAACTTTAAAATCGATGTCATTTTACTGTTTGTTTAAATATGTTGTTAATTTAATGATGTCAAGCTTTTCGTTGTTTACAAAAGTAGTAGTTAATATTTACGGGATTTACGGGGCCTTTGATGTGCCCATTATATTTTATAGGAGTGACGGTGATACCTTGCTCTTTTTGCATTTAAAGTTGGCAATTAACCATCATCGTTTACAAATTCCTAGGTCATTTGAAAAGTTTCCGGTTTTTTAAAAATAAACGCATATTTCCAGGTAAATAAAAAGATTTTCTCAAAATAGTCAACTCGCAACTCGATACGTTCAATTAAGTGTTTCTCTCGATTCAGAAAAAGAATATAGAAGCTTTTTTCAATTTTCGTTTTTATACTCTGGTGCGCTGAATCGGAAGTTCAATTCAACTGCCAACTCAAAAAAGTGATGCGTTCCGAGAAAACTGCCTGGGGTTTTTTTTCACTTTTTTTTTGCTTGTGACTTCGAAAATACTAACTTTTGAAGAAAAAGAAAAAAAGATGAAAAATAAACTTCATCGAATTTCCCTACAAAGAGTTTAGCCATTCAAAATGCATATTTTGCTTCCGTACTTCTGAAAGTCGACGCTTACTATAGAACAATGTCCTCTTCATTTATTTATGGAAAAGTACCTCCTAGATTGACATTTACCTTCATATGGCCGACGTAGATCTTTCATAGTAAAACCATGTTGTTGTTATAAAAAAATAAATAAAAATAAATAACTGGCGCAACAGTCCAATTTGAACCACGGCCTCGAGATGAGTTAGCATCATCTCATTTTCTAGATCGTGACGGTTTTTGTACAAAGGTATGTGATCAGCAACACGCTCAACCGAGTTATTTACCCCATAATGGGTACTCATTTAACAGCTGAGTGGGCTCATAGTCCGACACGTAAATCCCCGGAATCGAACCGGGGCCCATTGCGTTGAAGGCGAACGTGCTAACCGTTGCGCCATCCGGACTACTGTTATAAAAAAGGTAAACTTAAAAATAGTAGATTTAAAAAAGGTAGATTTTAAAACTAGAAACTGACCAGTCTTCGAGTTGTTAATACCAAAACTTATAAATAAATTGGCGACTCCTAAGTACCGCTTTTTAGCTAAAATCCAAAAACTGAATTAGAAGTAATGTCATCAGTCACAAGATACAAAAACCAAAATCTGTTTCGACCTTGTCATAAGCTACTTGAAGGGTATTTTAAGCCTGAAAATATTGGGTGTCCAATATGGGATAGGCGTCATTTGATCAAGTAAAATCAAGCTACCTTAATCTACCTTAAGGTTACTATAAATGCTACCTTAAAGTTACCGCAACGTTTTTTCATCCTACTTCAACAAAAAGTGGGAAATAGTTGAAAATTGGACGAAAAGGCTTGAACAACGTAGGGTTGGTGTGGTTTTACCTATGTGGTCAATGAAATTGAAGTGAACAAAAGGCGCAAGGTAGCGTTAGTTTTTAAAATGTATCATATTATTCAATTAGGAAAGCCATTTTGTTCCCCTCATAGCGACACATTCTTTAAATACACACAAATGCATACTCGTTCTCCTGAAGTTTTCGACAAAAGAACGACATTTCTCCGTCTCCTATTCTTTAAAACCAATATTTGATCCTTATTTTCTGAATCTACCATATATACAATCTCAAATAGAATGAAAAATAAATGCAGTTTTTCAACGTTCATGAAATCTAGAAATGTGTAAATTTTCCCGAAATTGCCTCAATTACATTTGACTGAGGTGGCATTATGGTTATTGCAAACGTAGCAGATCCGAGGCCCAGGGTTTGATTCAATTCCGACGCAAACGAGGAGTGTCGAGAGCAGCTGCACCGATATGTATTGCTCCCAAAACGTATAGGAAACAAGTTTGTAATGTACAAGATACTCACATACATTTTTACTCTTGCTTCCAGGGGGTATGACAGCTCTGGGCCGTTTAATAACGGGTCGTTCCGATGCGTAGAACTGATTGCGTACAAATTAGCATCATGTTTGCTTTCCTTACGGCCGCGTAATCAACCAGTGTATGTATCTCCTGCGCTCGAGCGGGTTTGTCATGCGCCATCTATGCTGAGGCTATTAAAAGCGAAAGTCCTTGAGTCCAGGGGGCATTAAGACTTTTCCTTGCCATAATGGCTGTCATTAACCTGCCCTTATTCTGATAGCTTTTAACGTTATAATTGTTCGTCAGAAGTTTCTTGATATGGCCCTCCTCAGAAATCCACGGCCCTTGGATGAGCCCACATCATAGGTACGCTCTTGTAGTGTGCGGAGCATGTATAAACAGCAACATAGAGCTTGACTCATATTATCAGAATTCATATTTGCATGAGCTTGTGCTACTTTAAATTTAGCTAAAATTTCACTGTGTCAATTTGATGTGATTACGTATGCGATGTGTTCCTCACGTAGATGCATCCATGTTTTATAACTACAATTTATACTCCACTAGCAACTAAGTAGCATTCTTTATTAATGCAAGAATACACTTTTTTCCTTTAGATTGCATAGAGTTTAGCTAAGTTGCATGCAATTCGCAATATAGTTTTCAATTTATCGTTATTTATAGACAAGGAAATTTCGATATTTTTGCAAAAATAAAACCAATATATTTATCTTTAAATTCAGTTTTTTCTTAAATTGTTTTTTGAACTACTTTCAACATATCATAGTCATATCATAGAACGCGATAAAAGATGACATTCACGTCACAATCACAAAGCGAAAGATGAAGTACTAAAACTTTTATTATCACATTTTCGCAGGAAAAGGACGATGGACCACTTTACAAGTTTTATGAAATCATCATGGATTCGGGCGGCGAATTTATGGAAATTATTAACAATTTAACGGACGTTACGATCATGGCTCCCAGCAATGCAGCATGGATGGATCCTACCGTTTACAATGTTATTGGGTAATTCATGCTATGATATAACTTTAATAATGAAGTTTTCGGATGGTTTATGATTTTTGACTATGCTACCTCTTTTATAGCATGGTCGATTTGAAGAGTTGTACGACGGAGTTTATTTGAATAACTTAATGGAAATTTCACAGATAAACTGCTACTGTCGATTGATAGAATCTAAGGCCATGTTTAATATAAGACGTCAGAAATAATAATCTCTTTACTTTTAAAGCGATTATGATATCTTTAATGTATCTAGATAAATTCCGTAAAAAAGATGTAGACATTACTCATAAAATACACTCCCTTCAAGGGGATTTTAGACATCGTATCAGTTTTAGTTTAGATTTCAATCCAGCCGGGTTAGGCATAATACGTCATCAATAGTCCAACAATAGATTTAACACTAAAATTGGATTTTTATTTAACATCATCATCACCACTCCAGAGGATTCGCCTAATTATTTTGATTTACGAGTATATGATGCCCATATTGACTACATGGCACTTCATTACCAAGAAGATCCTTTTTCTCTCTCTCCAAAGAACTCAAGATTCTTTCAAAAGTACTACTACTTTGCCTTAACCCCTAGCGGGGCATAGCGCGTCAACTACTCCTGCGCGCCATCGTACTCTGTTCTAGGCAATGGGGCGCAACTCCCCAAAAGACTTACCCAGTACCTGACACTCCTTTGCCACAGATCGACGCCATGTGATTCGAGGACCCCCTCTTGGTCGGCCTTGGTTGGAAATGGGGTTCCATTTCATGGCATGCATAGCAATGCAGTTATCACTCTTCCGCAATGTGTGACCTATCCACTGCCATTTTCGCCTGCGTATCAATTCGTCGATTGGCATCTGACCCGTACGCCGACTTAGCGCTTCATTTGATATTGTTTCGGGCCAGAAAATTCTTAAAATTCGACGAAGACATGAGTTGACGAAAACTTGCAGCTTTTTGGTAACTCCTACGGAAACTTTCCATGTACTGCTCCCATACAAAAGCACTGATAGTACCAGGGAGCGAAACAGGCCCAGCTTGGTCTTGATGCTGAGATAACTGCTCTGCCAGATTTTGGACAGCATGCCGTATGCGCGTTTAGCCTGGTTGATACGACGAGCGATGTCCTACTCCGTACCACCATTTTCGGCAACAATGCTACCCAGGTAGACGAAGTTGTCCACTTTCTCCACAGGCTACCCATTAATATTGATGGCAATAGGTGTCGGATTTCTTTTTCGCAACGGCGGGCTAAGAACCTTGGTCTTGTTGGTATTAATCTTTAGCTCAACCTTGCTTGCCTCCCTCTCGAGATCTAACGCCATTGCGGACAGATCCATGATTTTGTGGGAGAGTAGGCATATGTCGTCAGCGTAGTCAAGATGTTGTAGATAAGATGTCAAAGTCCATTGAATTCCTCTGTCGAGTCCGGATAGGGCTGCATGCAACACATCGCCGATCACAATGAGGAATAGGATCGGTGAGAGGATGCACCCCTGCCGAACTCCACTGCGAATCTCAAAGTCCCCCGACACCTTACCTTTATGCAGAACGCGACATTTCGCGCCGTCATAGGTTGCCTTAATAATAGCCACAAGCTTCTCAGGGATGCCTCTCCTGCGCAAGGCCGCCCATATAGAATCCCGGTTCACACTATCGAAAGCCTTTTCGAAATCGATGAAAAGCAAGTGAAGCGGAGAATCGTATTCAGCGCATTGCTCGATGATGATTCGCAAGGTGTTAATGTGATCGACACAGGAGAATCCGGATCGAAAGCCAGCCTGCTCTTCATCAATTGTGCTTTCTAAGTGGGCCTTTAGTCTTTCCAGGACGATTTTAGCTATTATCTTGGCAACGGCAGGAAGCACACAAATGCCTCTCCAATTATTACAGTCTGTGAGGCTACCCTTCTTTGGAAGTTTGATGATCAAACCTTCCTTCCACTCAGTGGGAAAGGTCTCTGTATTCCACGCTTTATCAACAAGTGGGTGCAGCAAATCGGCAGTTACGCTTGGCGCTGCTTGATAAAGTTCGGCAGGGATGCCGTCAAGTCCGGCGGCCTTTCCTCGTTTTAGTGCAATAATTGCAGTGACTATTTCCTCTTTAGTCGGGGCAGTGGACCGTATACGCACATTTTGATGGTTAGCTAAATTATCTATATGAGGGGGAACTTCTCCAGAGGTTACACGGTTCAAGACCGCGGCGAAGTGTTCTTTCCACCGCCTCATTTGATCTTCTTCCAAGATAAGTAGCTTTCCATCACTATCCTTCACCGGATGTTGGCAGGAGTTACGACCACCTGTAAACTCCTTGATGACACCGTATACGGCGTTTAAGTTGTTACTTCTAGCGGCTTCTTCTGCTGACGCTAAAAGAGAATTGGCATAAACTCTTTTATCGCGTCGCACACTGCGCTGAACTTCTCGAGCTTTCTGACGGTAAAAGAGTTCGATGCTGCTTCGATTGTCGTCTGATGCTGCAGCCAAATGAACTTTCAGCTCCTTTCTTTCAACAATCCGCTGCCACGAAGCGTCGGACATCCAGGGCTTATTCCGGCAATCCGGGTTTGGGCCAAGGATGGTATTTGCGCTATCAATGTACGCATTTTTTATGGCATCCCAGTTTTCGTTTATGTCACTATCTGGGTGACTAGTTATCTCAGCCGCTTTTTGCGCAAGATGGTCATTATATTGTTGTAAGACAGCTGGATTTTTTAGTCGAGCGGTGTTGAATTTGCGGGGCCTGGATCTTTCTTCGCTGGAGCGGCGCACGGCTGCAATACGCAATCGAACATTAGCGATCATAAGATAATGGTCTCTTCCCATCCCAATATCGGCACCCTTCTTGTTTCGCACGTCCAGGAGGCAACTCTTGAATTTTTTACTAATGGCAAAATGGTCGATCTGATTTTGTGTACTGCGCCGATCAACAGAGGACCAACTGATTTTGTGGTGGTCCTTATGCTCAAACATAGTACCACCGATGAAGAGACTGTGAAAGTTGCAGAACTCTACAAATCTTTCACCGTTGTCATTACGATCACCAAGACCGTGTCTCCCCATCACATGTCTGAGCCTATAGTTATCAGCGTCAACTTTTGCATTCAAATCACCCATAACCATTATAATGTCACCTTTAGGTGTTCTGCTCTGAACGGCGTTTAGTTCTTCGTAGAAGGAGTCTTTTGCCAAGACATTGTCGGGTTCAGTAGGGGCATAACATTGTATTATTGAGATGTTCCTCATTTTGGTCCGGAACCTGGCGGTCAAGACCCTGTCAGAGACCGGTTCCCAGGATAAGAGACAGTTTCGCGCGGCTCTGGTTAAAAGGAGCCCCACACCTGACTCACGACGACTACCGGTAGCTTTACCGGAGTACAACATTACAGTGCTGCCCGTTGGAGAGATGAATTCTCCGCAGTTCCACCATCTTATCTCACTAACTCCTAAGATATTTAATTTGTACCTCAGAAATTCACTCTCTAATTGAAGAAATCGTGCGTTCTGGGGACCTTCTGATCCATTGTCCAGGAGAGTACGCACATTCCAGAATCCAATCTTTGTCATTGTACGATAGCTGAAAGTCGTAACCGTTGAGTCAGTCCTTATCCGAGGCATAGTTGACATTTCGTTAGCATATAAAGATTTCGGATAGTGCAAGTTGCTGGCATACACATCCTGTCCTTTGATTGTCGGTTTTAACGACAGGCCCTCATTAGATGACACTCGTGATTCCTAAATTTTATTTCATGTCCAAGAATGTGCTCAAGTCCACCATTGGGTTAAAAACATTGGACATTGAATAGCAACAGTCATGTTCCTTTAACATATGTAGTTCTGATACACTAATAAATTCTACGTTCAAAATTGGGTCACTTGAATAAGGACACTAGTGAAATTCTGCTTTTACACCATGAACAGGACACTCATAGTATGCAATTCTTCTTTCTTAATATTGAGTACTACCTCCTCTATTGAAAACTGTATCAAACATTTTATTCGACTTGGATACGTCTAAAGATTTACAGTTATTTAGCGACTTGGATGAGCTGTTTTTTTTGCCCTCGCTTCCTTCTTCCTTTTTTGAATAAGTCATCCCCAAACATTTTCATAATATTTAAGTCTGGGGGCACGGTGTTCGTGTCATATAATTCATATTTAGAGCTTGCGTATCTTTTTTATCAGTCGGGCTGTCTGAATAAGAGCATAATCTTGCTGCTGTATCCATCTAGGCTGACCAGAAATGTTCTGGAATTGTGTAGAAAGTACCTTTTATATCGTACGATACGATTTTGTTGTCAGTTTCTACGCAGCAGCTAGGACGAAGTTCCCCAAAGTATGACGCAACTATCTCTTCCATGAGGCAGAAGAGAAAGTTGCATCATGTTTTGGGGGGACTCGTCCTAGCTGTTGCGTACAAAATGACGTTAAAATCTTATCATACGATATAAAAGATATTCTCTCCACAGTTCGAGAACATTTTTGGTCTACCTAGATGGATATAGCAGCAAGATTATACTCCTACTCATAGAGATCGGCTGATAAAAATGCGTATCTTAGCTCAAAATATGAATTTTATAACACGAACCCCGTGTTAAATATTATAAAGAATGTTTGGGGATGATTTACTTAAAAAAGACGAAGGAAGCATGCAGTTCGAGGACAAAAAACAGCTAATTGAGGCCATCCAAATCGCTTTGCGTGACCTTTCAATAAAATACGGAATAGAATTTTTGACACAGTTTTCAACAGAGGAAGTATAGTAGTGCTTATTATTAAGAAAAAAAAAACTAATACAATGAGTGTCCTGTTCTTGTTGTAAAAGCAGAATTTTACTACAATTTTGAACGTAAAACTTATTAGTGCATCAACGCATTGTTAAGGAAATTCTACGCTCATTATTTAAAGCTCCATTTTTTTAAAACCATGAACAACGAAGTAGCCTTTCATAACAGATACTAAGTTCTGCGCTCTGACCTAAGGCAGTGGAAACTTTGACTTAAACAATTTTTGAAGACACTGTCCCTATTCAAGTGACCGGGAGTGCATGTACAGTGCAAATGTAAGAGATTGTATCGTATCAAAGCGACGCGAGCGCCGCCTCTGATACGTGGTAATAAAGCCAAGTTATTTTTATGTCAATTCACTACCAAACGAGGTGTCGTCGCTTTAAAAGCTACACTTTAAAGTTTTTGAATTTTGAATTGGCTTATTTATTTTTTTTAGGATTTTGAATCGGTTGATTTTAATTTTTGTAGATTTTGTACCTAACCCGTGCAGCCATCAGTGGAGTTACCAAATCCTACCCAAAATTTACGGATGTAGAACGGATAGCAATTCGGATGGCTGTACTGACAGAACGAATTCCTGAACTGAAACTAAAACTGATATTACGTCGGAAGATACTTTAATACATACTTAACAGGAAATTATTTTTTTATAGCTTTGATTTTCATTTAGAGAAGATATATGTTAGCAATCAAGTAGCTATCGTATATCCGTTTCTCAAAATATTTAAACTACATACTTGAATTTCTACTAAGCCGCCTTATTGATTACACTCCTAATTACTTTCAGCAACAAAACCAAAATGAAGGAAATTCTCAATTTGCACATTGTCCGTGATCGTCTCAACATTGAAAAAATCCGTCAGAGAAATGTAAATGCCGTAAGTATCTATCACATACTACGTATGTGTGTATATCCAATCGAAACAGTAGGAAGTTTGATTAACTAACTCAGTTCTTGTCCTACTTCGGGTTACACAACAATCCTATGTCAGTTCCTAGTACAAACTAACTTCTCTCTACGATTGATTTTCAGATTGCCCAAGTGCCTACGTATGCCGAGCGTAAATATTTGTACTTCAACATTATTACAAATGGTGATGGTAACGAAACGGTAACAGTCGAAGGAGGCGGTGTCAATGCATCAATTGTACAAGGCGATATTGCCCAAACAAATGGATACATCCATATTATCGATAGGGTCCTTGGCATTCCCTACACTACCGTCCTTGGAAAACTTAGTACGGATCCAATGATGAAGTGAGTATGCCAGGAAATGAGTGTACATGTATATACGAGTACATACAGTGCTATAAAAAAAAAGTTGCTCAAGACTACTTTCTACCAAAGTGTTAATTGAGAAAATTACCATATATTTTAGTAAAGTTGATTCATTGCATTGTTTTTTTTTTAATTTTTTTTTTCTTTCTACTTGTGACTCCGAGCGATGATTTAGAAAAGACCGAAAAAGAGAATTTTGTATGCCAAATGTGTTGTTCGGGGACAAGAAACAAACATGTTTTTTTTTTCTATTTGTTTATATGACAACGATAATGACAATTAGTATTTAGTTAGGCTTTCTTCGGCTTTAATTATCGGCTCACACTTTCGGTTCATAGACTCCGATAAATTTTCCCAGGTCGATGTGGGAATCGACTCCATATATGGACTCGGTTCGTTTATTATTCCATTTTTGATAAATTTTCCTAATTCTGAGTAACTGAAGCGGAATAAGTAGCGAAACAACCAATTATTTCACAATAGGAACCCATTTTCGGAAACTGTTACTTAGTCATACCAAATATATAGTATATATCATATTCAATTTCCGTAATAAGCCAAAAGAAAAAAGTCAAACGAGCGTAAAGAATTCGCTTCTACAGTCGATGCAGCCCGCATTCCAACTGTGATACAACCACATGTGAATCTATTTGATCCATTCCACTAACCTGGGGTGGGCGTGCGGACCCAGGTTGTTGGGCCTAGATCCAGTGCCGCCCATGATTCGAGAAATTTTACTATACAAAACCCTTATGGTTCTCGATTGGACCGCTCCCAGTAGGACCAAATAACTAAAAAACAGTCATAGTTCTTTCTATATTTGTTTCCCAGAATTCAGGTTTATCTATATATGTAAAGCATTGATACTCAAAATTTCAGATTGCTACTGTAATTTGTAACGCTGTAAAGGTAACCCACAAGGGGTTAGGGCAATTGAGAGAGAGAGATGGATGTTTGTGTTGTCTTCCCCCTATGGTGCGTCTCGTAATATTAAGCCACAGCATTTCCCGACTTGTCGCAGATAGGTGGCTAAATGGGGCGCATTTTGGCAACTGCATTCTCCGAAACTAGTTTATGCTAACGAGACGTCCACTGGGTCACATGGAACAGTTGAAACGCTATCCCCCACAATGTGTTAGGGTAATTGAGTATTGAGTACCTACACTAGTAACAAAAACGACAATTTTTCTTCCTTCGCTCTCTTCGGTAAGAAGAATAGTGGGTGCGTGTCACTTTTTTTGTGAAGCAGTGTATTTTCCTTTCGAAATACGACTTTTCAATAGCTAAAGGATATAATCCAAAGTCAATTGAATGGTGCAAAATTTCTTTTTTTTTGTCCATAATATTCTTGACGTTATATTAGAAGTATGACCAAGTCCTCCTTAAGTCTTTAAAGTATAAAACACCGCAAGAGAACAGCAAAACCGGAAACATTCTTAAAATACACATTTTTTTTTGCGATTGGATAGTGTGGACAAACTTTTGTGTTTTCCCCACAATATAAATTAAAACTTTTTCTCAGAAATTACTAACTATAAGTGCTGATATTACATTTATCTACATCTCGTAGCATCAGTGTGTCTTCCTGCACTTGCAATCCGACTGTTTTCTATCTATGGTCCTATCTAATCTACCTAGCAAGCAATTAATAAAACTTAATCAAATTTTCAGTTGAAACATGCATGACAAGAATGTTCATCTAGGATTTTCATAAGTTTCTTGCTACTTAGTCCGAGAAAACAACGTATGGAGAAAACAATGGAATGGTATTAAGAATTTCAAATTCATATGTAAATTGCTGTTACGAAGCAATTTAATTTCTCTGCAAACTAGAGGACAGAGAGACGGACAGTCGAGTTTGTCCGTCTTAAGATTAAGAATTCAATGAATTCGTAATTATTCGAGTTGCATATTTGATTGGCTGCCTTTGAATGGCAAATGAAAATTTAAATTCGAATAAGATCTTAAGTATTTTTTTAGATAAGTTTAAATAATATTACATACAATTATACAATTTTCGAAGCAATTCATAGTTTTTCCAGCCAAATCCACAAGTGTTCAAGTTGACTCCATAATTTTTGAAGTCATATGATATTCTTATTCAAGTCAAATTCATATATTTTTGGGGAAAATTCACAATTGTTTGAAGGAAATTCTTAAAAAATAGTAATAATCACATCTTGTGTATTCTTATCCGATAATATTTTTTTAATTAAATAAAAATAAGTCCAGTATTTGAATTTGGTTTGAAAAAAAAAAATCGTATGAACTTGACCAGCTGTGGCATTGATTGTTGTCTCAGGTTCTTTTTTTTTTAACCAAAAATACACATTCACCGTGTGGATAATTGGTTCTCACCATTATCTTGTAACGGACGGTTTGGTGATGCCCGTGGAGACGGAGCCTAAGATAGCATAGTGGCCGTGAAGGTCGGACCGTGCCATCTGGCGAAGAAAAATGCCCCTCACCGAGCTAAGCAGCGGCCTATGCTTGCTGTAGCTCAGTTCGGGAGACGTGGGCGGGGTTTTCGCCGCTCGTTGCCCCTGTCCTTTACGTATGAACAAAATTCATAAGCCTGGGGAAGACAACACAAACAAGGGAGGTAAAAATGGAGAATAAAAAAATTAGGCGATAAGGATGGAATGGTTGGCGGATGGCTCGCTTGCCATCGCGCTCGCATTGGGGTCCAGGTGTAATGGGACCCTCGGCCTCTGGTTTCGTACCACCCACAGATCCTTACTCATCAGGTGCTGCCATAGATCTGCCGGTGGAAGCAGCACAACCAGACCAGAATATGGTTAATTACAGTCTTTATACTGACAAGCTCAGAGCGCTGTGAGAGTTCTTGTAGGACCCACAGGTAGTTTTCATATTAATATTGACTGACTGCAAAAAACAAAGGAACTAGTACGAAAATATTGTGCGATCGTTTGGTTTGCCTCAGACCCGGAAGAACCTCTCACTGAGTGGTAGTTTACACTTGACTCCATTTTACGAATTCTCTTATATAATAATATAAAAAAAAGTAATCTCTGCAACTGTGTTATTCGATACCATATTTAGCACATAGTTATTGTGTATTTTACTACCTCTACAAAACATTTAAAACTCTCTTGACTCTCATCAACCAGATATTCCCTATTCATTTCATTAATATATATAAGCATCCACAGTATGTCTAATAATGATCTGCATTTATATTTTTACAGCGCAACATATCTTCTTGGCGAAGCAGCAGGATTTAATGCACAACTGAATGATACAACAAAACGTTATACATATTTTGTGGCCCGAGACAAAGCCTGGAAGAAGACTGAAACGGAATTTCCTTCAACACATAAAAAACTTTTTATGCGAGATTATGTCTATCATGTAAGTGAAATGATTTTGATTTCATCCTAGCAAGCGTACTGTATTTTCACAGGATTCAGAGATTTCAATGGATGGATTAGGGTGGACGATTTGTGCCAAAAAATGTGGACGCTGGGAAACTTTTGGCAGAGATCTTCATTCAGGATATTTTTGTTTGCCAAAACAGACCGCATTGTGACGAGCAGTTTAAATCCAATTGGAATTTGAGTCGTTGTATTTTGACTTTCTTCTTCCTTTCCGTACCAAAGCTTACAGATAAAGCAAAATATGGGACTGAATGCACAGGGCTCACTGTAAAACGAAAAGTTTTAAGCCCGCTTTCTCAATGTCTGTTTAAACTGTCAGTTAGCTATCCGGGACACTAAATTAAATTTTACCGTATGTAACCCTCAAAATAAATAAATAACTGGCGCAACAGTCCAATTTGAACCACGGCCTCGAGATGAGTTAGCATCATCTCATTTTCTAGATCGTGACGGTTTTGTGCAGAGGTATGTGATCAGCAACACGCTCAACCGAGTTATTTACCCCATAATGGGTACTCATTTAACAGCTGAGTGGGCTCATAGTCCGGCACGTAAATCCCCGGAATCGAACCGGGGCTCAGTGCGTTGAAGGCGAACGTGCTAACCGTTGCGCCATCTGGACTACTAGGCGGCCAAGGCCCGACGCCGGGCTGTCGCGCCACGATGATGATGAACCCTCAAAATATGAGAATGCAGTAGAAAAATCAGCTGATTTTCTTGGCGGAATTCTGCCGCCTGTTATATTCTATTCTACGTCTGTACTGTCTCTCAGCTTTAATTTGCGGCTCAATTGGTTTCAAACCCTCTTCCAACGAATGAATTTCTGTTCTTTGTGACCAGTTTAATTGCCTCATTTGAATGTGCAAACGCAAATAGTTCTAGCTATCAAAATCTCAGCTGCAGCACCTGTTTGGAATTATCATCCGATAAATTTTTAATCGGAGGATGGGTGCCGTTGAGCGTTTATCTATGGGATAGTCAGACATTGTGAAAACCACCCTTACAGTTTTATCTTCACCAGTTTTGTTTTAAATGAAAATTCTCTATATTCATTTTCCAACTGGCGGCTGGCGCCTCGTGGTACGCGTCTTGACTAATAGTAGGTTTACCGCTGTAGCGGGTAGCTCGAGCAAAGCGAGTGTTCTAGCGCGCTATACTGAGGGTAGTAACCCATGACCTCCGTTAAGGAAAATTGTAGAGCAACGCGTAGCGAAAAGAAATGTACCTTTGTTAGATATCTTTCGTATTCGTTGTCGTTTCTAAAAACCATTTTCCAGTATTTCTTCGAATATTCCAAGACTAGGCTTTAACATATATACCAAACATTTTGGAGAGGGATCGGGCCCTCATGGCCCCTCTCTGGATCCGCCTCTGACTGGCTTCAATGGCGAGCTTGCAGCTCAGATTTAAATCTTATAGAACATTTATGGAACCAGCTAGGGCAACGGATCAGGACCCGTTCCAACCCTCGGAACTTACGAGAGCTGGGACAAACCCTGAAGTACGAATGGACGAAAATTTATCAGGAGGATATCGGATGTTTCATAATAAGAATACCTAAGCGAATCCAGGCTGTTATTCGAGCTCATGGTGGCAATGTGGGCTACTGAGCAGCCGGTTAATCAGAATAAAACATATAAAACAAGCTAGCTAGCTAGAATTTTTAGACCGGTCGTTCCTATGGCAGCCATATGATGTAGTAGTCCGATTCCGTTGGTTCCGACATGTATACTGTAATGGACGGTCTGGTGGGCATCCGAAGATGCCCTTGGGGACGGAGCCTAAGGTGGCATGTTGACCGTGTAGGTCGGGCCTTGCCATCTGGCGAAAAAATAGGCCCCTCAACGAGCTAAGCAGCGGCCTATGCTTGCTGTAGCTCAGTTCGGGAGACGTGGGCGGGGTTTTCGCCGCTCGTTGCCCCTGTCCTTTACTTATTAACAAAAATTCATAGGCCTGGGGAAGACAACACAAACAGGGGAGGTAAGAATGGGGAATAAAAAAAAATCGATAAGGATGGAATGGTTGACGGACGGATCAGACGCCCACACGGTCGAACCTGGGTCCGGGTGTAATGGGACCCTCGGCCGCTGGTTTCGTACCACCAACAGATCACTACTCATAAGGTGCTGCTTCGATCTGCTGGTGGGAGCAGCACCTGATGTCTTGCCCAGGCCTATGAATTTTTGTTAATACGTAAAGGACAGGGGCAACGAGCGGCGAAAACCCCGCCCACATCTCCCGAACTGAGCTACAGCAAGCATAGGCCGTTGCTTAGCTCGTTGAGGGGCCTTTTTCTTCGCCAGATGGCACGGCCCGACCTTCACGGTAATATGCTACCTTAGGCTCCGTCCCCACGGGCATCTTCGGATGCCCACCAAACCGTCCGTTACAATAATGCGTGCAATAGAAAGAAGGCTTTGTACAAAATTTCAGCTCGATAGCTTTAAAACTGAGGGACTAGTTTGCATAGAAACAGACGGACAGACGGACAAAGCTTAATCGACTCGTCTCATCATACTGACCAAGAATATACAGGGTTATTGGTTAAGTCGACCTATTCCTTGTAACACGTTATAATAGGGTCAAAATGCAACAAAATGAGGCCATAAATGTTAGACCGATTTTCAATGGTCACTGAGATATTTGAATTTTTAGATTTTTTTGAAATAACCTAGAATTTTGCCATTTAAAGTAAAGATAAAAAAAACTACTAAGGTAATGGGTTAAAACTTATTTTTGAATTTCAGTCAACACTATAGCTGACATTTCTTAATCATTTAAAATTTTAAAAACCCATCACAATTCGAAATTTTTAATTTTAAATAAAAAAAAATTTTCTTAAATTTTTTTTAAGTTGATTTTTAATGTAGTATTACTAAAAAAAATTATATGGCACGTAGTCTGCAGACCACTGAAAAAACATACTCGTATTGTCAGCTTTCCAAAAAGGTGTCAATGTCAATACAAATATTTCGAATGATTGAAAAAACTAGCTGCAACTTGTTCGGGGACCATCATTTCGCTTGATAAAAAATGTAACAGAAGCTATGGTATTATCAGAATTCTTATAAAAAAACGCATCATATGATGTAAGCAGATATGAACGAGACGAGTGATTTCTCGTAAAAACTAGCGGTACGTAAGTGTCAAGTTTTCACTTTTTTATAAAATAGACTAAAACAATACAAATAGGTACAAAATAACGTTTATTACTAAATTTATTACTTTATTACAATGTATGTTCCACATGTTCGCCTCTGTTTCGCACACATACTCTCATTCTGTGCCTTAAGCCACTTTTCACTACACTAGTTGTTAAGCCTCTTCTCATTTCATTTGCCGCATCGATTATTTTCTGCCTCAAAATATCAACAGATGTTATTGGATTGGGCTCGTTGTACACCAAACTCTTCATGTGTCCCCACACATAAAAATCCATTGGGGTCAGGTCTGGCGATCTAGCTGGCCACGGTATGGGTCCACCTCTTCCGATCCACTTGTTAGGATAGAGAAATCACTCGTCTCGTTCATATCTGCTTACATCATATGATGCGTTTTTTTATAAGAATTCTGATAATACCATAGCTTCTGTTACATTTTTTATCACGCGAAATGATGGTCCCCGAACAAGTTGCAGCTAGTTTTTTCCATCATTTGAAATATTTGTATTGACATTGACACCTTTTTGGAAAGCTGACAATACGAGTATGTTTTTTCAGTGGTCTGCAGACTCCGTGCCATGTAAATAATTTTTTTTAGTAATACTACATTAAAAATCAACTTAAAAAAAATTTAAGAAAAATTTTTTTTTATTTAAAATTAAAAATTTCGAATTGTGATGGGTTTTTAAAATTTTAAATGATTAAGAAATGTAAGCTATAGTGTTGACTGAAATTCAAAAATAAGTTTTAACCCATTACCTTAGTAGTTTTTTTTTATCTTTACTTTAAATGGCAAAATTCTAGGTTATTTCAAAAAAATCTAAAAATTCAAATATCTCAGTGACCATTGAAAATCGGTCTAACATTTATGGCCTCATTTTGTTGCATTTTGACCCTATTATAACGTGTTACAAGGAATAGGTCGACTTAACCAATAACCCTGTATACAAATAGTTTATATAGCATCTCCCTTCTGTGCGTTGCAAACTTCATGACAAAGTTAATATACCCTATCACATCCGTGAAGGGTATAAAAATAGAAACCAAAAATCGCTTAATATTGCTGGATATTTTTTTAAAGAGTTTACAAAATGTTTATAGAATATACCGTTATGGTAGATATTAATTTCTAAAACTGTTTTCAACTTGTTACCAATCCGACAGCCATCTTAAAAACAGTTGTCTGGGCTTCCTTATTCTTTTCAGTAAGAATTATTTTTGACTTTTTGTGGCCCTTAATTGTTTTGCTGTGTGTATTTGAACAAACATTATTCCCGCATTTACCCATCCACGAAGCTCTTGCAAATACTATTACACGTAACAGCTAATACTGTCAACAAAGCTATTACTTAAATAAACGACAGGATATTCGCGTAAAATGCTCTGCTCCAAATGGCAGCAAAATAAACAAAATAAGACTATAATCGTTTTAGTGTGTAAAAGAGGAGTTTGTACATGCGGTGTGTGGCATTTGCAAAGACGACTGCTCAAGTTAACTGGCTTTTATTAACTGGTTTCGCTTATTGTAAAATACAGGTTTCTTGTTACATTTAATGTGCTCTTTCATTGGCAGTGTATGTGTATTAAGTACTTTAGAGAATATTAGAGAGATGCATGCATTTCGATACTAAAAATATATTAATACATATATATTACATCTCCCTTTCTTTAAAATATAGATAGATGTACTTATTGGAAAAATAGAATTTATTAAACGTGTATGTGTAAACTTAATTAATTTTATGGTTGCATTTTATTAAATAGTTATCCGTTAAAATACTCAGGTTTTTTAATGTGTCTTCCATATCTAGTTGTATAATAGTGATTTGTTAGCGATTGCGATTGCGAACAAATGTTGTTATTATTATTTAATTCATTATTATGATGCCGAGATCTATTTTCAGTATGTTGGTCACTTTAACTTTTACCTGTTTGACATGAATCTTCATTATTTACTAAACTATTTTGTTGTTGCCTTATATTAGGAGCATTAAACGATCTTCGCAAATGTTGCGTATTTCTTCGTAAAAGATTATTCTGCTCATTTCGAATAATGTAAGAACGAGGTTATGAACATTTACTTTCGACTCTTGCTGGTTCCCAACTTTTCCCCTTTCTATATAAGACGAGATTCCCTGGTTCGAAGCTCTTTTCCTTTAAATTAGCAATTTTATCATAGTAAAACTTTTGTTTCATTTTTATTATGTTCATTTTGTTCATAGTTTCTCTTGATACTAGTTTAGGAGATAGGTGCATATCAGATATTGGGTGTTTCGTTCTAAGGAGCCTACTCATCAGAAGCTCGGAGGGTGTGTATCCTAAACTTGGAATGACGGTTGAACGATATTCTAATAGTATTAGTTGCAGATCAGATTCACTCATATGAGATTTCTTAAGTATGCCTTTAGCTATTCCTACTGCTTTTTCTGCTAGACCATTTGATCGAGGATAGTGGGGACTTGAGAATGTAAATTTGAAATTCCATTCATTTGCAAATTGTTTGCATTTGTATGAATTGAATGGCTGATTGTCACAAACAATTTCTTCTGGAATTCCATGAAAGGAGAAAATATCCTTTAATGTTTCTATTACTGTTTCTGCCGATTTACTTCTAATTTGCTTAATATCAAACCATTTTGAAAAATAATCAACAGCAATTAGATAATTCTTACCTTTAAAATCAAACAAATCACAACCAATTTTTTGGTATGGCCGTTCAGGCACTTCATGAGGGAGTAATTTATGCTTAGCATTTTCGGGTTGCAATTTCTCACAGATTGCACATCTGCTGATTATATTTTGTATATCTCTATTCATGAAAGGCCAATAAAATAGTGTTTTCGCTCTTTTAATGGTTTTCGTAATGCCAAAATGACTTTCATGAAGTTTTTCTAGGGCGCTAGGTATTAAAAGCTTGGGGACGTGGATTCTATCTTCAAAAAGTACCAAGTCGTCCTCAACATATAATTTTTCTTTGATACTCCAGTAAAATTTCAATTCATCCGGGACCTTGTCTTTCGATAGTGGCCAACCGTTCTTATAATAGTACTTAATTTTTTTTCAAAATTTGATCTTTTTCTGTTTCTTTTTGATACTCTAACTTGGCATTATCACTCATATTGATACTATGCACAACTTCATTTAATAAATTTCCGAAACATATTTGATCATCTTTTCCTGGGTTACGTGAGAGTAGATCTGCAATATGCAAATCCTTTCCGGGGATATATTTAACTTTAAAGTCGTATCTACACAATTTTAGTACCATCCTTTGAATTCGAACTGAATTAGCGGATGTAATTGGCTTTGACAAAATCGATACTAATGGCTTATGATCAGTATGTATAAGAAACGTTTTACCGTAAATATAATCATTAAATTTTTGACAAGCGTAGACTATGGCCAAAAGCTCTTTCTCAATTTGTGCATAATTCATTTCAGTTGTAGTTAGACTCTTTGACGCATAAGCTATTGGCTTACCATTTTGCATCAAGCAACATCCTAATCCATGTTTCGATGCGTCGGTTTGAATGGTTATAGGAGCTTTAGAATCAAAAGCATATAGTATGGATGAGTTGCGTATTGCTTCTTTAATTTTATCCAAACATATAGAATGAGCTTTTGTCCAGCAATATTCAACGTTTTTCTTTAATAACTCACGTAAGGGATAATTCAATTCTGCCAGGTGGGGTATAAATGCCCGCAGATAATTAATAGTACCCAAAATTTTCTGCAACTCATTTCTATTTTGTGGCTCCTTAATATTATTGATTGCTTGGACCCTATTTGGGTCAGGCTTCATTCCCTCGACTGAAAATATGTGCCCTAAATATTGCACTTGTTTCTGCTTGTATTGTACTTTATTTGGGTTGAATTTAACATTCAATTTCCTTGCTCTCTCTAAAACCCCTTTTAAATTTGCATCGTGCTCTTGTTCTGTCCTCCCGGCGATGATTATATCATCAATATACACAAATACCCCGGGTAACTCTCCAAAATATTTGTAATTAAGTTTTTGAAACTTCTCTGGGGCAACTTTAATTCCAAATGGCAACACATTGAATTGGTATGACCCGAAAGGAGTACTAAATATTGTTAATTTTTTGGAGCAATCATCTAATCCGAGCTGCCAAAAGCCCTCCTTTAGATCCAAGACCGTGAAATATTCCATGCCATCCATTTTATGACGAAAATCGTCTAAAGTAGGAATTGCAAAATGTTCTTCTAATAGACCTAAATTTAATTCATGGGGATCTAAGCAAATTCTTAACGATTTATCTTTCTTTTCAATTATTACAATGGGATGGGACCATTCGGATGGCCCATTTACCTGTGTGATTATTCCACGTTTTTCCATTGCTGTTAAAGTGTCCTTTAATTTTTGTTTAACTGCTAACGGAATCCTGCGCGAAGCTTTGTTGACTGGAGATGCAGTTTCTTTTAAAGCCAAGGTACATGTGTCGGGAAAACGCCCTATCCCTGAGAAGATGTCTGAGTTCTTTTCAACGAATTCCTCTTTTTGCTTTAATTCTGATATAGAATTAACTCTATTGACTAACCCCAGCTTAGCACAAGTATCTAAACTTAATAATGGTTGAGTTTTCCTATCAACTATTATGAAACTGAGTTTATGCTGCATTTCCTGGAGACAAATTATGCATTCAATAGATCCCAAAATTGGTATCTGAAAACCCCCATATGCTTCTAATTTAATGTCTTTTGCTTCAAGGCGCGGTTTGGGTTCCAGTTGCTCATAAATAAATTTCGGCAAAATATTAACCTGCGCTCCGGTATCTAACTTGAATTCTATCACTTTGTTATTTACTTTTATGTTCTGTGTCCAACATTCTGAATTATTATAATCAATATTAGAAATAGAATTGGCACCACTAACTGAATCTATATAAAATTGACTACAAGCTTCAAAACCAGTTTGTTCGCAATTCCGGTAACTAATATCACTTACATTTTTTCTTGCTGATTGACATGCAGCCATAAAATGGTTCAGCTTTCCACACGCGTTGCATTTCTTCCCGTAGGCTGGACACTTTCCTTTCTCATGAGACGAATTACAATACGTACATCTGTCTTTCTTTCCAATGTGTGCATCTCTCTTTACATTGCTAGAACGATTTTTATTTTGTTTTTTATCAGATTTTTTGTTATTAAATTTTGAATTATTCAAACTATGGTTACTTCCTTTATATTTGTTGACAGCAGCTATCGCAGAAAATTTTCCTTCTCCCTTGTGATCTCCTTGCATGACTTTTGCTTGCTCCTCCGTTATTTCGGCAATCCGACAGATTTCGATAGCTTTCTCCAATGTTAGTTTTTCTATCTGTAGTAATTGACTTTGCGTATTGCTGTTCGATGTACCGATAACTATACGGTCTCTTATCATATGCTCTTTTTGTGCACCAAAATCGCAATTATCCACCAGCGTTGAAATATCTTTCAAAAAATGATCGAATGGTTCTCCTTCTTTTTGGTTGCGCA
Organism: Chloromyia formosa; assembly: GCA_964017055.1. Taxonomy (NCBI): domain Eukaryota; kingdom Metazoa; phylum Arthropoda; class Insecta; order Diptera; family Stratiomyidae; genus Chloromyia; species Chloromyia formosa. The sequence continues at coordinate 155,979,833 of OZ024813.1, read as the reverse complement.
TGTAGAATTTGTAGCGTTCGTAAACTACATTCGTTCTTGGGTTGAAATATTCTTCGAATTTTTTAAGAACCTTCTCCAGGTCTTTTTTATCGTCATCCGCCAAATCAAATGTCTGGAAAAGTTCTATGGCCTCCACTCCCGCACAACTTAAAAGCCTTGCCACTTGAATATTTTGGTCTTCTTTGTTAGTTTTTGTGGCCGTTGAATATATCTCGAAATGGATCCTGAACTTTTTCCAATTTTCCCGCAAGTTTCCATCAAAATTTAACTTTTCAGGCTTAGAAAACTCCATTTTGTTCGAAATCCGTTTCTTTTCAAATTTTATCAATTTTATCAAATCACTTTTTCCAGAATTTTTTACTCCAGTTTTTAATTTCCAAAAAAAAACTAGTTTCCACAATTATTATTTTACTTTAAATTGTTCTTTTCAAAAATAACTAGTTTTCACAATTCCAATTGGTTCTTAATGTCGGCTGCGCCATGTGGCATTTGCAAAGACGACTGCTCAAGTTAACTGGCTTTTATTAACTGGTTTCGCTTATTGTAAAATACAGGTTTCTTGTTACATTTAATGTGCTCTTTCATTGGCAGTGTATGTGTATTAAGTACTTTAGAGAATATTAGAGAGATGCATGCATTTCGATACTAAAAATATATTAATACATATATATTACACGGTGACGAGCCGTATACACACATACATACATACATCCATAGATACACAGAACGTCATTGAAAATTGTTGCATATGCCAACATTTCAGAGAAAATAGGATTATCAGCATCCGTGTCTTTTTTGTTTGCGGATAAAAGTTTTCAGTTTAGCGGGAGCTTATGTCAGACTAAGCGTAAATGTTGAAATTGATTGTGATTTCAAAAGCCGCAGTAGTTCTAATAAATTTTAAGCCCTTACATATTCGTAAATGTATACCATTAAGTACGAGGATAGGTTATATTTGATATTCTAATGATTCCTACTTAATCCTTTTAGACACGATCAATTTTACAACGACATCTTGTCATCTCGGATCACGCCTACACTATGGGAGAGCTTAAGCATTTAAGTAATGACTCTATTCTGCCAACTGTTCGGGATACACTCAGAATTCGTGTTCGAGAGGATTCAAATCGTAAGTATAGTGAAATTTATCTCGAAATTTGTGATTGAAAGTGAGCTCTCTTGTATCATAATGTGTATACTTTCAAGGCATTTAATTAGATTTAATAATCTTAAGTTTATCTAGTTTGTGTGGTAGTAGCAGTCGAAGTAACTGCTACGAAAGTTGTTGATTTTGAAAAGAGTTAAAGATTGGTTTAAGATATGTCTAATCACAAAAGTCATATAAATGTGGATTGGATTTTATACGAACTTTATTGGACGTCCTTAATTCCAAATATTTTCAGGGGTTTGTTGTGTGCCTGCATTGATTATTGCATATAATCCTCGCTAAAGCGTTTCATATTGATTTTATAAAATCACAAATTCTATTACGAATATATGTTTGAAACTTCAATTAATTTATTCGTTGAAAATCATCATCTGTATAATGATGATGATTCTTAACGAATAAATATTTATTTATTGAGGCAATATTGTGCTAAACGTTATCAAGGACGCCAGAACAATTTTGTTAGGGGGTTGTTGTCGTATAAAGCCCACTATTGGGATCAAATCAGTACAAATATCCTTTATTCTTAATGCGAGTGTTAATTTGATTAATAGCTAATTTGGCTAAAGCCTAATTCAGTTCAGAGAGGAGCTAATTAGAGAAGTTGTTATTGTAAGAAACTGAAGTTGGCATGCTTTTAACCTTCAACTCATGAGAGCGTTGTGTGTATTGTCTCAAGTGCTAATATGTATGTGATTTTAATTCTTGTTGTCTGCAGTAAAATTATCAACCGCAAAACAAAGAATAAATATGTAGCAGCCCAAACCCTTCTTGTATGTCATATTAAAGAGGATGTCGATTTCATCTATTTCAGGGTCGTTTTTACATGCTGGACGTTGGATGGCGAAACTGAACACTGAAGTAAAAAAAAAGTACTTCCAACCAATTAAATCATGTCCAATGATTATTCACATTCAACTCAAATTAGAAATAATTCCTTGTGTCGACCTCCTGACAGGATTTTGCAATTTGGTTTGAAATTGGTGATTTATTTTCGTTCTGCATACCAACTTAGTATGCGTCTGTAGCTTCGCTTGGCAAAGCACCATGCTTTCTTGTTGCTACTCGAACCACTGTCGCTTCAGGTTTGAGCCTCGAATTTTCGCCTTCCCAAAAGTTAAGCTCACCTTTCGCGACCATGGAAACTCTGTTTACATGTAGTATTTATGATCTATGGAAGAGATTAAACTTATTTCCCAAATCTTTCCCTGATATTTCCTATTACAATCTTATTTTTACTGCCCTATAATGCAATTCTGTGTTGCTACTAGGAAATGAAAATCAGGAACCAATTAATCTGAGTGCCATATACGCTAAACTTTCGGCTTTCGAACCATAAAATAGTCACTGGCGCCTAGTTGTTTTGAATGAGGGGATTGGTTAATTAATTATATTTCCAATTCGTGAATTCTAGCCATGTCGACTAGCGAAGTGTACGCTTGTTCGATTTCTTTCGAACAAGTGTACTCCACCCAGTCCACAATTTTGTTTTTTCATGTGCCATGATCAACGGTATACTTGATTGCTTATTGACTACATAAAGTCGCACGGACCCCACGTTGGGCGCTGAATACTTTCAAGCTTCTCGATTATTTTCTACCGTGAAATCTCACTGGTGTAGGATAAAAAAGCCATGAGGTAATCTTAGGGTAGCTTATGGTAACCTTAAGGTAGATTAAGGTAGCCCAGAGGTACAGTTCAAAAAGGTTTTTGTTTTTGTCTTGCGACTAACTAACGCCTATTCGATTGCCTACTTCGGTTTCATTAACTAGATAAAATCACACGAACCCTACACTGAAAACAAATTTTAATATTTAACACCTATATCAGTCTGGAATCCTGGCAGTTGTTTAAGACTGGATGTGTTTCAATATTTATTTAAATTAGAAAAATGCGGTTCTCAACATATGGTAATTAAACGACTGTTATTTACTCGCTGTCTGGTCGGGCGACCATATGTTGCTTTAATAGACATCATGCAAATATCGATGCGACCTTTATTCAGACGTCTAGCCTTTTGTGTTAGCTAGTAACAATTTAAACTTGTTAGCCGGAAGTTACAAACTAAAAAGTTACAATATATATCATATTTTCAAAATCAACAATTTTTTCTCTATTATCTTAAATTTTCACCGAAATTAATTGTGTGTCTGTGTAAATATAATATTTATAAGATTTTTCCCCTTACTTTTCTTTCCACCTTACTTACACTCTTTCTCTCCACATTTGTTTTTGTCTCTGAAATAAAATTCATATTCAAATTACAAACATATACAGTCGACGATCCCACGAGTCCTGAGAAGTTGGGTGAGTTCTTGTTACAATGTCCTGTTTTTTTGATATTACTCTTTTTTCCCGAAACGTTAATAACGGATACGTGACAATATTAAATTGAATGAGCTGAGCTTTTTTTTTGTTTAAAATAAATTTTACAGAACGAAATAAAAAGTTTTTTATTGAAAATTGCATCCAAATGAAAATATTTCAAAATATAATTCTCTTTAAAATGAAATTGATGATTAACTTGCTATTGTTTCATTGCGACATTGTTTTGTTTTCGTTGCACAATGAATAAATTCTTGCGTGTGTATGTTTTGTTTTTTAATTTTCGACCTTTTGTTTCTTTCATTGCACTCATTTAATGCAGAAATATCCTCGTCGGGTAATTTGCTTTACAAAAATATACAATAAAATGTATCTTTTGGATTTTCCATGTATTTAATTTTTTTTTTAATTATTTTTTTTTTATTTGCAAAGTGGCAGACAACAATTCGTTGAAAAATGCAACAGCCGCCTAGTAGTATGGATCTAATATTACACATATCCCATTAACAAAAATTTGAGAGAATATTTGACCTCTCATCGGCTGGGGGAGAAAAGTAGTGGACTTAGTTGAAAGAAGTGTAATAAATTCCGGTCTATTTAGTGAAAATTTCGTACAGTCGAAAGAAAATATTACGCTTCTTTTTTTAAAGTTACAGTAGTGGCCGCCAGCTTAAGGGTACGTGTCCGCTTATGACTAAGTATCGAGACTACGTGTCGAGATTAATCTCAGGACCTTAGTAATTTCAGGCGGTCGGATTGGCCTTTCAGGCGGCCGGGTGGAAAATCGCTAGGCCTTCACCACACACGATTCCAAATTTCTCTCCGGAAAAACTGATCAGGCCTGGCCTTGAGGAATTCCGGATCGTGAATGGTTGGGGTTCAGGTGGGCTTGAGGCGGCCGGATGCACAATTGAAAATTGATCTTATCGCCAGAGATTCAAAGCATCTTTCTTTCTATTGAATTGAATTGTACGGCATTTTACTTTCCTTGGCCAAGTTTCAGATACATTGGTACATTGAAGTAAACTCCTGCAAAAATGCATTCTGGTCAGGCGGTCTTGAGGTGGCCGGATAGGCCTTCCAGGCGGCCGAATACATCATCGAAAATCTACCTTATTGCCAGGCGTTTAAAGTATCTTCCTATCTATTGAATTGAATTGTACGGCATTTTACTTTCCAAGGCCATGGCAGCTTTCTGGTAACCTTTACGGAGACTTTTCATGGGCTGCTCCCGTAAAACAGCACAGTATTGTACCAGAGAGCGAAATAAGCCCAGCTTGGTTTTAATACTGAGATAACGGCATTGGCAGATTTTAGACAACATGCCGTATGCGCATTTAGCCTGCATTCTCCGAAAGTAGTTTATGCCAACGAAACGTGAACTGTGCCACATGGAACAGTTCACGCGCTATGCCCCACAAGGGGTTAGGGCAATTGTGTATTTAGCCTGGTTAATACGACGAGCGATGTCCTGCTCCGTACTACCATTTCGTCTACCTAGCTAGACGAAATGATCCACCTTTTCCACAAGCTGTCCATTGATACTGATGGCAATTGGACGAGCTCAATTTCTCCCTTTGCACAACGGCAGGCTATGAACCTTAATCTTTTGGTGTTAATCTTTAGCACAACCTTGCTCGCCTCCCTCTCGAGATCTAACGCCAATCCGTACAGATCCATGAGTTTGTGGGAGAGTAGGCATATGTCGTCAGTACAGTCAAGATGTTGTAGATTATATGTTAAAGTCCATTGAATTCCTCTGTCTAGTCCGGATAGGGCTGCTTCACAAACATCACCAATCACTATGAGGAATTGGATTGTTTAGACGATGCACCTCTGTCGAACTCTTCTCCGGATCCCATAGCTCTCCGACCCCTTACCTTTATGCAAACCGCGACATTTCGCGCCATCGTAGGTTGCCTTAATAATAGGCACAATCTTCTCAGAGATGCCTTTCCTGCGCAAAGCCACCCATATAGCATCCCGGTTCGCACTGTCGAAAGCCTTCTCGAAACCAATGAAAAACAAGTTAAGCGGAAAATCGAACTCAACGCATTGCTCGATGATGATTCGTAAGGTGTTAATGTTATCGACACAGGAGAGTCCGGATTGAGAGCCAGCCTGCTCTTCATCAATTTTGCTTTCTAAGTACTCCTTTAGTCTTTCCAGGATAATTTTAGCTATTATTTTGGCAACAGCTGGGAAGCATGCAAATGCCTCTCCAATTATTACAATCTGTAAGGCTGCTCTTTTTTGGAAGTTTGACTATCAAACCTTCCTTCCACTCAATGGAAAAGGTCTCTGTGTTCTACGCTTTATCAATAAGTGGATGCCGCAGCTAGGCAGTTATGCTTGGCGCTGCTTGATAAAATTCGGCAGGAGTGCCGTCGAGACCGCAGCAGGGCCAAAATATCAGCGTTTAGTCCTTATAGTACCCTAGGAAACTACGTACAAAATTTTGGCTGAAATCGGCAGACGGGAAATGCTTTATGGAGTGATCTTTAAATAGACTTAAGGGAGTAGCACTGGTTTGAACCACAGCAAAGTATACCGTTAATCCAATCGATAACCGAATTTGCTGCCACTGTACCGAGGTCAGGGTCATCCAAGCCACCTACATACCGAATTTTGTCAAGATGAGACCACGGAAAGTGCTAAAATTTTATTACTCCATAAACAATTTCATTTTCTACAGATATTATCCTCACAAATTCAAATTTTTATGCAAGAGTTTGATCTTTAAATTTTTGTACAAAAATTAGTCTTAATTTTTGCTAGTTAGTCTGAGAATTTTAATTCTCCGTTCACCTGTGCAGGTCTGGACGTCTGTGCAGCGAGACAACACGTACGCTACGGTAGACCTGAGCAGGTATACCTCTTTGGTATAGCTGTACAGGCATGCCTCAAACGTATGTACTATATATGACCGGCTTAAGTTTTTAGCAGTCGGTCACAATCGTAACTTTTACAAATAAAGTGTATTATTTTTTTGTTGGACTGTAGGAAATTAGCACTAAATAGGTCAGTTAAGTCCGCTACTTTGGCTCGAAAGTTATGCCAACGAAACGTCAGCTAAGCCACATGGAATACTTGACGAGCTATGCCACACTAGGGGTTAGGGTAAATGAGTAGTAGTAGGAGTACTTTTGCTCCGCTAGCTTAAATAAGCTGAATATTTGTCTCGGGTATGACACATAGGACAATTAATATATTCATGTTTCGCCATCATCTACAACGGAAACAGCATTCAATCACCATTTGTGGTTCATTTATTTCCCCAGGAGCGTTTTAAAGAAAAATGTTATGAGATTCGCGAGTAAAAAGTACAACGATGCATTCTCGCAAAGAGAATGTGCTGGGATTTTGAAATATTCGCACGCGAATGAACAAACTTAAATTAACGAAACCAACTATAATGGTGCATAATGTTTTTGTTTTTGAAATTTTGAGCCCGAAAACGTCATTGTTCAAACACGTCCCACTATATATGTTTTCCATAATATTGTTCGTCCTAACATTGTGAAAATGTTTTTGCAAATAGTCCAGTACACGTAAACACGCTTTATTAATAATGAGGAACGTACGAGTATACCATATTGTTACCCAGGGATATGAAACAATTCCGAAATTAATATTGTCCAAAAGGACATGTTGCATTGCATCCGAGACCGAGTCTATTACCGCCATTTAATATTTACAGATAATGTTCTGCACTCTGCGTTTTAGTAATGCCATTCTGTTTTCAGTTCGGTTCTGCATACGTTTTATTTGTTCGTACTCACATTTAATCATTAAAACGGATACGAGCAGATATTATTTATATGTTTGAAATTAATTCGTTTTATTTTTCGTATTGTTCTATAAACTTATAATGAAATGTTATAAAATGAAATATTTGGTTCATATAACGGAGAGCATGAAGTTAATTAACGATAACGATTGGGATAATGAAAGCGTTCCGAATCTTTACTATGAAGAATTTTACATAGTTTGGTTTAAATCTTTTGAATGTTGATGTAGTTTGAATTGAATTGTTCTATAAGGACATTTTTTGTTGGTTCTAATCGATTCTGATTACTTCTTTATAATTCGTCCGAGTAAACACTTTTATTTATTTCAGCCAAACGTAAATTTTTTTTCACGCAATGCATGTTTTTTTATTGTTTGTTTATTTGGAAAAGAAATTTAACGAATACGTCTAGTAATTAGTTTTTACTATTATATAAAGCGTTGTGTCCGTTAAGACCTTTATATCCTATATGTCCCTTACATCCAAAGGATTGGTATTATCACCCCAATCTAGTAATTATTGATGGTTGCTAGATTCTGTTTCAATTCATGTCCAAGAGTAAAATGTGCTGTTTTCCTGACCAAAGGACTCAAAATGATATCAACGGTTGTCTAGCGCATTCGCTTCATGACCCCCAGTCATATAATATCTATCTTACCTAGATATCATTGTCGAGAATGTCCTTTTTTTCCCAGAAAAGGACTCAAATTGCAATCGGAAAAGGTGTATTTGTCCTGACTAAAGTGCTCCAGTAAACTGCTCCCGTATCAGAAGGCACCCATATGGGCTAGGCTTCATACCATACTCAAAGAGGTTTTTTTTTGTCCTGACCAAAGGATTCAAAATGCCTTCAACATTACTCCAGTGCATTGGTTTTACCACCATTTTTTCAGGCGACACTCGTATTGGCTAGAAGGTCTCACTGTCCTAACCATAGAGGTTAAAAAATACTTCACTAGTACTCTTGTGCATTCGTTTTTTCGCCCATATTCAAGTGACAATATTCAAGAAGGCCCTTCCGAGCTGACGAATGGGTTTAAAATGTCGTCAACGGGTTAAAAAAAATCCCTTCAATTAGACACCAGTGCGTTCGCCTCTTCACCCAGATTCAGGTGACACTTGTATTGTCTTCAGAATTGACATGATCAAAAAAAAAGGCTAAAAAATACATCAAAATGCTAAAAATGTCTCCTCTAGCAATCCAGTGCATCCATCTTGTCATCCCAATGCAGGGGACGCTCTTACTGCTAAGAGTTCACTTCATGTCCATGAAGTTCCTTCTGACCCGACTAAAGGATTAAAATGCCTTCAACAGGACTTTAGTACTGGGCGAAAAAAGTCCCTTTCCTACTTATTTCTGTAAAACTTTTAAATGAAGTGACAAAAACTGAGAAAAAAAATATTTATTTTATTTACATCAGGCGTAGAAAATTATATCCGTTAACTCATTCACTACCTTATTCGAATTTGAGTAAATAAATATTTGGTTGCTGATTGTGACTAATTTGGGGTCTATGAACACGAATATGGCAATTAAAAAAATTTCCACTACCCCATTTCCTTTTTACAGGGTGTCCTATATATAGGACAAAGGTAGTGAAGCGTTGTTAGTCTCAGTATTGTGTTGAACAATATAACGCATAAATCCAGGTTTATATTTCAATTTTCTTTATTGGGAACGTCATTTCTCAAACAATATATTGTCTGCACAAGCGAAAATGTATTTTTTTTGCATATTTGTATTAGGGTTCTGTCTGGGATGATAATGACGAATACTTCTTTGACTACACCCTCGTAACTAATAGGATAAGTAGACTTTGAAGCCACTTGGTCTTTATTTTTCGTTAATAAAAACATTAAATACAAACTTATTAGTTGTTTCGCAGTTTCAATATGTGCTGAATTTCTCGTATGAAATCTGGAAGAGTGAGTTGCGCCATCGCCCTAGTTTAGTAAAAATCTTCAAAATTTCACAAAATATCGTCCGTTGATTCTTGCAAATTTGAAAAAATCTTCCCATCAATCGCTATAAAACCATTTCACGACCTTAAACATCTAAAAACACTAAAAGGAATCTTTTACAATCACTGCATTGGCAAGGCGGAAATGACGTCAAATTGACGTCCAAATAGAAGTCGAGACTTCGCCGCGATCAGCTGAGCGGAGGCCTGTATATTAAGATGGCAATGATTACTGTCAAACACTACTTTTGGTTAGTCTTCTTTCTTTCGCGTTTCGCTCGAATCATAAATTATACCAGAAATTGAATGTAGTCGGCGTTCTGTTTGATATATGTAACTAAAGATCGGATTTATATGCAGTAAAAAAGGTCAAAATTGGTCATATTAATATGCCATAAAAAATCACTAAATATGCAATATAATATGCAGCAAAAAAACTAAAGATAATGAACATACTACTGTGTACAAATAAAACCCGGAATTTTTCATTTACAATGTGTGGGCATTTCGTTGGGCACAAATCTTTATATTTTTAAATTGGTAGGACTGTTACTGCCATCTGTGTCAAATTTTAGGTTAATATCTTGATTAGTTGAAGAGTGACGCTCGTTTTCGTAAACAGCCTAAATTAACTTTTTCGATTTTTACCATTTTACCGTGTCTGAAAATATTCAACAAAGAAGTTCGATTAAATTTTGTGTTAGAAATGATATTTCTGCTGCGGAAACGCTCAGAATGTTAGAAAAAGCCTTCAGTGAATAGGCTATGTCTAAAACACAAATATACGAATGACATGAAATGTTCAAAGAGGTTCGTGAAGGCGTTGAAGACGAACCACATCAAAGACGACCAAGAACATCAACTGACGAACAGGACGTCGCGAAAAATAAGGAATTGGTGCTCCAAAATCGTCGATTGACAACTAGAGGGCTTGCTGATATCGTTGGCATTTCAAATGGATCAGTCAACACCATTTTGAAGGAAGTTTTATGCCTCAAAAAAGTCAAATCTCGTTTGGTTCCAAAAACATGAGAACGCAACATCTCACACTGCACTCGTTATTCGTGACCATTTCGCCAAAAATTCCACCCATATTGCTCCGCCGTATTCGCCTGATTTAGCTCCATGTGACTTCTGGCTATTCAGCAAAATTAAAAGACCGCTCCGGGGACACCGTTTTGACACTATAGAAGAGATTCAAGCCGAATCGAAGAAGGTGCTGAAGGCCATACCGAAACAGGACTTTTCAAAGTGCTTTGACGAGTGGATAATTTGCTGGCATAAGTGCATTGCAGCCGATTACTTCGAAGGCGATGAAATAGATTTTTAAGAATAAATAAGGATTTCAAAAATTAAAACAAAATTCCGGGTAATATTTGTACACAGTAGTATAGAATACATATATGTGAAAATAAAATTGTAACAAAATCTAGTACCATCAATATTATTTGGTCACCAGATCAAATTTTGTCACAATTGTTGTAAACAGGGTCCCCCGAATGGGGTTAAGCGACGTGCTGACAACTCGTCCTTGTAAAAACCACTCCATGTCAAGAAACCTGGAACAAAAGCCTCGGATTGGACGGATCAACAACGACGACCACGCAAACGAATAAAGGATTATTCTTTCGGATCCTGGAATGTACGCTCCCTGAACAAACCGGGGGCCGAGAAGGCCCTCCTTCAACAGGTCGAAAAGTACAAACTGAGCATTACTGCAGTCCATGAAACAAATTGGCTTGGCAGCGAGATTAATGACAAGAAGTCGCACACAATTTTTACAAGTGGCAAACCATCGGGCCGCAAGGAGTTTGGAGTAGCATTTATAGTGGACAATCACCTCAAACCGCATATTACTGACTTCAAACCCATAAATGAACGGCTGTGTGCGATTCGCATCAAGACTCGATTCTTCAATCTCTGGCTCATCAATGTGCATGCCCCCACTGAAGTTAAAGAAGACGCAGTAAAAGACGAGTTCTACGCCCGCCTTGAGACTCTCTTCGACTCACTTCCAACAAACGACGTCAAATTGCTGCTGGGAGACTTTAACGCGAAAGTCGGGAATGAAAGTTGGCATCGGGGGACCTCTGGAGGCCACAGCCTCCATGAAGAATGTAACGATAACGGCCAGCGACTTATCGACTTCGCCTGCAGCAGGAATCTAGTCGTAAGCTCTACGTGTTTCCCGCATCGACGCATTCACAAGCAGACCTGGAAGTCTCCAGACGCACATACCGTCAATCAAATTGACCACGTCCTCATTTGCAGGAGATGGGCGTCTAGTGTCATGGATGTCCGCTCCTATCGAGGAGCAAACTGCGACTCAGATCATCACTTGGTGAAGACGACCTACAGATGTAGAATCTCCTCAGTGCACCAGTCAAGAATCAGCCCTCCCAAAATCTTTGCGGTTGATAAGCTCTTGAGTGATGCTACAGCGGTGGCGTATACTACCGCCCTTGAGGAAAAACTATCATCTATGCTACACAACATCAGCAACACAGGCGTCCATGGGTTCTGGGAAGAACTCAAGGGTACCATCAAGGATGTCGCAGAGAAGGTCGTGGGATATAAAGCCCGGCGAGCGCGAAATGACTGGTTCGACGAAGAATGCAAAAATTCACTTGACGCGAAAAACGAGGCCTACAGACAATGGATTCAACGAGGAACCAGAGCCAGAAGAGAAAAATATGACGAGCTACGGCGAATATCGAATAGAATAATTAGACGTAAGAAACGTAAATACTTTGACGAGCAGTTGCTGAACATAAACGAAAATTTAGCTAATAGGAACACCAGACAAGCGTACAAACTAGTAAATACAATTAAGAACGGCTACCAACCCAGGACTAGCCTTTGGTAACATCATCAGCGACACCGATGGTATTAACAAACGATGGGCCTCTTATTTTGAAGAGCTTCTAAACCGACCATCTAACATCCCCACACAGGAAGCTCTCGATGATATTGTTGATCTAGGCCCACCCATTCAACCCCCGACAGTAGAGGAAGTTGATCTCGCGTTGCGGTCACTAAAACGAAATAAAGCGCCGGACGCTGACGAGATCCCAGCTGAACTGCTAAGATTCGGTGGAACGAGTCTAGTTGATGCCATACATCAATTACTCCTGCGAGTATGGGAGAACGAGGAGATCCCAGACGATTGGCGCAGAAGCATCATCTGTCCAATCCATAAAAAGGGAGATAAATTGCGGTGTGAGAATTACAGGGGCATCTCACTAGTTTGTACGTCCTATAAAATTTTGACGAAAATTCTGGAAAATAGAATAAAACCGTACGCAGAACGAGTCATTGGCGAATATCAAAGCGGTTTCAGACCTGGTCGCTCCACAACCGATCAGCTCTTCTCAGTCAAACTGATACTCCAGAGGTGCTGGGAATACAACGTAAACGTATACCAAATCTTTGTCGACTTCAAGCAGGCATACGACAGTATCGATCGTGGAGTACTGTACAACATCATGCTGCAATTTGGTATACCAGAAAAATTAGTGCGACTGACAAAGATGACGACGACCAACTCCGTCTCACAAGTCAGGATCCAGAATAGACTTACTGATCTATTTGAAACACGCACTGGTTTGAAACAGGGCGATGGACTGGCACCGACGCTCTTCAACCTAGCACTGGAATACGTTATTCGGGCCATGAATATGGACAACAGCAAGACGCTGCTCATCAAGTCGACACAATTAGCAGCGTACGCCGACGACATCAACATCATGTCCCGAAGATTGGCTGACGCAGAAGAACTTCTGCATACGCTCGATACCGCTGCAAAGGAAGTTGGATTACGTATTAACGAGGGTAAAACTAAAATAATGATGCAATCGGTGACAAGGACACCTGCACAACCGAGCATCAACGTGGGGGACCTCAACATCGAGTTCGTGAACAACTTCATCTACCTGGGTTGCAACCTGTCAAGGGACGCCAACGAAACTGACGAAATCAAGCGACGGATACAATTAGCTAATAAGACTTTTTTCTCGGTTCTCCCCATAATGAAATCGAAACATGTGCACAGAAACACGAAGCTCCGCGTGTACAAAACCATTATACGACCAGTACTATGCTATGGCTGCGAAGCATGGACCCTAACTCAAGCCTCCGAAAACATGCTAGACACTTTCGAGCGTAAGGTTCTACGGCGAATTTTCGGGGCTGTTTGCGATCGAGATGGATGGCGCATCCGGTACAACCATGAGTTGTATGAAATGTACGATGAGCTGCAAGTCTCGAAAATCGTCAAACTACAACGACTTCAATGGGCAGGGCATGTACAAAGAATGGACGATGATCGCATGCCTAAGAGAGTAATGAATGCAGAACGAGTCGACGGAGCGAGACTGCGAGGACGACCGAGATCTCGTTGGGAGAGCTCAGTAGGTGTGGACGCCGCGCAGCTGCTGGGCTCCCAAAATTGGAGGACGCGGTCACGTGACCGAGATAATTGGAGGACAATGATCCAGGCGGCCAAGGCCCGACGTCGGGCTGTCGCGCCACGATGATGATGATGTTGTAAACAGGGAAACAATCATGTTTGTTTTTAGTAAACTATTTAAAATAAACAAACATAAATAGACCCTCACCAAGGTTAATGCTCATTCTTAGGGCGACTACAGACTGAAAGCCGATGCCGAGCTGGCGCTGACTATGCTTCACGTTTTCGTTGGCTGCGGTCCTACGAGTGGATCAGGAACAGACTTTTTCGATTTCTCCTCCATATACTTTCCTCTCCGGTAAAATACCGTACCGGGAACTATCAATTTTTGGATCTGAAAATATTCCCCTCCGGGTCTGAAAAGTATTCTGATCCAGAAATTGACAGTTCCCTGTACATACGAGTATTTTACCGGTAAAGTTGTGCAGAGCGCAAGCATACTAAAAACACGGGTATGAAAGTGCATAGGGATTTACCACGGATAAAGGATAAGTGTTTCGACGCGAAGAGTGTCGTTAATCTCCATAGTTAAAGTGATTAAAAATACATACAAGAAATAGTTTACGTGAAAATTGACCTATGAAATTATCAATGCGAAAAGTTATAAAATCTCTTAAAAACAACCCTGTTATAAAAAGTTCTCCGCCAAGAAAAACTTTTCAGCCGCAAAAACTCAATTGCCCTAACCCCTTGTGGGGCATAGCGCGTCAACTGTTCCATGTGGCCCAGTTGACGTTTCGTTGGCATAAATTGGTTTCGGAGAATGCAGTTGCCAGCATGCACCTCCTGCACATCCACACAAGGTCTGTTCGGCGCTTGTAACCTCCTTAAAATCGTTAGTTTTATTATCATTCATCTGTTTGGCGGGGAGTTTCGTGTGCTCATGCCAAGTGATTTTGCCTCCTTGCTCCGAATCTAGTTTTGAAGCTAAACAAAATTTAATGAAATTTATGATTTTAAGCAGGGTTCAATAGACACATCCGAAAACGATACGAACATACCCTTTTTACGGGATTATATACGTTTCAATCTTTTTGTGGCTGAGAAGTTTTGCTTGGCGGGGAACTTTTTACAACAGATGATTTTTAGGAGATGATGGTTACTAAAAAAAACCGGTACTCGAAAACCACCAGTTCCAATTAAAAAAAACAACGATACTATACTACCGGTACTCAAACGATTATCCAGATTACCGGGAATCCACTTCCAATACGTACTCAGAAAAACCGAAAACCCATTCTGAAATTTCAGGCCTACGTACGAATTCTGTGTACGAAATAGTTTCAAAAACGAGTCCTACACACTTATAGATTTGAAAGTTTATATCCTTGACTTAACATCTGAAGTTATAATTTCATTAAAAAAAATTTAAATTATAAGTACATATATGAATTTCGGGCATGTTTTTGCTCCGAAAACTAACTTCGGAGTGAACAATAATTCATCTTTGTGTTACATGCCGCATTTACGGCTTCGTTACATTTGGAGTTTTTACGTTCTTTCTTGCTTCTGAAAAGTTTTTATTGCATGCTGTTTGCACCAACCTGTTTTACTTATAACGTCAAGAGTCTTAGATATTCTTTCTATTATCACATTAATTTTTACAGTTTAATTATAGTGTTATCTATTATGTAGTACATCCCATTTTAGCGAAGCTAAAAACTCTGTTAAAATCACTTAATTGTTTTCCACCCTTTTATTTCAGGCTATTCAATCCTTTGGAATAATCGTTGGATCAATGTCTATCGTCCCGATGTCGAATGCATAAATGGCATCATACACGTTATCGATCATCCGTTCCTCGAAGAGAAAGACGTTAAAGTGACATCAGGTACATCCGATATTCAAGTAGCTGTAAATATTTTATTTGGAAACTTTTTCATGATTTTAATAGCTAAACTTTTATTATAAAATGTTTAAATGTTTTTT
Organism: Chloromyia formosa; assembly: GCA_964017055.1. Lineage (NCBI taxonomy): Eukaryota > Metazoa > Arthropoda > Insecta > Diptera > Stratiomyidae > Chloromyia > Chloromyia formosa. The sequence continues at coordinate 155,964,192 of OZ024813.1, read as the reverse complement.
ATCGTCCTTGAAACTGTCTTATGATTTTATCGAACGATATAAATATTCTGTCCTTATAGTTTTACTATATCTTAATTTGATTTAGTCGTCTTTTGTTTTTTATTTTCATTTTACTATCTGTACGAGTAATTATTGTTCTGCGTATACTTCAGAACAAACAGTTTTAATGAACGAAATTAATTTGTAAAATTGTTCAAAATCGCATTTCTCATCGTCATTAAACAATTCATCGTTTTACTTAAATAATATTATGATTTGAACTAGCAATCTATTGAAATTAATTGAAACAAAAAGAAAACAAAGTAAAATTAATAATATTGAGAAGAAAACATTTTTTAAAAACCGAAATTATTAACAGAAATAAAAAGGAAAATTAGAAGCAAATATTTAGCGAAAATAAAATTAAAACTAAATAAGAAACAACTATATTAAATAAATTCATAGGTATATTAAAATAAATATACACTGAAAAAAAGACACACACACTCAGAACTTCTTCTATACATATACATTTAGAACGGAAATCATACCAAAACTTGATAGAATTAAAAAAAAAATTAAAATAAAACACGAAAATCGTATGTGAGAAAGATGTTAACGAGAAAGATTATTGTAATTGAAATGACGCTGTAATTCTAAGAAGGAAAAAAAATGAAATGAAAAAGAAAACTGAAAGATTAAAGACGGCAAACATAGAGCGTGAATATATATGGGCATGATGTTTAGTGTATTTAATATAAATATTATATAAATATAAAAATATATGCTAGTAAGTAATAAGTTGTAGGATCAAAAGAAAAAGCAAACATACTTGAATAAATGTGAGTAAATTTATATGAAATTATTTATTTTCTTACTTTTAGTGATTAATAAAAAATTAAAAAAAAAACACGAAAAACAGAATGAATCTTACATTGAAAATTATAATATGTTGAATGAAGAGTCGTAATTATTAAATATAAATATATATAAAAAATATAAATACATGAAAATTTGAGTAGCCTTCTATAAATAAATGTATTTTATATGGTTTTCAAAACCGAATCATAATGAGCAGAAACAGTTGAACATTGTAGCTAAATACTGAAGTTTTTTAATTGAAAGACGAAACCTGCTTTAAAAAAAGTAAGTTTGTGTGCTAATTATCCATTTATGATATCCAATGTCCAATTTTTCAATCTGATTAGTTTATATACCTCTACCTAGACCGCTACTTGATCCCATGTGATAGCCCATTGACTCAACAAACCCAAAACCAACCAATCGTCAAGCTAGTCAGAGCTCACAATGAAGAAATAAAGCCGACCACCACTTACATCATTCAGGTCTTTCAGATCAGTTAAAATGTATGAAGCAATAAAGTCTTTCCTACATCTCCGCAGGACAAGGCTTGTAATGAACCACCTGTAATGAACCATATTATGGTCTGGTAGTGCTGCTCCCACCGGCAGATCGAAGCAGCACCTGATGAGTAGTGATCTGTTGGTGGTACGAAACCAGAGGCCGAGGGTCCCAATACACCCGGACCCAGATTCGACCGCTTGGGCGTCTGATCCGTCGGCCAACCATTCCATCCTTATTGACTATTTTTTTTCATTCCCCAATTTTACCTCCCCTGTTTGTGTTGTCTTCCCCAGGCCTATGAATTTTTGTTAATACGTAAAGGACAGGGGCAACGAGCGGCGAAAACCCCGCCCACATCTTCCGAACTGAGCTACAGCAAGCATAGGCCGCTGCTTACTTCGTTGAGGGGCCTTTTTCTTCGCCAGATGGCTCGGCCCGACCTTCACGGTCATTATGCTACCTAAGGCTCCGTCCCCACGGGCATCTTCGGATGCCCACCAAACCGTCCGTTACAGACTGGTACACAGAAGATGTGACGTATTTTCCTTCTCATCTTTATTGTTTAGAAGTGGAAGTCTCCTGGCATGCTTTCCGATTTGGCAATGCCTAGTGGTAACCCACACGTTATTACTTCGATGCTTTCTGTTCAGCATTAGCAGATTATAGGAGCGGTCGGAATACCGGTTTGGTCACATTTGCCTAGCTACATCTACATGATACGTATTCTCATTGCCCCATTGGTGCTAGCCCTATCATACGTCGCTTCTTTAACAGCCAATGCGAAAGCAGCTGGACATATCCTAGAGCTTCGCAAGTTCGTCAACCAATAAAGCAACGATGTCTTGATCTAGGTACCCAGCATAGAGAAATTTTGAAAAATCTTCCCATCTCTAAAAGGGAATTGCGACAATCCAATACTCTCTTCGAAATAACCAAAGTTAACAATCCGTGCAAATAATTGCATTCCTAACATAAATAGCGTATTTATGTTTAGATTTATCGCTTGAAAAACGCTGGTGAAGTCCAGAAAACGGAACAATAAACTAATATCCATCTTCTGCTAGCATACACTAGCCCCCACTTCTTCGACCGTTTTAGAGCCATCAGTGAAACTGTTAATGGCATTTGATCCAGAATAGTGTTTTCTCATTCATCGAGGGGGATTAGGCTTGTAAAGCGCTTGTTGACCAACCATTTCGGAGAAGTAAATTTTGTCCCCTCAGGTTTCTCAATAACAACTTTGCCTTAATTACATAGCGCGTCAACCACTCCTGCGCGCAATCGTACTCTGTTCTGGGCAATGGGGCGCAACTCCCGAAACAATTTACCCAACGACTCTTTGCCATAGATCGACGCCATGTTATTTTTGGTCGGCCTTGATTGGAAATGGGGTTCGATTTCATGGCATCGAAAGCAATGCAGTTATCATCCTTCCGCAATGTGAGATTTATCTACTGTTTATCATACGAAATGGAGTATGGAGGGAAGATCTTATTGTTCGAGAGACACTACCCTCGTCGTCTAAAGTTTAATGTACAGCAATGATATGGGACTACATATTTGCATTTATCCCTTGTGTGTCATAGGGCGTCAACTACTCCTTAGAGTGAATGAATGATGCACGTTCTTGATACACTCAACTTGTCCATTCAATCGTATTATGCGAACCCAGGAACCGGTATGAAGAAATGTCGTAGTGACGCCTTAACGTATAGACCTACGGGTCCCCTACTCGACTACCTACACATTAATAGAAAGCTTTAAAGTTTTTCTAGGTCTAGTTTTAAGTAATTAGCCAGGTTCAATTAGGTTTTCTTGCAAGTCCTGAAAAACATTTTCTGGGTCTTCCACTAGTATTGGACATCTCGGAAAGTTGGATGAATCGTCCATCTTAATCCATTGAGGTTCGACCTGTCGGCCTGTATCGCGAATTTCCTGTTAACAACTGTTTTAAGTAATAACTCTCCTAGCCACGGTTGTTTTGCGTTGGTTTCATCGTCTCGTCTGGTAGATTGTATATGGGGATCATTCTAGCGATGACATGTTAATTGCCGTAACTCATTTAGGGGTATGGGCACGTCAACTTCTCTTGCATTTCTATGCCTTGTTCACGTTTCGATAGCATGTCTTCTTTTGGGACGTACAATTTTTTTTTTCTTCCTTCTCCTTTGAACACACGTGCATAAACTCTGATATAAGCTCAGTGATCTGAGCCGCACAGGCGATGCGTATATGTGTTCGGGTTGGCTGAATCCTAGAAGGATTCTATAGCCATCTTGTAATGCGAAACTATGGTTTTCGTAGTAACTCCCGATTTAGTGTAATGACTTCGAGACGGATAATGAACGAACGCGAAGCCGGTAGTATATTGATTAAGAGATAGATCAGCGTACAGTTGCTAGCATGCACCTCCTATCCGCGCTTTACACTGACAACCTCGGAACGCAGTGGGAGTTTTATTAGCACCCACAGTCAGTTTTTTGTTCGCGCCGATGATCGAACCTCCATTCTGTAGATCGTAGAGCGGTGACCAAACGAACACGACCACCGAGTGCGTCAACGATTGCGATTGCATGAGTGGCCCGAAATAATCAGTTTTGCTTGTCTTCTACGAGGGAGACTGTAATGTTCAATGGTTTAAACTTGCACAGAGGGATACTATAGAAGGGTTCTTGTCCGACGAGCGGGGTTGCAAAAATTTGGTCAGCAGTCCTGTCACATTAAATGCTAAAAGGTCCTGTTGTTTTCGTTGTTGGTAGAGTTTAGTTTCAGTGATGACTCTGTGTAACCAGTCCTGTGCTTCTTTAGTTTTTTTTTAACCATAAGTAAACCATTTGGTATTGCTAGAAGGAAGGGCTAAATTCTTCATGCCCCATTAATCTCTATTTCAAATTACTGTTGAGAAAATGTGCTTGAAAAATAATTCTGTTGTTGCCCTCATGGAGCCAATATTTCAGCTCTGAATTTTCAGGCCTGCTGTTGTTCCGCCTTAAGATGAATGTGGATTGGCGGATAGTCGAGCAGCGCCTCACAGAGCTACCACAGGGTCGATACGAATAGAACCAGTTGTTATAGGTTAGACTACGTTAAAGAGCCTGCTGTGCAGAACACAGCACACATTTCCCACCACTGGTTCCGTTGTGATACCACATAAGCTCAAACGTTATGAGAGTCTAATCGTCAAACCACTGTCAAACCGATATAGATGACCAGCACTTACGTCTTTCAAATCATGCAGGTCAATTAAGTAGAGGGAACCTAGAGTATCCTCTCTTCTATCGACCAGAGCAGGGCAAGTGCCCTGCTACTGCTTTCTCCTCGTCCTTACAGCTTTTGCAATAACCATTGTAAGGAAGCCGAAAACGCTAAGCATGCCCTCCTATCAGGCAGTGCCCTGTAATCATCTCTACAAACTTCCTGAGATGCCTTCTCTCCAGCATGAGTAGGCCTGAATAGCGGCTAGGATTGTAGATCGGCCAAATCTGCTCAGTAACATGGGTAATTTCTATTTCACCAGGCGACGCAACACGATTCGCGCCTTGGCTAATAGTGGCTTTACCGCTATAGCGTACAGAGCGAGCGAAGCGATGGTTCTAGGGCGGTATACTGAGGGTTGCAGCCTCTTAAGCCACGGAGCTCTCGTAGTAAGCGGAGCCCACGAAAGGGGAGTGCAGAATCATCTCAATTTAAAACCCACTGTTAGTCAAAGACGCGAACCACTATTCGTCGCCCGGTGAATGGACATTTTATATTGGATCATATGCTGCGAGGTTTGAACAAAAGTTCATTCTCTGTTCGTCGGATTCTATAGCCATCTTGTAATGCGAAACTATGGTTTTCGTAGTAACTCCCGATTTAGTGTAATGACTTCGAGACGGATAATGAACGAACGCGAAGCCGGTAGTATATTGATTAAGAGATAGATCAGCGTACAGTTGCTAGCATGCACCTCCTATCCGCGCTTTACACTGACAACCTCGGAACGCAGTGGGAGTTTTATTAGCACCCACAGTCAGTTTTTTGTTCGCGCCGATGATCGAACCTCCATTCTGTAGATCGTAGAGCGGTGACCAAACGAACACGACCACCGAGTGCGTCAACGATTGCGATTGCATGAGTGGCCCGAAATAATCAGTTTTGCTTGTCTTCTACGAGGGAGACTGTAATGTTCAATGGTTTAAACTTGCACAGAGGGATACTATAGAAGGGTTCTTGTCCGACGAGCGGGGTTGCAAAAATTTGGTCAGCAGTCCTGTCACATTAAATGCTAAAAGGTCCTGTTGTTTTCGTTGTTGGTAGAGTTTAGTTTCAGTGATGACTCTGTGTAACCAGTCCTGTGCTTCTTTAGTTTTTTTTTAACCATAAGTAAACCATTTGGTATTGCTAGAAGGAAGGGCTAAATTCTTCATGCCCCATTAATCTCTATTTCAAATTACTGTTGAGAAAATGTGCTTGAAAAATAATTCTGTTGTTGCCCTCATGGAGCCAATATTTCAGCTCTGAATTTTCAGGCCTGCTGTTGTTCCGCCTTAAGATGAATGTGGATTGGCGGATAGTCGAGCAGCGCCTCACAGAGCTACCACAGGGTCGATACGAATAGAACCAGTTGTTATAGGTTAGACTACGTTAAAGAGCCTGCTGTGCAGAACACAGCACACATTTCCCACCACTGGTTCCGTTGTGATACCACATAAGCTCAAACGTTATGAGAGTCTAATCGTCAAACCACTGTCAAACCGATATAGATGACCAGCACTTACGTCTTTCAAATCATGCAGGTCAATTAAGTAGAGGGAACCTAGAGTATCCTCTCTTCTATCGACCAGAGCAGGGCAAGTGCCCTGCTACTGCTTTCTCCTCGTCCTTACAGCTTTTGCAATAACCATTGTAAGGAAGCCGAAAACGCTAAGCATGCCCTCCTATCAGGCAGTGCCCTGTAATCATCTCTACAAACTTCCTGAGATGCCTTCTCTCCAGCATGAGTAGGCCTGAATAGCGGCTAGGATTGTAGATCGGCCAAATCTGCTCAGTAACATGGGTAATTTCTATTTCACCAGGCGACGCAACACGATTCGCGCCTTGGCTAATAGTGGCTTTACCGCTATAGCGTACAGAGCGAGCGAAGCGATGGTTCTAGGGCGGTATACTGAGGGTTGCAGCCTCTTAAGCCACGGAGCTCTCGTAGTAAGCGGAGCCCACGAAAGGGGAGTGCAGAATCATCTCAATTTAAAACCCACTGTTAGTCAAAGACGCGAACCACTATTCGTCGCCCGGTGAATGGACATTTTATATTGGATCATATGCTGCGAGGTTTGAACAAAAGTTCATTCTCTGTTCGTCATAGTAGTTGGGGCGACCGGTAGCGCAGTGTGTTAAGGCATCAGTCTCGTGTTTGACTACCGGCGTTTCGGGTTCGAATCCCGTCCACGACGACGTTTCTCTGAAACCAATTTACGCCAACGAAACGTCAACTGGGCCACATGGAACAGTTGACGCGCTATGCCCCACAAGGGGTTAGGGCAATTGAATATAGTGAGGATATGTTAAAGGGGTGCCATGATATCCGATATCAGCACACATAGACCACATCCGAGTCCGTTTTAGTAGGTTAGGTTATCCCTGCCATCCCATGCCTCGAATCGCATATACAATAAAACCTTGTATCTGATCAACAGCAACGTTTTCAAGTCATCCAGCTCGGCAAAGAATTAGGCACCAATAATTTACCACCTTATACTTGTCAAGCACGGACATCAACTGAGCAAACAAAATATGCTCTTCTGCTGTTCTTCATCACCACACCTTTTGCAAAAGGCATTATGTATTCGGAAGCCAAAGCTTCTTGGTGTGCTCCCGGATTTCACAACGTCCACATTTGCATCGATACACGGTCTTGCCGATGACATCAACTCGACAGAGCGCCTCATATCCAGCCTGGAATATTATGAACAGAAATATTTATGGTAAATGTTTGATCAATGTTATACTATTCGCCCTGAGCCCTAGTGGACATACCCCGTCAACTACTCCTAAGTTAGGTTAAAAGGGTTGCTTAAGCACACTAAGACCAACATTGAGTCCGATACCCCTAAACTAAGCAACCGGAGGCCAACTCAATCGTTAAACCAGCCAGAGCTCATAATGAAGGGATGAAACCGACCAACATTTACCTCTTTCAGGTCATCCAGATCGGTGAAGAAGTATTAACCGAGGATGTCCTTCCTAAAACTCGCCAGGGCCGGACAGATACACAGAAGATGAGACGTACTTTCCCCCTCCACCTCGTTCCCCCAGCTCCTGTAAAAATCATTATGTGGAAGACGAAGTCTCCGGGCATGCTCCCCAATTAGGCAATGTACAGTTAACACTCCTACGACAGTTCTTAGATGATTTCTGTTTAGCATTAGCAACCCAGAGGATCGTTTGGGATCCAGTTTGAGTAACTCCTGCCTAGCAAATGACATGTATTGCCTTCGCTTCATTTGGTGCAGGTCCTATCATTTGACAGACAGTTTACAAGCAGCTAGAGACATCCTGGTGCTATGCAACAACCCGCTGATCTCATTGATCGTACCCGCTCGAGCCAGTTCGTCGACCTTGCACTTACCTGTCATCCAGCGCAGTGAAATGTTAAAGTGTTTTCTCATCTCTATGATGAAGTTGCGACAATCCAATACTGCCTTCGAATTTACCAGAACAGAGCTAAGCTATTTAATCTACGGTTGGCTATCCGTGTAGATTGCTACTCCTACTACTCCTAACATGCTTAAATTTCGTTTTGGACGATGCATGTTGCTAGCATACACTGCCGGCTCATTTATTCGCATTCCCCTACAAGTCGAGTAAGGCTGTGGCTTAGGCCTCACATTAAAGGGGAAAAATTATGCAAGCAAACATAACAGATAGGAGTGGAGTGCACGATGCGGTATGATCGCCATCTGACTATGACGTCTCAACCGAATGAGCTACCTCCACCTCCTAACATTTACTAGTACTATTATTATTATTAGATGATAAAGAGAAATTAATGGGAGGGTCGATTTGGAGGTCTTAATCCTTTATCCTTTTCATTATTATTTTTTTTTTCGAATATTTCTGGTGAATGTTTGATCAAAGTTGCTAAATGCATTCTCCAAAAACAGGTTTCGTCGAGCCTGAATTTCCTCACCTTAATGGTATTTCTATTGTTATCACTGCCATCTTTTAAATTCCGCAATACCCCTGCGTGTATAGTGATTTACCCTCACAAAAAAACGCTTGACGGTTTCGGCTTCAAGCGAAACGTTAAAAAAGATACTCTGATCTATAAAAGTCAAGGATATGTACTCTCATATGTGTGCAAAGCAAACATATTTCACAAATTTTACATTCACAACAAAATATTGCTGTTCTCACTGAAAATGACACTGTGTTAGTTTATTTCAGATATTTTAACAATCTACAATAAATATCTAAATAGATTAAATAACTATAAAGAAAAGAAAAAATCATTTAAAAATAAATATATATGAAGTGTTAAGCTAGGGAAAAAAGAAGTATAATTTGAAATATAATCAAGAGCAAAACAAAAATAACAAAAAGGTAAAAAAAATGAAACAATAAGGGTAAATTAGTTTCCTTTTATATATATAAAATAAATATAAATTACAAAAAGCAGGCGATGGCGATATATATATAAACGAAAAAAATAATACTAGAGATCCACTGTAAAATAAAGGTAAGAAAAGAGAAACTCTATAGGCAATAATTTACGTTAAAAAAGTAAATCCAAAACTATGTGCTAAGTTTAAACGAACCATCACAGTGTAGACGAACCATTAGCATGGATAAAAGAAAGTTGTAATCTTAAGAACCAATTAAATATATCGCCCTCGATAAAATCATGAATTTTACTACAAGCTGTAATGAAACGAAGAAAAAAGAGAAACTTAAACGAAAAAATACTATTCAATTAATATCAAACTGCCGAGATGTTTTTGAAAAAGCCACAATAAAGAAAAATACAAATTTCATAAAAAGAGAAAGGAAATATTGATCGCTTTTCCGACTGTCACTTACAACTAACACATCAAAACAAATAGAAAAATATCGAATATACATAATAATCAAAATGCAGTTTTAAATATTTTTTTTTGTTAGACACCGTCGTTTTTTACATTCCGCAATGAATCGACCACATAATAGCTAATAATAATTGTCACTATCACTTTTCGTTCGATTTTATTTTTCCTTTTCGAGTTTCTATTCACACACATTATACTTATACGTAGAGGTATTGTCTCCGAAAAAAGAAGATGAAGAAGAGTTGCAAATATGACATACATTTATAATACTTGATATTGTTTTTATTCTCCCCCGCTAATTTATTTTGTATATGTATACAAATTAAAGGATTTACGAAATAAAAACATGCAGTTTGTTAAATTTTTGTTGTACTCGTATTTTAGTTTAGTGTTGGACGTTATTCGTTTGTTTTTAGATTTTCAGATATCAGTGTAGAGTGAGGATCAAACTCATTGGTGAAAGAGACCTGTGTTGCGAGGAAGGTGTTTCTCATCGAAATTTTATTAAGTTTTTAGTTATTTTAGTATAGCTAATTTTATTTATTTTTCGGAATACCATTTTATCTAATCATTTAGTAATGGCTGCATTTTGGCGAACTCGGAATAAATATCATGAATCTGACTTTTCTCGATTTCCCCTTCATATGCTTTCCCCTCCGGTAAAATATGTGCAAACTCGTCCGCCACAAATCAGTGCTATAAGTTTCTAGCACGCCCCTTTACTACTTAGGCTTAACCCCTAGTGGGGCATAGCTCGTCAGCCACTCCTGCGTGCCATCGTACTCTGCTCTGGGCTCAAACGACTTGCCCGCACACTCTTTTGTCATAGATCGACGCCATGTAATTTTAGGACCCCCTCCTTGGTTGGCCTTGGTTTTAAATTGGTTTCCATTCCATGGCATGTGAAGCAATGCAGTTATCATCCTTCAGCAATGTGTGATCTATCTACTGCCATTTCCGCCTGCGTATCAACTCGTCGGTTGGCATCTGACCCGTAAACCGACTTAGCTCTTCATTTGAAATTGTTTCGGGCCAGAAAATTCTTAGAATTCGACGAAGACATGAGTTAACGAAAACTTTCAGCTTTCTGGTTCTTACGGAAACTTTCATGTACAGCTGCCATACAAAAGCACAAACAGTAACAGGGAGCGAAACAAGCCCAGATTGGTCTTGATGCTGAGATAACTGCTTTGCCAGATTTCGAACAATATGCCGTATGCGCATTTAGCCTGGTTGATACGACTAGGGATGTCCTGCTCCGTAACATCATTTTCGGCAACAATGCTACCCAGGTAGACGAAGTTGTCCACAGGCTGCACATTAATATTAATGGTAATATGAGGATGGGATTTTTTTTCGCAATGGTGATCTAAGAATTTTTGTCTTGTTGATATTAAGCCCAACCTTGCTTGCCTTCCTCTTGAGATCTAACGCCATTTCGGACAGATCCATGATTTTACGGGAGAGTAGGCATATGTGGTCAGCATAGTCAAGATGTAGGTAAGACGACAAAGTCTATTGAATTCCTCTGTCTAGTCCGCATGTAACACATCGCCGATCACTACGAGCAATAGCATCGGTGAGACGATGCACGCCTGCCGAACTCCATTGCGAATCTCAGAACCTTTATGCAGCACTCGACATTTCGCGCCGTCATAGGTTGCCTTAATAATAGCCACAAGCTTCTCCGGGATGCCGCTCGTGCGCAAGACCGCTCATATAGAATCTTTTCGATAATGTGAACCTATCGAAAGCCTTCTCGAAATCGATCATCATCAACATCGTGGCGCGACAGCCCGACGTCGGGCCTTGGCCGCCTGGATCATTGTCCTCCAATTATCTCGGTCACGTGACCGCGTCCTCCAATTTTGGGAGCCCAGCAGCTGCGCGGCGTCCACACCTACTGAGCTCTCCCAACGAGATCTCGGTCGTCCTCGCAGTCTCGCTCCGTCGACTCGTTCTGCATTCATTACTCTCTTAGGCATGCGATCGTCGTCCATTCTTTGTACATGCCCTGCCCATTGAAGTCGTTGTAGTTTGACGATTTTCGAGACTTGCAGCTCATCGTACATTTCATACAACTCATGGTTGTACCGGATGCGCCATCCATCTCGATCGCAAACAGCCCCGAAAATTCGCCGTAGAACCTTACGTTCGAAAGTGTCTAGCATGTTTTCGGAGGCTTGAGCTAGGGTCCATGCTTCGCAGCCATAGCATAGCACTGGTCGTATAATGGTTTTGTACACGCGGAGCTTCGTGTTTCTGTGCACATGTTTCGATTTCATTATGGGGAGAACCGAGAAAAAAGTCTTATTAGCTAACTGTATCCGTCGTTTGATTTCGTCAGTTTCGTTGGCGTCCCTTGACAGGTTGCAACCCAGGTAAATGAAGTTGTTCACGAACTCGATGTTGAGGTCCCCCACATTGATGCTCGGTTGTGCAGGAGTCCTTGTCACCGATTGCAACATTATTTTAGTTTTACCCTCGTTAATACGTAATCCAACTTCCTTTGCAGCGGTATCGAGCGTATGCAGAAGTTCTTCTGCGTCTCGAAATCGATGAAAAGCAAATAAAGCGGAGAATCGTACCTACTCAGCGCATTGCTCGATGATAATGTGATGATTAATGCGATCGACACAGGAGAATCCGCATCGAAGGCCAGCCTGCTCAATTGTGCTTTCTATGTGAGCCTTTAGTCTTTCTAGGACGATTTTAGCTATTATCTTGGCAACGGCAGGAATGACACAAATGCCTCTCCAATCATCACAGTCTGAAAGGCTGCCCTTCTTCGGAAATTTGATGATCAAACTTTCTTTCCACTCTGTGCGAAAAGTATCTGTATTCCACGCTTTAGCAACAAATGGGTGCGGCAAATCTGCAGTTACGCTGCTTGATAAAGTTCGGCAGGGATACCCGTCGAGTCCACCGGTGGCCTTTCTTCGTTTAAATGCAATAATTGCAGCATCTCTTAGTTGGGCCAGTGGGCCGTATACTCACATTTTGATGGTTAGCTAAATTGAGGGATGCTAAATCATAAGGTTGTAAATGCTATACCAACGAAAAACCTGTTGATTAGCTTAAAATGATGTATGTACCGGCACAAAATTGCCATTAGAAAATTAACCCAAACAAACTTCCCATAACGGAAGATGCAAGTCAAAAATTTTAAGTGCCAACTTGTTGCATGTTCGAGTTCGGGTTGGGCAGGCTTAAATTGGATTTTAATTTATGTAAAAACAATGCGGTCGCTAACCGTCCAACTTCCATCCTCGGCTTCCCAAATATACTCGTGTCTAGTTTTGCTATCCGAAATGAGGCCGCGCCGCCCTCTTGGTTCGGTTAATCGGGGTTCTACTGTATGTTGTAACATTCTGGAATCGCGAACCACTTTGTTTTCCTCCCCGGTCTCTCGAAATTACTTGTAAAGGATTGGGTTTAGTGAAATGGCGTTATCATTTTGGAGTCGCGAACCACTTTATTTTGCTCCCCGGCCCCCCGAAAATACTTATGAAAAATTTCGTTTTCCGAAATGACGCCGCACCCTTGGTGTCGGTTGAACGGGATTTCACTGTATGTGGTGGCGAACCACCTTATTATCTATTCCAGCTCGTCAAATATACTCCTCCAAAATTTGGCGACAATCGCCCAAGTGGTTTAAAAGTTTTTGCACGACAAACATACAAAAATAATTTTCACTTTTGTACTATACAGTAGATTTTAAAATTGAATTGAACAAGACGATGTGAATCCAAAAGTCCTAGCAAACGCTAAGAAACCTTTTTTGTCTTTTCGAGTGCAAATGTTGACCTAAATTTGTAAAAATGTGAATTATAGGATATATTTCTTGCAGTCTTGGATTTATTAATTTTTTCGGTAAGGTCATAAATAAAATATTTGTTCTTTATTATTATAAATTGGCAAGAAAATTTTTCCATATAATCAACTTTGCATGCAGATCTCTTTCAGCATGCATTCCCGGTTTAATTCGCAATCACATTCAAGATCATCGCAACCCTCAAAAAAACATAACATCGTATTGTACACGTAGCTAATTGAAACTAATGTGTAATGTATAACTTTTTTATATAAATCCAACTAACTGATAAGACTATAAATAAAAGTGTAAATCTAAGCCTATAATGCGTGTCATGTGTGTTTCTAGGTGATTAAAGTCATCTGGCAGCATCATGCGCATTTCATCCTGCGTGTAACCGATGATTACATTGTATCTATATATCTAATTGAATCTCGTCTCTGATAAATTTATTTATCAGAATCTATCCAGCTTAGAGTTCAACATTGTATTAATCATAAATTTGAGCTATAGACGTTATGTTGAATCCTGAATCCTGATCAATGAAAAAGAAAAATATCTTAACGTTGAAAAGGCGAAAAATATATGAATAATTGAAATTGTATGCATCTGTGGAACATTTTTAATTAGTTCTGTTTAATAGAAAAAAAATGTACTTACTACTCGTATGAGTGAAGAAAATATGTAAAGAAAACAATTTTTTTTAAATGAGAAACAACAGAAGAAACTTAAAATGACAAGTTAAACCTCTTGAGAGATTTGTATTGATTCGAACTATTTAATAATTCAAGTTGACTATATTTTCCCATTTTGGTTTAACGGTCTGACAACAAATTTTGAACACAAGTCGTTACATTCGCCTCCTAATTTATTAATTTCAAAGAATATTTCAAAATGGAAATTATTCCTCCAACTCGTTTCTTTATTTTCTGCACTCCCTGTTCAATCGTTCCAATAGCCTTAAAACTGTCTACAATAATTAAATAACGCATACAAATCAACATCAATGTATTATGGAAAGCATTCAAAATAGTTAAATATAAAATGAAAAATAAAGTTCACGAGTAGTAAAATTTTGTATTCAAGTAGAAATTGTTGTTATCACAGTCCTTGTTTAGTAAATGTTCAAAAGTGATTATTACTAAATAAAAACATTGCGAATAAAATCATAAACTCGATTTTCTATAACTCTAGATGGGAATTTGGTACAATTTCGGTTCATGGAAATATGCTCCACATGGAAAACTTAAATTTCACTAAGGTACGTACAGCATTCTGGGTCTGTATATTAAGGGTAGCTACCAGGAATGTTCCTCACAGTTTCTTGTTTTTTGTATGATAGTTTGGGTGGTCATTGCTTATCGTGAGTAAATAAGATAGTCCTAGGCCGCGTTTATCCAATTTGCGGGAGCCGTTGCGGTAATCGCCATGGTTTACCAATTTGCATTGAATTTAAATGCAATTTCGCAGCTCGACAAACCGTGGCGGCTCCCGTGACGGCTCCCGTGACGGCTGCCGCCGCGATTTGTTCAATTTAAATTCAACGTAAATTTGTAAGCCGCAGGTGCTCCCGCAACGGCCTTAGATGACACAAAAAGAGCGATGGCATTCGTCGGCACTTTAAAAAATAAAATAAATAAATAATAATAAAATAAATTTTCATTTTGATCCATTTGCTTTCAAGTTGTCTATGAGTTTCTTTCAAAAATGCTGCCCACGAAGAACTAAGTACTTCTTTAGGTGCGCATCCTTGTATAACTGTACCTTTAATATGGCTGTGGATTTCATTCGAGGACAATATGTATTTCGGTCTTTAACGTCCGTTAAGTCCTATGCATCCTACATGTCCGTTATATCCAGAGGATTGGTATCATCATCCCGATCCAGAAATTAGCGATAATTAGCTCAGTTTGGTTTCTGTTTCGATTCATGTCCAAGAGGGACAAGGGCGGTCCTAGCCTTACATTTTGGGGGGGGGGGGGGGGGGGGGGTCACCGCTATGGACTTAAATTTTTTGGATCGGACCAATACAAAGTCCTAACCTAAAAACTCAGATTGACCAATATTTAATTACTGATCAGGTTTTCAATCCTCCAGGTTAAAATTAATAGAAACATTAAAAAGAAAATCAATTTTTTAATATGTCAAATAAAAACGAAAATTACAATACAAACTCTAATTTGGTCTTTGAACCCTTTGAAAACCTTGTAATTACAGCATCCACATCAACATCAATGTCCCTGTGAATGATCAGAAGAGCGAGACCGACAAGGCGTTCTTCTCCCATGGATGCTCGGAGCCAACTTTTAACTCGGCGCAGTGTTGAAAAGCTCCGTTCTCCAGTGGCAACACTTACTGGTAATGTCGCGAGAATCCGAAGCAGGCAGTTGATGGTTGGGTACAAGTCATGGTCACATTCTTTAATTATTTGAATCGGACAAGTCGGAACGGCTTGTTTTGGGGCAGATTGTGACAGTCGCTTCCACTTAGCTACCCACAATTGATATTCCGCAACAACTGACGAAACCGGTACTCCCAAAAGTCCACTGAAAGCATCAGCTACCTCACGTAGAACTTGTATTTCGTCATCACTGTAAGAGGTTCGTGGCAAGAGTACATTCAAATTGAAGACTTTCATAATGTCTGGAGACAGGCGATCTTTCAAATCAACTATGACACTGTCTAACAATGGTATGTACGTCACTCTGCGGAAGTAATCCACGGTAGAGTCAGCCGGGACATTTGCACGCTGCGTTTGACGAGATACTGTTCTCGGTATCTTAATAACACTCTCCAATTCTGATGCTATCTCAGTAATCTCTGTATAAAGTTGACTACATATTGTCTTTGCATTTAGCCTCTTGCCTTCCAGTACAGCCAAGGTGTCCTGAATATAGCCAGTAGCTTTCACCAGGTCAACTGCCGGAGACTGAAGGAATCTGCTCAGAGACACAGTAGTACCTGAAAAACAATATATTTAAAATAAGAACGATTACATTATATGAGACTGCATATTCGTACTTACCAAGAACGTCAAAAAGACAAACTGAAGATACAATGAAGTCAGAACTACGCAAGGCTTGATACAAGCAGTTTGCTTCTGAGGCAGTCTTGCTATCATTCCATTCAGAAATATTTTGGAGAGCATTGCAAACTTTAATAAGGGCATCTCCTTGAAATTGAAGATGTCCATCATGTCTTTCGACCCAACGAGTTTCACATAAGCCTTGGAGTGAGCCCTTTAACTCTTCTTTGAAAAGAAGCTGTCTCTTTGCCGAAGCGTTCGCAATAGCGATGACCTTTTTCATTATTGCTATGTTGTTCTTGCAAGAGTTAACATTCGAGCACTTTGCCAAAGAATTATTCAATATGTGGTTACTACAGGGACACCTCTTTGCGTAGATAGCTTTCTCTATCAATACTTTAGCAGCCCCTTTCACATCCGAAGCCATAGTTGAACAGCTATCAACTCCTATCCCCACACAATTCTTCACATCAACATCAAACTTCGACAATAAATCTTCCACAATATGTGCAATGGCCTTGCCACTTAAGCGTCGCTCCTCACCCTCAACATTTTCGTCCCGAATAGAGGCATAAGCATCACAGAACGTGATAAAATCTTCTCTGATGGTGCCATTATAAATATAGCTCAAACTTAAGCTGAGCTGTGACGTGTGTGAAACGTCGGTAGTTTCGTCAAATATTACTGAAAACAGTTGGGCCTCTTTGACTCTGTTTAAGATTACTGACTGGATTTCCTCTTTACAAGCATCTATTAGCTTATTTTGAGATCTGTTACTTATGTAAGTGGCGTTCGACTTTCCAGAATCCATATGAGCCTCAAGCTGCTTATCACCTGCTTCAATTCGGAACCGTAGGAGTGCTCTAAAGTTTCCATCATTTTTAGCTACTACACTTTGCCTTTGTTTGTCTTCAAAGTCAACCTTTTCTGCCGAAAAGTTCATGGATTTGTAAAGAGATCCATAGTCTCTGTGGCCTCTCATCGCAATGTTCTGGCGTCCACATAGAATTATGGTGCTAACGATAGGCCTTAAACGTTGGCGGTTTTCTTCGACTTGAGCTTTTCGTTGGCTTGACACCATATTCGCGACTTCAATGGAAGGGTTATGATAAGTCAGCAAAAAGATTTTTCCGAACTCTACCGCAGTTTTGTGGTACTGATTTCTTTCATGGGTCATAAGTGCTTCCTTTTCGCCAAGTAGGTCATCAAAGGCTTTTAATGGCTCTTTTACTAAACGCCCCAATGGATGTGTATTTTTTTGTTGGCTGTTTTTGCTGAAGAGAACACAGTATTTGCAATAGAGCCCCTGATCTTTGTGAGACAACACAAGCCAGTGAAACTTATCTAAATGCGATCTTTGTGCATACTTTTTCATCGGTTTTCCTTTTTTGTTCACAATGCAGTGGGGAAACATATAGTCTGCTGGAGGAAGCCAAGGACTTTCCAGAAGAACCGCTTTAGTTTGGTCGTCTAAATTGGTTTGACCAACATAATGTCCTATGTCAGACGAAAAGATGGAAGTCACTGTATTTGTATTAATATTAACGGGAACAGGGGTATAATCAGATCGTTGCTCTGGAGGCATCTCTTCATCTTGAGAAATAACTGCTGCTGACGGTCCGGGGCTAACTTTCTCTTCAATGCACCTGATATTTTTAGGCCTCTTTGCAAAAAAACTGTCAATCTTCTTATTTGCAGCATCACGTTTTAGTATGCATGATTTTTTCAATTGGTCACCCTGGAAATTGTAGTTAAATGCGAAACATAAGTTCAAAACTATTAGGTTATTTGTGACATTGGTTTCTGAAAGATATTTGAAAGCATTTTGACTGCATCCAAATGTCTTGATAACTATATGATATTTGCATGAAATCAATATCAAGGTAAGCTAAATTCCAATAAAATTCAAAGAAATTCAATCAAATTCAAGCCTCTAATAAAAGATAGTTTGGTGCGCCGCCCTGTGCGCTGGGCGTCGAGGTAAGTCTTTGGCATCGGGCCCCGGCCTTGGATATTGAAGATACGAGAGAGAGGGATAGCTGGAACCTGGAAGGTTGGTTGGTATAGCAGGAACCAGGGAGCGGGTTTCCGCCGAGCTGGCAACTAAAGCGCGCACCAACATATATGTACCAATTCTAGGAACTGACTCGCCAACCGTCTTTATGAATTCCTTTGTGTATTGAAAATGTGGTATACTTCCTAGTTTGTGAGATTGACACAAGAGTGAATCCCAATACAATAGTATGGTAGAGGGTTGTTGTAGCCAGTGTTGAAGTAGACTGTGCAGATGAGTAAGTAGCGAAACACGGTAAAACGATGGTATACGGGCGTGGCTGTTAGATGTAGGCTACTCTCAATTTCGTACATACTATAAAATAATATAAACAATAGCACACCCACCATGGTTGAATATTCTGTTCTCTGATTGTTGGCGTTTCCTTTGTTGTTGTATAAAAATCTATTTTCACTTTCACTTAAGTCCATTCACTGCTTACATTGGCTTAATCGCTCTCCGAAGGTCTGAAGTCTACTAAAATGCCGGTGAGTCTGCAGCTTAGAACACTATAATAGTTGTGATGCGTATGCACTCAGGCACACGTGTCTTTTTTTAGATTCCTTTCACAACTGCAACCACTGCCATCTTTACTCTCAGGCCGGAGTGTCAGCTGATTGTCAAAGCACTAACGACATGACAAGCAGTCAACGAAGTGTGAACGCGTGCGGTCGCCCGGTGAAATATCGCGATAATTGTGTGTAAAAGTGAGTTTAGTGCCGGAATTTTAAGTGTAACTAAAAGAAGTGGCTATCAGTGCCGTGTGAAAGTGAAAAAAAACGTAAAGTGCCGGGAAATATCGAGTGAAATGGTGTATTGAAAAGTGCGAGGTTAGGAAAGTGCGACACGGTAAATTTCGCATTTTTCGTTTATTTTCCGGCAATTCGGGAAGTGTGAATGGTACAGCACTACTCTGGGACGAATCCTCGGGCCGGTGAGTTTAGCGGAAACTCCCGGAAGTGCCCCAAAAAGTGAATTTCAAGTGGTTGTCAAATGACAACATTACAGGTGATTTCCGGCCTTTTCATCGGAATTCATAGGGTAAGTATGCGTTTTTTGTTGTGGTAGAATTTAAGTGGATTGATGCGCCCCAAAGTGTGGGTTTTGACCACGATGTTGACGAACCGGACGAAAGTTTCACTGCTAGGCATCTAGTCCTGTCAGCTGCAGTGAAACTTTCGTCCGGTTCGTCAACATCGTGGTCAAAATCCACACTTTGGGGCGCATCAATCCACTTAAATTCTACCACAACAAAAAACGCATACTTACCCTATGAATTCCGATGAAAAGGCCGGAAATCACCTGTAATGTTGTCATTTGACAACCACTTGAAATTCACTTTTTGGGGCACTTCCGGGAGTTTCCGCTAAACTCACCGGCCCGAGGATTCGTCCCAGAGTAGTGCTGTACCATTCACACTAGCCAAATTACCGGGAAATTAACGAAAAATGCGAAATTTTTCGTGTCGCACTTTCATAACCACACTCATGACTCGCGCACTTTCGAGCAGTTCATTTTGTTCGGAAGTTCGCGGCACCTTGCGTTTTTTCACTTCTAAATATCAGTGACAAGCACTACTTTCAATTGCAGTTCAAATCGCGACACTAAAATCACTTTTACGCACGAAAATCATCAGATTTCAAGAGGTCGACTGCACACGTTTTTCACTTTGTTTACATTTGGTTCACTGCTTGTCATGACGTCATTACTTTGACATTCCGGCCTGAGGATAAAGATGGCGGTGCTGCAACCCATTACAAGAAAGACAAGCGTACATACGAGACCACCGTTATGGAAATATTATGACATCTATTTATCTATGGAAACAAGTGTGTTTGCGTAAGGAGCTTATTATAAGCCATAAATACAGGGTGGTTAAAAAATAAGGAGCCGATGTAAAAAATTCATAACTTTTACATTTTCAATTTTTTTTTAATTTTCTTTTTTCTTTTTAAGACAATAAACTTTGGCGATTTTAATATGGAACTGTACACCATCGCACATCGAACCAAAATAGTGTCATTATTTTTCGAACAGCCGTTCAGTAACTGCTACTCAACGTGCATACGGCCAATTTTATGGAGTTCGCAGTTCTCCAACAGCTAAAACTATACGTGCTATTGTGACCAAATTTGAGCGATATGGGAACGTTTCAAATCTGAAACGTCACCATAGCACATATAGTTTAGCTGTTTAAGAACTGCATAAAACTGGCAGTATGCACGTTGAGTAGCAGTTATGGCTGCTTTCAAAAAATAATGACAATATTTTGGTTCGATGTGCAATGGTGAACAGTTCCATATTAAAATCGCCCAAGTTCAATGTCTTAAAAAGAAAAAAGAAAATAAAACAAAGTTAATATACCTTTTCAGTCTACGATCGAAGGGTATAAAAAAAATTGTAAAAGTTACGAATTTTTTACATCGGTTCCTAATTTTTTGCCCATCCTGTATTTAAGATTGGGGGGGGGTCATGACCCCCTTGAGTCCCTGGTCTGGGACCGCCCCTGAAGAGGGAGCTATTTTCTTGACCAATAAAACTAAAAATGCCATCAACAGTTTAGTACATTTGCCTCATAACCTCCAGTTATGATACCCACAAGGCCGGTCAAAGGCTACAGTGAAACAGGCGGTTGCCTGTAGCGCCGACTCTGAAAGGGCGATAAAGGGAAAGCCAAGTTTGAGAGTGAATTTTGTCAATTTAAAGCTGAATGTAATGTAATTAAAAAAAAAATCGAAAATAAAATTGTTAGTTGGGGTTTTTTTTATTGCTTCGCCCAAACCACAGGCGGAAGACAACGCAAACATTCATGGTCACGACGTCGACAGGACCCGAATCCGTGACTGACCGATAACATGAGACATCAGACTGACGCTTCAACACACTGATCTGCCGGCCGGCCGCTTATTGTGCCGCAGACCCCCTTATTTTTAGGCATTTTCTTCTCCGCCAAAACAATGTTGCTGAAAAATCTCGGATATTTTCAATTCCTTATTGCTCTCTCTTCTCTGATGTCAATATAGGTGCAAACCCTTCCTAATACTTGCCCTCATCATATACTTAAACCTTTCGGAGAAAAGGTCACAGTAATTTCCATATTGAATTCGTTTATTCATATAATGGGAACAGTTTTCCTAGACTCGAATCAAACCGTGTACAAACTGCAAACTAGTATTTAACAAGGACATCGACCATTATCGTCACTCTCCTATATTTCCGGTTTTCACTGTAAGCAACACTTAATTTAATACAGCAACCCATCGCAGTTTGACAAGTACTGAAGGATAGAGTACTTGATTAGATACAGCGTTGCCATTTCCAAGTTGTAGGGTTGCCACAAATTACGAAGAATCGATGTTAAAATTGAAGTATGAAATTTCATCCAGAATCAAACACCCGCACGCGACCGTTTATGAAAATTTGAAATTGTGACGTTACGAGCTCTACCGTTCGTTGACTGAATAGCAGACTTGCGTGTTGCGTAACGTTCTATGCTTTGCTTGAGCTGCGAGGACAATTTGCATTTGAGTGCGGATCGCGTGAGTACGATATGCGATTTCGAGGTTGGCTCGGCTCTTTTTAACGAGGGTGGTCTCGTGTGTTTGTACATCCCTTGCCAGACAGAGCGAGTATGTCTGAAGCTTCAAACGAACTGCGAGGCAGCGTACGATATTGTGGCCCGACTATGTTGTGTCGTGTTCGGAAGTATTGGATGCCGAGAGTGAAAATGTAAACCGTACATGTGTATCAGCTTGCATGTAGGCGGGACGGAGGTGAACAGGTTTAAGGAGGCAGTGTTATATGCGTGGAGTGCATCACTCTTATGGCACAGACTGTATTAAGATTGTCGTGTCGTATGTCGGTTGACAGTTTAATTTATTTGAATTAACACCGCCAACGGCTGCTACAAAAACGTCAACTACCTAGAGTAAAACGCGAAGAGATTAAGAAAACAAATGACGTTTTACTTTATACGTTTTATTTTATGGGGTCTATGACTCGATTAAAGACGAATGAATGGTGGTTTTCAATGGAAAATTCTTCATTTTGTGGAATTGCCGCTATACAAGTCCCATCGGGGCCTCGAACCATTTAAAAGTTTTGATAACAAGTCGCAGCAAAACTAGTTGATACACGAGTTTTCTCGAAAAAGCTTTCGGATCGAAAACAGAGTGACCTAGATAATTCTGGAGTCAGAGATTAGCTATATAAAGAGTCAGTCTATAGGTGCGCTTTTTTCGTACAGAGCAGAGCAGAGCAAGTTAAGCGACGAAAAAAACGATCCAGAGCAATTTAACGGAGTAGGGTTTTGTCTTTGCTAAAGGAGTATGTCTGGGCTTAGTTGGAATTCAAATATCAACTAGAATTTCAAGAGAAAACTTAAATCCTTAGTACATATACAATTGGACAAATTTCCTTTAGGCAGCAAAATTATTTTTTATGTTTACTATTCCAAATAATTACACAAAAGGGACAATTTATTGAGAGGAAATTAACTTTATGTGCTTCCCAAACTGTAAACTGTTCTAAAATTCCGACGCCTGATCCGCCTGCATTTCAAATGTGGAACTATTTAACGGAGTAAAAATCCTGCACTAACGTTCTATCGAGAGCAACTCAGATCAAATTGTTAGTGTAATTGTGTGGTCTTAATTTGCTCTGCTCTATATGGATCTTGAAAAAAACGCGCCTTATAATAAGAACAAGGATGGCTAATTCATAAATTTACTGCTGTTTGCTTTCCAAAACGAAATGTATGCATTGCAAACGATGCCTAAATTTTGATATGATACCCGCGAGCGAATCTGCTCCTCTCAAACGTTTTTGCCATTTTCTATTATATGAAACGTTCGGAAATGGAAAGAGAAATTCAAATATCAAATTAAAAACAATAGAATTAAGTAAAAATGTATTTTTAATAGGTTTGGAAAGATATATCAGCGTGACGAATATTTTTTACATTTTAACAAATTTTGAAGAACTGCTTCTCGTAAAGTTCAGGACGTACTGAGCTTAATTTCGTATCGAATTCTAGAATTCTTTGTAAAAAGTATGTTATTTATTTTTTTCAGAAACACTTGTCAAAAACCCAAAAAAAAGGCAATATTTGTGGCTAAAAAAAGAGGTTTCCAGCCGAATTTTGTTGACAAACTCCGGATTCTTATTCAGCACTCCAAAATACATAAAAGTACACAAAAAGCAAAAGTACAGCAAAACTTTCAATCTCAAAACACGCTTAAACTATAAATACATAAATCAGAGAAAATTTGCCTAGAGCATTTTTATTGCCGGAATATCCACAATCCTCGCGATTAGCTTCATCAAATTAAAGTAAAGCATCCTGTTTGATCCGTGAATTTACATTTTATTTTTGTATGTATTCCACAAAAAAAATCTCCGCTCAATAAACAACATTATTAACCCATCAATTTTCATATAAATTAGCAAATAATGGAATCAACGCTACTTTATTAGCAAAGTACTTGTTTGCAATTCATTGGATCATGGACCATTAACACTCAAGAATGCTGAAGCTCCTCGAGTTTCCAACAACATAAATCTTGAATAATAATCTCTGCGACTATTAGACATTTCTTGTTGAGATAATTTACATGGACTCCCCTAATGATTATTATTTGCATAAATCGCATGAAACGCTAAACACCTGAAAGGGTAGCTGGTCGGTGGAAATTGAAAATTCTTGAAAATTTATCAAGTGTTTACTTGTAGAGTACTTGATAAGAATGAAGATATTTTGATAAATTTAAGAACGCATTAATAGAAGATGAAGTTTTTATAATTTTTTTAATTTATTTATTAGCAGCAATCTGTCTTTTAAAATTTCAACAGACATTAAGCTGTATGTATGTTTATTAAGATTAATTCAACCCCCTATAGTCGGCGCCTATGTTGTTAATTGCCTTGACCCCTCCAGGGGCATGGGTATGCCAGTATCTGTAGCATTTCTATGCCTTGTTGACGTTTCGATAGCATACTATATATACTTTTCGGAAGTGCAGTTGCTAGCATGTGTACCTCCTATTCGCACCGTCTTTATACTGACAAGCTCGGAGCACTGTGAGCCGCGGGATAAAATCACTTATGTATTTCTCAATTTTTCGCTTAAATTTATTAAATCGATTCACAATGAAGGCTGGTACTCACCTTTTCATGCGAACATGTTTCACTTATCTCTCGCGTGAAAACTGATAGTGTAAACTGGCACCCCGAACATTTCCGCGGCGCTCTACACGACACGACTTAGTCAGAAGACCAGTTTTCAAGCGAAATAAAGCGCAAAGTAATTGTTTTCGCGTGAAAATTGCTCATAATGATGTGGAGACTTTGTTCTTCGAATTAAATATATTAGCACTATGAGAGGGACAATTTTTCGGGCGAACAGTTGACAGTTTTTGTATGAGATTTGGCACGAAAAGCTGATCTTAGTAGCAACCCTAAAGAGGGAAACTTGTCCATCAGTCACTTTAAGAGCTCGTGCACACGGCAAACTATTTAGTTCGCAGAAAAACTAAATAGTTTAGTCAGAAAAATAGACTAAAACGGCGGTGTATGAGACCGCGCATACAACAGATAGCGGAAGGCAGAACTATTTAGTTATCGCTGTGTGCGGGTTCTCATAAAACGTGTGTTCTATTTTTCTGACTAAACTATTTAGATTTACTGCGAACTAAAAAGTTTGCCGTTTGCACGGGCTCTTATTGTGTACAGGTCCGGTCATAGAGCATATGTTATGAGCAGTTCGATCAGAGGTTTGATGTCCTCGACTTTGTCGATAAACCTAGGAGAAGGTTTCAGAATCGATTGAGTTAGAGTTTCCAATTCGTACCCAATTCAAGAGAGGCCAATCGATTTGTTGTTTCTGTTTCATCTTGTCCACATTTCATGCTACATTTTTTATATCATCGAATTTATTGCCTTTTTATAATTTCGTTAACTTCAATAAAATTTAGATACTTTTAATGGAGAGAGCCTTCCACTCTACGCAGAAAACAATCTGGGGTCGAATTATGAGATCCGTGAACGGACTACTCGTCACGTAAAAATGTGTATTTTGTATTATGCAATCCGTGAACGCTGCAAACGTATCGTATTTGACTATTATGGTTTACGTTAACGTATACGATATCGTATCAATCGTTCGATCCCCCATTCGATTACATGGAACCGTTCGTATGGCACAAATTTCGATAGAAAAATGGAAGTAGTAAGTAATTAAAATAAGAAATGTGAAAAGCACGTTTATTGGTTATTCTTCAATAAATGTAATTTAAATTATTTCTTAAGAATCACTAAGATTAATAATGGGCAAAGAACATTTTGGGCGAGTTCAACTCTGTAAAGGTGCGTTTAGATTAAGCGAAACCACTCGCGCAACTGGCGCGCGAGGAAAAATTGCGTGCAGTGTGAACATGTTCCTCGCCCGAAACTAATCTCCTCCTCCTCCTTCCTCTCGAGAGGAACTTGCGGTGTGACGCACTCGGTTGCTCATTGTGAGTGCTTGCATGCAAATACTCAGTCTTCGATTTCGCTTAGTGTGAGCGCTGCGCGTGCACGTTTCCGGTGAAGATCAAAGCAATCATTTATGATTTAGGCTTCTAAGTAAGCTTGATCATCGTGTTCTCGTTCTCGGTTACATAGCATTTGTCTTACACCGCATTCGGCCACCGCAAATCGGATTTGGTTCACAATTCGTACTTGTGTTACTGTCGAGGCACATACCACTGTCGAAGAGTTCCAACTCTTCAGTCTACCATAAAGGCGGAGGTATGAGTCTAAAGACCTGGATCTATGCCATCTGCACTCATTGTAACACGTTCCTCATTGCAAACACTTCCGAATAGCGAACTGATTGGTTTCTTCAATTCCAAATATTGGACGATTGAAGAGTCTCCCCTCAGCCACTTACGTAAAAGTGCTATGTAAAATCGAGTTCATGTTGATTGACTGGATGAGAATCCAATGTAACCACTGCGCCACACAGAACAATAGTATCATTGCGCGTTGTGTGAACAGAGGTGAGACTGACCTCCAGTGGGTTTCGGGTAAGTTTCCTCGCGCAACAATTACGCGAGTGGTTTCGCCAAATCTAAACATATCTTTAATCAATTACTCCGCCTTCCGTCATACAAAAATAGCGTCGAGCCATTCTTCGCTTCTATTCGGTCTATCTGTAATACAAACACACGCACACAAATCAATCACAGATTAAATAAAAAAAAAAACAAGTTTAAACAAACCTTCTGTTTTAGTTCTCCTTTTTAATATTGTATTTTAAATTTTTTGACATTAACTTGTCATATTTCGCTTTGAATCTATTACATTCCTTGAAAAATTATGTTCCGTTAGCAATCGTATATGATAATTCGGACGATCAGTAAACGTAATTTTTTTTTCATACGATTGCCGTTCCGTTCACGGAACTCATAATTCGACCCCTGATCTCTTAAAAAAATCATTCAATGCTCACTCCAAAAAACGACACCTAATCAGTCAAACCCCAATGCACTCTCCCAATTTTCAAGACGTGCAAGAACATTTAAAATAAAATCCTTTTCCAACAAGTATCCGAGCAATTGGCAACGAAACTTTTCAGATTGAATTTATTCCATGTTGACTAGTTGTAAACGCTGAACGCGAGTTGATACTCCCTACCACCACCGCAATATCTTGCCGTTGAAATTGTTAAATGGAAATTGAATGGCAACGAATGCCGACATGAGTGCAGACTGTAGACAGGACGAAGTTATACATCGGACAATTGTCTTGTGATCGATTGGATTTACAAGTCACGAGTCCTTCATGATTTATATGGGGCGAATAAGTAAAATTGACTGTCGAAGTCTGTACATAGTTTAAACTTCCGACCATTGAAAATGGAGCGACCTGGTGAACTGGATGGGTGGAACCGTTTGCAATTCAATCAGGACATGGCGTCGTTTATTGCATGCATCTTGGTTCATGAAATCTTGGAGCAAATAACCGTAAAATCGGATGATGGAGGTTTGCATTAGTACGGAGAAAGTTCTTGTACAGTATTCTTTATAGTCTCATTTTTTTTTTGTGATAAATGTTGGCTTTTTGCTGGATTAACTTTTCTACTGTAGTTTTCTTTATTATTGGATTGGATTGAATAGCTATTAAGTGGTTGAATTGAAGACAAGAATTGAATTTCTTTAATAGTTTATATTAATTGACTATTCGTTATTTCCATAATTCAGAAAGAAAAGAATCCCGATTACGAGTATTAGAACAAATACAAAATGAAACCGGAATATAGAGGGCTACGCCCGCAATCCGAGGGTTTTGTAGCAAGCGCTTATTTTGGTATATAAATATCGGCAAATTAGGAACTAATATTTTCTCCTCCCCCACTATTCCCCTTTCCACAAATTCCAAGAAAATGCGAAAAAATGGAATGTACTCAACATTATCTTTCTCACGACACCTCACTTGCCTATACCAGTCGATAAAAAAAATTTGACCTTAATTTCGCCTCTATGTGGACCCCTCCCCCCTTCCACCCGGTAAAGTTTGCAAATTACGACGCAGCGCCCCCAACTAAACTTTACCCTTTCAAAAATGATTAATTAAATAACTGCAATTCGCACTACGAAAAACAACATGAGAGTGGTACTCACACCTATGAGGCCGGTAGGTGTAATTTTTGTGTGGATGATGTCAAAATGCCTAACTTTAAATGAATGTACTATTATTAAATATTATGTGAATGTAATGAAACTTAAAGATATTATTGCCAATGATGTTGGTTATCATTGGCCATCAATATTTTTGACCTTGGTTGTGCTTAAGGCGTGCAGGGGTATGCTAACTGCAACTATAGAAATGTACTATTATTAACCTTTTTTGATGAGATATCAAAATTCTACGATTTTCGGTTTTCTGTACTAGTAGAATGCCGCTTTTCTGCAAATTTTCATATTTCTAAGTATGACGGTATCGAAATGCGAGGGGGGGGGGGGGGGGGGGGGACAAACTCGGATCACATATTTTCCCCTTTTCTCCTTTTTTCAAATTTGATGAAAATATCGGAAATAAAATGTACTCGGTGTTACCTTTCTCCTGATACCCCACAAGCCTATACCAGATGAAAAAAATTTTTTGACCTTCATTTCCCCTCTATGGGGACATCCCCTTAAAGTCAGCCTATTACAACGAATCGCTTTCTCCGGCGAATTATAATAATTCTACATACTCCCACAAAATTTCATGTATGTGGCTTCAGCCGTTCGTGAGATATTTCATGGACAGACGGACAGACGGACAGACATTTGACCGATTTCATAAGGGTTTTGTTTTTAATACAAAACCCTAAAAAGCAGCTTCACGCCATAGGCCATTAAAACATAAAAATTGGATTGACTGTAAATTTTGAATTAATTCAAATTCAAACTGATATGGAATTGTGAATTATTTAGGCATTATGACTCCATTTTGCGGTTTGTTTTTAATTAAATTACATCATTTGCTGGTAACGTAATTTGTGACACTTTATATATGTTGTTCAGGGGAGTTTTCCCAACACGATGATATGACTTTCATCGACAGGAAAATTATTTCCACCTCAATATTTAATTTGACTACGCTATTACTTTAACAAGAAAATACACGAGTACAGTGAAACCTCTTTATAAGAGACAGTCATAGAACCAACAAAATTGTTCGTTGCAGAGGGGTGTCCGCTGTGGATAAGTGGACGAAAATATTGATTCAAAAATTGATAAACTGCTCCATAAACAAAGTGAGGAACCACTATTCTTCATACTGAAGAGCACAAAGAAGGCAAAAGTGCAATTTTCGTTACTGGTGTAGGGTGACGTGAAGGGTAAAGATGAATAAATTTGTAGTGTAACAGTGAGTTTAAGCAAATTTTATTACATACTGTCAAAAATTAAGATTCGACTTGCTAGTGTCTTTTAGGGTATTGTTTGTTGTTATTTAGGACGTTTTTAGAACCTCCACAAGGTATTTGGCTACTTTTTTCCAAATAATAAAAAATGCAATGTTGTAAACTTAACAGAGTACTCGAGTCAGCTGTTGACTTCTGGATTAAACATTTTAACCCACCATTTATAGGATATGTACCAAGAGACAGGACCAGGGAAATCCCGGTCAAGAGGAATATCAATAGATGGGGACCATTTTATGCAGCTATAATATTTGTGGTCAGTAGCGGTAATTTTACTGGGCATCTAGAAAATAGGGAACCTTACCTCAACTGTTTACAAATAGTCAAAATTACGGTCATTTTTATTAACAAGGGGCGAGTTTTCACGATGGCTTTTAGTAGCATTAATTGGTTTTCACATGTCAATGTTAATCTGGACCGGCATTGCCTGGTCTTTCCGTAAATTTATAGGCGCGTTCTTTTGTGAATCCCAATCTGATCATCACAATTATTTAATCTATATCTAGCGGTTGCCGCAAAAATTTCGTTCATTTTCACTTCATTCCACTGCATTTCGTTAAATCGTGAAACCCCCTCCCTCTAGCGCGTGATATATTATGTGCATGGCCCCTAATTAACCTCAGTTTTATTCTCATTAAGAGCGATTTAGTCTAGCGTTATTCCATATTCCAACATGTTATTCCCATTGAAAAAAAAAACCGATTTATTGGACTCCTCAAAATAGGCCTTTGTTTCGGAGATAACTCCTTTGTTGGACGAAATCCGCATCCTCGCCATTTTTTTTTAAATTAGGAAATAACCAAAAATTACAGGGGCCAGCGTAATTGCATCAGTTTTGCTGTTAAAGTTTGGGGCGAATGAGCTGGCGCATTATTATGGTGAAAAGAACTGTGTTCTTTGTCAAATGGGGCCGTTTTATCTTCAATTCAGTGTAAAATCGGCTTAGTAAATCGGTCCAGCAGAGTACTGTCCTGTGATGGTCCGTCCTTTCTCAAAACAATCCATAAAAATAATCCCTCGCGAATCCTAAAGGACAGTGGCAATAAACTTTCCCGCGGAGGGTACTGTTTTGGCCTTTTTTTAGAGAAGGCCTGCTCTTTCATCTCTGGTGTGTAGTGGTGAGTCCATGTTTCGTCAACAGTGACAAAACACCGAGGAAACTTTTTCGGATTGCCATTAAACATGTCGGGCGATTCCGTTTTTGTTCATTTGTGAGCAAATTTCGCCAATAGCTTTCTCAAACTCAATTTTTCGTGTAATATTTTTCGGACGCAATTACTTGATATGCTTGCGATGTCAGCTATCTATCCAATCTTCATTTGGAGGCCTCCTTATACGATTTTATAAACTTGGTGGACGACTAGGGCACCCTTCATCGAAAACAGATGTTCGGCCCCGCTTAAATTCAATAAGCTAAATTTGATGGTTGTAGTCAAAGGCGGAATGGTCTTTATAAATTGCTTGAAACCTTGCTTCAATTTGCTCACATGAGTTTCCTCCAAAACGAATCACTAAACCATTGTCATTTTTTCAGCCATCTTCCCCACCCAATTACGCTCCGTCTGGGTAACCTGTAGCGAGGTATTTCTCGAAGTCTGGTTCATGATCTATGGTCATATCATTCACTACGCCGATTTATACATCAATTATTTTGTGAGCCTATGCTATCGGGGGTACGCTTTTTTTTTCTAGGAGTATAATCCATTCAAAGTTTGAGCCTTGAATTCAATTTAAAGAAGTAAAGGACCGGTAGTCCGGATGGCGGAACGGTTAGCACGTTCGCTTTCAATGCACTGGGCCCCGGTTCGATTCCGGGGATTTACGTGTCGGACTATGAGCCCACTCAGCTGTTAAATGAGTACCCATTATGGGGTAAATAGCTCGGTTGAGCGTGTTGCTGATCACATACCTTTGCACAAAAATCGTCACGATCTAGAAAATGAGATGATGCTAACTCATCTCGAGGCCGTGGTTCAAATTGGACTGTTGCGCCAGTTATTTATTTAAAGGACCACTAATCCAATGAGAAATGCCTAATCAGATAGTAACATCGAAATTAAAAAGCAAAAAATCGCCTAAATTGGCAGGTACTGAAGAAATAATCAAAGGCCCTTAAGAATTTAGTCCTTTTTTCCTTCCTTCTTCTGAATGATTCATTCGACCATAAAAAGCTATGATTATAAAATGAAAATTACTTGGCGGAAAATGAAAATGTCTTCCGATTCCTCATCGGAATCACTCAGACTCAAGTTGGAAGCATGTAGAACTTACGAATGTCTGACAGACAAATCATGATTAACATTCATCCGATAAATTCATGAATCACTTGGGAGGAACTGCTAATTGCGCTAACAAAGTTTTACGTTAATGAGCCGCATCTGATTAGCATCCGAAATTTATACTACATATGTATAGCAAGGCATTCGCATAATTGACACACGTTGATGCTAAAATTACCGTGATTAATACATGTAATTCGATTAAGTCAGAGAGCACGTACCTCTGTGAAGTTTTGATCTCGACTAACTAAATCGCCGAGAATGTATACCGAGAAGGAGAATATTGATAGCATAATTGGATGCCATCTCAATTAATAAAATTTTTCAAGGGAAGCGAGGACGTCATCTTTGAAAGTTCTATAAAACATATTAATACGAGTATAAATATTTATACTACTGATATAATTAAATTTATGATTCCATTTAAAATTCTCGTTAAATGCAGTGTGAGCGCTGGGCGGATAATTTGAACGGCTACAACCGTTGTCAATGGGAATAAACTTGATGATTTTATTTAATTCGTATCTTTGCATTTGGGGCTTAAAATATCCTGAAAATATCCCCCAATTGAAATCATAATGTTTGTAAGAATGATGTAAGGACTCCCTAATGTTAAGGGGTGCAGACTTCTACAGTCCCATTGTGTACGTCGTTTGGACGGAAAATTTGGCCTGTCGCAAAAAAACTGCTTCAGGAGGACTCTATAGAATTTTGTAAAGTGTATAAATAGCATTAGATGACTATCAAAAAGTTTCCGTCGAGTCTCGTTTTGACACAATTTTCAAAGTTGTTTGTTATGAAATGTTTGGGGTTTTCACAAGTTTCTTGCAAAGTTAACAATAAGGAGCGAGATATGACTAAAAGAGTGTCATATCCCGGGGAATTAGTTGTATTGTAGGAGTAGAAGTGCTTTTGTTCCTGGAACTTTGAGAAGATAAGTATTTATAGCTGTAATGCTGCGAACATTCTAAATTATGCCGAGTGGTGAGTGGATTTTTGCAAATTAACTGAAGGCTTTTATAAATTTTGCGATATATGTTGTTGTAAGGGTCGGTCGGCAGATCAGTGCGTTGAGGCATCAGTCTCATGTCCGACTATCGCCAAAAATTCTTCGAAGTTGTTGGAGTTACTGTGTTTTATTGGCTCAGGTTACAACAAATTATGTGTATCCTGTCTAGAAATAGTGAAAAGTTTTGAAAGAAGTCCACTTAGTTGGTGATAATAGCGTTATAAGCAGGAAAGTGCAGTTTGGGTGAAAAAATAGGAAAAAGTTAGTGAGAAAAACGAAAGCAATATTTTGGATTTGGCGCGAATCGCGAGACAATCGAAATATTTGCAAAAGAAGTGAAAGACTAGATGTTCCTTGGTGTAATGATAGTCGAAGAAGTTTTAGGGAAATGGGCCCCACCGAGTGTAAGAATGGCTTTAAACGATCAGGAAAAAACCAACCCCTTTGTAGATCGCTTCCTACGTTACAAAGCCATTCGAACTGGTTGAAAACTTAATCTGACTTTAGAAACGACCTAGTTCTAGCAACGTGTTGCAAATCGCATCAAGTTTGTTGAAAAAAAAACTTAAAAAAAAAAAAATGGCTAACGTGCGTTAGAACCAGTCCATAAGCCAGACTTTTCGTTAAAAATCAGGCTAAAAATTTCAAATGGACCCAGGAGCATGTGATATGAACTTAGAAGATCTGGAACATTGCCATCTTCTTTTGTATGTCGATATTTCGGGAACATGCTGGCGACTGATGAATCTGCATGCGGCGGAAACCTCGAAAAACGCTCAGCGGTGAATGCCTTCGAAGGTTCTCTCCGAAATCTGAAGGGTTTAAGGTGTGGGAATTTTTTTTTCGGTCATGAAGGTGGTAAAATATACTTTCCCAGCTTAAAAGTAGCAGCAGCAGTTTAGTTGCAAATACTGGAAAATTAATTGGAGCCTTGTGCGTTATGCATCCACAGCTATTGGCTTTCCATTTTCCGCCGGACGCAATATCTTCCGTATCCAATATGTTGCTTGAATTATTTATTATGGCAGTGCTCTCCATCTTCCGAATATATATATATTTCACATGCTCCTAAGCCCATTTCGGCCTAATGTTTTAACGGAAAGTCTGGCTTACCGGCTGGTTTCCACGTAGGTAAGCCAGCTTTCGCAAGCCTTTTTCTCATCAGACTTGTTAAGATTTGCATACCCGTTGCTAAAACTAGATCGTCCCTAAGGCAAGTTTTGAATCAGCTCGGATGGCTTTGTAACGGTAAGAATGGGGTCAACTGGGGTCGTTTTTTTCTTGATCGTTCAAAGCCTTTTTGCGGATGAGTGGCGCCCATTTCCCGAAACTTCTTCGAGTACCATTTCGCAGTACACTGCGCGTGAAGTAGTGTGCGATAATAGTGAATTTGCAACAGCACGGGCTGATAAGGTGTTTCAATCCTTACTTTTGTAAAAAAAGAAATCCTTTTCAGTCATCCGTATGTGGGATTTCAGGCAAGATACCAGAATTGAGCGAGTTGAAAAAAGACGCCGCCACGAGAAACGCTACCGAGGCTGGAGCTCACATAGAACACGAAGCTAGACCTCCATGGTCGAGTTTTCAAGTGAAAATCATGGCTTCACAGAACAGAATGCTTACACTTTCGTAGTCCTCTTGTACACGGAAAGCTACAAAGATGCAAGACTTGATGAGTGCTTCTATCCATACGAAACCACTAAGCTTTGAGAAATTAAATAACGGGAATTTGGGGATAAAAAGTATTTGTGTAGTTGACGCGCTATGCCCCACAAGGTGTTAGGGCAATTGAGTATGAGTACATGCCTGAGTCCATTGTCAAACTCTGAACGGTGTTAAGTTATTCGTAGGGTCAATTTTTTTGCGAAAATATTGTCAGGTACAGTTGGAGTTTAACATTGCATAATTGTGAGGTTTCTCATTTTGATTTGGAGCCTGGTGGTTATGATTCTGTAGGTGACCGAATCCCAGGATAAGAGACAACTTTTTCCGGCTCTGGTTAAAAGGAACCCTACGTCTGACTTACGAGTTTCGCTAGTAGCTTTACCGGACTACAACATTACAGTGCTACGCGTTAGAGAGATATATTATCCACTTTTTTACCGTCTTATCTAACTAACCCTATAGAACTAAAAACAATAAATAAAAAAAAATCGGTATTTGTGTTCAATCTCTGATACACGAGTATGAGTATTCGGAACAGGATGCTCGGTCGTAGACGAGCTGGTCATCATTAAATTGTCATAAATTTCGAGCAAACCGATTCTTTCAACTGCCTCCAACATATCTCCCTGTATGAATGCAAAAATAGGATCCGGTAAACATCTGGATAGATTTCGTACCCTAAATCCCGAATAAATAATGAACCAGAGAAGTCTTTTCCATATACAGGAATTTCGTGTATTCCATTGAAGGAAGTTTTCCTTTATTTATTCCAGAAGATAGAATTCCGATTCCGAAAAAACTTTTATAGGAATAGAACAAGGGATATTCTGATAGTAGTAAGAAAAATATAACCAAAATCCTGAGAAAAAAGGACTACTTTTTTGGTTCTATCTTTTATCGTTTTCTAAACGTTCTTGGAATGGAACTAAGAGAGATATAAAACCCGATTATGAAAATTAGGCTGAACCTTTGAACAACCTTTCAATTCAGAGATGTTTTGTTTGATCTCGTGGAAATATTGGCATACTGATTGGATATGTTGGGTATACTCGTACATAATTCATTATTAACCGAAACCTGCAATTTCATATTACACTATTAAAGGATTGTTGTGTTGATGGAATATTTTCATTTGATTTCAAGCATGAAAATTTGGTTGCCTGAATAACAGAGAAGGGAACTAGCTTCTAAGAAAGTGGTAGAAGCGGTGGAAGAAATCGCCAACAAGTCCATTCCACAAATCGAGTTGTGGATGAACTGAATTCATGGCTATCTAAACCATTACCTGACACAGATCCTTACCGGACATGTGTTTTTAGACGATATCTCTACAGGTTTAAGTTGGACAACTCGGTGAATTGTCAGGAAAGTTCAGGAGTAGCTGAATACACGGAACACATGCTGTTCCATTGTCAGTGATACGATAACACGTCGTGACATCCATAAAGAACTCCGATAGGAGGAGGAAAGGTGCAGATCTATTTAACAGTGGTTCCGCGGGACATCCGGGGAAGATATAAAGAGGTTTCGCCTGGATAATAGTTGCAATAGAATGAAGAAAGCTTCAGGTAGTCGCGGTTGACGATACCCGCGTGGCCACTAGTATCCCGCTTAGTATACTGGAGGTGAGGTTGTCATTGTTTATGGTAGTGTTTGGCCCGGTTAATCCACTACGAATGACATACAATGTCGACCGTAGTGCTTGGACAGCGAATTTTTATCCTGCTTAAAACAAGGAAAACAAAGCTTCAAATTGTGCAAAAAAGAAAGGAAAGAACACTTCAAATTAATTCTATTATATAATCATCATCATCACCCTTTCCAAAAAAATGAAGAAACAACATTCTGCTGTTAAAGTCCATTTTTTCGGTGGATCGCTAATAGCCAAGTCTTCAAAAAAATCTCTAGAAAACAATACTCGTATTCTTTGAAAATGTTGATACTTAAAAGGAACAATTCTCAAGTGCGACAAATCCATTCATCAATTCATCCCATTAGAATCATGTTTCATAAGCATCCGTATCCGTTTTCATTGCTATTAAATTATATCTATATATATTTTTTTTTAGGAGAAATTTCCGTTCTATGTTTTTAGGAATTAATCCTGCACGGATAACGATATCCTTGAAGAGTTTTTATAAATTTTATTTTGACGGAGAAAGTACATTTTCTACTCGTATATGTATTTATGAATTTCTGGGTAACACTCATAATAGGTTGTTTTCTCTTTTCTTTACCTTAAGGCTGCCAATTTAAAATTTGAGCACGTTTTCGTCTGAAATACATATACCGGAAAAATGGTAATAAAAAATTTATATTACATAAATTAATTATGCATTTTGTAGGTTAAGTATCTCATATGAAATGAAAGACGCAGTTTTTGGTACGCGTCCTTTCTCATCCTATAGAATGCAGGGAATTTCAAATCA
Source organism: Chloromyia formosa (assembly GCA_964017055.1). Taxonomy (NCBI): domain Eukaryota; kingdom Metazoa; phylum Arthropoda; class Insecta; order Diptera; family Stratiomyidae; genus Chloromyia; species Chloromyia formosa. The sequence goes on along the minus strand of OZ024813.1, from coordinate 155,927,563 downwards.
GATTCCTGGAATTCTTTTGCAGCAACAAACAATATGCAATTTATGTTCCTTTCGATGTAAGGGTGTTCTTTTTTTGCGTCGGTAATAATAATATTGGATTATGAAATCCTCATCACTACTACTATCACTAGACATTATGCAAAGCGCACTAGATAAACACAATCCATAAGCAATCCGAAAACCATATTTTGCTTGCCGTCCCCAACGTCAACCTTCAGCGCTATCAACATCCCGACATATACAACACAAGATCCCCGTAAACAAGCCGACCCCGCGGATTCACAAGCAATAGTCGTGCACAAATGCACAACCAGGTGACTGGGCGACTACGCGGTTCGGAGAATAGCATGTCGAATCTCCTAGACTCCGGTTGCGCAGTTGCCGAGTATCCACGACTGGAATATCTCCTTATGAGTGCCACCGTCTGATTACACATGCCAGATCCCTTAGTCGGCGAGCGTTCTAGTCGCTAGGAGATTTAAGTAACCCCGTGTGAGTACTGCCTAACTTAGCGGCTATTTGTCTGATGTCTGCTACAGACAATGGCTCATCCCGATGGTGACTTTGATGGCCACCATCATACACCAAATGTCAATTCAAATATTGTTCGTCCACACAATGGTCTTCAATGGGTCATTAGGAAATTGTGTATAGTGCGTTATTGAAAATGAAAGCTGTCGTTCTGTGCGTCACGGCAGTTATAATCAAACGGACCGCGTACGACAGAAGGTCGGTGATAGTAGCATTGCGATAATTGTGTAGTAGCCTGTCAACTTAAATAAGCTGTTCAAAGTTGTTATAGCTGCATACGCGATGGGCCATCGCATGGAGGAAAATGGCTCTTGAAGCCATTTGGCCCATCGCTGTTGACAGTAATGACGGTTATGCGCGCGGTTACGTTCACACAATGGTGATGGCTTCAAATAGCCGGGAATGGGCCATTGTCTGCAGAGGAACTGAAAAGTTTTTATTATCTTATCCGCATTTTAATTCGTACGACTGACAGTAACTTTAGCAGTTCCGTACTTATACTATTCGCTCCGATAAAATGGAAACTAAATTAAACGCTAATTCAAGATGCTTGCTTTGCTTTAATCGCATTCACTTTCAAATGCCAACCAGCTCAATTACATTAGTTTCTAAGTAAACTGGAAAAGCTTTTGGTGCAGCTCCAAGTTGACACAGAACACGACGAATCTGAAAACTTTTACAGAGAGTGCATTAATCTTCGTTTGCATTTCACAGAGAAAGGGAACCTTTCTCAGACTCTTCCTTTCTGCTGAGGTCCTTTGGACTTAGTAGAGTTTTAGCGAACTTCTTACTTATATGCACTTGTATATAAGCAATGTAATCTACAGTTGTCGGGAAATTTTCCGCTTGACGCTTAAAGATTTCTATTTTTAGTTGTGTTCCGAGTTCATGTAGAAAATCAGTTGGTGCCATTCGCATCTGGACTAATTGCAATTTTCACTATTTGTAGAGAAGAGCTAATGTGTTCACATGGTATAAAGCCCATTGATGCAATAATTTCCGTAGTATAACATATTGTAGGTATTTTTATTATCCTGCCAGCCATTTAACATTTTTTGTAGTACAGCCCGGAGCAGGACTTCGCTCGTATGTATCAAGACCAAACTAGGCCTCTTTCGCTCCCTGGTACTGTCTGTGCTGCTGTATCGGAGCAACACGTGGAAAGTCTCAATAAAGGTTACCAGAAAGCTGAAGTTTTTCGTTAACTCGCGTCTTCGTCGAGTTTTAAGAATTTTCCCGCCCGAACCAATATCAAATGAAAAGTTGAGTTGACATGCGGGTAAGATACCAATCGACGACCAGATTTGCATGACATTACGGAAGGCTGATATTGCATTGCTTAACATGCCATGAAATGGGGCTCCATTTTGCAATGAAGGCCGACCAAGGGGTTGCCATAAAAAGTCATGGCGCCGATCTGTGGCGAAAAAATGTGAGTTTTGGGGTAAGTCGTGGGAGCCGATGCATCTCATTGCGCAAAACCGAGTACGATACAGTGGAGTGGTTGATGCGCTATGCCCCACTAGCGGTGAAGGCGAAGTAGTAGGGGATATGATAAAGGACACACTTCGCAACTTGGCACGAACATTGTACAGAGATGTTGCCAAGGTTGCACCCCCTGCAGGGGCTCTGAATGGAGCCCTTATTTGAGAGACAATTTCAGTGATTTCGCGATTCCTCCGCTATTTGTCAGCCGATATCAGACTCAGATAATCATGTATATCTACCATGACTCTACACATCAATATTCTCGCCTTGCAACGATCCTATCACACTTGTTTAGGTGTCACATCGAGTCGGATGGTCCAACTGGGTCGTAGGCAACCAAACAATGCTGTCTGTTGCCCACCGGAAGTAGGCAATGTATGCTGATTTCACGATTCTCTCTATGGGAATTTCAACTTACCAGCATTTCCTTCGTGTTGTCTTTGCTCCGATCAACCTGCTCATGGCTGGCGGGTAGGTAGGCAATAATAATATAAGTAGGCAATTTTGACCTATTTTGTATTTGACGGTTTGAAATTAGAGTAAAGCTTGTTCCGATTTGACTGTTTCTATGGGATGTATTTGAAATAGAGACCCAATTTCAATCAAATTGGTACATGTGGTATTCCCCACTTTTACCTCCCCTGTTTGTGTTCCCCAGGCCAATGCATTTTTGTTAATACGTAAAGGACAGGGGCAACGAGCGGCGAAAACCCTACCCATGTCTTCCGAACAGAGCAACAGCCAGCATCGGCCGCTGTTTAGTTCGTTGAGGGGCCTTTTTCTTCGCCAGATGGCACGGCCCGACCTTCACGTTCATCATGCAACCTTAGGCTACGTCCGCACAGGTTTCTCCGGATGCCCACCAAACCATCCGTTACACACTTTGCAAGTGTGAAAAATACACTCCACCCGCATTCCAAAGTCCGCGAGCGAATTCCAACGAGAATTCAATTAAATTCACTTGTTCTACTCTGCCTATCAATGTCATTTCAATTTCATCTGACATCTGTATCATTTGAAATTGTTGCTATTTCACATTAATTAAATTCAACGTACCACAACGTCACTTCAAATCTCATTAAATTACTGCAAATCAATCTAAATCGTCACGTTATACTCAAATGTTATCCAATTAAGGTCTCACCCCCTCTTTTTTATCTCGCCATCTTGAGGTCCAGTTCAAATGAAAAATAAGTTTCTCAGTGCAGAATAATCGACGTACGTAAAGGATAACGAGAGAATAGCAGAAGCAGCAGAAATAGTAGCAAAGTGTACGGAAACCAAGTGCCTAGTCCAAGTTGAGGGCATGGCCGAATGGTGGCAAGGAGTAATTATTTTTTTTCTAGTTCAATTACACTCCCCCGCCGTAATGGGAGCTTGTAAATGGCTTTTCTGTCGGCAAGAAAGTTGGAAATTTAACAAGAATTAATTGACGGTGACTTGCTGACTCAGGGAATCAGGGATCACAAAACATTTGCAGGATGACGACAGCGCGGTGCCAGAAAAAGAATGCGCCAAACAATGATAATAAATTCTCTTGGCGGGTAACTGGAGAGTATATCGGACTTTGAAAAAGTAAGATGAAGGAAAAATGTAAAAACTGTGTTAGCTACAATACGTGATTGTATTTAGAAGTAAATTCTGACGATGGCATAAAAGGTAGAAAATTTAAATTCAGATGAAAGCTCATAATGGCTTTCTTCTGGGAATTACAATAAGCGCGTTTTTTTAACAGCCATACAGAGCAGAACAGGTTAACGCCACACAATTAGACTAACTATTTGATCTGAGCTGCTCTGGATAGGAGGTTAGTGCAATAATGCTGCTCCGTTAGTATTTCTACGTTTTGAAATACTGGCGGCGCAGGTGTCGAAGTTTTCGGGCAGATTACAGTTTGGGAAGCTCATCAAATTCAACTCTTATTAATAAAATGTTCGTTTTGTGTAATTATATGGAATAGTAAACATACGAGTTGATTCTGCCTAAATGGAATTTGTCCGATTGTATCTGTACCATATAGTTAAAAATTTTGGTTTAAAACTTAATAAAATTCGGGTTACATATATGTCCGTACCAAATTTGACTTGAATTTTAAGTATTGCAGAATATTAAAAACCGTTCATTAAGCGTTCTACCATAAATTATAAATAAAGAACAACGGAAATATTCCTTTCATTATGAAAGTCGAATTGGATTACATTTTAAGCCAATGGTGCTTCAATGTAATACGAATAGAATTACTTTCTAATTTCGTTCGAATTGGAACTTCGAACTTGGCTTAGATTTTAAGTCCAAGCAACATAAATATATTATTATTTTATTGAAATATAAGTATATTTCTATTGAAATGGACTTTCAAGTCGTGTTCAATAAGTAAATATTGGAATATAATGCAAAATGACTTAAGAAATGTTTCAAGATTTCGGATATCTTAAAATATAATATTTTTTTAATTGAATATCTTTGTAATTCAAAATTTGACTTTCAAGTTGAAGCCTTCAATAATGGTGGTTCAAAACAGGGTACAGCGTAACGCTTAGTAAAGAGGCCAAGCTCAATTTTTTGCGAATTTACTCCAACACCAACCTCGCCAGCCCAATTCGCAAGGATAGATAGGGCATTCTCCATTAAATCGCTCAGGAGACAGGGAAACTTTCCCGAGATTGCAATAGCAATATCGTCTGCATAAGCGATAACTTTGCATTCTAAACCTTCTAGGCTTAGAAGCAGCCTATTGACCAGCAGATTCCATAGAAGGGGTATTTATTGGTACAATGACTTTTTGATTGCTATTATTTACGAAAGTATAGGTTTTAATGAAAGTATTCATTAAAGGAATGAACGATTCTTATCTGAACTAACAACAAATTAGAATGAAACCGGAATATAGAGGGCTACGCCCGCAATTCGAGGGTTTTGTAGCACGCGCTTATCTTGTTATCTAAATATTGGCTCCCTTCTCTTCTTGGTACCACTCAGCTGAATAAAAACACCATAATTAAATGTCTTATCCATGATATAGTATCTTACATGCCAATTCACAAATAGACTGCATCTGTCACCTCTCAAAGTAATAGTTTTAATACGAGAAGCTGTAGATAGATATGTATGTATACGACATAAACTGTCCTACTCTTCGAGATGCTTAACCATTCATGTTACGACGACATCGCAAATTGCAAACTTGTGTAACGGCTTCAGGGCGGCGGGGACAAATTACGGTCTAATATTTTTCCCTCCTCCACTGTTCCCCTTTCTACAAATCTCAAGAAAATGCCAAAAATGGAATGTACTCAACATTACCTTTCTCACGATACCCCACTTGGCTATACCAGTGGATAAAAAAAAAATTGACCTTAATTTCGCCTCTATGTGGACCCCCCCCCCCCCCCCCCCCCCCCTTAAAGTTGGCTGATTACAACACAACGCTTTCTCCAGCAAATTATAGCATTTCTACACATTCTCGCCGAATTATATGTGCAGCTTCAGCCGTTCGTAAGATATTCTATGAACAGACGGACAGACAGATGACCGATTTTGTAAGATTTAAGACACAAAACCCTAAAAAAATTAATTGTGTGAATAGTTATTGTTAGGATCACCAATTACCAATCTTCACCCTTCCAAAGTTGGTTCATTAAATAACTGCAATTCGCACTACGAAAAACAACATGCAAGTAGTACACGCATATCTATGCGTGAGGCCGGTAGGTGTATTTTTTGTATGGATAGTGTCAAAATGCATAACTTTAAGTCAATGTACTATTATTAAATATTATGTCATTGTAATGAAACTTAGAGGTATTACTGCCTATGATGTTAGTTATTATTAACTATCAATATTTTTGGCCTCAGGTGTGCTTGAGGGGTGCAGGGGTGTGCTAACTGCAACTATAGAAATGTACTATTATTAACCTTTTTGGATGAGATTTAAAAATTCTATTATTTTTAGTTTTCTATGCTAGTGAAATGCCGCTTTTCTGTAAATTTCCATATGTCTAGCTATAACGGTCTCGAAATGCAAGGGGGGGGGGACAAACTCGGGCCACATATTTTCCCCTCTCCCTCTTTTCTCCTTTCTTCAAATTTGAAAAAAATTCCAAAAATGGAATGTACTCGACGGTACCTTTCTTACGATACCCCACTTGCCTATATCAAATGAAAAAAAAATTTCGACCTTCATTTCCCCTCTATGGGGACCCCCCTTTAAAGTTGACTTATTACGACGCATCGCTTTCTCCAGAGAATTATATTTTAGTATTTCTACATATTTCCACCAAATTTCATGCATGTAGCTTCAGCGGTTCGTGAGATATTTCATGGACAGACAGACATACAGACAGACGGACAGACGGACAGACGGACAGACGGACAGACGGACAGACGGACAGACGGACAGACGGACGCATGACCGATTTCATAAGGGTTTTGTTTTTATAGAAAACCCTAAAAAATCAGTAAAACAGTACCAAACCTAGACATTCGTAATATTCTTATTGGAAATTTAATATATGTATGATTAAATCAATTTGATGTTGATATAAAAGATTCTCGGGATTCGATATTTATTAATCGGTTGTCAGCAATTTACCAGCGTTGTCCTTGCTTTCCTGTTACCACGGAACTAAATGTATCTATATCCATTATTTTTTTCCAACGTTAGGGAAAACGAGGTTTACGTTTGAAATGAACATAAACAAACACGAAAATTGCAGAACTTTTTATTAAACCTTCTTAATTCTGAAAAATATACTAAAATGTTTCTCTTTGAGTTTTGAAGACTCCATTTGTCTTTGATTTGGTTATATAGTAGCCATCAGCAGGTGTAATTTTCCGCCATTATCTTGGCGATTAAACATCATGGAATACGTTTTCAGTATGGTAATTGACTTTCAGGCAAAATTTTTCATACACTCAATTGCGTGAACGTTTGCCTGAAGACAATGGCTGCGTTCCTGCGAGCGGATCAGGGTTTGACATTTCTTAAATTCTCCTCCATTTGCTTTCCCCTCCGGTAAATTTAGTACCGACAACTGTCACTTTTGGATCTGACAATTTCCCCTCTGGATCTGAATATTTTTCCGGTCAATTTCTAAAATCAGCAATTTTGACAGTTCTCAGATGTCACCGGCGCCTCTGTCACCAAAGCAACATAGCCAGTCATCCGTTAGCCAGCGTGCAGGACGTGTTGCGAAGTGTTTAGTGGTAGTTTGCTGCGCCTTTAGCCTACAAACCTGCTTCTTGAATAGGAAGTCGTCGAATCGGGGAACTGTTTGTTCGAAATAATTTGCATTTTTGGGTCGGTTTCCGCGCTCAATCCCGTCCAACAAACTCCAATCGTTTGTCATGTTGTTATCCATGACAACGCGTACTATATTTAGTATGCTATGCACACTATTTACAATTTGGATATCACCGAAATCATCCAATAATTCCGCAATAATTAAATTTTCCATTTTGAAACTAAAAACTTGACAGATCTTTTTTGACAAGACGGCCATGTATGCCGTCTGTGGGAATATTTCTCAGATCCAAAAATTGACATTTGTCTGTACTAAATTTACTGGAGGGGGAAGCACATAGAGGAGAAAACAGAAAAGTCAGATCCATATCAGAAGGCTTTCAGGACCGCGCCCAATAAGAACCTTTCCCATGTGTATAGAAGCTCGAAAACTTGGACCCGAAATTGCCACACCGGTTTCTAGTTCTGTCTTAATCCTTCGGTGAACCACTTGAGGCGACCGGTATCGCAATGTGTTGAGGCATCAGTTTCATGTTTGACTACCCGCGTTTCGGGTTTGAATCCCGTCCACGACGACGTTCGTGGCCATCCAGGAGATGCATGCTGGCAACTGCATTCTCCGAGACCAGTTTATGCCGTGGAAACGTCAACTGAGCCACATGCAACAGTTGACGCGGTATGCCCCACAAGGGGTTAGGGCAATTGAGAGAGAGAGAGAGAACCACTTGGTGGTACCTGGAAACAGATTGATGAGTTTCATCTCCCTTTACTTTCTGCTTCAAATTATTACAATGATTGAATTAATGATTGAAGGATTATTCTTCCATGTCTACGCAAGCTAAACCCCTTTTAAATTTTTGTTAAACAATGACGATAGAAACCCTCATTTGAGGTGTGAATTTTCACCGTGTCATATTCCCAAAAAATTACTAATCATCCCCAAAATATGAATTTTGCCCCAAAAAGTGATAGACTCGTTATAATGGTTATGAAAACTATCTTCAAATTTATAATTTAAATATGTATCGGATACAATAATTGACTCTGTTCAATTCCTAAAAAAAAAATACATAAATGCTGCCATTTGTCAGCATTGCCAACTGAAACGTTAGTGTATTCAGAGATTAGGACAACATACGACTGTAGACTACGAATCATTTGTTAGTTGAGATTTCCCCTGAAAATCTTTCAATTTAAATTAGATTCGGAAGCTATGTAAATCCTAATGACAAGGACGAGAGCCAGATAGAAAATAGCAGTTGACATGAAATCCTCTGTTGGGATGAACAAATGGTTTTACAAATTCGTGTACGTACACTTTTTTCGAAGCGATTCATATAACTAATTCAATTCATCTAATGGCTTTTTGTCTCAATAGACTTTGCGCCAAATGTAATTTGGAGGACAACGACGCGACGATGCGTTTTTTTGCTAAAGGTCGCAATTTGAATTGAAACAACGCAAATTGAAAAGGATTTTGATGCTTTTTCTCACTGTAACCGAATTGTAATATTAATTGTTCCATTACAAAGAAGAGAAGCTATATATTGTCCCAATTTATAAATGAGGAAACTCTTACAAATGACATTATCGTGTATATTATATCAAGTGAAAATTGATGGTGCCACACATTTTCTTACCATGCGAAATCTAGTTGATTAAAAAATCTCAATTTCTTTCCTACGCCTAAAAATTTCTATAAAATTAAATCATTGTAAATATAAACATTCATCACAATCTTACTTTTTTACTTATACTAAATAGCAATACGGATATAATCGCTATTGCTTCTCCAAATTTTCGCCTCATTGCATCTCGAGGCGGCCGCTTCCCATATCGTTTGCTCGGTGTTCAGGAATTTCTTATACCGTTGCGCTTCTCGATGAACGACTTACTGACGGTTCGATGGGATGCAGTGTATCTTGTTGAATCTGGAATCTCTCTTTAGCGAGTTGTTCCAATGATTGGTGGGTGGACCCTCAGTTCAAAGGCATTTATCAGTTTTCCCGATGCCTGAGTAAGGTGCCAAGTTTCGCAACCGTGGCATAGCACGGAGCGCACGATTGTGTTGTAGATTTCGGGTTTCGCTTTCCTAATGATTCGTCTAATGATTCGTTTACACGTGAATATTGAATTGAGCAAATCATGGAGCATTCGCGTGAGCATTCTGCTGTGCTCCTGAGCATTTGGACTACTACTTTGCCTTAACCCCTAGCGGGGCATAGCGCGTCAAGCATTTGGACTAGTATAGCAACAACTACCAAGCAAATTTCGCAAAAGAAAGTCGGACTGCTGAAAAAGATACATATTTACTCATGGACCCTTAAACAGAAAATGACAGTTCGTATGTTTGTTGTCATTTGGTAGGGACCTCAGGTCGTTGGAAAGATACATCCATATGAAAGGAATATTTCTAATTTATGGTTTGTTCCTAGTCATCATGGGAACGGGTTTGAATGGCTTTGAACATCTTGGCCGACCTGGAATCTGAATGTATCTTTTTCGTTTTAATGCTTTTTCCATAACACGCACGGAAACATTTTTTGGAAAATTCTTCGGAAATGGATGGGTAGGAACATTTCATTCGCGTTTCCAACTATTTAGGTGTATACACCAAAAGGGTTTTTGTTGGGTCCACCTGTAACTTTCTGAACACATATTCAAGTAAATAAAATTAAATAACCTGGGCGCCAGTCCGTCACTCTGCTTTAGTCCAACTCAGGTGTTGAATGCCTCGGTTAAGTTGTTATTGATTCTGATATGCAAATAGCAGTCTGGTATACCAAAGTGGAACATGATGTTATATTGCGAACTTCGATCAATGCTGTCGTGTGGCTGTTTGAAGTCCACAAAAGTTTGGAGAGCTTCCCTGTTAAACTTGAGGTGTTTTTCCAGCACTTTAATCTTCCTTCTTGCTATTTGCCATTTCTTTTCTCTAAGATTTTCGTTCGAATTTTATAGGCTGTGCAGAGAAGTGAAATGCCTCGATAGTTGTTGTAGTCCAATTTTTTATGAATTGGGCCTATTGCGCTTTGGCCCCATTCTCCTGACATAGATTATGGTCGGCAAATATTTCGAGTCAGCGTGTATATGGTGTTTTCAATCACGCATCCGCCATTTTTGATTGGATCTATTTCGATTAATTTGTGCTTTTAAAGCAATTTGTCGGCCTATCGATCAATAGTCCCATAAAATTCTGATCGGTATTTTCTGACGATCCGTCAGTGTATTACGCCTTTGAATTAAATTGTTCAGTTGGTCGATACTGAAGCGACCCATGGAATTTACTAACGGGAATGGGAAATCGTACTCATGAACTAATCAACTCATCGACTTAACAAGTCCTCAGCTGATCGATTTAACATGGGTTCAAATACTAATTCTACTAAATAACATTTTCATATGATGAAGGCGAAATTCTAGTTCTGTTAAAAGCCTTTGAGACGAATGTTTGGACCAACGTGCAAAGGAGACCATTGGCGACGACTTTACAACCACGAGTTCTACCAAATATTGGACATACCAGAAGCCTCCGAATTCATCAAGGTACGGAGCCCGAGTGGGAGGGACACATGAAACGAATGGATAACCATCAAATTCTAGAAAAGTCCAGTAAGTCCAGTCCGTCTTAACTTAATAGGAAAGTAAGTTTCAATTTACTAATTTTAATAAGGAACTTTCTTAATAAATTATATAATTAACAATAATTAACTTAATTCAATTCAAATAACTGCAGGATTTAATATAAATTGATTGGAACAGGTTCACATTCAAATTTATGAGCATATGCAATATTTAAAATTCTACTAGGAAATAGATAAACATAAATTCCACTGAACATTTCCATACAATGGTAAAAAAAATGGTAAATAGTCAGTGAACACGCAAAATATGTGCAATCCCAACACCAAATTTCAATTGGTATTGATGGTAATAACTCAATGATTTTATTCTGTTTTGTTGATTCCATGGGCAGACTATTGTAATGGTTCAAAACGCCACTGTAGAATAGCCCATGTCTACATTTATGAAAAAAAAAACACAGATAAAAGCACGAATATGATAAATGTTTGTAAAACATGCATATGTTTTTTTTCACCTTTTTTGCTTATCGGTACAATTTATTTTAGTAGATAGGAGAATAAATTATGACTAAAAAAGGTCATACATTATCCGTTTAATGGGAAATCAGTGAAATGGGAAACAGATACTTGTGAAATGTCATGTGCGTTACTGCATATGATTGATAAGTCAATGATTTTAATTTTAATTTTGAAGTTACTAAAACTGTTCAAGGCGACTGACTTATAGGGAGCAAAGGACCATAATCCCCTTTGCAGCGGTAGTGATGCACGCCGCCGAGGACTTACGTGACAGAACGATCACCCATATCAATAAAATAGATGAAAAGGTAATCAGCCCCACTCTTCTTAGGTGTCTGATAAATCAAATAGGAAACGAAAACCCTGCCAAAGGAGTCCCTACCTGCTACACAGCTACTTCCAGAAATCCACTATTGATCAATGAGTGGATTGCTGACAAACTGGATATGGCAACGCAAATTTTCCCTGTAAGGAGTCCATCAAACAAATCAGCAGACAAAAATTTTCTGTTAATTAAAATCTTATTTAAATCGTTTTTCAACAGAAAAATTTCCTAGAAATAGTGTTTGTCATTGAAATTAAATATGCCGTCCATGCAGTCAACGTGGGACATTTCATCCTTCATCTCTGTTAGTAAATTTATATTTTTGCCACGTCTGTTTGTCTATTTGTCCTTTGTCGGTAAGAGGAGCGTGAAAATCCCAGTTTATCGTTACACTCTTCAGTACATTTGCATATACTATGGAGGATAGCGATTTAATTTATTCAAGTACCATTCAGAGGTTTTGAGTTTACACGTTTGTAGACATCGTTGGAAATTCGAATATTTATTTACTTTACAGGAAGAACAGCAGGACACACTGAAAAGTGTACATCCCTAATAAATGGATGGCAGGCATAAATATCATCATTATCACTGTGGCGCTACAGCCCGACCTCGGGCCTTGGCCGTCTGGATTTTTGTTTTGTCTTGTTTAATGCGTAGTCTAGATTCTCTTGCAGCTGTGTCAAGATTATTTAGGAGTTCTTTTGCGGCGGGCCGGTTCCAGTACACGATGCTAATGTCGTCAGCCCACCCTATCAACTGCGTCGACTTGAAGAGCAGTGGGCCGCTGTGGTGCGCATTCATTTCCCGAATGCAGTGTTCAAATGTCAGGTTGAAGAGCGTCGAAGCCAGTGCATTGCCTTGCTTCAATCTTTCCCAGCAGTATTTTGACGTCGTTTGTAAGTGAATCGCAGAATGTTTCCCGAATGAACCTGGCTTGGTCGAGCTGCTCCCCAAATAAAGGCAACTCCCGATGACTGAAATCCATGGTGTGGACAAAACCAAACGACTGATTGAGTTGTCCTCGAGCTGATTAATTTTATGTGACAGTGGATAGCGAGCCTTATTCATTGTGAGTTAGACTCGCATTGACCCGCTCCGCTTTATTTTCAATATCACATCCATGCGTGAATAAACTCAGAAGAATTTTTACAAATTCAATATGTTTAGATAGAAAATATAATTCGGAGAACTCCTTTCAATTTCTCAATATGACATTTTCATCTCTATGTAAGCGCATTAGCGTCCTCGACTGTTCTTGTACTCGTACATTCAAATTTATTGAAACTACCTACACACTAAACTAACCAACAGACTGAAGTTTCTAGGAAGCATGATATCCGCCAGCATGTCCTGAAATTTGATTTCAGATTCAAGTGGTCTTACCATGAATTTTAACACTAAATAAAATTCATATGTGTGAATCAGCATACATGGTATGCCAGAGTATCCCTTTGTCGACTTATACACATACGAGTATGGCTATGATACCGAGTGTTTGTCTAGACGAATTCCAATGTGGATTTATAATATTCAGTGCGGATCATTAACTCCGACCAAACACTTGGAGTTTAAGGACCGCAAAAATGTTAACGTGGAGTGGTGGTTGACGAGAAAGTGTCTGTACAATGATTGATGTTTGTTAACTTAGACGATTAAAGTTGAGAACATGAATAAAACGTATTGAATTTCTTAAATCAATTTAATTGATGGATAATAGTGCAAGAAATATTCTACCTACAACAGAACAGAAAACCAGATTGACCATATAGCTGTTTCCAAGACATGGAGCAATTGTCTCTTGGACGTCAGGTCGAAGCGAGGTGCTGATGTTGGCAGCAACCACCAACTTGTTATCGCAAAAATACGCTTATGAGCGGCAGCGATCCAGCGCCCTCAATATGCACGAATCTTGCCACGTTTTAATATGCAAAAGCTTAAAGATCTATCAATAAGACGTGCATATTCCACCGCCTTGCACGAGAGACCTATTGCACCACCACCTTGTGAGAATCCTACAATTGATGATAGATGGAAACTCGCTAAGGACTCATTTATTTCGTGTGGCGTAAGCTGGAAGTAACTGTTGCTATTAAATCGATGGATGTGGGTAAAGCCCCGGGAATAGATGGAACTCCGTTGGAACTTTTTAAAGCGGATGCCAATGCTGCTGCGGATATTCTTCTCCCCCTTATCGAAGAGTGCTGGGAAATCGAAACTCTCTCTAAAGAGTGGAAGAAGTGCGTCATTATTAAGATCCCGAAAAAAGGCGACCTCAAAGATTGCAATAATTGGCGTGGGATCTGTCTTCTCCCAGCAGTCTCCAAACTGATGACAAAAATAAGCTCGAACCGGTTCAGACAAACAGTTCACCGCACATTGAATGATGAACAACCTGGCTTCTCATGTAGCGACCACATCAACACTCTCTGAATTACGAGTATTATTGAACAATCTGCGGAGTGGAGATCCCCATTACATCTCTTGTTCATCGATTTCTAGAAGGCGTTTGACAGCGTTGACCGGGAATATATCTGGAGAGCTTTACGTAGGAGAGGCATACCAGATAAAATAATTTCTATCATCAAGGAGTCCTACCTGGGAGCCCAATGTCACGTCTTACACAAGGGTAAGCTATTAGATCCTTTCGAGGTGCATAGCGGAGTGGGACAGGGCTGCATTTTGTCACCTATACTGTTTTTAATTACCACGAATGATGTACTGATGCGCGCTTCAAAAACACCAAAACAAAGGTATAAGATGAAAGTTGTTCAAATACCTTCAACAACCTAGACTATGATGACGACGATATTTGTCTTCTATCAAATAAATCGGATCAAGTAGCTCAAATGTCTGATGCTCTGAGTTTCGAAAGCCGTAATGCAGTTGAAAAATTGGACAATTTCTGTTACCTCTGAAGCGTAGTTGCGGCCGATGGTGGAGCGGATGCTGATGTACAGTTTCGCAACAACAAGGCTCGAGCAGCAACGATATTTCCAGACGCACCAAACTTCGGATCTTCGAAACCAACGTAAAATCCGTGCTTCTATATGGCTGTTCAACTTGGAAGGTAACCAATGACATAGCAAACAAAGTTGCAAATATTCGTGAACCAATGTCTACGGCGCATCCTACACATTCGCTGGCCGGAAATCATTTCCAATGGCGACCTCCTTACTATTACTCGCCAGGATAGGATAAACATTTCGATCAAAGGAAGAAAGTGGCAATGGATAGGCCATACCCTCCGTAAAGGGCCGAACAACATTGGTCAACAAGCCCTGGACTGGAACCCGCAGGGAGCCAACGCAAAAAGCCGTGTTGGCCGACCAAGAAACACGTGGAGAAGGTTAGTTGAGAGCGTGGGTGCCTCTATGGGCAAATCGTGGAGAGAGCTAAAGGCGATTGCGGAGAACAGGACAGGCCGTACAGACTAGTGAAATGCCTGTGTAATTCTCACACTGGGTGCTTTAATCAGGGTAGTTTCGGTTTTTGATATATTAGGTGTGTTTTTTTGTACTGCGGTGAAGGTTAATTGGGGGCTATCCGGGTTAACTTACACACATTACACAAACAACATACCCTATTGTTTGAGTTGGTACATTGTTTAAAAATTCGAGTTTTCTATGTGTTTCTAAAAGTGATTAAGTGTGATTTTTCTCAGAAGCCTCGAATATTTTCGTTTTGACTATCGATTTTGATTATGCTACTGAGCCGAATTTCAACTTTGAATGAATGAATACATTTCAACGCTCTTTAATTTACACATGTAATGTTTTCCGATTCGAGGCACCGTTTAGGAGTTATAAGGATAACTTTAAAAAATGGGCTCAAATTTCTCGGATTTTCGCCCACAAAAACTTAAGCTCACCTTCTACGACCGTACAAACTCAGTTTCCATGTATTCAGTATCTATAGAATGGATTGAAATTATTTCCATATCTTTCCCTAATTTTTATTAAAAAAGCCCCCAAATTGGCTTAATTTTACTGGCCTCATAGCAGCAAAAGAATTAACAGATCTACGAAAATTTTAATTTTTGTTTGCTTAGAATTGCACAAGAAACCACTTGATGAAGAGATTATGCGATCGAACTGGGACACACTATGTTTATAAAAGTGATACGAATGGTGATCCAAATTGAGTCGGAATAATCAAACTTTATTCAAACGAGGTATATGTGCGACACTAAATTGAATCATTCTTCCATTTCATTCACTCCTTTTCCCTTCTTTTTTCAAAAAAATTCAAACTGTCTCAATTCAGCCGAACTTTTCAACTTCAAAGACAAAATTAATTAAACTGTCTGACGAGCTTTCGTACTTTGACGCTGCTGTCCCAACAAGGCCAGTGTAAATAACCTTGAACCTTGAACGAATTTCGTACTTAGTGTACATCATTATTGGATTCATTTCAAAAAGGAACCTAATTAGAGGAGCCGTATGCGGGCTTCGTTGTAGAAAATTCATTTTACTTCTGTTGAATCGAAATTGATTTGAATCTTGCTCCTTGAGGGATCAAATACACTTAAGTTATCATAAACTCAAAAGCTCAGACGTACATTGCCCTCGAAAATACACTTGTCATCAAACCCACACGCATCTCAAACATATAGGCATCTTAATTAATGTAATTAGCAGGTTGCCGACACCTGTAATTTCAAATGAATGAATTATTCAAAGAAATATAAAACTCAGGGGAGCTCACGGCGGAGAAACATTCGTCATTTGTGATGAAACACGAAAACACAATTTAACTTTTCCCTGTATCCACTTTAACGTAATTTTGTTATCTCGAAATCTGCAGGATACTTTGAACTTTTGTGTTTCTTTTGTGTTTGTTACTTAGAAAGTTTTTTTTTATGCTGTAGCTTTTTAAATTGATATGCCAAGTGATGGCGCAATTAAGAGTTTAATTACAATATTTTAGATTACATAAGACCCAAATTTTGTATTGAAGATAACGAATTTCCCATAATAACCAGACCGAAGCTATATATCTACACCCTAGACTTGTACAGACCAAGTGGTGATACCAAAAGTACCAATTGGCAACGACTATATGCATTAAAAGAGAGTTTCCTCTAGGGCCAGTTTATAGGGGAGGTTGGTGATCATTCACAAGGATCTTGACCATTATCAAAATCAACTAACTAACGCACACTACAAATATTTGTCGAATTTTTTAAGTCACTAGCTTCTATCGAAAGTTATCGCTTATTTGAAATCTCACATGAAGGGGAGGTGGCGGTTTCCTTTGTTGGATCTTGTGTATTTTCAATAACAACCAACTAGAGCCTATATCAAATATTTGAACAAAATTTCAAGTCATTAGCTTCATTTTATCGAAATTTGTCGCTTATTTGACATTTCATTTGTAGTGGAAGTAGGGGTTTCGTTCGTCGGGGTCGTACTACAAACAAAATGCCAACTCACTAGCTTCATTTTGTCGAAAGTTATTGCTTATTTGAAGTTTCATTTGTAGGGGAGGTAGGGGTTTTTTGGGTCGGATCTGGCCCATCTTTAATACCAACTAACTAAATTTCACTTTAAACATTTGACCAAAATTTCAACTTGCTGGCTTCATTCTATCAAAAGTTATCGCTTATTTGAAGATCCATTTATAGGTGAGGTAAGGGTTCCTTGGATCGAATCTTGCCCATTTTCTATAACAACTAACTAGATCTTACTGCCAACATTCCACTAAATTTTCAACTCGCTAGCATCATTCTATCGAAAGTTATAGTAATTAAAAGGATATTTAATTTTCTTTTTAAATTTGGAGGGGAGGTAGGCGTTCCTCTGATCTGATTATGCCCAACTTATTAAAACTTAAGCAGCTTCTCGCCTCAGGGTTACATGCCAAAAATCAAGGTGTCTACGTCAATTGGTTCAAGATTTATAGACAAAAAACCGAAAAGTAGGGCAGTACGGGGTTCTTTGTAAGAAAATTACCGTTAGTTTTCAACTGATCGATTTTATTTTTCCAAGAAAATATGAGATTACTCTCGCGAACAATATAACAAAGCTAGAGCTTTTTATTATTATTTATATCAGGAGGTGACCGTGATCATTTATATATATATTCATACATTGCTATACCTCCTTAACATCTTAAACACTGAAGACCTATAAGCGAGTTTTCTGCAACCGATTGAGAGAGATTGTACGGTTGGATGACAATCAATGCGGCCTTGTGGGGGGTCGGTCCACAGCCGATGTTATTCAGTGCTTGCGTTTTAAGACGGAAAGCGTAGTGATGTACGGACAGACTTGTACTTTGTGTTCATCGATTTGGAAAAAGCCTTCGACAGAGTTACTCGTGAGAGCACTCACATGAAATTTTCCACAAATTGCGCAAAAATTAAATGTTAAATACGATCAGCTGTTTTTACTGCATTTATTTTCAGTTTCAAAACTAAAGTCGTTTAATAAAGTCATTTTAAACAAATAAGAAATTAAACTTATTAATTCGCGTGGCATTCGCCTTTGAACTCGTTCATACGGTTGGACGGTAGTGAGAGCGCGGATACTAGTTAAGGACTTCAGCTGCTTATGGATAGTACTTCGGTGTAACGTGTTCCCGTATTGAAACTACATCCACGCTAAAAAGTTAGAATGTTTGGAACTTCCTAACTGACCGGGCGACGCAGAGTGTTTCGCTGTAATTATAAAAGTCACCTTAGAAGCATGTCAACACTGCAATATCGCGCAAAGTATTGTGCATTGAATGTCAGAAACACTCGTTCTCGTCATACTCGCTCGGTGCAGGTCCTTTGTCCGCCTCTTCATTTCCAACGATATCCTTAGGATATGTCACATTTCCTTTTACGATACATTCATCAACTGTAACAACAATACCGGGGGAACGCTACTATCTCGTTTGCAACCATTTGTCACCGCAATATATTGTACCCGTGCAATTTCGCAAATGCTGGTACACTAGTACGGTGGCAAAGCACAAAAAGTAAGGATAAAAATTAATTTAATTCGGATGTAAATAAAGCGTGTCGTATCTACCTTTTCTAAAAAGAACAAGGAGGACTGTCTTCGACTTAATTAAATATAATATGTTGTCTAGTACAAATATCGAATAAAATATGCTCGTATATCTATTATACATGCAAATGTATTTTTTAGGGAGCAATGTAACAACGAAGATGCTTGTTTCGATTGTTGAATAGGGAGAAGTTAAATAGATGCGCAAATTTCTTTCTTAAAATGTCTGTAATATGAGGATAGATAAATTCGTACAGGACATTTTTAATAAAGATAAAAATAAAATCTATTATCGGAAAAAATAAATAGCTCTAGGAAAAATATTAAATTCGAAGAAATGATCCACTGCATAATGTAAGTGTCACCATACACTGTCGAACTCGATGTCGAACATGGTACAAGTGGACCGGTTTTCTTCACGTTTATGTGAAGTGTGTGTCTTGAGCTATTCAGAGGACATTTGTACCAGGTTTGTGTTCGAGTTCGACATGGTATGGTGACACTAATATGTGTATGTTGGTTTCGGGAGCGCTGTTGAGGTTTCATTGAACCATCGGTACATGATGACCTAAAACCAGATTAGAAACCACAAAGGATCATGCGAATGGAACCAGTTACTAAAGTTACTCTTCTTCTAGCTTTTTTGAGCATCGATCCTCAGTGCAGTTTCAGCTCGGATACGTAAAATTAGAATTCCAAATTGACTTTTAGTCAAATTTGTAATTATATTTTAAATATTTAAATTACCGGGTCTTGAACATTGATGTACACAGCTGTTAGAAAATGCTTACATGAGACACTGAAATGTACCTAGCTATCAATATCAGAAATCTGTCACTGGAATAGTGTTTTCGAAAATTTCTATCAAACTCAAAAATCATCAATTCACTTTTGGTTATATGTCGATAAAGTTTGGTCGTGTTCTGCAAGTTGAATAAGAAAGATATTAATAGAATGACACAAAAAGAGGGATGTAGCTCATCGGCACTTTAGGCCTGTCCCGTGCTAATACATTTTAATTTTGATCCATTAGCTTTTAAATGGTCTTTTCTTTAGAAAATGTTGTACTTATCGCACCGGTTATTTTACTATGCAAGAGATACAGTATTATCTATTGACCAACAGATAAAACATCTATTGACGAACGAATACAATATCTGTTTACCAACAGATACAGTATCTGCTGAGCAACAGAAACAGTATCTATTGAGCAACAAATACAGAATCGACAAAGAACAGATGCAGTATCTACACAACCTATCAATCTACCGGGTAGCAGATACAGTATCCCTTAAACCACAGAGACAGTGTTTATTGAACCAAATACACAGAAATTACTGAGCAACAGATACAGTATCTACGACAAATACGACGTTCACGACGTGAGCACGAATCCCCCTAATATGTTAACCTGAAATACAAATGGGTGAGTGCAACATTTCACCCTGTGGAGTTATGGAGATATTTTTTTTCTATCAATATTAGCATGTTGAGATTCACATTCTACTGCGGTTTTTTCTCCCAAGAATGGCAACAGAAATCTAGTCCCTAAATTTGATTTCCGTTTTAGGTAGTACGATTCTACATTTTTTGGGGTTAAGCTTTAGTTATGATAAATACACGTTAGGTACCTATTACATACTTAAGGTCGAAGTCCACTCAGGGTTCACTCTCAATCACAATAATGCAAAAAAAAAGGAAACTACTTGAATTTTCTCTAATTTCGGTGCGAAAAAATAACAGATTTATTTTTCTTCTGTCTAACAATTGCATTGCTCCTAATTTCGATTTAATTTCGCCTGCATCTAGTGGTTGTATTGAAGACATTTTTTATAGCCATTTTATGTCTCAAATGCAATTGAAAAACATCTCTGTTTCTTGCTTCGAATTGACGAAATCGATATAGGTTTGCTGGTCATTTGGTTAACAGAAACATGTATACGCTAATAAAATAAGGCTATGAATTTTCTTGAAAGGCTGTGCTCATCTACAAGATTTTACGGACCAGCACACTTTTGTGAGCTAAGCTCGGCCTCAGCCAAAACTCTGGTTAGGGGATGGTTTGATAACAAAATACAACAACACGACCCAGTTGTGTCAACGGTGAACTTTATTCCTTGTTGAAGTCTTAACCGTATTAAATTTATTTAATTTCGACTTACTTATATCTTTTCATTTCATAGAAATTATAGTTCTATTCAAAATTGAAAGGGTTTGAAAATTAATTTAACAAAAATGACCGAGGAAATTTAATCATTCATATACACTTCTTATTATTCGCAATTAACTCTCAAATATATTGCCAAAAACTAGCATTTAGTCCCATATTACAAAATCTATTTGACTGTGAAGCTTCCATCTTACCTGCATTGGCAATAGGTTGACTAAACCAGTACGCAATTACATTTCGAATTTGCTATCCGGCCCTCTGACCTTAAAATCTAAAAAATCAGAAAAATGTTCTGCAACACTGAAAATGTGATAATTCACAATGCAATAAAAGAAAAATCAGCTGATTTCTTGGCGGAATTCTGCATCTTGTTCTACTCTATGTCTGTACCATCTCTCAGCATTAATTTGCGGCTGAGTTGGTTTCAAATCCTCTTCCATCGAATGAATTTCCAGAACTCTGTTCTGAACCGCTGTTCTCTAAGCAGCCCGGATCACCTGTTCGGAATTATCATCCGACAAGTTTTTAACTGAAAGATGGGTGCCGTTTGGCGATTATCTGTAGGATAAACTTTAACCAGTCATTGTGAAAATGGCCCATAATAAAAAAAAGCAAAGATTACACATAAATTTTCGTTTTTATTTCGGCGTTCAATTACGCAAAAAAAAAAACAATCCTTATTTCAGTAAAAAAAATACTTACATTAATGGTTTGTGAACGAACTACTGGCTTTAATGTGATTAAACAACAAAAACGCCTGAAGACGCTGGATGGCGGGAAACCAAATCCATAATGACATTATACTAATAGCAGACTATCCACGTACATAGTCGTAATATAAAAATATTCCATTATACGATTTATCATGTAGATCTACTTCCGACCGTAAATATACACTCGTTCTACATACTACAAGCACTTTGTTCCATATCCTTCCTGGATAGATTGCAAATCCGATAACATCCGATGGGATCTAGATAAGAAAGTTATCTTGACATTTGAACGGCCATTTATTTTTATCTTGGGCTGGCTTTCCAGCCTATCCATCCGTAATTTATTTCTACGACAGGGTATCCCTTAGGGTAGGCACATGAAAGTACAATACATACATAGTACGACATTATAAATAGTCCATGCACAAGCACATACAATTTTTTTTATAGTCATCTCGACATCTGGCAATGTTTTTATGTAATTAGTATGACATGACATCAAAGAATGCTCTAGTCAATAAGATTTTCTTGATAGAAATGTCAGTAAGACAAAAGTGGAGTTTGGAGTTTTGTTTGGACTAGTTAGAAGGTAAACATACTAGAAGTCCCCGGGCCTACGATGTGTGAAAAAGGGAGAAAAAATGGCACCTTCTTTGTCCCCGAAGGTGCTATTTTCTGGTTTTTCCAATACATCTCGAAAACCGTTCAACGCAGCGGAAAAAATGTCCGGCTTTATCATTTAATAGATATGCTTTTCAAACCCGTACAATTAAAAAAATATTTTGCTTAAAGTTTTTCCAAGGTTTTTTTTTCTTTTAAATTTCTTTGTTGACCTTTGCTGAGAAAAGTTGTCAGTGTAAAATTGGTAAAGACAAAAATTTACTATAATATAAGTAAAAAGTATCTTGAACAGATATAGCAAGTTAGAGCCATCTGATTTTTTTTTAAATACCGTATTATTGCAGTTATACCCCAGATTCTATAAATTATAAAATGTAATAAAACCCAACTTATTGGCTTTGCTATTTAATTTCTTTTTTGTTAAATTTAAATTATGAATAAATTAATTTTCCCGGATGCATTTCGAAATTGTTAACTGTTATCACCAGCGAGTATATGTAAAGTAAACTCAAAATTAGTGAACAGGATGCAACTGAACCAGAAAAACTGAATATTATGGCAATAAACATTTTTAGAAAATTAAATAAAATACAAAATCATATTAAATGAAACCGGAATATAGAGGGCTACGCCCGCAATCCGAGGGTTTTGTAGCAAGCGCTTATTTGGGTATACGAGTATAAATATCGGCTCCTTGCTCTTCCTGATACCATTCAGATGCATAAAAAAAACATAATTAAAATGTCTTACTCGCTTACATTTTACATCCCAACTAGCATTTTTGGTTCCAGTCACATAGCTGCCACTCCAGTTTCTCCTTTGAAAGTAGCGGTTACTGTGAATCAGTACGTAATAGGGACGTATTTGCCACGGAAATGTTACTAAAATGGGGAATGAAAGGGTTGGTGATTGGTTCGATTTCGCCACCAATTTTGCCACGTGTTTGGGACGTACCAAACTAGTGAAAATGTTTACCCAAACACGTACCTGGTACTTTATTAGATCCCTTTTTCCCATACAAACATAACTTGCGAGTGTGTATTGGAAATGATTAATACAATTCAATACACATATTAAATGTATGGCATTGTAGTTCGAAAAATTACAACGCCTTTCAAATTTTCTTTAAATTTCGAAGTAGAATATGGAAAAATTAATAAAATGAAATTGTGTTTTTTTTTTATAATTTAGGGTTTCTTTGCCTTAAATTGGTGGGTAATAATGCCTATTTGCTTAAACAATAACAAATTCTTCCTAATAGTTCAAACATATCTATTTTTTTAAACGTTTTCGATATTCAATTCTGAAAAGAATTAAAAAGATGGCGATTATCTGGATACTTTATAGTAGAAATAATGATAGTAATGTCACGATTTCGCCACCTAAAAAGGTACTTTATAGTTCCTCACTAGGAAGTAACCATATTGTGGTGCCCAACACGAAACATTCAACTGCATTTGTGTAATATATAGTGGCAACATTTTTCTCAAGTCCCAGGTTATGAAAAATCACCACTCTGGAACCATATTAAAATCAGAAAATAATGCCACTAAAATGGTCCAACTGCCACTATGCTGGAACGTTCCGCGAGCTACGTTACAGGATTTCTTACCATGAAGTTGCAACTCTAGGACCAAAAACGTAGCAGCAACTTCATATAGTGGCAGAATCGAAAACACTGGTATTTGCTACTTAAAATGTTACTTGGGATGCCAATTCATATTACGTGATTGTAACGAAACTTAGAACATATTATTGCCTAAGGTGTTAGTTATCGTTGGCCATCAGTACTTGTGACCTCGAACGTGTTTAAGGCATGCAGGGGTGTGCTAACTGTAACTATAGAAATAAACTATTACTTACCTATTCTGAGAAGATATACAGATGCCATTATTTTCCATTTTTTTTTTCGGAACCCACCTTCCTGTAAGTTTTCATAATTCTGCAATAAGTATAACGGTCTCGAACTGCAAGGGAAAGGGAACAAGTTACGAACTAATATTTTCTCCTCCCCCAATGTTCCCCTTTCTACAAATTTCAAAAAAATGCGAAAAAATGGAATGTACTCAATATTACCTTTCTCACGAAACCTCACTTGCCTATACCAGTCGATAAAAAAAAATTAAATTTAATTTCGCCTCTATGTGGACACCCCTCCCCCCCCCACCCGCTTAAGTTGTATTAGTCAGCGCCCCAACCAATCTCTACCCTTTCAAAAATGATTAGTTAAATAACTGCAATTCGCACTACGAAAAACAACATGAAAGTAGTACTCACACCTATGAGGCCGGTAGGTGTATCTTTTGTGTGGATAGTGTCAAAATGCCTAACTTTAAATGAATGTACTATTATTAAATATTATGTGATTGTAATGAAACTTCGAGACGTTATTGCCTATAGTGTTGGTTATCATTGGCCATCAATATTTTTGACCTGTGATGCGTTTAAAGGGTGCAGGGGCGTGCTAACTGCAACTATAGAAATGTACTATTATTAACCTTTTTTTATGAGATATCAAAATTCTACGATTTTTGGTTTTCTATGCTAGTAAAATGCCGCATTTTTGCAAAATTTTCATATTTCTAAGTGTAACGGTCTCGAAATGCAAGGGGGGGGGGGGGGGGGCAAACTCGGATCACATATTTTCCCCTCTACCTCTTTTCCCCTTTTTTCAAATTTGATGAAAATACCAAAAATAGAATGTACTTGGTGCTACCTTTCTTATGATACCCCACTTGCCTATACCAGATGAAAAAAAAATTTTGACCTTCATTTCCCCTCTATGGGGACCTCCCCTTAAAGTCAGCCTATTACAACGAATCGCTTTCTCCGGCGAATTATAATAATTCTACATATTCCCACAAAATTTCATATATGTAGCTTCAGCGGTTCATGAGATATTTCATGGACAGACGGACAGACAGACGGACAGACGGACAGACGGACGCATGACCGATTTCATAAGGGTTTTGTTTTACTACAAAACCCTAAAAATGGGAAATGATTGCAATGAAATAATATAATATTAAATGTATTCAATCGAATCAGCGCTTCAAACGCGTTCATCGCAATGTTAGACACATTGCGGTACATATAGATGCTTTTATATGCATCCAGTGTGTATGGTTTGTTCACCTGTTTCTTCAAACACACAATTTCGGTGATCCAATTCATGTGGTTGCATTCAAGCGCGTGTAGTGCGACAGTTGACTTCGTTGCTTGACCCCTTCTAATGCAGTTGGCCCCGCTTATTGCGATCACGTTTGGACTGAGCAGAAGTTATACGGATAACAATAAACGCACTATAACATTAAGCGATAACGACCAAACATCTTAAAATTCCTCCAAAATTAGATGAAATATTCAAGCAACTAGTCGTTACACCAGAATTTTATGGAAATTATCGATAAGTAGCCACGCTAATTACAGCGATGAGTTACCCATTATGTTCACGTCTCAGTCGAATTATGGATTTAAAATTTGAAAAGTTACCGTACCGTAAACAAACAACAATACGCGATGGATAACATTAACAGCGATCACAGTAAGTGGCGTCCATTGTATTAGTGAGATGTTCCTTAAATCGAGTGCTGATGCTGTGTTTCGTTTGGCCGATGTATTTTTGTTGCCAATCGCTACATACTATGTATTTATACTCCAAATATTTTCAGTTCTTCCTTTTTGTCCTTTAGACTGACAATATGACTCCGTAAATTACCATTACTGGAACAGACAATTTCAAAATTATGTTTTTTGAAGACCGTTTTAAATTCGTCGGTTATTTGGGGAATATGTTAATTGCTTTAACACCTCCAGGGGAATGGGCTCGACAACATCTCTAGCATTACTATACCTTGTTGACGTTTCGATAGCATATCTACTTTTCGGAAGTGCAGATGGTAGCATGCACCTCCTATTTGCGCCGTCTTTAAACTGTCAAGCTCGGAGCACCGTGAGAGTTCTATTAGCACTCACAGGTAGTTTCTGATCGCGCCGAGATTTAAACTTCGAGCTCTAGATTAGCATCGTAGAGCGGTGACCGAACGACCACGGTCACCGCGCGCGATAAGTTTTTCTATCATTTTTTCGGTATATCCGTTGATCACTGCTGTATATTTTATGTATTGTAGCTCTTCCATAAAATGTTGAATGTTCAGCGGCAATTTACAGAATCTAAAGTCCATACTACCGAACGCGGCTTTCTTGTGCAATGTTGTCCCACATTCGGATATGGTCCCACAAAAAAGACCGCGTTCCATAGTATGGTCTTAGGCCCTGTTGTCCTACATTGGGACATTGTCCCACAAGAAAACCGCGTTTCGGTCTCTAGACTCTGTAGGTTACTGCTGAAGATTCAACATTTTATGGAAGAACTAAAGACCATACTATGGAACGCGGCTTTCTTGTGGGACATTGTCCCACATTGGGACATTGATTGAATTATTTCCGACAAGAATCTTAAATTTACTGGCCTATAGAAAAAGTGAAGGTACATGGAAAGGAGGAGTCGAAACTGGTAAAAAATCCCGAGACGTTCATGTGAATAGCCTCTTAGTATCAAATATTCCATTGTACTTTCTCAAACCAATATCGCTTTCATTTTAACAAGAAAGAACTCAGTAGCTTGAAAATTCCTTTAATATATATTGAAAATCCAAAATGGAAACAGCTAGAAGCAAATATCATAAAATCTACAAAGAGGGAATTTTGCAAATTTTATTTGAAATTCAAATTACCGTGAATATTTGTGTACTCGTATTATTTAAATGCTACTGTCGTCAAGCGATGTTTGCCGATAATACGATTTCCACAAAACTGTAAGTACCTGTGTCACGACTTCAAAAAAAATATAAATATGTTTCTTCTGTACGGCATACTTATGTCGTCAGTGTTGAGTTATTATAAACCCTGACCTTTTCTAATTGGCTGTTAGGCTTACATGCCGCACGAGCTGTTTGTTTGCCTGAAAAATACGAGTGTTTTTTACAGAAGCTCACCATTTTCGTAGTGGATAGTGCCATTCTTTCGGCAAAGTACTTGGCACCTTCATAAATGCCGAATAACAGTCTGAAAAAATTTTAAGGTGGAAAGAAGCCAGTAAATTTCTGTGCCCGTCTTCGTCTACGCTTCACTTTGTTAGATTTGCGATTTATTTAATTATGTAAAGTTCCCGAAATTCTTTTAGGTGTAACTTCTTCTGGCTCAAGGTGCCGAAATATTTTTCAGCGTATAAATTCTTTTTATGACATAGCCAGAATTTAGGTTAGGTTGAAATCGTACAGCCCACACACACTTAGGCGAGCTGGTAATAAAGACCCTGCATACCACGTAGCCAAAAAGCGAATGATAGCGAACCTTTATAATTCACTTAAAGTGATGAAAAGGGAACCAACCTTGGGTCTTTATTTTAGCGAGGGTATGCGACTCGCGAAAGAGCCACTAAAGCAAATGTAAGCGGAGGTTTTTATTATTGTTTTGTGTTCTTCTGAAATCAATTTTCTTCGCTGTGCGAGGAGAACCTTCGCTTAAACTTTAACCAAGGACTCGTCAGTGATCTTTAAAATAACACTCGTCGCGAATGTAAATGCTGTGGGGAGGGGGGGGGGGGGGGAGTACAAGTTATTGACATTTAGCATCTATTAAAGAAAAAATTAATCGACCCAACTTCTATCGACTGACTGACTGCCAACATGCAAGTTAAGTATGCTTTACGCAGGTCGATTACATCGCGGTACTCTCGGTGTGAGAGCAGCCCGAAAAGTTCTCCTTAGTACATGTGGTGCGGTGAGTGCCCCTTTCATTGGACAGCGGGCAGTGGGCGGTTCCCTTCACTGTGGTGCAGGCTGCCTTAGCTGCTTTAAAATTTAGAAATCTGCCTGGTAAAAGGAGGAGAGTACTTATTTCACTTTCGTCCAGGATAAAAATATCCTTATTGCCATATTTTGACTATCGGAGTCGCACTTTTAATTTCCCTGGCTTTCGCATACCCTTCTTGACAATTTTCCATATCCTAAACGTTATATGTTTATACCCTAGACCCTATAAAATATACCATAGCCTTTGTCCTTACGAAAAGATGTGACACCCTAAAGGAGGATTCCTGAACATGGCAATGCAAATGTCTGGTCTTTGAGTGCATTTCATTGAAAATGGCTTCTTCGGCGTTATATCCACGATAATGGTCTCAGCGAAAGAAATTTTAGAGGAAAAGTTTCATTAATAACATCAAAACCAGATAATACATATGTTTAGAAATGAAAATTTTTGAAATTAGCGGGTTTTAGAAAAATGATAGATCAATTTTGATGAGTTTTTCTTACCGTATATGAAAAGCATGTCGTAGCTGGGAAATTTGAAATTTAGGGCACCAATGTGTAAAATTTGACTGAGGACATGTAACAAGCAAAGTTTTGAACCCTGGCACTTTTATTATGGGAAAGTTCGTGTTCTTATTTATATCTTATAACTTGTCAAATAAACATGTTTTTTTGTTTTGTTTACTGACGTGTTAAGAATATTATTTTTTCGTTAATTGTACACCTTGCGATCAGAGTTGAACTTAAACAAATTGATATGTAAATTTGAAAACATTAACCGAGTGGTATGATTCGCATCGACAAGTGGTTACACTATATTGATTTTTGAAGTGTAATATTGTCATTATCGTCTGATTAAACACAAATCTCTACCCCTTCGCCTGACACTACTTTTCCTTAACAATTATTTTATTCGAATTAGTTCTCTTCATAATTGTACCATCATCAACCAAAAAAAAAAAAAAAAAAAGGACGGTCAATATTGTCTCATTTACTCCTCTTGGCATCATCAACGAGAATTCAATCCTTTCCGTAAATGTTTACTTTTTTTCGTCATTCGCACAAGCTCAACCTTTTGTTTTGCTAAATAAATATTTGTTTTATTTACCTTAGAGCTCGCGCCTACAGCAGACTTTTTAGTTCATAGAAAAGCTAAATACAATAGTTTAGTCAGAATAATAGAGCATACGGCGGCTTATGAGACCGCGCACACAGCAAATTAAACTATTTGGTAATCGCTGTGTACGCGGTTCCATAAAAAACAGTGTGTTCTATTTTTCTGACTAAACTATTTAATTTTTCTGCGAACTAAAAAGTCTGCCGTGGGCACGAGCGCTTTTACACACCGCTAATTTTTTAGTTGGTAATATCCGTCTTATAAGTCTATATTAGCTTGTTACTTTATTCCAGATTTTCTCCAAATTATAATCCAATGTATGGGATAAATATGTTCACTAATTGTAAGTAAAAATTCGTGTTATTCGTTATTCGAAGGCAACATTTCCCATATATAGGTATAGGTACAATATGTACAATGTATAAGAATACTATTGCTTTGAAAACCCTTTTCAAACACTTTAAATTTGAAAATACTCTCTAACATATAACCCGTGGAATAAAAGTCATTTATTCACGAATTTTCACGAAAATTGACTGTAATGGGTTATGGTTGGTTTTGTTCTTGAAAATCGCCTTTTCTAGTACCAAAAGAAAATGTAGATTCTCGAAAGACCATGGTATGAATCTAATATCCGTACATTTGCTACTCTACCATCATATTCCTACATGGTATGTGGTGGCATACTCCCATCCTATCAAGTAACAATTTGAAATCCTGCAATCCAAACAATGTTGTTTCCTTGATTTATGCTCCAACCAACAGCGTGCTGCCCGATACTCCATAATGTTAAGCATCAAATTTCTGAATAATAATATTTTAAAGATGTGAAATTTTTCTCACTTAAGGAAATTTTAATTAACCCCATTTTAATTTACCCTAAACAAATAAATTCTAAAAGTAAACCGGATGTCGCACATTCCATTTTAAAAGGAATGTGACCCTTTTTATCCTTGTCGACTCGCAAAAAAAGGCTACAGATGGTAATTATGTTTCCAAACACTTGCAGATTATCCCGTGAATTATAAACTTTAAAGGCCGAATTACATGCAGGCGGCTGGACGCAATGTACTGATGGATGCATTTTCTTTTGAATATAATCAGTTATTCAGGGGCAGACATAAATGATTTGAACTGAACTAATTTGTTTCTATTTCATTCAACGGCGATAAATTTGTTTCCACTTTGATCACTCACCAAACAAAATTTTCCAAAAGCTCATTATGTTAGTGGAGGATGGACGGTGCACAGTAAGCTGTTTCTTTATGAGGGGTACATTTCAGAGGTTTGTGCTTTCATTTATCACCCACAAGATAATGGCTTATGAGAAACTTACTATCGCCCATGGGGAAATAGATCTTCGGAGATCGTCGACGTACGCACACGTGTTCGTCACAGTCATTTCAACACTCACAACGTTTGACCCCAATTTACACAAACTCCCCGCTGACTTATACTGACAACCTCGCAGCGCAGTGGGAGGTCTGTTAGTACCCACAGGAAGTTTTTGTTTCCACCGACGATCGAACCTCCAATCTCTAGATCGTATACAAACATAGTGAGCTTTTGAAAAATTTGGCTTTGTGAGCGATCTAAAGGGAAGAATGGATTGTCGTTAAATTAAACTGAATACTAATGAGTTCAAGTGTAATCATGTTCGTCTGCTCCCTGCTCCTGTGATAATATCCAAATGCAATAACGCGTGTCCGCCGCGTCGAGTTCAGCCGTCTGCATGTAATTTGGCCTTTAGTGTGCAAAGACAGGTGTTATCCGAATTTTTTTTTTGCTAATTAATTTGAAAGGACATCCAACATCTCCTAAAATGTAAGCATACTTCAACTTAAGTTTCGAAAAATGTTACGATATGGAAAGAAGGTGAAGCCAAATTAAACTTCAATTTGGTTAATCTGTTTAAAGAAATAAATAACAAATAATAACATTTTGTAAATATTTGAAGTAAAATTTCGACTTTCTTAGTGATCCTAAGATGTAGAGAATATAGGATTTTCCACCAAAATACCAAGTACATATGTAACTTGGAGATAGCCATCGTAACTAATGCTGGTTGAGTGGCAATTTTCAGTATATTACTTCCGAGTAATTTCGTGCTCCATGTGGATTTCCATGCATGTTGACAGTGTCGGAAATTACAGCTTCGAGGCACCCGCATTCAGTCGATAGAAGATATAAAACAGAATTCGCTGCAAGAACTTAAGTCGATTCAAAAAAATGCGTTAGTTTCGATAATTAGGTTACTCGTTGGCATAAGTGTATCATTTCAGAAGGGGGTTACTTTGAAGATGATAAAATCAATTTGGATGAAAAAAAAACATTCTGTGTTTAATTTACCAATTTCCAGAACTTTTTTGACAGAATGTAAAAAATACTTTAACTTGTTTTATAAATTTGATTTTTTTTTTCATGTCAAACATAATAAATGTCGCGGCCGGGAGTTTGACGACCCCTGTTTTAATCTGTTAAAGAGGAAATTATAATTCCAAACGTATCACACTGACATACCATAATTTCAACCTAATAATAATTTATTTTGGATTCTGGAATTATGACAGAACTTATAATAATACATTTATATTTGAACAAACAACCGAATGCCCATTTTCTTCTCAAACCAATTCGATCCCACCAAAAATGCAGGACGTTCTCACAGTCCACTAGTTTGAGCAGTTTCCGTTCAACCTTCCTGCCACACGATGATATTTGCAATTTATGCGCATTCCGAGTTCCGTGGTTCGAATTGTAAAGCGCTCCATCCTCCCGCAATATCCTCATGCCATAATAATTCATCATTTCCCCATGTGGCAGTTATTTTATGGTCAACAGATGATGAAAATGTGCAGATTTGATAACTGCTAGCTCGTATTAGGATTATTAGGACGAACGCGTATGAACAACGGGTACCCGGACATACATGTGTATAAATTTGTTGGAAATGTTTTAAATTAAAGAATATTTCCGTGAAAGATATTCGCTCCGTATGATGATGCCAAAAGGAATGTGCGAAACACAAGTTGTCGAGACGAGAACATGAATTCCGACGTAGAGGATATCCGTTGAAAAACCACTAACGTAATGATTAATAGCTTACTTGGCAAAGTTTTCATGTTATGTTTGATCCCGAAAAATGTTAGATTTTTTCCCTTGCGAAAAGATATGAATATAAGTGCAGGGGACATGCAATAGCGAAATGATTGCACCAGAGAAGCGATTTTGAAATTGCATGCCACACTTACAGACTAGAGTTTTTCTGGGTGGCGAAAATTCTCAAATTAGAATTTTATCGGATGAGTATGACGCACCGATTAATATTTCGTTCATGGCTCCGGTGGTATTCGATATATCATTACGCTTCAACAGCTGCAATATGGAATCGATCACGTTCCTACATCCTGATAAGGAGCCATGCCTTAGATTTTCCCACATAGTGTCCTGGCAAATTGGCTCCGTTCCAAGAAAGTCACAAAATTTTGAAAGAAGATGTTTAATCGTGTTTTCGCTGACTTGTAGCCAGTGACAAAATGTTTTCTCCACTAATTTGAGAGTAATGAACGTGAAAGTATTTATGTATTTTAGTTAATACGAGTATAAATAATTTTGGGTCATATATGGATGTACTGGTAATTTTTCATTGTACAATACCAGTTAATTATTGAATTCGAAGACTTCAAATCAAAGGTGTGTCAGTTTAGCTATCAGTTGAGTTACAAGTTGAGCAACAAGTTGAGCTATCAGTTGAGCTATCAACTGTGATGTCTCGGCTGTGATGTTTCGACCGTGTTGTCTCGACTGTGGCATATCGACATTGATGTCTCGACTGTGACACCTTGACTGCGATTTCTCGACTGCGATGTCCCAACTGTGATGTCCCGACTGTGATGTCTTTGATTGTGATGTCTTGACTGTGATGTCTCGACTGCGGCGTCTCGACTATGATGTCTCGACTGTGTATCGACTGTGATCTCTCGACCGTGATGAATCGAGTGTAGTGTCTCGACTGTGATGACTCGACTGTGATGCGTCGACAGTGAAATCTTGACTGTGTTGCCTCGACCTTCAAGTCAAGACTGTGATATCTCGCTGTCATATCTCGACTGTGATTTCTCGACTGTCTATCGACTTAATATCTCGACTGTCATGTCTCGGCTGTGTCTCGACTGTGAAGTCTCCATTGATATGATGATATTTTCACTGAGATGTCACGACGTGGTGTCTCGACTGTGATGTATCGACTGTGAAGTTTTGACTGCGTCTCGGCTGTGATGTCTCCTCTGTGATATTTTGAATGTGACGCATCGACTGAAGTCTGATGGTTACACTGATGAGAGAACTGAAGCTGATATGACCGCCTAAAAACGTCTTAAGTGAAGTTCTGCATATGCTTATTTCAGGATAAATACCTGGAAAATAATGTTTAAGTTTTGTTGGTTGGGAGGAAGCCATTGCTATTGAGTCTTAACGTCGAGTTGATAGACAAACATTTTTTGCTACTCACAACACGGTCATCTGAGGATCGAACCCCTCAGCGGAACAAATATTCTTAAATTCCCTCTATTTAGCTGCAAGGATGTAATACTTGATGAGTGCTTCCCTTCGTACGAAACCACTGAGCTTGGAGGATTTGAATATAGGGAATTTGAGAATAAAAAAATATTTACCTATCTGAGGGGATTGAACCTCCAACGACCGTGTTTCGAGTAGCAAAAAATGCTTGGTGTGTTACCGAGCTAAGCTACAGATGTACATTAAGTTGGTAAGCAGAATAAAACCAAGTTTCAGAAAAGTTTCATGGGTTGTGCGCGATGATGACCCCTCTTGAAACATTTCTCCTCTCAATTCTGTCTCTATAATAATAGTGGCTTCAGAAGCTAAACAATTCTGATTCCAATCCAGCTTCTCTCAAATTCATCTCTCTTCATCCAACTTCTAATTGAATCATCCCGCTACAAATGACAATCCAAATTCACTGTTTTTCACTACCCGGTGCTGGCAACAGGCTTTTCAATCATTAAAAAACCGACTCATGGTGCGAAAAATCGGTAACTGGAAAACTGATACTCACAGAAATAATACTAGAAAATCCGAGTAAATAACTAGCACTCAAACCACCGATTAAAAATAGGATACTCAAAAAATTGGGTGAAAAAAAAATCGGGTAGATAAAAACTGGTACTAGAAAAAACTGTACACAAAAAAGCGGTATTAAAAAGAAAGTACTCAGAAAAGTCCTCAGTACTCACTAAACTGCAGTCGTGAACACCTGGGAGATGCAGTCATCGTCCGTAGCAGGTTGTCCAACAATTTCCAATTTAGGTCGCTTCATTGGGGCTTGAAAATTTCCAAAAACCCATCCGATATTGTTTACTGGTGATTCAAAATCCGATTTATTGTATTTTTCATGACTATCTAGGACCTGATGATGGGCAACGCGACAATCTCTGTTGACGGCTGTCAACGTACTTCACCAATGATCCATTCGACTTGATGTTGACGCCGAGTGATTGGTGAACGCAGAGTTAAAGAGAAGTGAACATTACAGATGACAAAGAACATCCACAACAAACTATCGATGGTAAAAAAATTTAATATCGAAACTAAATATATCTTAAAAATATCGGCCGACCATCGATGCTTATTCTTTCTCCTATTTTCCGGCTAAGTCATTTAGTGACATTTAAATTTATAATTGGTAAAGAGAGCGGTGGGCTAAAAATAAACTACAGCCCTTTTCGGTTTGTTATAGAAAGAGACTAAATGGATGAATGTGTACCTATGACAGTAACTTGCATCACCCAAAATTCTTTATATAATCTTTTATGACCCGTTTCCCCAATGTCTCGTTAAATTGCCAGTTAGCCAAATTTGAACTTAGTGTACGCAACGCTCAAAATATGATAATGCAGTCCAAAGCCCAGCTAATGCACTGAAAATCAGCTGATTTTCTTGGCGGAATTCTGCCGCCTTTTCTATTCTATTCTAGGTTTGTGCCATCTCTCAGCATTAATTTTGCGGCTGAGTTGGTTTCAAGTCCCCTTCCTTCGAATGAATTTCTAGAACTCTGTTCTTTGTGACCAGTTTAATTGGCCTCGTTTATGCCGCGGAACTATCTTCGAGGATTAACTATTTTAATTCGAGCTAACTTACGACGACATAAACATGTAGCATTAGCTAGTTTTGTTACTAATTTTAGCTCCACTTGCTACGCAGAACTGGACTGAAAAATTGGGACTAGATGGCCTTGCTGTCTTCGCTAATGATGTTGTTGGTGACAATTATATTTTATTTGTTATATAAATACCTCATCCTTTGCTATAACTCTGCATTCGTTTCATCCTTTGATTGTAGCGGTAGAAACGCGTTTTTATTAGGGGGCTACTGCCTCTTGACATTTTCTAAACTAAAGTCACCTAAGTTACAAACCAACAGCCGACATCTTTCATGTTTAGTACCTCGCCGTATGGTCGGTATACTCGTAAACACACCACGAACAAGTACTAGCACTAAAACTATTTAGTTAAATCGCCTTTTAGTCCCACAGCATAAACGTGGCCATTGTCTGATTTGAATGTGCACACGTTAAACAGTTCTAGCTGTCGAAATCTCAGCAGCTCGTAAGAGCTGTTTGGAATTATTGTCCGATAAATTCTTAACTGGAAGATCAGTGCCGTTTAGTGTTTTATCTATAAGATAATCTTTAACTAGATATTGTGAAAACAGCCATACATAATAAAAACATGGAAACAAGCTGTATATCTCCATTAAACACAAAATGTCAATCACAGCCCATGAGACGAAAAGATAACACAATCTACCACCTTTGTATACCCCTTTCAACGAATCGCATAATTAATCTTCCACTTTTGAATTAATCTAATAAGCTGAGGAAGCTACTTCGCACCATGTTAGTAGCCTAGGATAATAGACGAAGTTACAGTGGCATTAGAAGTAGATTATCCGGAAACAATAGACTCAACTACGTGAATAGACCGGTAGATTATTAATGACCCGCGGTGTGGCTTTCGGGGCAAGAAAAGAGGTACGGTTACCGTGTTAGAGTTTCAATTTGAGAAAAAGTCCGCTGAACTCTACCTTGACGGCGTAACAATAAAACTTAATTAACATTCAGGAAGAAGATTAGGAAATTAGCTTTTATTTGTTCTCTAACACAATACAAAGTATTTATGCATGCTCTACACGTATCACCAATTGGAACATTATTGCAATAACACTCAAGACGTGAACATCATTTGCGGTTTCAAAACGACTTTAATTGAATTTAGATAACAACAATTTAGTCCAAGAAATAGAGACCAGGTGCCAGTTTTTCCAAGATGGCGGGGGAAGCACAGGGGGAGAGTGACGCAAACTTGGATTTTTTATTACCCCACCGACCTAAACATCATTTCAAACATCCAAAACTACCACACCTTTTGCAAGGTAAAACCTCCCTGTCTTTTGGATTAATTTGCTATTATTTTTTTTATCAAATTACCAGCGCTTTCCCATCGAATATGCTTAGGTCCTTTTCAATATTGTATTTATTGAAGTCCAAGGGCTCTTGCATGTTCCCAAACCGTAAAACTTTTCTTATCGTCCCTCATCAAATAAAAAGTATTAGATGTGACAGTTTCTGGAAAATATGGCAACGGTAATTTTGATCCTTAATCCTTTCCAATAAAACGATATAACACTTGAAACTTGTTCGACATTAAGTTTAGGCAATTGACAGAAGAGCCCTTCCAGATTAACTCATTCAGAAAATCGATGTTTCTTTTTTTATTTAGTAGTGATTATTTTAATATTACATGTTAGTAACAATACTTAAGGTATACGTATATACTAATAATTAGTCCGAATGGCGCAACGGTTCGCATGTTCGCCTTCTATGCACTGGGTGATTCCTACTGAATGCAGTAGTCTTCGGTGAAAAAGGGGATTTTCGTGTCGGACTATAAGCCCACAAAACCATTAAATGATTACCTATTTTGGGGTAAATAACTCGGCTGAGGATGTAGTTGCTCACACACCTCTGCACAAAACGCACCGTCACGATCTAGTAAATGAGATGATGCTAACACATCTCGAGGCTTTGGTTCAAATTGGACTGTTGCGCCATCTGAACCGGCCATTAACGATTCAGAATTTCTCAAGACCAAGCCTGATCAGTTTTTTCATAGAGAAATCCTGCAACATGTGTGGCGGTGGCCTAGCGGGAACGATTTCCCTTCCGGCCGCCTGAAAAACCAATCCGGCCACCTGAATCTGCCATACACGATCCGGAATTCCTCATGGCCGGGCCTGATCCGTTTTTCCCAACAGAAATTCCGAATGGTGTATGGCCGGGTCAACGGACTAACAAATCAAGACAGTTAGTTTTCACGATTTTGGAAAAAAATTTGATTTGAAGTAGGTTCAGTAGAGTTACACCTCAGCGTCTCAGGTCATTAGGGTGGCATGAATTACGTGGTCAGACCTGCAACATAGTTGTGTGAACTCCTGCACGTGCAGCGGACGGATGGGTGGGCATCCGAAGAGACCCGTGGCTACGAAACCTAAGGTAGCATAATTATCATGAAGATCGGGTCATGCTATCTGGCGAAGAAAAAGGACCCTCAACAAGCTAAGCAGGAAACGTGGGTTGGGTTTTCGCTGCTCGTTGCCCCTGTCCTTTACGCATTAATCAAAATTCATAATCCGGAGAAGACAAAACAATGATGGGAAGTAAAAATGGGGAATAATAAAAAATAGGGCTATAAGGATGGAATGGCTTGTGGACGGTTCTGATGCCCTCACGCTCGCGTCGGCAATCTAATTTCGTAACAGTAACAGATCAGTACTCATCAGGTGTTACCTTCCATCTGCCGATTGAAGAAGCACTACCAGACCAGAATGTAGTTCATTACACACGTTTTGAACCACCTGAAGCAGTTATCCTTGAGGCCACTCTTGAACAAAACCTGTAGAACCTCTTAAAAGAAAGCCTCGGATGGAACGGATCAACATCGATGATCACGCCAATGTTTAACGGACTATTCTTTCGGATCCTGTAAGGTACGCTCCATGAACAAATCGAGACCGAAAAGGCGCTCCTACAACAGGTCGAGAAATACAAAATGAGCTTTACTGCAATTCACGAAATAATTTGGCTTGGTGGCGAGATCAACAAAGGGAAATCGCATATAATTTTAAAAAGCGGTTTACCGGACGCAACGGGCTTGGAGCTGTGTTCACCGTGAACAATCACTTCAAAGTGCACGTTATTGATTTCAAACTCATCAATGAAAGGTTGTGAGCGATTCGCATTAAGACCCAATCTTTCAACTTCTCGCTCATCAACGTACATTTCCCCAGAGAAGTGAAGGAAGAAAAGTAAAAGGCGTGTTTAAGTACCGCCTAGAGACATTATTCGACATACTTCCAACAAACAACGTCAAAATACTGTTGGGAGACTTCAATGTAAAAGTTGGAAACGAGAGTTGGCTTCGGGGAACCACTGGAGGACGCATTCTCCACAAGGAATGCACTGACAACGGTCAACGACTAATCGACTTCGGATGCAGTGGAAACCTTGTCGCAAGTTCAGCACGCTTTCCGCATCGACGGATTCATAAAGAAGCCTGCAAATCTCTGGACACACGCACCGTCAACCAGATTCTTCATCCGTCCCATTCACAAAAAGGGAGATAAAGTGAGATGTGAGAATTACGCGGGGCGAATCATTGCTGAATATCGAAGTGCTTTCAGACCTGACCGATCTACAACCGATCAGTTTTCCACCTTC
This sequence comes from Chloromyia formosa, assembly GCA_964017055.1. Taxonomy (NCBI): domain Eukaryota; kingdom Metazoa; phylum Arthropoda; class Insecta; order Diptera; family Stratiomyidae; genus Chloromyia; species Chloromyia formosa. Next base: position 155,888,643 of record OZ024813.1, on the reverse strand, counting down.
AAGCAGATCCTGGAAAAGAGAATACAACGTTCACGTGTACAAAATCTTTGTTGATCTTACGCAAGCTTAGGACAGTATCGATCGTGGTACACTGTATAACATCATATTACAATTTGGTACACCAGTTACATAAATTAGTACGATTAACAAAGATGACGATAATCAACTCCGTCTCACAGTTCTGGATCCAAAACAGGCTGACTGATCCCTTTGAAATACGTACTGATGGAGTGGCTCCGACGCTTTTCAGACACTTGGCACTTGAACACGCCATCCGGGTAATGAATGCGGACCACAGCAGCACTCTGCTCTTCAAGTCGATGCAGTTGATACCGTACGCTAACTTCTAAATAATCTTGACGCGGCTGCAAAAGAAGTTTGACCATGCATTAACCAAGACAGATCAAAAGTAATGATGCAATCGAGACCAAGGACGCCAGAACAACCGAATATAAACGTCGGGGATCTCAGAATGGATTTCGTAGACTCATATACCTGGGTAGTGATCTGTGAAAAAAACGCCAATGAAACTGACGGAATGAAGTGACGGATACAGCTAGCAAATAAGACTGTCTTTTCGGTCCTTCTAATTATGAAATCGAATCGAATGTACACAAAAATACTAAGCTCCGTATTTACAAAACCACCATACAACCTGTGCTACTCTATGGCTGCGAAACCTGGATTCATACTCAAGCTTCCCAAAGCATGATAAATACATTTGAACGTAAAGGCCTTCGGCGAATCTTCGGAATAGTTTGCAACCTAAATGGATGGCGCATCTGGTACAACCATACGACCTGTACGGTGAGCTGGAAGTTTCTAGGATCGTCAAACTACAACGTCTACAATGAGCAGGACATATTCAATGAATGGACGTTGAACGCATGCCTAAGAAAATATTCAATGGATGACACGTCGACGGAGCAAGGCTGCGAAAAAAAAACGAGGGCTCTTTCGAAAGACTCCGTAGTTGAGGACGCCGAACAAGTGTTGCGCGTCCGAAATTGAAGGACACGGTCGCTCGACCGAGAAAATTGGAGGACGATGATCCAGGCGGCCAGGGCCCGACGTCGGGCAGTTGTACCACAATGATGACCACTACGGATTACAGAAAAAAAAAGAATTAGCCTTAGGTTAAGTTTTTCTAGCTTAAACCTCATTTGATTGTCCTGCAAGGCATTATCACCCTAAAATCAAAATAATCTACGAGTCTTCAGTCTTTGGCTTAATCATATACCCATTAAAGCAGTCCCTTATCCTGATTCGACTTTATATCGTAACTAGGCTGTGCAACCATCATCAGTCCTTTTTTATCAATCATTCCGAGATAAATATGAAACATTCATCTGTTTAAATTAAATTTTCTCTAGCGTATGTTTTATTGTAGTGGAATCATCCAGAAAAAATATCAAATGTTCATTTTTTTTATTCTGTAGAAATATAAACAAACAAACGATGATAAATGCTTATATGGATAGTACCGTTTTTCTGGCTTCAGAGGAAACCCATTTGCTCAAAGTTAGTTTATTCACTCCAAACAAAAAGCTTTACGACTTGATAAATTATATTTTCGCTTTTTGTGACATCCCTCATGACGTCGTGTCGTCAGGGAGTGTATTGTTTTTCATTAAATGTTCATTTCCTATTTTGACTTGTCATTCTGCGCTCAAGTCTGACACAACCGAATGGGTCCTTTCGTAGAAAATCCTAAGGAGCCAAAAGATGTTAAAATGAAACTTTTCTCACCAGACATAGCCTACGCTCGGCTATTATCCATAGAAGTCGCATCATTTCACTATTTCGACTAATCATAGCAATAATTACATTTACGGTCGATTTTTTTTTTGTAACAAATTATTGTTATTTTATGCAGCTCTCTCTTCGAAAAAGAAAATCCAGATTTGCTTAGAAAATGTACAACAAACAAACTTCGACAACAAACAACATTATCGGCTTCGAGGTCGTCGACCAAAATGTTAGTCATTTGGCCCAACACAAGCCAATTGTCAGCTAGCAGGCATTTTAGTCCATCCTCAAACACCATTATGCAAATCACAAAATTTGTACTGAATTAATTCCCAAAACAAGGATCATTTGATCCTATTTTCATTACAAATCACGACCTCCCTGAGGAATTTAAACATTAATCTCCCTTCCGCCAAGATTGCAAAATGTTATCGAGGACCCGTCTCTCTGCTGTCATCAAATTGAACTGCGCCATCGACAAACAGACAATTTATGGACTGCCCAGCTATGCCGGGGACTATGGTATTGAAACAGGAGACATTGTGCTAGGTATCGAAAAAGGATTTTCAAGAGTTCCAGTTGAAACCTACTCATTCGTCCATACGCTACCGTCCACCGGGGGTTTTTGTAGATGTAGTCCGGTAGCCCTAAGCGAATTCCAAGGGTAAAATCGTCTTGGTAAAATTCCCGATAAATCTTTGGCCACATTATTATGCCGGCGGGCATTCCTTCCATTCGTTCGGAAAAAATTTATTGAACAAACGTTTCACTTAGACAAACATTTTCGGGTTGTCCGTTTAGAAGATACATGACCAGGGTCAAACGGTAGTCAATGGCGATAGGGTAGTTTTTCGGAAACGGGTGGAAGCCAACAAGGCGTAAACAAGACACAAGTGGACGCTATTTTTCTTTGTTGTACAAAGTACCAAGGATTCAGGCAAAAGAAATAATGCTGTATCACTGCTGCATTAATTTATCATTCACCGGATTATTACCGTAATTAACGTAAATGCAGCATTTTTCTCACTCAAAATAGAACCGACATTAAAGTAATGATGTGAACCTTTTGGCAGCTTATTGTATTATCCTTTCGCTGAATGGATATGTTATATTTCACCTGAATTGCCATTCATTGCATATGCAAGCCGCCTGTTGAAAATGGATATGAATGCTGCGTACAGATCATGGACACAAGATCAGAATTGTGTGGAGAATATTTTTGTAGATTATTACCATACACGAGCATTACTTGCTGGGAATATGTTGAATAATTAAAATACAACGAATATTTTTATACAAAACAATGCCAAGTCTATGCGCTTCATAAGTAGCTCAGGTATAATACATACAATAAATAGTTTAAAAAGACCTCACACCGTATTATGGGCATCGGTCCCGAGGGCAAAGAGTGTTCGGACGCGCCCAGAATATTATCATTACTGAAAAAAGTCTCATAATATTATTATAAAATATAATAAACAAAAACTACTTCCCTAGCTTGAATTTACCTTGTGTAGCCTATCGCTCTAACGAAAAAACTTTCACGATAACGTCAGATTCTTCTTACAAATCTACTGGTAGGTATAGAGTAGACAATTAAGAATCTCAATGCGCTGCTTCTCGGAATTTTTTTGAAACTGATGAGACATGTGCCAAACGGTAACTGATGGATTCGTTAGTAACATGTTAATTTTTTGAAGGTCAACTTTGCCCGCGCAGGCTATATTTAACGACAAACCGGCCAAAGATTGGGACCGACTAAATTGCACTCATAATTTCTCGGAAATTTCCCATTCAACCGCAAAAGCAAAAATTTTTCAATTGGCAAGTATCAACTATCAATTGATCTTTTCAATAGGGCTGTATCTTTAAAACTGCGCTGGATAGAACGATCAAATAAAAAGTCAATTGTAGCCAATGCGTTGTGGAAATCTGTCAAGGGGGTTAATTGTTACAGATTATAGAATCGAAATTTTTGTTTTGCTCCGAAAATAGCATTGTTTTCCACCACAATTTTTCGGAATTTTTGCATTCAAAATATGCTTGTCCTTTTTCAAAAATTAAATCTCTATTTTATTATGATGAAATGGTTTTAACATCATTTCATCCAATGTTTTTAATTTCTGATAGTTAAAGCCCTTCGAATATAGGAAAACAGTCTTTTTTGTACATAAGAACATTGTGAACTCTGCCAATTTTACACTACTAAAAACTCAATAACTGGAAAAGTACGCAAGCAAGAGCTTTAAAATTAACACCTAATTTCAACTTTTCAAATTTATCCCATGAAAATCAGACGATTAATTTGTTGGTTGTACCTTTATAATTTTTTTTTTAATCTTGCCCTCTTATCACGTTTTCTTTAATTTGTGTATTTTCATTTCTGCAATTGAATGACGAAATATCCGAAATTAAGCTAAAATCGATGCCCCTTTCGTATTTTGGTATCTGGATAATTCTAAGGACCACATTTTTTTGAAGGAAAAGTAAATATTTGATATCAACGAACCAATCATTCAATTCAGTCAATGGCGATAGAGAATTTCATACGTAAAACAAAACGAAAGCTCATTTTCCTGAAGTAAAAGAAATTTTCCATTTTATTTGTTCCAATCATTTTTCATGCCTCACAATATTTTGTCGTAGTTGTTTGATGTATTGTCGTCGACTACGCGCAAAGCTGGGTCGTTATACTCGCATGTAGGCATGTTTTGTGCTCGTATGTTCAAAAGTGCTTGAATTTGACTGAACGTTATCATAAGAAAATACATATTCGCATTTATCAAAAGATATTTGGAATATCGTGTGTAGGCACAATAAATTGCTCAAGTAGAGCTGAGTCGGCATAACATGAAAAAAAATGATGTCCTGTTTATACTCGTATATTTTGGAGGTAGATAAATTGACTATGTAGTCCGGATGGCGCAACGGTTAGCACGTTCGCCTTCAACGCACTGGGCCCCGGTTCGATTCCGGGGATTTACGTGTCGGACTATGAGCCCACTCAGCTGTTAAATGAGTACCCATTATGGGGTAAATAACTCGGTTGAGCGTGTTGCTGATCACATACCTCTGCACAAAAACCGTCACGATCTAGAAAATGAGATGATGCTAACTCATCTCGAGGCCGTGGTTCAAATCGGACTGTTGCGCCAGTTATTTATTTAAAAGGACGCCAGTTAAGAACTGTTCAACAAAATGAATACTTATAAAGACAATTTATAATTTTCAGACAAGGCAATTCATATTCATTTTGTTTTCTACCTAGGGTGAGCTTGGAGGTAAGAGTATGTTATTTTAATCATAATTTGTACCGACATTATAAGGTTACACAGTAGGTACTGGTTACTAATTGAAACAAAAATTTATATGGAAATTTTTAATGTGCACCTGAAAACCAGAAGGTGACAATGATGTGGCCAATGAAAAATTGCGAAGAAACGCCCTACACGCACATTCCGGCGCATTTTTGGTAAAATCTCTAATTCGCATCTGTCTCATTAACAACCCCCAAAAAAAATTTCACCAGCCAACAAGAAGTTGACTGTGACTGGTGTGCTCCAAATTCAGCGATCTTCCAAATACATTCCTTTATTACCTTTAATTTTCCATTTCGATTTGTTCCCCCAAATTATATTTTATGCAGAGTGTGCCGCTCCTAATGGGAAATATTTTGATGGTAGATAGTAGTGTTCATTTGAAGAAAATTAGCATAAGACATGTACACTCTTTACAGAGTTATTGTCTTTTATGTAAATTGTGTCAAAAAACCTGACTACTACTGACTAGCGAAATCAAAATTTTCCACTACCCCGATGATTTAATCAGGTATTGGACCTCATCCTCTGAAACTTCATAAAGTTTCATATGAATGAACATTTCCCGGTTGGAAAAATAACCGTTAGTTCAAATATACAACTGTTGAAACTTTAAAAAATTTCAAAATCGATTTTCCATCAAAAATTCAAAAGATAATATTTAATCCAAAGGCCCCGTTAATAGCAGAAGTGTAGGACATAGAGTGTTAAACGTCATATACTCCTGAGCTCAAGGGTTCGGGATATGCATTTGTAGCCGTTGTTATCAAAAGCACCCTCAATTGACATTGAGGAAGGCACATAATGCTATTTCCTTATCATTAAACGATTTTTCGATAGTCCCTATAAGATTGTGTAGGGCAGTTACCGTAGACTTACCCTCCGTATATGCGGATTGAGTTAGATACAAAACATTCAATCACGTTCCTTGTGTGAATATCGAGCACCCTCTCAATAAATTTATTATTTTTTCAGTTTCAGAAAGTGAGGTCAAATAAATGCCATCCTAAACCTTCTTAATATTCATACCTGTAGAAAAAAAACCTAACACCGACGTGAAAATTTATTACACTTAATAATAATTGGTTTATCGGATAAAATTATTTTTCACTGCTCCTGAGCAATCCAGCCATATCCACACACATCTTTTTCCCCGAAAAGGAAATCTCTGCGTTTTAGATCCTTATAGTCATTTTTCCAGGGCCACTGCAAGAAGCCGGTACATTAGCGCTAATACCAATAGCCACTCCACTTAGCTCAACAGTACCTTTTTCTCTCTTGTACTTTCACTGTATTAATGTATTTGGCTGCAGGGATAAAAATTCGCACTGTACTCTACTGCTTCCCTTAATCCCACACTAATTGGATTATATCGGATTATAACAACATTTTCCCAAAATTTCGTAAAATAACTCTTGGAAGAAGGCGCAAAAAAAATGTGGAAGTACTGAAGTGCTTTTCGGCACTATCGTCTAGCGTTAAAGCAAAAGATGGTTGGATACCAGTAAGTAAAGTGCAAAACAATTTCAACAATCGCAGATGTATTGGATATTTGCGAACAAAGAAAAATAATGAAAGCTGGAAACACGATGTTTGACTTCTTTGAATTGTAATGAAGGTATCTTCCAATCCATTTAACACAAGTAGCTCAATGAATTCCTTCCCAGTTTCCACTAAGATATCTCTTCGGAAATTATACTCGTATTTCTCATGTTATTCCCCTTTCTTCCACCTGTGCTCTGCCCATGTCGGCTAAATGAATAGCAACAAGCTGTACTAACTCGTCTTGCTAATTAAATTCCTTGTGATGGAAGTGAGTTAAGCACGAGCTGTTTAAAAAGTAGACTCCTCTCTAAATTGAATTGAGGAAAATTCAGAGCGCGATCGATCTCGTTTATGTCGTAGGCATGACCGTTTCTTTTTCGTCTTTACGGCAAATTTGTTCAAGTTGGTAGACATGAAAATAAATATGTATTTGCTTTTGTGTCCTAAATGCAATGTTCGAAAAGTCGAATTAACAATTCAGATTTCAATTCAAAAACAATTTAACGAAAAACATAAGATTACTAAATAGAAATGAATAATAATGATTGAATATAGTGTAATAAAAAGTGAATAAAATGTATAAAATTTTAAGATTTAAGAACGTTAAGAAAATAGAAATAGTAGAAAAATTGATTTTATAAAAAGGGTTTTAACAACAACGATGTTTGATATAAATTTCAATAGAAATCATAAGGATGTTTTGGTGAGAGTTAGTTTATTTTGTAGATAGTATATACTATTAATCAGTTTGGTAGATTGTTTGGAAATTAATAAATACAGGATCAAGTGTTTCTTAAAATGTTGAATATTTGTAGACATATTTTTGAGTGAAAATTGGAATTTTTGTGACACTTGGTTTCATTCTGCTCATCGACTTAGTCTGTAGCTTAGCTCGGTAACACGGAACACGGTCGTTTGCGGTTCAAGCCCTGAAACGGGACCAAATACTTTTTTATACTCTAGATGAAATCTGAGAGTATTATAAGTTTGCCACAAAGTTTGTAACGCTAAGAAATAAGGCTCGCAGAAAAAAATGAATGATACAGAAGTTCATATTATCACTCGAATATCTCAAAACCGGATGTCCGTCTGTCCGTCCGTCCGTCCGTCCGTGACCTCTCTAGCTCGAGAACGCGTTGAGCTATGAAGTTCAAATTTTGCACACGTTATTTTTGACAGAAAATGAAGGCTAAGTTCGTGAACGGGCTAAATCGCTCCACCCCTTCTACCCCCTCCCATACAAAATGACACATTTTCGAAAATTTACAATAATCAGATTTTCTCAGAAACTATAAAACATATTGCTTTGAAATTTTTAATATATCACTTTTATGATAATTGTAACCTATGTTATAAAACTTATTGTAATCCTCACCCTCCTTCTACCCCCTCCCATACAAACTGCACTATTTCATGAAATACGTTAAGCCAATTTACTCAGTACGTATACAATTTATCGGGCTGAAATTTTGTACTTAACACTTAATTAACAATATCAGTTAGATTCAAAAAAATTAATCGATTACCCTTACTCCGTCTACCCCCTCCCATACAAAATGACACATTTTTGATAATTTACAATAATCAGATTTTCTCAGAAACTATAAAACATCTTGCTTTGAAATTTTGAATATATCACTTTTATGATGATTGTAACTTACATTATAAAATTTATTGTAATCCTCACCCTCCTTCTACCCCCTCCCATACAAACTGCACTATTTCATGAAATACGTTAAGCCTATTTACTCAGTACGTATACAATTTATCGGGCTGAAATTTTGTACTTAAAACTTAATTAACAATATCAGTTATTTCTTAGCGTTGCAAACTTTGTGAGAAACCTATAATGCTGTCAGATTTCATCTCTTGTGTTTATACTCTAGATGAAATCTGAGAGGTGATGGGATCAACAAAGTCTTAACGATGCATCCGAGATTGCAACCAAAATTATTTATTGGCTTTAACCAGGTTCAAATTCATCTAGAGTATTGCATGATTGGGGTTTACCCCAATCGTAGTTCTTTTATGTTTTTTATTCTCAAATTCCCTCTGCCTAATTTCTCCCAGCTGTGCTTCCCTACGGATAGAAGCACTCATCAGGTCTAGCATCTTTGCAGCTATCCATGTGCAAGACGACCACGAAAGTGTGAGAATTGTGTTAGTACAAGCCGTGAAAGCATGATTTTTACTTTAAAACTCGACCGGTACACTCGACCGGCTGCGTATTTTGAAAACCGTGCTCAGTACGTCCCCAAGCCAGTGACCAAACAGATACGGTTCCTTAGTGCCTAAATGGATGAAACCCGTAGATGCTCTCTTAGTGCAACTGCCGTGTAAAATTGCCATAAAACGTCCTCCAGTCAGTGATCAAGTCGGTTTCTAGTGACTATATGGCCAAAAGCCCGTGTCTTGGTTCGAGAAAGACCATTGTCGTTTCAACAGATAGGTGAACATAGTTGGGTCTGCTGACATGATTTTGCTGATACTAGAGGCACCGCTAGATTCTTCAATGCATTCATAGAACCACTCCTCAACAAACCGCTCAGATCTTCTTAGTTGCATCCTTTTTAGAGGCTGAGGTGTTTTTATACATATATTAATCAGTCAAACTGGCGGAACACGGCTGATACGAACACCGAGAGTTCGGTGGGAAGGCTCAATCAATGCGGGCGCCTAACAACTACTGGGCTTCCGAAGGAGTGGCGTGGATAAAGAGGATTAAGGGGATCAATCCACCCCTCCAAGAGGTTTTATACAATCGCTTTTATGTTGTCCTTATCTCGAGAAAAAATCGAAAAAATCGATATTAGTCAAGCACTGGATATTCTCAACCGAATGTTTCTGCTTCTTAAAATCGGCTCTTAGTTAACCGTGTTCTTAATTTGTGGGGGAACAAAACCAAATTGTTATAGGAATAGTCGACAATATTTTGCGTCCAATGTGGGGTCAGTGTAATTTAATTTATTGGAATGAAAACGAAATGTGCAATCGACTTGGTGTGCAAGGTACCGTTAGTAAAAAAAACACAAAAACCGAAATCTTTTTAGACGAGGTTGTCTTAGGTGTTTTTTCAGTCATACTCGCAGCAGGAAAAATTTACAGAAGAAAATAGTCGAAAAATGCTCAACGAAGCCTGAATATACTCACTTGGCGCCCAACTTGAATAGTACACTTGTCCTAACCCCTAGTGGGACATAACGTGTCAACTATATTCTTAACAGCCTAAGGTGACGTTTCGTTAACATATTCTAGTTAGTATACACCTCCTGCCCATAGCCCTGGCTTGGCTACACACTGTCGGACATGAACATGGCACAAGTGGACCGGTTTTCTTCAGATTTGTGTAAAGTGTGTGTGTGTGTGAATGTGTGTGTGGCTTTAGCTATTCGGAGGACATTTGTCAAATATTCGAGTTCGCGTTCGACACTGTGTGGCCACTTTTAATCACATTCTGCAGAAAATCGGGAAAGGTTGCGGCTTATTCTTATACCACATGGGTAAGACAAACGAATGATACATGGTCACAGTGAGCGAATCTCACTGTGACCATTGATCATTCGTTCAATCATTCGCGAAACCGGTGTGATGAGATATCAGACTAACGCCTCGACGCACTGAGCTACTTCCCATCCAATGCGCGGTGTGTGTATTTTATCTTATCATTGAAAATGAAGTGTTCAATCGATTGGGTGCGGGGTACCGTTAGTCACAAGACATAAAATGGAAAACTTTTTTCACCATATTTTCAGGCTATCTTAAGGTTACTATAAGCTACGAGTATTATATCTTAAAGGTTACTTCGTGGCTCTTTTATAATATGTTAGTGAGAATTTACAGAAAAAATAGTTGTAAAGCTTGAAAGTACTCAGTGCTCAGCGTGGAACCATTGTGATTTTGTGAAGTCAGGTAAACCGTAATGGACAATCGAATTGAGGCATGGTACCGTTACTTCCGAGACACAAAAACCGAAAAGTTTTAGACCATATTTTAAAGATATCACCATAAATCTCCTGAATATTTTGTTGATGACACTCTTCGAGTATTTCATCAACTACAACTACACGTTGTTAATAAAACCCTCAATGCAGCTAAAAGCCCAACGTTGTTTTTTAGCGGCACTGTGATGATGAACCAGCGGTATTTCATTTTTTGCCGTCTTTTAGAAGCCGTCTTCCATGCCGAGCGTGACAAAACCCTCAAACCTCAAACTCATGTTGTATATCCTCTGATTCGAAAATGATATTCAGGAAGGTCATGTCCAAAGGATACTCTACACTAGAAGACACGATTGGAATTATTCACTGCGATGAATCAAAAATTGTTTTGTCCGGTAGTGTGAATCTTTTTGGGAGGCCTCAAAAATTGCGCAAAGTCTTTTCGCCTCCGTGATATTTCAAAAGAATTTCAGACTTAATTACTACCAATAACGGATCCAACTCCATCATCTGGAATTGGTCTGACTGGGCGGACCATCCGGAATCCTCTTCCTCTGTCTTTCAAAAAATAAGAACATTTTTCATTCACCATCTCTAACACGAAATAATCATTTCTAATTAAACTTTTTCAATGTTTGCTCCTCCTTTCTCCATACCCACGAAAAAAGTATTTCATTCTCTATGAAATTCCATCCTATACGAATGCATATCTCCTTCCACAAAATATCTGGTGATTAACATGAACATTTATCCAGCCACCATTTAGAGTTTCAACATAACCACAATATATTTCCAGACGAATGTTACCGTCAGTTTTTAGTTGTTCTCTCAGCTAAAAAACATGTTTCGTAATTAATTCTCCGTGAGTAAAGCCGAAAATGTGCAAATGAAGGTACATGGTGTTTTTTTTCCTGTGGTGATGTGGGTTTTTCATTGAGGAAAGAGCATTTACATACATACATTATGTATGATACTACATAAATCGGGTAATCATAATTCGTACGGGGAATCACAGAGAATTGTTAATACGGTGGGTGTACTTTATGCCAATATGCTAAGCTTATATTTTGAGAATGGGAGTTCAAGGCCTGTTGACATGTTCAAAGTACACTTTGTCAAAGTTTCACTTTTAAAGAATATCCTCCATTGTTAATTACCATTTTGCTACCTGCAAAAACGCCGTATTTATCGTTTCTGGGAATTCACACAAAAACACATTATCCAGACCACCACAGATTGAATAAAAACCATCAACATCTAATTATTTCCCTCTCCAACAACTTTTTTCTGTGAACTTAGTGATTTACCACGAATTATTTGATGGAATGTTGAGCACCGTCTTACTTCGCTTTGATGCGACGCTAAATACTAAATAGCGCTTAAAAGGGGTTTGACATATTCAAAGTAACCCCAAATCAGGTTGCCAACGTGCTTTGCCAAAGTGTACTTTGAAAGTGTCAATCGGCCTTTAGTTTCGATCGGAACTTTTAGAGGATTAAAATTGTAATATTCTTTTTATGAAATTTGAGAATATGTCCTACTCGTATGTCTAAACATAAAACTAGTGGTTCCCTATCTGCCAAAAAATTGCTTCATATCAGCGAATCTATTTTACTCGTATATCAGTTACCTTCAATTCAAATCGAAATAAATTCGAATTGTTGCACAAACAATTTATTGCATCTACGCTTTGGATTCGATACAATTAACCCTCAACGTGGGCCCAAAATTGAATGGTTAAAGATGGTTAAAGTGATATATAAGGTTGCACCCCCGTGGTTCGAAAACTGTTAAGGTTAAGTCGAAATTCACATTTACGACAAGCAGTCGCAACGACCGCTCAAATATAAGATGGTTTGCTGAGTGGTTTGTTCCATTTAAATTCAATGTAAATTGGTAACCAACAGGCGCTCCCGCAGCTTCTAAATGCGGCTTTATATTGTACTTTTCGTTACCGTCCTTTGATAGAGGACCCAAAAGAAAATAAATTGGTCCACTTGCTAGAAGTTGTACTCGCCCATTGTAAAGTTTTGCCTGTTTGGCGCCCTTCTTCGAGATTTGGTCATACATTTGGTTTTAGATTTGTTGGCCTTTAATCCAACTTCTATAGCTGAATTCCGTAAAAACAAAGTTGAAATAATTGAAGGATTAACAGCATTAATTTTTTTCAATTGAATTTAATTTTGAGAGCAAATCGGATAAGGGATCAACGCAATTTGAAATGTTCTACCACGAATTTAATAAAGTGTGCGGCTTAAGTTGAATAAACGTGAATAATTGCAATTGGAATTATTGTTCTGACTTCCATTAGCTGTAAATGTTTTCGAATGAATCGCAAACCACGCGAACAAATAATTCAGCCGTTAAAAAGCACGAAAAGAGCAAATCCAAGATCAATAATTCATGCACCGTATCACGATTGTGTGATTTAATTATTGGATAAAATTAATTCTTAGCAGTGGTTAATTTATATAAATACCCCAACGATAAGCTCATGTCGGGAAATGAAACAGATGCTGAGGAAAAGTTAAGTGGAAACTCACTACTCATGACTTACCGGCGACAAGGTATGGCAGACTGACTACCATGACAATTACAGCCTGCGTTGACTCTGGTGCAGGTAAACTGAGATAACTAACACAAATAATGTTGCGACATACAACATATTTAATTTAGTTCATAAAGTACATTCTTACTACCCTAATTAGTCAAATTTATCGGCTCCCCTGATTACTATATTCTGTCTGTTCATGTGGAAATAATCATCATTACCATACCATCTCAATATACGGGATTTCCGCATTTCAAAGTCGAACTGAATCAAACCACAAATGCCAATTAACTAGGGGTCGGTTAGAGCATTACAATCAAACTTCAAGAAGGCTCACATTTTCAAATTATAGTGGATCAGATGAAGGTTCCAGCTTTAATGAGCTCAGATTTAGTAAACCCTTATGGGATGTCTTGGATCAGAAGTTCAACAGGAAATGTCATCATCATGATTATAGGGGAACATTGATGATTAGCCACTGTGATGAGGTTGTTGGGAATTATTTTGAATATATTCATTGATATAGTACGACTGCAGATAAATTGGAAAATTCAAGAAATAGGTATGCAATGAAATTGAAGTTAGACGTATGACGGAAACGATATTAGGCTACTTACTACTATAAAGTCAATCAGTCGTCACCCTTTTTACTAATATGGAATCATTTTGAACACTATTCGTTATTAATTTTTTAACCAGTTGCGTCACACCTACGTCTTAGCAGATGCATAGGGGCAATTCTGAGTGTTGTACTTGGGGCCCCTGAGTTTTTCCGGGTCTCTAATATTTTCCTATTCGTGTCCAGTGTCCACTGTCCAGTACCTCCTCATCCTCGTCACCAAAACTTCTGCAGTAACCATCGTGTGGGATTCGAAGTCTCCATTCATGCTCTCCAATAAGGCAATGGCCAGTGATGACCCTCACTAATTTTCTTTTATGCTTTCTATCCAAGAGCAGTAGCCCTGAAAAGTGGTTAGGGATCAGTTAAGGCCACATTTGCCATGTATCCTCAATCAAAGGCACATGCGAAGGCACCTTGTATCTCCTAGTAAGAAGAACAAGTCATGTTTTGGTCGGATTCAGACTTACCGCAACCACACTAGACCAATTCGCCAGAGCATAGAGAGCTTTCTACATTAGAAGCTAGTTGGGATTCGATAGAAAATTCATGCGTTATACCGGTTTCCCTGTATATTTGAAGAGGAACGTAAAGATGTTTGAGAAAGGTCGAAAAAGCGCTGATTGAGGGCAACACAGTGGCTTAATAGCTTATTCTGTTGATCTCAGGTGGAGGTTTCTCAAAATCGTCCAAATTCATCGCCTCCCATTTTCTTCAGTCGGACCCTCATCGTTTTCTCGTTGGATCCAATTTCTTTGGCAGCTTGACGAATGGAATAGCCTCTTGCCATTAACCTCGCTACGTCAAGTAACTGCTCCTCCGACATGGGCTTATAAACCGTTTGGCTTTTATAAACCCTAGAACAAAAAAATGTCGAAAAACAGTTTATGTAAAATATTAAACTGGACAAAGCCCCGCATCCAAAGAGTCAGAAACTTGGTTAATAACCATAGTCAATAAAAGTCCTTACTTTTAAAAAAATAATTTTTTTCCTTTATTTTTTACCCCCGATTCGAAGTCGGTGACCCCCAATGCCCTTTAGTTCGAGCCAGCTAGATCGGACCACTTTTTCCCATGAAAACGAGGCTGCTAATCTGGGATGGGCTCTTTTGAATCCTTTGATTCTTTTTGAACGACGGGTGGCAAAATTCTTCAAAAACTAGGTTTTTGTTTAGTTTCATCTAAAGTTGAGCTTGGGATGATGATTCATAAGAGGAATACTTTTGTTTTAGAACATTGGAATTGTTTTCTGTATTTGGGAAACTTGGATGTGCGGTGCAACGTAAGTAAATGATTATTGATTCACTTCCAGCCAGCATGGATTGTTGTGTATACATATATACTATAGGAGTATACACAATCCGTGCATACTGCATAGATCTGATTATGAATGGAATTAGACGGGATCGGTTTGGTAGATAGATAATGGAGGTTTTAATTTTAGATAGCTAATGGGATGGGTTTTGAATGAATGTAGTACATTATATGTAATGAGAAATTTTGAATGAGCGTGGATTGGGTATGCGTTGTGTAGTATTTATGCGGGGGCAAATTTGGGGATTCTTTTTACAGTGTGTCATTTTTAAATTGAACGACTCGGAGGCTATATCGTTGTGCCGAATCTTTCGCTCATTCTGTTGAGTCGTTCAAAATTAACGACTCGTTACTGTGCAACACATCACTAATTTGCGAACATTAATATATCAATTCAGTTTCTATACTTTCTCAGAATGTCACCATTTTTTCATAGATACAATGACATCCAATACTCCTTCCTCCTGATATATGCCATTACACTACTGACACACAACTATAAATTTCGTCTGACAACACCATTAAATGGATATACAAAATGCGAAATCTCTATGGTGCCGTTAAGGATATATCTGCAAGTTTCTTATCGTCATTGTCGGTCGGAACAACAAATCGTTGACTACATTTATCGTTCAACATTTTTCCATTCATGACTGAGCAGAAATGCAAACTAAGTTAAAATGGGTTGTGAGCTTCAACTTCAGCGGGAGCGGTAGTCAGCCGTCCTGCTGTATATATGAGCAGATCAACTTTTATGAAAGAAAATTTTGTAAGTAAATGGGATGTCCTTCTCGCGTCGGCTACATGAAAGAATGTCATGGATGCCTTCATATCGGCAAGTGCTCGGCAAATGTTTTGCAGTGTTGATTATGTGGAGGTTACTCGTCCATGAAAGTTTCATTTCTATCTTAACGTTGCGGAAGTGGGTTTTCACAAAAGCCATTTAAATCCACGTTATTCTTTTATAGATATATACATAGATTTGTCTTCATTTGGCATTGATTACAGAGTATTATAATAAAAATAATAATAGGGTGGTATTAATCACGTAGTCAGACATAGTCAACAGTTGTGTAACTCTGGCATGTTATTAAACAC
Organism: Chloromyia formosa; assembly: GCA_964017055.1. NCBI lineage: Eukaryota > Metazoa > Arthropoda > Insecta > Diptera > Stratiomyidae > Chloromyia > Chloromyia formosa. The sequence continues at coordinate 155,872,512 of OZ024813.1, read as the reverse complement.
CTGAAGCAGCTATCAGCAGGGCCACCCATCAATAGGGCTTAGCGATGGGCCAATAACCCATCCTTGTAAAAACTACTCCATGTCAAGAAACCCGGAAAAAGCCTCGGATTGGACGGGTCAACAATGACGACCACGGAAATGTTTAACTAAATATTCTTTCGGATCATGGAATGTACGTTCCCTGAACAAGCCGTGGGCCGAGCAAGCCCTCCTACAATATATCGAGAAACAAACAAACTGAGCTGCACTGCACTCCGGGAAACTAATTGGCATGACAGCGAGATCAACGACGAGAAATCGCACACAATTTTCAAAAGTGGTATACCATCTAGATACAAGGAGTTTGGAGTTACGTTTATCGCGAATAATTACCTCAAACCGCACGTTATTGACTTCAAACCCACCAATGAAAGGTTGTGTGCAATTCACATTACGACTCGATTTTGCAACCTCTGACTCATCAACGTGCACGCCTCCACTGAAGTGGAGGAAAAAGCAGTGAAAGACGACCGCGAGGAGACATTCCAACAAACAACGTCAAAATACTGCTCGGAGATTTCAATGCGAAAGTCGGAAACGAGAGTTGGCATCGGGGAACCAACCACAAGAGGACAAAGCCTCCATGTGGAATGCAATGAAAACGGTCAACGACTGAAACCCTAGACAGACGATACGCGATAATTATCATTATCAGATAATTATGTTTGCGAAGCACGTCTGCCATGTGCTGTTTCACCTGATGATAATTGAAAGACTTCATTTCGATCGTCATTAACATAACGTCATTACGACTTAATTACGTTTACTTTCAACCGCTCGTCGCGCCATTCTTTGGAAAAAATGGAAAGAACAGCTGGTTTCCAGTTGTCATTTGCAATTGTTTGCACGGGAATGTCATCCATTGTTCTGGTTCCCACTAGTGCTAGTCCCATTATTGCTGTTGACCGTCTGGAGTGTGTTAGAAGATGTTTTTGTGTGTTTTTGTTCTGCAAATTCTCTTTTCTCACATTCGATACTTTGACAGTTCGAACGTAATTATGTTTTTCAGGTGTGTCACTAGTGAACGATAAACACGTTTGGACTTAATGATCATTGACGCAAACATGTTTAACGACGATCGTCTGTCACAGATTTAATCGACTTCGCATGCAGTAGGAACCTTATCCTAAGCTCAACATGCTTTCCACGCCGATGCATTGATAAAGAAACCTGGAAATCTACGGATACATGCACCGTCAATCAAATTAATCACGTCCTCATACAGAAAAGATGGGCTTCAAGCGTGATGGAAGTTTGATCATACCGAGGAGCGAATTTCGATTCCAACCGTGACTTTGGTGAGGACAACCTATTGGTGCACCAACTCTTTAGTACACCAATCAAGAATCAGCCCTCTCAAAATCTTGAACTGACACCTATGCTACATAACACCGGCAATATATTTGTACACCAGCTTTGGAAAGAACTAAAAGGCTATATCAAGGAGACCGCAGAGAAGGCTGTGGGACTTAAAGCCCGGCGAACGCGAAATGACTGGTTCGACGAAGGATGCCATAAATCACTTGCTCTGTGTACAACAGTGTCTGGTCTGCATTACGTTCTCAAGAGATCCCTAACCTTCAGAAAGTAGATCATGAACGCTCGTTCTCCAGTAAAAATTTCAAATTAGTTCAAGTTGCTAAAGCGGAAATTTACCACAAAGGGACCGCATTTGACTTTACACATCTTTTTCAAAAAGGAAAATAAAGTCAATTAACATAGTCGTTTCTGAGATGGATTATTGCACCTAACAACTGAATTCGTTTTAAATTAATCGAGATTAGTCAATATTATCGAGATTTTTTCTGTCGATATTTTCATCAGTCGAGACATTTTGTAATCGAGATTTTCTCAAGTCGAGATTTTGAAATATTTTTCAAAAAAAAAATATCGATTTTGGTAATAGAGTTTTTAAAAGTCGACATTTCGTACCGCTGCCGAAAAAACATGGATTAGTTCAGATAATATAATTAGTCTGAAAATGATAATCGCATGATAAGATGAAAGGGGTTTGTACTAACAATTATTGTATTGTATTTATTAATGATATAATATAAAGGTGTTCGTTTTATAGTAATTTAGAACTTTACTAGCTACCTTTATTGTTTATTTCCCGCACTCTTCATCACCTTAGGCATACCGGAGTTTGACATTTCACTCAGATATGCTGATGCATACCATAGCTCTACCCCGAATTACTTCCACAATGCGTCAGCCCATTAGCATGTAAATGAAGTTTTCCGATATTTTGTCCATCCCATGATTCAGCAAGCAAAACAATGAAAACAACAACGAAAACAATATTTCTCTCCGTAAAAAGTGTATCCGGAAAAACAAATAATTTGCATAAACCATATTTTGCATACGACTCCGTAAACAATATTTTCATATGAGTCCTGCTCCCTTCGTAACTTTCTGTCCACCCACAAAATTATAATGTTAGTGGATATTTTGATTTTATTCCAAATACATATATGTATGTATGTATTGTATGTATGTTTTAACGAGTACGTGTATAGTGATCCATATAGTTTCGTTGTAGCTGTTGGTAAAGTCATATTTTTACTTGGGAATTTAATTAGTTGGCACCGAAGCCACTCGCCGAAATTGAATTAATTCTGATATGAGTTGGTATTCTTTAAGCAGATTAGACTGCATTTATACTTTTTTTTGTTGTTGCGGGAGTAGAATATGATTTCCTTTGGGATACCTATTGTGCCTAATTGGATTTAAAATTTTATTAAACTTTTTCTCTTACTCTAAGGTTCTGCTTCTGAAAAAGCTAATTTTCTGGAAAATGAATTCATTAGTAGGAAAATTATTGTGGTTGGGATGGTGAAATGTCATATAGAATCTGGACATTGTTCTCTGGTGAACTCAATCCAGGAATTATTTGTGATAAATGCATAAGGGATTGAATTCTCGTATTATTTGTTAACAGAATGTTGTCACAACCATGGCACATTAGACCGATTAAAGTTTATCGCGAAGGTTTCAATCATCAAATTTCTAGATTCGGATGAATTTCAGTTGTTTGGATAAAGTTAATGTTAAGGTATAAGCAACCTTTGGAACTGAATATAGGAACTACAGAAATGTGTTAAAAGGTTTAGTCCGTAAGGCTAAAGACAATTATCGTAAGTATTTATTCCAAAACTGTGAAAGCAAGTTAAGAAAGTTTTGGCAAGTTTTTAATAGCGTAACAGATTCAAAATTAGAAAAGAAACAGTTTACTAATGTCATTTCACTAGATTATACCGCTCACTGAAAAGTCCCGAATTGCAGAAGAATTCAACAACTTTTTGTCAAGGTTGAACAGGATGTACTGGAGAATCACAATCGTAATTGCTGCAATAATTCTGAAAAAATTGTTTAGTTTTCTTTAGAAAATAGCTTGAATTCCAGCTTTTTTACATCCGGTTACAAAAGACTAAATTTCGGATCAGATACGGAGCCTTAAATACAATGCATCCCCTGGAATTGACGGTATACATTCAAATGAATTAAACGAAATGCGGATGCTATCCCAGATCTGCTTGTACATATTTGCTGTGTTTTATTCAACAGTCCAGATCAGAGCAGAACAACTGGTTCGAAAAAACGATATAGAACATATTAGAGTAGCGAAGAGAAAAATGGAGTGTGTCTTTGTTTGGAGCGTGTCTTGGTTTAGCTAGCATTCAAACGTCAACTCAAATTTGAGGAGAATACTTTAATCCTTAGTACAGATAAAATCTGACAAATTTCCTTTAGGCAGCAACATTACTTTGGACGTTTGCCATGGCATATAATTACACAAAATCAACATTTTATTGTTAGGAAATGAATTCCATGTGGTTCTCAAACTGCACTACCCGCATCGAATTCGAATATTTCAACCTTAGGAATTCGCCTTCAGAACAAAAATCTTGCACCAGCTGCTCATCGACAGTTATCGAGAACAATATTGTTAGTGTATAATAATATTGGGATGGGAAGAGACCATTATCTTATGATCGCTAATGTTCGATTGCGTATTGCAGCCGTGCGCCGCCCCAGCGACGAAAGATCCAGGCCCCGCAAATTCAACACCGCTCGACTAAAAAATCCAGCTGTCTTACAACAATATAATGACCATCTTGCGCAAAAAGCGGCTGAGATAACTAGTCACCCAGATAGTGACATAAACGAAAACTGGGATGCCATAAAAAATGCGTACATTGATAGCGCAAATACCATCCTTGGCCCAAACCCGGATTGCCGGAATAAGCCCTGGATGTCGGACGCTTCATGGCAGCGGATTGTTGAAAGAAAGGAGCTGAAAGTTCGTTTGGCAGCAGCATCAGACGACAATCGAAGCAGCATCGAACTCCTTTACCGTCAGAAAGCTCGAGAAGTTCAGCGTAGTGTGCGACGCGATAAAAGAGTTTATGCCAATTCTCTTTTAGCGTCAGCAGAAGAAGCCGCTAGAAGTAACAACTTAAACGCCGTATACGGTGTCATCAAGGAATTTACAAGTGGTCGTAACTCCTGCCAACATCCGGTGAAAGATAGTGATGGAAAGCTACTTATCTTGGAAGAAGATCAGATGAGGCGGTGGAAAGAACACTTCGCCGCGGTCTTGAACCGTGTAACCTCTGTTCCCCCTCATATAGATAATTTAGCTAACCATCAAAATGTGCGTATACGGTCCACTGCCCCGACTAAAGAGGAAATAGTCACTGCAATTATTGCACTAAAACGAGGAAAGGCCGCCGGACTTGACGGCATCCCTGCCGAACTTTATCAAGCAGCACCAAGCGTAACTGCCGATTTGCTGCACCCACTTGTTGATAAAGCGTGGAATGCAGAGACCTTTCCCACTGAGTGGAAGGAAGGTTTGATCATCAAACTTCCAAAGAAGGGTAGCCTCACAGACTGTAATAATTGGAGAGGCATTTGTGTGCTTCCTGCCGTTGCCAAGATAATAGCTAAAATCGTCCTGGAAAGACTAAAGGCCCACTTAGAAAGCACAATTGATGAAGAGCAGGCTGGCTTTCGATCCGGATTCTCCTGTGCCGATCACATTAACACCTTGCGAATCATCATCGAGCAATGCGCTGAATACGATTCTCCGCTTCACTTGCTTTTCATCGATTTCGAAAAGGCTTTCGATAGTGTGAACCGGGATTCTATATGGGCGGCCTTGCGCAGGAGAGGCATCCCTGAGAAGCTTGTGGCTATTATTAAGGCAACCTATGACGGCGTGAAATGTCGCGTTCTGCATAAAGGTAAGGTGTCGGGGGACTTTGAGATTCGCAGTGGAGTTCGGCAGGGGTGCATCCTCTCACCGATCCTATTCCTCATTGTGATCGGCGATGTGTTGTCGGACTCGACAGAGGAATTCAATGGACTTTGACATCTTATCTACAACATCTTGACTACGCTGACGACATATGCCTACTCTCCCACAAAATCATGGATCTGTCCGCAATGGCGTTAGATCTCGAGAGGGAGGCAAGCAAGGTTGGGCTAAAGATTAATACCAACAAGACCAAGGTTCTTAGCCCGCCGTTGCGAAAAAGAAATCCGACACCTATTGCCATCAATATTAATGGGCAGCCTGTGGAGAAGGTGGACAACTTCGTCTACCTGGGTAGCATTGTTGCCGAAAATGGTGGTACGGAGCAGGACATCGCTCGTCGTATCAACCAGGCTAAACGCGCATACGGCATGCTGTCCAAAATCTGGCAGGGCAGTTATCTCAGCATTAAGACCAAGCTGGGCCTGTTTCGCTCCCTGGTACTATCAGTGCTTTTGTATGGGAGCAGTACATGGAAAGTTTCCGTAGGAGTTACCAGAAAGCTGCAAGTTTTCGTCAACTCATGTCTTCGTCGAATTTTAAGAATTTTCTGGCCCGAAACAATATCAAATGAAGAGCTAAGTCGGCGTACGGGTCAGATGCCAATCGACGAATTGATACGCAGGCGAAAATGGCAGTGGATAGGTCACACATTGCGGAAGAGTGATAACTGCATCGCTATGCATGCCATGAAATGGAACCCCATTTCCAACCAAGGCCGACCAAGAGGGGGTCCTCGAATCACATGGCGTCGATCTGTGGCAAAGGAGTGTCAGGTACTGGGTAAGTCTTTTGGGGAGTTGCGCCCCATTGCCCAGAACAGAATACGATGGCGCGCAGGAGTAGTTGACGCGCTATGCCCCGCTAGGGGTTAAGGCAAAGTAGTATAATAATATGTGCAATAACTGCTCTGATCTAGGCTGTTGAATAAAACGCAGCAATTATAAACTTATGTTTTAGTCAAGGTGTATACGCAGCAAAACAGAAACAAGAAGTAGTCATTACCAGTGTAATGCCATAAGGGCAATGATAAATCTAATATAAAACCCTATAGACCGATCGCTCTATTTTATCAGTTGACTAGAACAATTGTCGAAAATATAGTATTACGTGCTTTTTCTCCCGGTCTTGGCGGCCGTCCGACTAGCTTCGGAGACGGGCCGTGGGCGCCACGCGCTTAGTATTTTCCGACCGCTGACGTAATTGTCCGAAGTTAACAACCACGAAGGCACAATAGAATAAAAATCGCGTCGCTTCGATTTCGTTATAAATTTAATAATATTTAAACTTTACTAGCTAATTTCTTTACTTCGACCGCCAAAATAAAAATTCAATCTATACTAACTCTTAAAATTATAACCTTAATCTACTTAAAATAAGTACACCTACCTATGTAGGTGGCGGCAGCTACTCTTAAAACGAAGAAACTAATCGACGCTGACGACAACTGTGTGTGTGTGACCGCTGTTCGCTTATTCTCTGTCTCGGGGATTCCCACGCCGACAGTTCGCAATCACTCTATTCAATTTCCTCGTCTTCACAAACTGATACTTTTTCTCCACGCTGACGTCGGCTGCACTTTCCGTCTCGATCTTTCAACTTTCCAACCGAACTTCCCATAATCTTCTCTTCTGGATTCTACTCCGTCGCCTTGCGTCACTTTCTTTGATACGTCGATCTTGCGTGTCGAAGAAAAAATCGGACAAAGAGATGTCCCGTTCCTCTGCAAGTGCTTAAATACTTTTCCAAACAAACGGTCCCTTCTGTCAGAGAATCGGTTAAGCCGTTCTACACGAGAATCCTCCAATTGAGCATTATGACAAGTACGTTAGAGCTCAATTGACGTTTACAGACACGACAGTCATGTCACTCGCGTTGTTTGTTCACCTGTCGGTATGAGGTTTCGTGTTGGATAGACACTTAGATAAATATTCCCATTTTCACGTATTTTATTATTTTCTAAATACTTTGTGAAATCTTTCACTTCATTTCAGGATTCGTCTTTTTCTTGTACTGCGGTTAGGTTAATTGGAGGTTATTCGGGTTAACTAACACACATTGCACAAACAACATACTCTTGTTGTTTGTGTGGTGCGTATGCATTTCAAAACGCAAATCTTTCAAAATGTTTCGCAAAGTCAACTTTCTTCAAGAAATGGGGAGGTTAATTTGGGATAACCTCCACAAAAACACAAGTACTATTATGTGTAAAAAGCCATTCAATCTTATGAGGGTTTAGATGAGAATAATAACAATTAACTTTGTTCTAATTTGAAAATTTCTTAAGTAAATAATTTGACACCCAACGTGATGCCAGAGCGACACCACAAAAATGTTGTACAACCATTTAGATTTAATATTTTAAGACATGGTAATGAAACTTTAACACAACTGATATTCCGAGCAGTAAAACGCTAGGAGCCAAGAGAATTCAAACAATTTCCACAATCTTGGATGAAGTCTTAACGTCAAAATTACTACGTATTATTATGTATAGGAGCTCATTCAAACAGGCAATCTAATGGAGATGTATTGCTGTTATTTTCCATGACTTGTATGTGTATATCAAAAGCATCAATATCTCCAATAAATTCAAACGTTCAATCACAGGTGTTTTTGAAAGTATACATATATTTACTTTTCTTTTACCTGAAATACAATTTCCTCCTGAAATTGGAATCCTGGATGTTTCCTCGAAAACTAAATTGATTCCTAATAGAATAGGCATGATAGCACACGTACACACCGAACACATGATTCTAAATTGACAGAAATTTAATCGAAAAATTGGTTGACTTCTGTGATTGAAAGGAGTCGTATAAATATAACATCGAAAACGAAAAAAAGTATTAAGAGTAAACCGATTTTCATGAAATATACAAATAATAGTCTTAATCTAAAAATTAGATGTCAGTTTTATTGGTCGGGAGTATGCCATTGTCGCTGCATGTTACATATACATATGAGTCTACTTCTGTGCACTTTTTTCAATAAACGAAAACTAATACTAATTCCTCTTAACTTGCTAAAAAAAAATTAAGTTTTTAAGGATGTGTCATTTGCATTTCCTAATTTGCACACAGAGCCATAGAGGGTTAACCCTACGATTAGCGAGAAAGTCCCCAAGGGACTTTTCGTGAACACATGTATAATACACCATTCGGCGAACAGTTGGTCAGCACTCGTGAGTATTATGGTAGTACCGCTTTAGATGCGGCGCAAATCTTGCACACAATAAAATAACCCCTAAGGGTTCAGAGCACAGAGGCCGAGTGGCCTATTGTGCTAAAGCCATGGGTCTAGTAACAGGCCTAGACCTGTCGATCAAGTTTGATCGAGCTAATAAATTTGCTCAGGAGGATTATAGAAGCCGAGGCGATATCATCAGCCTCCGGATAGGCTACTCCGTCGCCGGGCTAGGGCGTCGCAATCGCATTAAATATGGGTCGAAGTTTCGTCGTCTTCGCCGCAAAAGTGACAGTTCGAGTCAAGAACAATCCCCATAGTTCGCAAGTGGTCTCTCAGGCATGAGCGTCCAGTCAGGAGACCACAGATGGTTCTAACCTTGTTCCGGTTTAACTTTAGCAATTCAGTCGATCTGCTACGCGAGTAGCCCGAGATGAAAAGCTTTGCCTGCCTCAACCCTGGTTGATTATCCCAGTAGGCGGTAGCCTCATTGCGTTCCCAATCCCTGATGAGATTCATGATTGTACAGGTTGGAATGCCGTAAAAGGGTTCCGGTCCGCAGAAGGGAGTGGACGAAGCTGTTCTGGCCATTTCGTCGGTCTGTTCATTGCCATTGATACCAGCATGGCCAGAGACCCAAAATAGAGTTACTCTGTTCCGAGAGCCAACTTTATGTAGTGCTTTTAGGCAACTATATACGATCCTGGATGTTACTGTGCTTTTTGACAGCGCTTTGATGGCCGCCTGGCTGTCAGAGAATATAGCCACATTCTTGTTCTCATAGCCGATCTTCACGCATAACTCAGCACATGCCTCGATGGCGTGTACCTCCGCCTGGAAGACAGTGGCAAACTTCCCCATGGGTGGGAAAGTCCGATGATTGGGACCCACAATGCCCGCCCCGGTACCTTCATTGGTTTTCGAGCCATCCGTGAACCACATGATAGTATGAGGGGGGAGATTGGCATATTTCTCCTCCCAGTGTTCTCTGTCCCATATAACGGCGGTGAATCGTTTCTTCCATGAACTTTCCCTCACAAGATGATCAGATGGCATACTTGTGGGAATATACTTTCATTAAGCCAGCTAATTTGGGCTGGACTTAGCTTTACATTTGCGTCGCATGCTACAAGTCTCGCGGTTGCCATTTTGGCTTGTGCTTTTATGTGGATGTGTATTGGCTGTAGGTCGAGCAGTACATCAAGAGCACTAGATGGACAGGAGCGGATAGCCCCCGTCATCATTAGGCATCCAAGTCTCTGCACCTTGCCTAAGGTGATCTTACCAGCAACAGTGAACTCACTTTTCCACCAGACTACTGCACCATATTCTAATATAGGTCTGACGATAGCCTTGTAATACTTCGTGCTTACGTCTTTCACACACAAGTTGGTCTGTCTGGTTTTATTTCTTTCGGGGCTTTCGTCGATGTTTCGCAATTTTCCGTCGTCTTTTATTTTTTCCGCTTTATAATGATATCTACGTCTTTTCGCAGTAGTTTGTAAATCTCTTTCTTCTATCTTGTTCCTATCACCGTGAACTGTTTATATGTCTCATTCTTCTTCCTCACCGCCTCCTAATATTCATAATCGAACCAATCCTTCTTATCTTACACCGACGAGCTTCGCACCCTGTGACTATTGTGTCGAAATTCCCAAGGATATCATTCATTTCCTTCCGGTCTGCGTCAATCCTAACTGCTTGCTTTTTAATTTTTACAAGTGCACCTCAAAGTCTTACTTGCTTGCCTGCACTTGACGCGAAACACTTCTCTACAGTGCAGTCAGCTATGTACCAAGTTCATTGCCCTTTTACAAGCCATTATGAATACTTCCTTACAATAAAACCCGGCTCCTGTGCAAGTTTTTGAAACTATCTTCTGCACTTCTATTTCTTAACTTGTCTCGTCCAAGTTAATTAAATTTCTAAACGTCCAGCTCGTCGGTGATGATTCGAAAGTTCCCAACATCACTCCCCATGGGGCTTCTTCGTTCGTATCTTCCTTCACAGCATTCAGGCCCAAAGATGGCTTCATGTGGCCTGAGGAGCCAACGCTGTGACGACAATCCGGACGAATAACTTTTAAAGAGTGTATTGTTGTGAAAATGTTCGGTTGGCAAACAAAGGCTAGCTGACTAGTGCAAACAATTCAGGAGACGAAAGAACCTTTTGTTTGGCCACTGCTGAATAAGTTCCATTTTTACAGCTGCCTCAAGTCGCATTGTTACCGTGACCAGAAGGTGCCAAAAGTTATCCCTCCATAAAGTGCAGTGGCACACTATGGCAAAGTTTCATCTTTTCAGTCAATTTATATGGACATTACAGTCGTTTCATGCAGATTTAGTAAGTTTGTGCAAACTATGCCGGCGAATCCTTGAAAATTAAATTTGTTGAAATGCTGCATAGATTGCGTTTAATCTGGATATGGATATTTTTTACACAATAGTTTGTCGGTAACTTTGGAATATTTTAGAAGGGAATGATTTAATTTTGTGCGAATAGTTTAATATTGGATAATAATTGTTTGCAGTGATATTAAGCGTGCTGTGCAAAGTTTAATTAACATTTTGGGGAAACCGCTAAAAGTTGAAAGTTTCAAATACTGTTGACTCTACATTTATTTGTTCAGTCTTTCGCCCAATACTTTGAGGAAGTTAATCAAACACAAGCACGAGATTCAACCAATCCCACTTCCGTCTCCTACGAAACTGATAAAACTTTTACACAAACATATCGTAAAAGATACATTGTACTCCACTTCACATAGTTCAAGTACAACATAAAAAAACATAAAAGAACTACGATTGGGGTAAACCCCAATCATGCAATACTCTAGATGAATTTGAACCTGGTTAAAGCCAATAAATAATTTTGGTTGCAATCTCGGATGCATCGTTAAGATGTAAGACGTAAGTCGTTAAGACGTTAAGACGTATTTCATGAAATAGTGCAGTTTGTATGGGAGGGGGTAGAAGAAGGGTGAGGATTACAATAAATTTTATAATATAGGTAACAATTATCATAAAAGTGATATATTCAAAATTTCAAAGCAATATGTTTTATAGTTTCTGAGAAAATCTGATTATTGTAAATTATCAAAAATGTGTCATTTTGTATGGGAGGGGGTAGACGGAGTAAGGGTAATCGATTAATTTTTTTGAATCTAACTGATATTGTTAATTAAGTGTTAAGTACAAAATTTCAGCCCGATAAATTGTATAGGTAATGAGTAAATTGGCTTAACGTATTTCATGAAATAGTGCAGTTGGTATGGGAGGGGGTAGAAGGAGGGTGAGGATTACAATAAATTTTATAATGTAGGTTACAATTATCATAAAAGTCATATATTCAAAATTTCAAAGCAATATGTTTTATAGTTTCTGAGAAAATCTGATTATTGTAAATTATCAAAAATGTGTCATTTTGTATGGGAGGGGGTAGACGGAGTAAGGGTAATCGATTAATTTTTTCGAATCTAACTGATATTGTTAATTAAGTGTTAAGTACAAAATTTCAGCCCGATAAATTGTATACGTACTGAGTAAATTGGCTTAACGTATTTCATGAAATAGTGCGGTTTGTATGGGAGGGGGTAGAAGGAGGGTGAGGATTACAATAAGTTTTATAACATAGGTTACAATTATCATAAAAGTGATATATTAAAAATTTCAAAGCAATCTGTTTTATAGTTTCTGAGAAAATCTGATTATTGTAAATTTTCAAAAATGTGTCATTTTGTATGGGAGGGGGTAGAAGGGGTGGAGCGATTTAGCCCGTTCACGAACTTAGCCTTCATTTTTGTCAAAAATAACGTGTGCAAAATTTGAACTTCATAGCTCAACGCGTTCTCGAGCTAGAGAGGTCACGGACGGACGGACGGACAGACGGACAGACGGACAGACGGACAGACGGACAGACGGACATCCGGTTTTGAGATATTCGAGTGATAATATTAACTTCTGTATCATTCATTTTTTTCTGCGAGCCTTATTTCTTAGCGTTACAAACTTTGTGGCAAACTTATAATACTCTCAGATTTCATCTAGAGTATAATTACGACACATTTATGTTATGGTTCGTAACGATATTTCAGTCAATACAAAAAGCATTTTTTTCATATCATTGCCAATAAAATTCGCTTTTATTTTTATGAAGATATTCAATTACTCGATGAACCCTAGATTGGAACGAGATGGAAATTTTCTTTCTTTAATATTCCTCAGAAATCGAATGGTCCATTTCTAAGTCACATTGTCAAGAATTGCCTGAAAACGTAATGGAATTTCAAATTTTATGAAGTTACAATATCATATATGCCATATTTCAGTTCAGTTTTCAAAGTTACATTTTTGTGGCTCCTCCGCTAGTTTTCCTTCAGTATAAAGAAAACATCGGAAGGTGGTTAAATAACAGAAACTTTGAATATTGTCTAGGATGAGTTTTTACCAGTCAGAAGATGGGATGCACGGTAGTCATTATAAACGATATTATTTTTTGGCCCGTGACATATATTCATATGTGCGTATGTGCATTATTCCGACTACCTCCCATGGTCTGATATTAGCCGAATTCGGTGTGTAGGTTCCGTGAGTGACCCTGGTCTCAGAACGGTGGGAGCGCTTTCACTGTTATTACACTATAAAAGTTCTTTTACAAATATCTTTTATGAAAGATATTTTCAAAGAACTTTTATAGTGTAATAGCCGCCTAAGAAAGGATTTGCGACATGATCGTTGCTTGTTTCAAGTACTTTTCTTACAAGCTTGCACACCTTCCCCCTTAGGCGGCTAACATCATCGATAAAAGCTCTTTTAAAATATCGTCCGTCAAAGATATTTGCAAAAGAACTTTTATAGTGTAATAGCCGCCTTATTGTGTTGGGTGTCAGGCCACCAAGGTATTGAGGAGAACGAGGCTGCGGATGGACTTGCTAGACATTGATCATCCAATCGTCTTCAAGAACCAGTGCCATAATGTGGCGTGAGACTGTCTTCGGCGAAATTGCGGTTCAGCGACTGACCTGCACTATTACGTCAGCTGTATTGGAATAACCTACTAAAGCTGGTTAATCCAAGAAGCTGACAATGCTCTTCAAATATAAATGTACTGTTCTAATGTGTAGAGCTAAGACTTCTAGTGGGGTACTTATCGAGCCATCATCTGGTCGGTAATCACCTAAACAAAATGGGTCTGTCCAGCGAGACTGAACGCCGTCCCTGCATGAAGGAAGTGGAAACGACCAAACACATCTTCTGCGAATCTCCCGCCATCGCGCGTTATAGAATGTCAGACAGATTCCTCGGTTCCTATCAGCTCTACAGATTTTCGGTTGATTCCTGCAAAAGATGAACTGTCCTTCATTAGGAGAGCGGATTATCCTTTGACAGTTTAATGTATTATGGCACAATAGACCTCTTTTGAACTCTATAGATTTACGAAACAGCAAAAAGCTGCAGGAATCTAATTAATGGTTAAACCGAAATGATATGCGCGAACTCCACACTATTTATTATTTTAAAGAAAATTAATTTAAAATTAATCACCTTTAATTTGAGTCCGCATAATTTATTTGAGCCGAAATCTCTATATGCATTTCTGGCAGTATTCCGCCCATCATCAGCAACACGACTGAAAACACTGCAGGAATCATTTTAATTAGTGATTAAGGTAAATAAACCAGTAAAATTAAATTTTATTACTAAAAATTTGGGAAATATCTGAAAACAATTTTAATCTTTCTACTACATAGATAATGAATAAATGAAAACTGAGTCTGCACGGTCGTAGAAGGTGAGCTTAATTTTTGGTGGGCGAAATTTGAGCCCTTTTTAAATATTATACTTATAAATTGACGTTTTTTGACTATTGATTTTGACTATGCTACTTACGAATAGCAGTGCACTGAACGCGGAATTCAACGGTCTTTAATTTACTCATGCAAGTTTTTTTCGATCCAAGACACCGTTTAGGAGTTATAAGCATAATATTAAAAAATAGGGCTTCTACAGAAGGGATTAAAATTATTTCCAGATCTTTCCCTAATTTTTATTAAAAAGCCCCAAATTGGCTTAATTTTACTGGCCTAAAAGGAACCTGCATTTTTCATAAAAATAAAAAAGCAACACAACATAAAGTACTCCGAAATGAATTTTTTGGCAAAGCCCAATACATTTTATAAAAAATACTGTTAAATGGAGAAATTAGACAAAAAATATTGGACTATTGGCCGGATACAAAATTGAAAAAAAAAAAAAAAAATACTTCGCTTACAACTGCAATGTCACGTGAGCAGTCGTATGTGCTCACATGAGCAGCAAGCTCACACAACTTAACTTGGCGACGACAACTGGTTTTTTAACTTTTCACAAAAAAAAAATACCAAGGAAGATAGCAGGGAAACGAGCTCCCCCCTCAACCTCTAATTTCTCATATTGCAATGAAAAAAAGTCATAATTTCAACACCTGAATAACTGAGAAAATAAAATTAAAAAAAAGTAACTATTATAATAGAAAAAAATCTCATAAAAACTAGAAAACCCCAAAAAAAATCTGTCATAAAAAAAAAACAAAGAACTTATAAACCTAATGGAGTTAAACACTAACGTAAGTTAAATTATAAGAAGAGGAAAAAAAAACTCAAAATGCTCGAAAACTCAAGAAACTAAAAAACTAGACTAACTAACTAAAACTAAACTAAACTTAAACTAAACTAAAACTAAACTAAAAAACTAAACTAACTAACTAACTAAAAAAAAATTAAAAACTAAAAGAAAGTCACCTGGCGCAGTGAAGCCAGAGGAACTGATTTTTGATATGGGCTAATTCGGGATCATTTATGAGTTTATGTATAATTATGATATGGGTGGGATACTGAACTGCAGTTGTTAGTACCAGTTGCAGCTGCAGAATTATGAATTTCGATATGCGGGCGATATTTTCAGATAATGAAAATTTTTAACTGTTTGATTGATTTTACAACATGAATCTATTTATCTCCGGTTTCATTTTAAGCTTCATCAACTAAATGCCTTTCATGTAGGTACATTTTCGCTCATTACTTTTTGCTTTTATATTACTGTAACCTTCCGACTGTACCGTGGATTTTCCTGAAACTCAACCGGAAGCTATTCCTCACTAACTTTCACCAATTGGACAAGTTTCGCTCAACTAGCTTTTCCCGTTATAAATTAATTATATTCTAAAAATTTTGCTGTTATATAGCTGTAACTCTGGAACTGACTCATTGATGTTGTTAAAATTAAAAGTTTCATGCAGCTAGCTTCTTGCGTTATAAACTTATTTTGCTTAGGAAATTTTGCCGTTATATAGCTGTTACTTTTGAACCGTTTAATGCGTTTCTCTGAAATTAGATAAGAACCTAGCCCTCCTTAACATCCACCAACTGGATAGGTTTCGCTGAGGTAGCTTCTTCCGTTACGTTAATATTTATTTTGTTATTTAGCTGTAACTTTTTAACCGCTTGATGGATGTTGACGGGGCGACCGGTAGCTCAGTGTGTTGAGGCATCAGTCTCATGTTTGACTACCGGAGTTTCGGGTTCGAATCCCGTCCACGACGACGTTCGATGAAACGTAAAGAAAACCAGTCTTATTCATGGTACGATAACTGCAGGTGTGAAACTATGAGTTTAAAATTTTGAGAGGATTTGTTCATCGAATAACGGAAACCAAAATACGGATCATCCAATGACCATTGTCTAATTGACACTATTGACTATTCCTTTTGTCCACTTTTCTTCCTTCTATACTGAACAATGCCAGTCCACTTTTTCATTGGGTTCCCTAAAATTGCAATCTCACACACCAACAAATGTATCTTTTAGTGAAATACAACTGTATGCATGTGTATGTATAGGTATACGTAGTGCAATTTCGATTCGCTACAGTAAATTTCCGTCCACACCGATAGTGAAACTCAGATACGTAAGGATACGTGAAGCATAGAATGAAAATGGCCATCGTTATTGAACCGCAAACGGACGGAAGAAAGTGGCCAAAAAAACTATATACGGAGCTGAGGAAACAATGGCCATGTTATCATACCATTATTGGAGATGACCCGAAGGAAGTGACCGCTCTATGGACTGTGATATGCAGGATATGTCCATTTAGCTGTAAGTCTGTATAGGTATGGAGTATATGCAGTAGTTGTACGTTCTGTCCATTTTGTTTCAACTGAGAGACATTTTCAACGTACTGTACATATTGACATTTTGAGAGCTTTTCGTTAACGTTTGCTGTGTCTCGAACTCGGCGAGTCAATTTTTAGAACTTATTGGATTCGCCTTATCAACAACTTATTTGGAAAATATTTATCTTTCGGAATTTTTATTTTGATAAATTGGTTGAGCTGCTAGTTTGGAAATTTACTTGAAACTTTTTACTTATTTAATCAGTTTGAGATTATATTTAGTCGGCTAAGAACTTCTAAAAAAAAAATCCAACTTGCATGTTTTATTTTTATCTAAACTACAAGCAGGACGGCCAGTAGCATCATACTGATTCTCGCGGGTTCGAGTCCAGCGGTGGCCATGGATATTTGTGTTGTCTTCCCCCTGTGGTATGGGGCGATACAATAAGCCGCAGCTATTCCCGACTTGTCACAGAATACTGCTATCTGGGCAGGCGGTGTATGCTAACAACATGTGAATTGCCTAGACTCCTATAGAGGCATGAGCGTTTCAACATCTCTTGCATTTCTCTGCTTTATTGACATTTCGATGGCATGTCTACTTTCCGGACTTTATACTGACAAGCTCGGAGCGCACTGGGAGTTTTTTTAGTACTCACAGGGAGTTTCTGTTCGCGCCAAGGATAGAACATAAACGAACATGGCCACCGAGCGCGTCAACAACATGCATCGTCCGAAACCAGCGCTTAGGAGTAGTCGATGTGCATGTGCCCCACTAGAGGTTAGGGCAAATAGTAAACGTCAAGCATGCATTGAGGAAAAACAAACACGAGTATCAACTGATTCTGGGGAAAAGTGGCGGCCAGTCTGTAAGGGTAATATTATTATTATTCTTGTAGTGGTGACTCTAAAGGCCGTCACATACGATCCGAAAATCCTCTCCGGAAAGCTGCACAGCCCAGGTTTTCCGGATAGCCTCTTTGTTTAGTTTGTCCACACCCTTAGAACTCCCTAATTCTATATTACACATTTATTTCCATTGGCCGTTTAAGGTAAATCCTCTGTTCAAAACTTAAATTGTATATCTTCCAAAACTTAAATCCAGCCAAATTGAATATCCCCTTTTACAAGAAAATTTAATGAATATTAAGCCATTTCTCATGTTCTATGACGGTTTTACTATACTTACCGTGCCTAGTAGACTCACTGAAAATAGGGTACCATTTAGCGTTCCCAAGAAATCTAAGCACACATTACCCTAGCGAACGCGTAATTTTCCGCTAAGCTTCATACATTTCCTTTTGCCTGAAGGTACGTACAATATGACGGCTCGAGCTATTTGCGTGATTAGCTAGGACTTACGGAGGCATTTAGACAGAATTAACCTGAAAATGAGAATTATTAACGTGGTTACTCTTCCGCTCCGGCTCACGAATTGCAAAGATACTTGGAGCGCTGTTAATTAGTTTGAAATGTAACGTTAATGGCGTACATGGATATGCGGATGTTCTTCGCTACAGGATCATGATTCCGCTTATACGAAATGTTCGTGTAACGCTGTCTGCAGTATGAAATGGTTGGGACCAGCTGCGAATCGTATAAGTATGTCGTGAAATGGTTGACTTTAAAACGTTTTTCGAGTGTTGGACTGCTGAGTACATACATATTCCCTTAATCAGGGATATGACGTTTTTGGTGTAAGCAGTGGTGGTGTGGGGACATTAAAGCATGAATCGACTGTCTGGATGGTAATTAATGAAAGATCTAATTTGGAATGTGTACCATGGAAATGAAGAACATCAGTTCGAAATATTTAGTCAGGAATAAAATCTTCGCATGTACGTATCTAGTACAAGATAAAAAATTAGTATCCGTACTTTGAATGAGCTGCACTTGTAACCTTCAACAAAAAAGATGAGATGACTCCAATCGGAAAGGAAAGTGTTTTTTTTTTATAATGGCATCAAGTCCGAACTCTTTATTATGCTGTGTTTTGCTAGACAGCGGCTGGGCGATTTGCGTCTGCGGCTCGAGAGCAATTGATTCATTATTCAATGTCGGGGTTTTGTATGAAAATAGTACTAGTATGTTGGGCAGGTTGTCTATGCAATCAAGGATTTTTATATGTACGTGAGGAGAATGGATGGAAAGAGACGAATGTACTGTAGATGTAGAGTCCTTCGGTGGCAGCAAGGACATTCGAGAAAGGATATTTTTTGCAGTGAAGCAATATATGGGGAATATGGGTGTCATATGAACCGGGATGAAGAGGCGAGTATCCAGGAGTAGTGCAGATGGCATTCCGGATCCTACGGTGGCGACAAGGATATTCGAAAAAGGATACTTTTGGCAGTGAAGCGAAATACGGTCAATATGGGTGTCATATGAATCGGGGTTGACACCCGAATATCCAGGAGTAGTACGGATGGCATTTCGAGTCCTTCGGTGGCGAAAAGGACATTCAAGAAAATCAAGTGAAATATGGGCAATATGGGTGTCATATGAACCGGGGTGAGGAGGCGAATGCCTAGGAGTACTATGGATGGCATTCCGGACCCTTCGGTGGTGACAAGGATATTCGAAAAAGGATACTTTTGGCAGTGAAGCGAAATACGGTCAATATGGGTGTCATATGAATCGGGGTGGACACCCGAATATCCAGGAGTAGTGCAGATGGCATTTCGAGACCTTCGGAGCGAAAAGGACATTCTTGGAAGTCAAGTGAAAAATGGGCAATATGGGTGTCATATGAATTGTGGTGAAGAGGCGAATGCCTAGGAGTACTATGGATGGCATTTCGAGTCCTTCGGTGCCGACAAGGATATTCGAAAAAGGACACTTCTGGCTGTGGATTGCAATACGGTCAATATGGGAGTCATATGAATCGGGGTGGACACCCGAATATCCAGGAGTAGTGCGGATGGCATTTCGAGTCCTTCGGTGGCGAAAAGGACATTCAAGAAAGTCAAGTGAAATATGGGAAATATGGGTGTCATATGAACCGGGGTGAGGGGGCGAATGCCTAGGAGTACTATGGATGGCATTCCGGATCCTTCAGTGGCGACAAGGATATTCGAAAAAGGATACTTTTGGCAGTGAAGCGAAATACGGTCAATATGGGTGTCATATGAATCGGGGTGAACACCCGAATATCCGGAAGTAGTGCAGATGGCATTTCGAGTTCTTTGGAGCGAAAAGGACATTCACGAAACTCGAGTGAAAAATGGGCAATATGGGTGTCATATGAACCGGGTTGAAGAGGCGAATGTCCAGGAGTACTGAGATGGCATTCCGGATCCTTCGGTGGCGACAAGGACATTCGAAAAAGGATGTTTTTGGCAGTAAAGCGAAATATAGGCAATATGGGTGTCATATGGACCGGTGCGAAGAGGCGAATATGCAGGAGTACTATAGATGGCATTCCGGATCCTTCGGTGGCGACAAGGATATCCGAAAAAGACTTTTTGCAAGTAAAGCAAAATATATAGGTAATATGGGTGTCATATGAATCGGGGTGAAGAGGCGTAGATGTAGATAGCATTTCGAGTCCTTCGTCTACTTGCGCAGCATTTCCTCGAAATTTGTAGTGCGGACCAGGACAACGCCCGTTCTATCAACCAGGCTAAATGCGCATACGGCATGCTGTCGAAAATCTGGCAGAGCAGTTGTCTCAGCATCAACATCAAGCTGATATTTTTTCGCTCTCGGGTACTGTCTGTAGTTTTGTATGGGTGCAGTGCATGGAAAATTTCCGTAGGAGTTACCAGAAAGCTGCACTTCTGCGCGCCATACTCTGTTCTGGGGAATAGGGTGCAGCTTACAACAGACTTACCCAGCGCGCTACACTCCTTTGCCACAGATCGTCGATTCTTGGTCGGCCTTGGTTGGAAACGGGGTTCTATTTCATGACGTGCAAAGCAGTGCATTTATCACTCTTCCGACATGTGTGACCTACCCATTGCTATTTTCGCCTGCATATCAATTCGTCGATTGGCATCTGCCCCGTACGCCAACTTAGCTCTTCATTTGATATTGTTTCAGGCCAGAAAATTCTTATAATTCGACGAAGACATGAGTTGACGAATACTTGCAGCTTTCTGGTAACTCTTACTGGAACTTTCCATGTATTGCTACCATACGCAAACGCAGAAATTACCAGGGAGCGAAACAGACCCAGCTTGGTCTTGGTGCTGAGATAACTCCTTTGCTAGATTTTGGAGAGCATGCCGTATGCGCATTTAGCCTGGTTGATAGAACGAGCGTTGTTCTGGTCCGCACCACCATTTTTGAGTAAATGCTGTACAAGTAGACGAAGGACTCAAAATATTATCTACATCTACGCCTCTTTACCCCGGTTTATATGACACCCATATTGCCCATTTTTCACTTGACTTTCGTGAATGTCCTTTTCGCCACCGAAGGAGTTGAAATGCCATCTACACTACTCATGGACATTCGTCTTTTCACCCCGATTCATACGACACCCATATTGCCCATATTTCGCCTTACCAGCAAAAATATCCTGTTTCGAATGTCCTTGTCGCCACCGATGGACTCTAAGTGCCATTTATAGTGTTCCCGGACATTCGCCTCTTCACCCCGGTTCATATGACACGCATATTGTCCATTTTTCATTCAACTTTCGTGAATGTCGTTTTCGCTCCAAAGGACTCGAAATGCCATCTGCACTACTTCTGGATATTCGGGTGTTCACTCCGATTCATATGACACCCACATTGACCGTATTTCGCTTCACTGCCAAAAGTATCCTTTTTCGAATATCCTTATCGGCACCGAAGGACTCGAAATGCCGTCCATAGTACTCCTAGGCATTCGCCTCCTCACCCCGGTTCATATGACACCCATATTGCCCATTTTTCATTCGACTTTCGTGAATGTCCTTTTCGCTCCAAAGGACTCGAAATGCCATAAGCACTACTTCCGGATATTCGGGTGTTCACCCCGATTCATATGACACCCATATTGACCGTATTTCGCTTCACTGCCGAAAATATCCTTTTTCGAATATCCTTGTCGCCACCGAAGGATCCGGAATGCCATCCATAGTACTCCTAGGCATTCGCCTCTTCACCCCGGTTCATATGAAACCCATATTGCCCATATTTCACTTGACTTTCTTGAATGTCCTTTTCGCCACCCAAGGACTCGAAATGCCATCCGTACTACTCCTGGACATTCGGGTGTCCACCCCGATTCATATGACACCCATATTGACCGTATTTCGCTTCACTGCCAAAAGTATCCTTTTTCGAATATCCTTGTCGCCACCGAAGGATCCGGAATTCCATCTACACTACTCCTGGACATTCACCTCTTCATCCCGGTTCATATGACACTCATATTCCCCATATATCGCTTCACTGCAAAAAATATCCTTTCTCGAATGTCCTTGCTGCCACCGAAGGACTCTACATCTACAGTACATTCGTCTCTTTCCATCCATTCTCCTCACGTACATATAAAAATCCTTGATTGCATAGACAACCTGCCCAACATACTACATAGTACTATTATCATACAAAACCTCGACATTGAATGATGAATCAATTGCTCTCGAGCCGCAGACGCAAATCGCCCAGCCGCTGTCTAGCAAAACACAGCATTACACTTCGTACCTCATAGGTAAGATTAGGTTAACCCTCCGTATGCAAGGTGACTAAAAGTCCCGACCCGCACAAGGTGGGGTCTGGTCTGACATACCACATGAAACTGTCATTCAAACATTCATAACAAATGGAATTCGCTAAAAAGGGAAATGATCCTCGCTTGAATAGCTTTTATTTGACAATGAATGAAAGTAAAAAAGTATGACCAAAGATTAAACATTAGAAAGATATTCTACTTCATATAAATTAAGGATTTAAGATACCCCTCGCAGTGCCAATAATTCAAAGGTAAATCCCCTTGAGAGAGATAGAGACGGCAATACTTCAGTAATGACAACTGCCTATAAAGTTTCATTGTGTGAGTAATATGCTTTGTTGGTAGGCATTACCCCTTTGTGTACGCATATGGCGACCAACACATATGCAACTACTAGTCACTAATTTGTATGAAGTAGGGTATCTTTGTAATGCTTAATTTTTGATATAGTAACGGTGTAGCGTAGCGCGTAGTCTTAATCACTTACAATGAACAATGAGGAAGAATAGAGTAGGAAAAGCAGTAGAAATGTGGTTTATAGCTTGTAGGTAGTTTTATCTGATTCAAGTACTTTGATTCGATCCAAGTAATTTAATTCGATACTTACTCAGTACTTGAGCTAAATGTATCAATACCAAATATACTTGGATCGAAAGCAAAAGTATCGATACCTTACTTGTATTTACTTGAATCAAATTAGCTCAACTTGCATACTATAAGCTTAAAAAAATTACCAGAAAAAATATTATATATATATATATATAATATATTTGAAAATTTTAGGCTTGTCTTTTTTTTAGCCCAACTCTTTGAACTGTTGTTAGTGCTCTCGTCCATTATTTTATTTTAAGTAAACTAAAATAATATTTTTGCTTATTTGAGTACGCCTAACACCGCGCACACAGCAGATTAAACTATTTAGTTATCGCTGTGTGCGCGGTCTCATAAACCCCCATCTGACTAGACTATCTAGTTTTTCAGTGAACTAAATAGTTTGTCGTGTGCGCGGGCTCTTATACGTACAATTTCTTGCTATTATAAATTCAATTTCAGAATGTTTGAAAGTGGAGTTTCATTGAAAACCGTGTTACTAATAATCAGTTCCGAACCGGAACACTGGATTACGTACGTTGAAATGAAATACCAGTTTGACTTTGTCACTGAAATGCAGCTGTTATCCCTTTCCGAAATTCACCATGACAAGGAGATATGTGTCTTTTCACCTGAACTTGCAATGTGGGAGAATGTCTATTACTTGTTCCGTATACCATGCCGTAATTCTTGACAGTAAACTAATGAATATTCGAGTGAATACTTCCGAGGTTGCTCAGAATGTATTATGATAGTCACACGACATGCGTTACGTTGACATTTATTGATTTCGTAAAGGATATGTCAACAATGGAAACAAGACTTTGAAATTTGTAATTTTGAGACTATTGTTGTGTTTATGATTAAACGTGGTTGTACTCAGTGTCTTTGTTTATAGGCAAAGATGCCGTATCCGGAAAAAGACAAAGTAAGGCACGCCGTTCTACTAAATAAGGTCCTATACCATGATGAAGAGCGAATACATACTGCATTTGATAATTTCTCCAACTATAAGCAAATTTACTCAATATTCTTTACTATCCCAAACAACTGAGTTTTGTTGATATTCCAAGGAGGTGTTGATCCCATCCAACTTGGATTTTAGGGAGTTTATTGAAGTTTTTTTTTGTTTTGTACGCTATTTGGCGTTTTTTTTTCAATGTTATGTTCTGTTTTTATCCAAATGGCTGTAATTCCTCTTTTAATAAATTCATGTTAACATAATGCATTCAAACAGAACACTGAATTAATTTCTGACAGAAAATTCTTTTTTTATAAATGAGAAATGCGAGAAAATGCGATGAAATTGCAAAATCTTAAGGGAGAAAACCAAATTTGTTCATTTTACAGAGTCCAAACAAACGCAATAAATTTTAATCATTGCAGTAATCGTGTGACAATTTCAATTTTAAGCGTCTAGCGCTACGTAAGCCGGCTATTACACTATAAAAGTTCTTTATAAAAGATAATTTATAAAAGTTTTTGTAAGACTTCTTTCATAAAAGACATCTTACCATCAAAAGTTCATATATTACACTACGTAAAATATTTTATAAAAGTTTTTGAAATCTCAATGTTGTCGGTGTGTTGATACAATAGTTCGAAATGATATTGTTTTTACAGTATAGTTATGGTATGCGTATTATGCTCTAATTTTTGGATTAACCCGATTCACATTTGATACGACTTGCATTTGCAATCTTCACTATAGAAAAGCATTTTGGCGTGAATACGTCTTATGGCTGGGGGTAACCTCTATTCCGTTAGTATTCAAATTACTAGCATACTGCAGTTGTCCTACTAAAAAAAAACGAGTTTTTAATTCTCAGAAAATTGATCTGTAATTCGCAATTGAGTATTGCTGGTGCTTATAATACTTTTATTTGTACAAGTAAAATAATTCTATGCTCGGTTTGATACCAATAAAATTTGAATTAAATCTACCACGTTCATCGGTATGTCATCAATCTGCGCCGAATGGTACTATGCAATATCGCAAAAATGCGACAGTCATCCGACTTGACAAAATTGACTGCGAAACCCTTGCGTCTGAATCGACTCGACCGACCAATAATGTGAATATACAATCACGATTGCTCGGCAACTTGAGTTGTTGAGAAAAAAAAGACCTAGTGCAGAAGTCGACTCTGGCCTGATCGGAAATCCTTCGTGATCTTGTCACGCTCCTTCTGCGGCATATCACCATGCATCGAGCTCACTATGAAATTCGGCTCTCGAATTTTCTCCTTCAGCCAGTCAACCTTTCCTTTCGTGTTGTACAAAATCATGGCATGTGTGACAGTCAGCGCGTCATATTGATCGCAGAGTGTGTCGAACTTCCACTCCTCCACTCCCTTTTTAAGACCACGAAGAATTGATTAATGCGTTCCAGCGTTAATTCGTTACTGAAATAAAAAAGATTAAGATTAAGATAATTGTCGTTTTTTTACTTTTGCTTTCGATTATAATACTGAACTTTGAGCAGTAGATTGGACGCAGAGTTCAATGTTCTTTCATTCAGGCCCGTTTTCTCAATGTCTGCTTAAACGGCCAGTTAGCTATCCGGGACACTAAATTTAACCTTAGCGCATGCAACGCTCAAAATATGATAATGCAGTCCACAGCGTAGCTAATGCAGTAGAAAGTCAGCTGATTTTCTTGGGGGAATTCTGCCATCTATTCATTCATTTGAATGTGCAAACGTAAACAGTTCTAGCTGTCAAAATCTCAGCAGTCCACATCAGCTGTTTGGAATTATTGTCCGATAAATTCTTAACCGGAAGATGAGTGCCGTTTAGCGTTAACCTACTGGATAAGATTTAACCAGACATTGAGAAAACGGCCCTTACTCTTAAAAAATTTTCGATCCGTGGCGCCATTAAGAAGTTATAAGAATAATATAAAAAAAGGGCTCAAATTTTTGTGAAAATCGCGGGACAAAAGCTAAGCTCGCCTTCTGTGACCGTGAAAACTCAGTTAAATTTAGCAACTCTAGAAGAGAATGAAATTATTTCCAGATCTTTCCTTAATTTACCATATAAAAATTTTATTTTACTGGCCTATTATTTCATTAATCGGAATCAAAATATACTATATTATAAATTATAACGCATGCAATACTTATCGCACTCCATGGAACATCCATTTATATTTTCTTTTGATCTTTTGCAAGAAGACAAAGTAATATAATTCTGCCATTTAAATTTTAAGATCTTTTCTGTTCGCTACTCATAACCGCTTGACTAATTCACAATCATTATTTTTCATAATACTAAGAAATATACTTGGGCGGAATGAAAAGCAGATTCCTATAAAGTCGAGACATTTCGTAAAAGAGAAAAGTTTCTCTCGGCTCTTGTTAATGGCTGTCTTCAAATGAAAGGAGGGGCTTTTTCTTTCATGAGGAAAATATGAATATTTCCACGCCCTGCCATACTTAGCTGAGAATGCAGTCGGTAAAACAGTGCAATTTGTTAAAATGGTTTTGAAATGCTAGCTTCGTTCTTGCCGTGACAATGTTATATCTTTTAACATTTATGGAATTGGATTCTATTTTTTCGTATTACAAAAGCGACATACCTTGATTGTTGGAATGAAAATGACGAAAGATTAAAATGTTTAGAGCAAGTAACATGCTCTTTGCTTCCAAAGTCATTCGTTTTACTGATGGTTTATTTTCAGTTATATTTTATTGAGAGACGGGTTTAGATCTTCTTTATGGCGAAAAAGTATTCAAAGAATGAGTCAAGATCCACTAAACGCGGTCGTAGAGCCGCTAACGTCTATTATCAGAGATTCAAATTGTTGCATGAACATCTCACAAATTTAATTAAGTTTCTTCTAAACTTTAACGCAAAGCTTTTTTAATTTTTTTCCACTGTGGGCGGAAATATAACGTCTCTCCCGGATTGCTGTGGAAGGTGACTTAACCCAGCAAACAATATTTATATCCCGCGATAAGAATGTGTTTCCTCTTGGAAGATAAATTTATCGTCTGTGATATCGCGAAAGTTACCACCTTCGGGAAAGAATGGTTAACTGTAGGCGATACTTCTAGAAGAAATTTTGGAGGTGGGAGTCAACAAACGGCTTACAAGAAAAATCTAATTTTTATCGTTGTATTTCTCATTTTATTAAATTAATATTAATATTTTTTTTATCATAAATACTTTTGCGCTCTTGAATTATATTTTTTCTGATATTAGTAGGATTTGAACCAGTTTCCCACGTCGTTGTGAACCACGGCTCTGTCGAGCCGCCGTCACTGCAACAAAATTAAATTCCAAAGCTGAACCGATGATTGACTCATTTAATAATCTGTTGTCCGCTCGCAATAATTCAGTATCATCAATCAAGTTACGGCCGAGATTCAATCCGCTACCCAAATTCCGACTTTCACTTTAGTTTGATACGGTTCATATAGTTTGATATTTGGGCAAATCTTTAGGAAGAACCATCCACAATGTCTGCTACAATAATTTGTACACAAGGCAGTTCAGAAATGGTCGTTTCTTAATTTTTTGTCTCTTTGGACACACTACTATTCCAAAATTTTGGAGGAAAATCTTCGCACGGATAATCCAAAAGAAATCTCTGTGACAAAATAAAGCAAAACGTTCAAACTTTCTTTTTCGGCCCAACAACCGTCCATCGTCACCCACTATCCCCAAAATCGATCTCCCCTAAGTCTAATTACCATCGATCTCCCCTAAGTCTAATTACCACCTCCACTCCTTCAAATAAAATTAAAACGGTCCTTTAATCCATTCCGCTGCATATACCAACAAAAAGACCATCGTCGCCGGTTCTAATAAACCGGTGACAGGTCATCGATCCTGAATTTACCTATCCGAATCAATTCAACGACTTCCACGGTCATCGTAAACCTCAATCAGTCACCTGCCCAACTCCCCACAATTCACACAATCACATCAATCCTGTCTCCATGCAGCATACACTGCGTAGACGACACATTTCGTCTCTTGTTTCATACTTAGAGAGAGGATCGCATCTATGCAGCATAGTTAGGCGAAATACAGACTAACGACATTTTCAGCTCCGACTTCGACACGCAAAATAGACAAGCATACTTCGGTCCACACTTGGCCATGCCGCTGTCGCGACGAATTATTGTCTATATGCCTAACTGGAATGGTCATTAATAATTACCTTGTCGCGTTTGTTGAATGAGGTCTGGCATTGTCGTGGAGAAGAATCATGTTTTTCGCCTTTTCTTTTCCTTCGGAAAGACAATTTTTCCGAGCGTACAAGGTTACTCCCGTAACTAATCTCGAGTTCTTCGGCGATAAATTTTAGTTACTCGTATATTCGTCTATCCTATTCCAACAGCCTCAGGACTGCTTCAATGTTACCGACGGTCGCGCTTGTGTATTGGCGTTTTTCGTGGCTTGGATTATCTATTCGTTCTCGTCCTTCAGAAAATTCTTTATGCCATGCAAACACATGTGCTCCCGTGAAGGTATACTCTTTGTACTGTGCTTGTAATCTTTTTAAAATTTCTGGTGGTTTCACCCCTTTCTTGGCCAGAAACTTGATAATAATCCGTTGCTCCAAGGAAACCTGTACTTCTTTCTCGCTCATTTTCTCGTTCTATCCTAAAGAGCCCAGGTGACCTTAGGGTGCTTCTATCCCCTCCCTAACCGCCTAGGCTACCTGAAGACAAACCCCTCCAAGGTAATCGACCTCTATGGAGTTAAAAAAAATCAGTCCCGCTTATATTGGATCCACCCTCGCAGTTACTATAACCTCCAAGTTTGACAGCTGTTGCAAGCGTCTCCATTGAAAGTCGTAGAGTTACCAAAAACATAACTGTTGTTTTCTTATTCAAACTTCCATTCAAATCTAATTACCAAAGGGAAACATAAACCAACAACTCGCTGCACTTGTAATCCCAAATGGTCAGATTTCTATACTCAAATGAAAATTCCAACTTGCACATGAGCTAATCCTGTGTAATTCGCATTCAGTCGATGCCCTAAGCCAACATTAAATCACACTATTATTTAAGCTACGACACTACCTCGGATTTTCCTCTTTCAAACTGTAATTAGTGACTACAGTAGACAACGCTTAACATAGCTCGTTGTTAGTTAGTTCACTTCTTTGGTTCACGGATTATAATCAGCGCCATTTTTACGCTCGATACAGAATACCGAATGCCCATTATCGACGAAAGCTGAGAAAATTGATTGACACTTTTGACTTTAACAACAGGTTTTAATACCGGAGAATATTTGGGGATGCTTAAGTTCTCCCTTTTGACTTGGCTCATGACATTCTGTTGAATGCAAATCCATCATTAGTGTGCTCTGAAAGGATTAAACATTGAAGTTGAAAGGTGGAAAGTGAATTTCTGCAAAGTTTAGAAAATGGTGTAGAAAATATTTTCTACACACCATTTTAGACTCATGGGCAATTTGCACAAACGAAAATAATCAAATTATTCATAAACATGTCTGAAATAAATATTCAAGATCATTTTGTGAATGAGTTCAATTTGAAGTTACTAAAATGATGGAAATCAGTAATGACTTTACTTTTGGCCTTAACCCTAGTGGAGCGGAGAAGGTCAACAATTGTTGGCTCGCTCAGCGAATATTTCGTTACCATGTAACTTGTTTTTGGACGATTCATGTTGCCAGTGTACGCCTCTTGCCAATTTAGATGCATTTTGCGACAAGCCGGCAAAGGCTGTGGCTTATTCTTACGCTCTACTTAACAAGGGAAAGATACTAGCTGTGTTTTTTTTTTGTACAGTGCAGATCATTGATTAGCGTTCCATCAATAACAACTGCTCGGAGAGCAGGTGTTGTTAGTGTAACGCAATTGCAATTGTTATTCTGTTATAATCTGCACTGTACAAAAACATAAACATCCACAACTACGGCGGAATGCAAACTGGTAGGAACCAGTATTATTAGACACGAGATAGGCTGCACTGCAAAAATTTCGCAACGCTCCC
The DNA here is from genome assembly GCA_964017055.1 of Chloromyia formosa. NCBI lineage: Eukaryota > Metazoa > Arthropoda > Insecta > Diptera > Stratiomyidae > Chloromyia > Chloromyia formosa. The sequence continues at coordinate 155,842,579 of OZ024813.1, read as the reverse complement.
AACTTTTTTTTTCAATATACGAAATTACATCCGCAACCAAAAATTCATTTTTTTGCTTCCTAATGCTAGTTTCCACTAATCTCAGCGTATTCCAATTTCCCGTATACGATTTGCGAAAGCTACTCGTACTCTATGTTATTTCATAAAAATTTGTTGGAAAGAAATCTAATTCTGAATTGCTTCTCATTACAACGTACCAGCTCTGCCTGCGCTCCATAAAACGGATTATAGTCACTAAACTTTTGTATATTTGCTCTGGCGCCCCTTAACATTAAGCATACACTCGTCCAGATGTGAATCTGTTGGCTAGATATTCAGTGTCCTACATTGAGATTTGTGTTCTTTAAACTTCCCACTTGTAGGCTGATAAATAGCAGGTGAAAAGTCCTGCTCCGGAACGAAAAATGTGCAAGTGAATGTAGGCATGGCTATGGAAGGAAATAAGGCCGTACTACTCGTATGTGTATTGTATAAATAATTCAACCTAAAATCACAGATCCCCTGTGAAGCCTTTAAGCTAAGCGAACTTAGGATGTCACGTCCTGTTAATACCCATTTGTTCCCATATGGGTTAGGCTTGAAATATGCAAACTCTTTAGGAATTTGTCCACAGTGTTTCGTGTTCATTTTAGTTAGATTGGGAGGAGAATTTGTTTTGGTTTTTTACATGAACCCAGGGCAGATTTATTTCTGACACTGTAAACGCCGGGCGAGTAGAAAGAGAAGTGTAGGCGGGTTTGAGAAGCAATACGCCTTGGGGAAAAGTGCAGCATCATTCTAGTCATTAGAAAAAGCTGATAACACATTTTTTTAGATTCAAGAGATTCAATTAATATGTCATAGGTCTCAATCCAAAGAAGTACGATATTTATTTCCAAGTGGTGACAGGTGGTACTAGTCTTATTGGTACAGTTACGAGCGAATCTTGGAATCTATACCCGCCAAATTGTATTACTTTGCGGTTTAGTTGAATATGGTTGGTGAAGAAAATCACGAATGGATTTTAAAATTGCAATTGCAAGCCATTTTCAAACAGCCATCATCGACCCTTATGCTATCCGCCCAGACGTTATGATTCCATTAGGCATACGAAACTTGTCTTGACTCTATCGGTTTCTGAAAACCCAAAAAGAATAACCAAAACTCAACAGATACATCATAATGTTCTCAGTCAATTTCAATACCATTTCCAAACCATATGTTTTATAATCATATCCATTTGTCATAACAACGATGACATTTACATATGTAAAATTTCCTAATGCATATGAAAATCGGATGCAGCTGCTTCAGTTCCAAGCATAACACAATATGTACGTACTTGTCAAAACCACTTTGTTATTCCATTCGAGGATGCCAATCAGCCGCATATGAATTGTTTGCAGATTTTATTTCAACGGAATATCCTTTTTCACATATGCTACAAAAAGTGAACATACGACTTATATGGATGTTATCTTTCGTTCACGTTGCAACGGTACAAAACGTAAGTCCCTAAATCGTTCTATGGTAAATCCATGAAGGCGAATGTACCAGAATTTCAGTTTCCTGGAAAACCAACTGCGAGAGGAAAGTAGCTTTTCTATTGAACGGAGAAAATGGGAAAAGATAAAAACAGATAATCCGTAATGCACTATTTCAAAATCCTGTGTTGTTCTATTTAATTCGTATAGCACGGAATACTGCTGCCATGACTGATAAATAATACAGAATATTAGGTTTTCAATATTAAAAGGACTTAGTCTGTAAGGATGTTGTGGTGCCATTAAACCCATAAGAATTCCAATGCGCTTTCTGTCTTTGTAACATTTAGTAAATTTGGATTGGAGATTGGATTTGAAGTAAAATAGGAAGTCCGAAAAAGCTTGATTAGGGGAAAAAGCGTGTAGTTTTGAAATTTGGCACAATTGTTGGAGGCAGTCCCCTGAATATGTGCTCAAAAGTGATAGAGAGTCCGGAAGTGTAGGAGAGAGAGGGTCAAAAGTCCGTTTTCTCAGATTTCCTTGATTATTTTCAAGACTAAGGACTACAAAAAAATGTTCCTACATTTTTTTTTTTTTTTTTTTTAATTTTGGACCACCTTGTATGGAAAGTAGCCTTGATTTTCATTCGATTGGACTAATTTTTACAGGGGAGTATAGTAAAATGTTAAGCAGTCCTCCACCCGAATTCGACCAGCCTATTTTAATTCGGTAGGATGTTATTGACATGTTTGAAAATATTGAAAATGATTATGTTTTCAAGGGAAATAGGCATACCTTTGGTCAGACCTAACCTATTGCGGTAGCAACCAACAGGATCTCAATCAGAATATTTAACAAGTTTTTCATGTCGCTAACTGTATTTGTAAGGGAGTTATCGTGCCGTTCCTCCTTATGTGGAAATCAATATACCCTATATTATTTTATAGTCTAGAGTATAATATGCGATTTTATAGCCGAGGGTATGGTACATCGCTTTATAGTCAATTTGATGTACTTTCATTCGCCCATTTTTTTGTAGGCTCTTGAGTTTTCAGAATAATCAAGAAAAACTGAAAAAAGGGACCTTTCACCCCCTCTCCCCTACCCTTCCAGATCCTCTACGATCATAAAATTAATTTTAATCTGTCATGTGTCAGCTCCTCCAGCCCTCTGCTTAACAACATGCCTTAGTTCACTCAACCATGTCTCTGGTTACTTGGCAACGTCTAACTAATCTTTGAACTTAATCATAAGGATCTTATTATTTTCACGGTACTGAGTACATTCTAGTCTACAAGCTTTATCGGTAGTTTTTTAAGCTAGGATTTAAGTTTTAGCTACATAAATGTATGAATAAGAAGTTTTTAACCCGTTCTCCTCTTACGCCAGTTTCTAGTGGTCCCCGAAATAATTTGTTTGTTTATCAATACACGATAATCCATAAAGTTGCAAAAGGAGTGCTCAATCACTTACTGTAAATAACATTCATCGAATTGAGTTTTTTTTTAATAGAACCACGGCTATGTCGAGCCGCCGTCACAGCGACAAGAATTTTTTGTTTTCCATATTAACCAGGATGCGTTTGGCTTGATGGCACCAGTCCCGACTAGACCAGCGGAGGTCGTGGGTATTTGAGCCAAAGCACTCTGGTCCACGTTGAAACATGAAGTTACGAGGGAAGGAATAGAAGGAGGGGAGGGATGTGTCCATCCTTCGATACACGGAAGAACACAACTTGATAAAAAGAATTATTTAACATTATAACATATAACTATATTCGAAGGCAAAAGAAAATTAACGATAATTCAATAAACGAAAACATAAACTAATAATAAAAAAAAATTAGACTTCAAGCTCGGATCAGTTCAACTTATGATGAAATGATCACAAAGAAATTATGTATTAAAAATGGAAAGTAATAATTAATAAAAAAAGATTGGAAGGCGAATCGACATTTTTAGTTAGGACTTACAGTTGCATCCCATGATGAACGATCGCTCTCGATGGTGGCGTACTGATTGCTATTGAATAAATAAAATTGTTAACCGATAAAAATTAAAAAAAATGACATGCCAAAAATCCAGTTCATGTGCAGTTCAAATACCGTAACCGTAAGTCTGATTCACTCAATGAATTCCAACATTAACGTAGATTATAAAAGCAAGATATCACCCCTTTGTTCCATTTGACTCCAAACTTAGATTTAACTGAGCCCCGTTGTCTCAATGCCTGATTAAACTGCCAGTTAGCTATCCGGGCCACTAAATTTAATCGAAAGACTATTTTTGTACATTCTAACTCCGGAAATATTGAGTTCAATGATCTTTTTTTTGGTTTGATTTGTATAAGTTTTTTTCTTTTAAACCATCTGTGAATTTATTAAATTCGAGCAAGCATTAACGAAATTACAACCATTCAATGCTTCATTTTTGCCAAACCAAGATTCACCTAGTTAATGTGCCTTTATACAAAAACTACTGAAGCTTTTTCCATTTCTGTTTTTTTCTTTTTTTTTCTATGTGTAAAGGTAAGAATACCGAACATTTTTCCGTTTTGTTTTTCAGAACTACTTTTTTTTTTAAATATTTGTCGTGAAATTATTGGTGTCGGAAAATTTAACCCGTTTTCATAACCTTTGGAATTGTTTCCCGATTTTTTAATAGAAATTTTATAAATATAAGCCGTTAAAACCTTCAGATACTTTTCAACAACGGTTCATAAAAATTTGAGCCCCGTAGGATTGATAGATGCCATGAAAAGTATAAGTATTGAAGAGGAAAAAACGTCGTTTTTCAGGAGAGTACCCATAAAAATATTTTATGGATTTGTTCAATATTAGAGCAGCTAGTACAATTCAAGTCTGTCTGTCTGTACTGAGTTGTTCAGGAAAATAAAGAAAAAAAATTCTTATGTTTGGCCACGGCACAAAATTGAATTAATCATATAGCCATTTGGCACTGTTACCCAGATGCAGTTGATAAGCCTGACTTAGGCTCGTTTTCTCAATGTCTGGTTAAACTACCAGTTTGCTATCCGGGACACTAAATTAAACCTTAGCGTATGCATTGATCAAAATACGAATATAAAAATCAACTGATTTTCTTTCCGCTCCCCTTCGATCAAATGAATTTCTAGAACTCTGTTCTTTGTGACCAGTTTAATTGTCTCATTTGAATGTGCAAACGTAAACAGTTATAGCTGTCAAAATCTCAGCAGGCCGTATCACCAGTTTGGAATTATCTTCCGATAACTAACTGGAGGATGGGTGCCGTTTAGCGGTTATCTATAGGATAAACTTTAACCAGATATTGTGGAAAAGGCCCTTAGATATACACACTCATGAACGAGTTTATTTCTTGATAATATAATTGAAAATAAACTACATTACATACTTATTAGTAGAAATTTACTACCCACTCTAACTAAAAAGTTTCGCCGGCCGTGAGTGTAGAATTAAACTCTTTTTGCCTATATATGTACATATGTAGTACAAACAACATTTCATCCTTCGATTTTGTCGCTGTTTCCCAGGAAACTTATTGTATGTTTTTTCTTATCTCGAGCACGTGGTTCTTGTTGCTTTCTTTTTTACTTTCGCGTATCTTAGGCACAAAGGCTTTGATTTTACATCTTCCGCACAAATCAATTCTCGGAAATTTACAACAATACATAAAAGACAGTGTTTTCGCGTTCATATTTTTATTCTTACCCAAGTTTTCCCTCAAAATTTTAACATAATAGACATCCTTGAACTTTGATTATGTAAAAGTTGAGAAAAATGTGAAGACAGTTATGTGCACCCGAATGAACACTTCCATTGTAACGCTCGTGTAGGCGTTATTTAACGAAGCACCAAACAAGCTCAAAGCAGTAGATAAGAAAAGTTACTTACGACGCAAAGTTCTTTTCTTCAGAAATCTTCAATTCCAACAATGGTCCTGTATTCAGACAAACTTTACGTCACGTCTGAAATATGTATATGTACAAACGTTCTCGTATTGTGTTGCCTGTGCGGGTTTCATATGGTAACAATTGAACTGAATGTTTTCCGGGTGTTGTGTGGAGAAGCTATTTCAGTTACTAAAAAATATAAATACGTACCACTGATATATCACTCAATTTCAAGGCGCAAAAGAAGAAAGCCGTTCAGATTCCTTAGAAACTGAATTCATTGTGAAGGATCACGTTGTACGAATCACGTTTGGATGTAGATGTTATTTCAAAATTGGACGGCAATTGAACTGACAAATAAAATCCCAATTTTTATCCATGTCCTATAATTGCCAATGTCTCGCCGACGCTGGCCTCTGTGGCCAATTTCAAAACGAGAGTGGCCCAATTTCATCCCTTTATCTGTCAACTGACTGGTGTTTTTATTCGCATTTGTTTTGACAGCTCACGTCAGTGCACATTAATTTCGGTATGTGAATTCGTCTACGTCTCACGAATTCGTTGACTTTATAATTAGCGTCCCGCTGTGGTTTGTGGATTCAGCTGGCCGTTAGTGAATTGGAGAAACGATATATAAAAATAATTAATTTATGATTACAATATATTGGGGCGACCGGCAGCGCAGTGTGTTGAGGCATCAGTCTCATGTTTGACTACCGGCGTTTCGGGTTCGAATCCCGTCCACGACGACGTTCATGGCCATGGATGTGCAGGAGGTGTATGCTGGCAACTACATTCTATGAAACCAGTTTATGCTAACGAAACGTCAACTGGGCTACATGGAACAGTGGACGCGCTATGCCCACAAGGGGTTAGGGCAATATCTCAATCCCATCCCCGCCCCCCTCCCATTTGCAAAAAAATAAAATAAAACTATTTTAAGCGAATTACTATCCGGCAGCATGTGGTCACTTTGTTAATATTTGCATTAAAAACTAATGACTCGATAAACATAAAATGTAATCAATATTCTTAACTAAAGTACACACCCTCAACGCCACATTCCCCATTTTGCATTTATCTAAAGTGGCGTTTATTCATTTTATATCCTGCTTTACATAATGTTAAACGAAAATCTAACCTTTAATTTCAATATAGCATTTGACAATTTGAAAAGCAACGAGCTGGGTACACGAGTACGTTCTCCATGACATGTGAGATATATAGGTAGACATAAGCCATCCGCATTCAAATATATTCTGTCCAATTGACTGTCTCGATACTTTTCCTCTTTTTTTCATTTACAGAAGGTACATCTTTGGAATATAAAGGACCCAATCGTTACACTCAATACTACATAAAAAAAAGTTGATCTTTCATACAGTTGATTACACTTGATTGCCTTTCACCTTTTAAAAATCCCCCAAATTTAAGACATATTCTAAAGATTAACTCCGGACATCGCTTCGGTAAGAAATTTGAAAAAGATTCGTACAAGGTAGAGTGGTTCGGATCCGGTAAAATGTCAATAGCCATGTTTCTTTATTTGCAGAACAGAACAATTGCCACGCATTAAACAAGCTACATTGTCCCCGTTAATCCTGCATAAAAGTTTGTTGGAGATAATATCTTCCATAAGGAGGTTGGAATTTTCTAGCATTTCCGGCACCATGAATAAATTGTGAATTTGTGATATTACATGGAAATTACACAAAGAAAGTGATTCTACTGTTGGTAACTGTCTTTACCCCTCCAGGGGCATCGGAGCGTCAACTCAACATGCACCTCCTATCCAAGCCGCATTTTACTAACAAGCTTGGAGCGCGGTGGGAGTTCCGATAATACCTACATACATCTAGAAAACATGGGTTAAATTCCCGGTGCGTTTATCATGAAAAAAAAAAATTATTATTAACGCGCCGGTGATCAACCCCATGTTCTCTAGATGCAGCAGCGTGGAGTGGTGACCGAGACTACACGGCTACTGAGCGCGTTGATTGATTTAACTGCATTAATAAAATTTGTTGGATTGTGTTTTCACTGCATTTCACTGAATAAAATACTATTTTTTTCCTCTTGTCATTTGAGTTGAGATTTTAACGCTAATTAAACCAAAAAAGCAATTAACCAAAGAAACACTCAATTGCCGCCTAAATTTTTCTTTTACTGTTCTCTTCTGTATCGTTTTATTGGTGCTATTCTGCTCTGGTCACAATGAAACACTGCTAATGTGACTTTTTTTTAATATTAACAATCACGTTGATGTTGCGTTCTGCCTCAAAATTGGGGGATTAAAAATGAAGATGACTTGAGAGTTACTGCGGGTATTTGAACACGAAGACCAATCTCCGGAATTATTGTATTTTTCGGTTGACATCCGGGGTCAAGTGGACCATTGTATCAATATTTGGTTTTAGATGAAAATAAACGGTTTATGGTCACTGATTTTTATAGTACTGGAGGTGAATTGGGGCGAGAGTTATTTTGAAATAATATTTAAGGTTGAAGTTGAAGTCAAGTGGTATTTTTAGTAGTCACAATAATAATATTTCTTAATGTAAGGGGCACCGTGCACATAATAAAGCACACGACTAGTGGACGGGAAAGGTTCGAAATTTTTTAGACGAATTGTGACATGGGGAAGGGGTGTGCCTCAGATTGCGTGACGAGACATTTGGTGTATTCGGTTCGCCGGATCTGATTGAATCTTCATACAAATTTGCAGACCTGTCTTTAATGCAGGTCTTTTTTATTTCTGAAGATATCTTTACCAAATTTCAAATTATTATTATTCTATCAGTAGCAGGTAGCTGCAGGCTAGCTTGTTTTTTTATCTACCACTGCCATATTTCCAAATGGCGATTTCAATCCCAGATGAAACAAAGTGGCTCTCAGTCCGGCAACCACGCGCCGATGATAATTCTGAGACATTGAAAATGCCGGCGATGTGGTTAGCAAATAGTCAAACTAACATTCCAGTGTTTCTTATCTTCAAATGAAAACCAATCCCGATTCCGGTGGTTTCTCGAAGCTTAAAGTCCAAAACAACCCTCTGTAATGAATCATATTCAGGTCGTGCTGCTTCCTACAGATCGACTGCAGCACCTGATAAGTAGTGATCTATCGGTTTTACGAAGCGAGAGACCGAGGTCCCCACTACACCCGGACCCCGATGCGGACGGACGGAGGGTATCTAAGTCGGCCCCCAACCATTCCATCCTTATCGCCACATTTTCTTTATTCCTCATTTTTGCCTCACCTGTTTGTGTTGTCTATTCCACGCCTGTGAATTCTTTTAAAATGTACGGACAGGTCCACTAGCGGCGACAATCTCACGCCCATTTCCCGAACTGAGCTACAGCAAGCACAGGCCGCTGCTTAACTCATAGAGAGCCTTTTATTTTCTTCGCCACATGGCACTGCCGAACCTTCACGGTCTATTAAAGCTAAAGCTCTGCCACCACGAGCTTCTTTGGATGCCCACCAACCTGTCCATTACACTTTTCGTTATCTACAGCTCCTTCCACGGTATCAAATTACTGAAGCGGAATATTGCTCAGCAAGCGCACATAACCTAGTCCAAAGATTTTTTGACAACGAAATTCTCAAAATGATCTGCACTGGACCCAAGAATGGCGAAAATCCGGCAAGTTTTCCTGAAAGCTTTGATTGTTTCTGCCCACGAGTCAATATACGATTAATAAAAATGTTGGTTTCGTTGTGCTGATCTACACAACGCAGTGATCGTTCAGCGAATCAACGTGTCTGCATTGATACGCTATGTAAGACCCATCATTGAATATGGGGCTATCATTTGATGGAAAAGGCAATCGGACTCGCACCCTTCTGCCGTATCTCTTTATGTAAGTTAAAACTAAACATAAAGGAGGGGGAACATTCGAAAACCGCTTCACACTGGTAAAACCTCTCTGGCCAATCGAAATTGCTTATTTCAGGTCATTCTCGCATGATTATTGGCTTTGATCCATAGATATATGTATATTAAACAGATATGAAATAGGCACAGAGTGAGGGTAAAAATTTGAATATCGAGTTATGGCTGACATATCCGCGCCTGCGCAGAGAAACGCGCACAGCACGTATTAATATTTGGCCCAGGGGTCCGAGGAGCGAGGGGCCAAATGCTTCGCAAATGTCAAAATTGTGGCTGAGTGGCCGATGGCGTAACGACATTTACCGAACGTATGACGACCGCGTGCAAATGGGTAGCAGTGCGCATGCGTGGCTTGGTTCGAAAATAACCTGAAGCACAGAGTGGGGATAGTACTATTACCGATCTGTTCTATTTAAATCTATGCTCTGATCCCAATTGCCGTTTTTGGCGAGAGCGATGACGTGATCTCTCACCACATTCTCTGCAAGTGCGAGAAACTTACCGGCCAACGCTGGGAGTGTTTCGGTGGGACTTTTCTTGAAGCAAAGACAGTTGCTTCACTGAGACCTTTGCAGTTGAGCAGATTTTTGTTTTTCCTCAACCTCGACCGTCTACCTTAGGTCTTTTGGGCTACAGTGCAATATACAGTGAGGTCGCAGTGAGTGTGAGTCTTCGGCCCACTGCCCCTAATTTAATCTAATCTATGCTATGTAATCGGCCAGCTGTGCGTTGTCGACGACAGCTACAGACTGGTGTAGGTCAGTTCAGCGGAATCGCCATACAGCATACTTTCTGCGTATGCGTAGCGAATACTGCGGGATCATTCGGCGTGTCGGTTGTTCACAACAATATAAATGAGGATTAAAAAAATTCATCCTGGTGGTCTGGTCCAGTACACACATGATCCTTGCTATAAGTATCAGCGAGTCAGTTTGCAATGTGTGGTCTTGAACAAAAATAACAATTTTGGATGTTCTCGATTCCGCTAGGAACTCAAGATAAGCTATCTGTATCTTCCTGTTGTTAACATTATACCGTACTAAATTATTTATTCATGTAACTTAAAGATAACCCTTAGACACGTGGGTTATCTTTAAGTTCACAAAGATACAATGCTGAAAGTTTTAGTATCTTACCATCTTTAGCATTTAAGTTTGGCCATAAGGCGAGTTTCAGTTTGACAATCATTACTCAAGGTATCGGCCATATTTAGAAGACGTTAAGCCGTCGGTAACAAGAAAAGTTTTCTCTTTCCAAACTGGCAACGGTCCATGTTTCTTGTGCTGGAAATGTATTGTAAATTACCAATTTAAATTTGTAAATATGGATTTTAAATCGGATTAGAGAGATCAGGCGACAGGCTTTAAATGATTGATGTTAGTTCATTGCTGATTAATGTCGTGTGAACGAAAACGAATCAATCTAAATAAAATGATTAGCAACAAATTGAAAAAGTGTCGGCAATCAGCTCGTCACACCTCGAAAGTCCTTCAATGTTCCAAATCGAATTCAGGAAGATAAATTGGTCATTAACCTCGCATTCTTCACTCCCATTCATTCAGCATTTATATACGAGTATTCGAATACGTATACGAATGTTATCTACTGAAAAATGGTATTGTACGAGTACACTGTACCTTCAAATTGCTTTAAAGTCTGATACATAAAATCAAGAAAGTACACCTTTCACGCCGAAATCGATAGAACAGGATTCAACCTAATCGGAATTGTCAGCCAAATGGAAAGAATTTTCGTGTCAAGATGAAGGCATCGAGTTTCCTCTCATTTTTTTTGAGGTACCATTTCAATTAAAAGCAAACTTGTGCCAGCTCCCGATAGAGAATCCAAAAGATACCTAGTTGGCAGGTTTCCACGGCATTGTGGAGAAGGCATGGATTCAAATGGAGATGAGAAAAAAAAGGTGTTCTAAAAATGAACCTTTTCAGATAGATTTATGGACGGATGTTTTGTTGGTAAATAAGAAATGTAGGACGGGAACAGGACTGATGTTTGTGAAAGGATGGAGTGTAGAAGTTTCCTGTGAGAAATAGTTTACATTTTACATTAGGAGTTCTTGTAAGAATAGGCGGATATATATTCCTAGCCTGTAAGTGTGATTGATAAATTGATGTGTTTTTTATACCCTTCACGGATGTGATAGGGTAATAAAACGAAATTATTAAAATATGTCTTAGAAAACCCATCCAGTACCCATCCTGACTGCTTTATACTGAAATAGGCGTCTTGACTATAGAAAAAGCATATAAATACAAAATCCTAAAATACATTAATTTACACCATAATGAATTTCCATGCGAAAATGAAATCGGACTAATAACACGCAGACGTTTTCAGAAGGCACTTCAAGAACCAAGATTTGCAACAACAATTGCAATTATTAAGTTGGAATAAAATAATAATAATAATTTAAGCAAAAGCCACAAAATTTTCTTGTTGAAGAAGAGAGTAAAATAAAAAACTGAAAATTTGGCGCGGCGGGAATTTGAGCCCAGACCATGTGTTCACTAGCCCGGCGCGCTTCCGACACAGTTGCGCAGCTTGTGAAGAGAGCTGTTCCTTGTGCACGACATGTAGTGTACTTAAATTAAAAAAACTGAATATAAATTGACAATTCACACACACTACTCCTTTTTACGCATTCCACAGATTCTATGGTTTTACACCGTACTGCGCCATAAGATGTTTACACTTAAAAAAATATTTAAAAGCAAAATCAATCAAGGTGGATTTCATTTTATAGCGAGTTCTACCTCAGGTTGTTCTTTGTCAAAGAGCTTTAACAAAATTTAAAAGCATCTCTCTGACTCTAAGAAATATAAAAGCATCATATTATGCATTACATTAACATCGGCGCCGTGACCCGCCAGAAAACAAAATTCTCAAAGGCAGAACGACACCCTTTAAAGTCCTTAACTCAAGACGCAAAGGAGCAGTAAATTTTTTTCTGTAAGATGCATTCTACTTTGAAGTAAACAAGTCTCAAATTACAATAACACAAAGCGTTCAGAGATTGTCAGAAAGATGCCCAGCGGGATGTTTTCTCAAATGCCAGTTTAAACCTGTTGACGAAAATCATTCTCTATTTAATTTTTTATTTCAACAATTGTACAGATTTTTGCCGAAAAATGGCCTCATTCTTATAGCACAACTCTCTTGCGCTTGCAAGTTAATTCAAGCAGCTTAATATTCCAGTGAAAGGTAGACTAGCAATAAGTGTACATTAACAGCCATGGGAAATCCCTCTCTCCTCATACGGAGAGTTTGTTGGCTACAATTTTCGAAGGCTCCAAAAGCGCTCATCGTTCTCTGTTATATGGCATGGCCAAAAAGCATGACGACGGGTTCAAGTACGAGTATCTTCGTAATTCGTTATTCGCATTATCGCGCTTTTCACCGATCCTTCTGACATTAATGGATACTCTCATCAGACTGTTTTTATGGATGCTTTCATCAACGTTTGTTGGTTCTCATTTTAATGAGGTCCTTCTATAGTCGTTTCTATAAAATCGTTTTTGTTTTTCAGTGCCCATCACAGTTACAGAGAAGTGTGTGTCTTCCTAGTTGAAACTAGTGACGTGAGAGTGTGGGAATCATTTTCCACTTTACTGAATATTAAATGAGAAACCAACCGCTGAGCTAGTGCACTTAAAACAAAAGGACAATGTGCAATTAGGACAATTTTACACTATAGTACTCAGTGTCGTCGGAAAGACCAAATAACTGTTCTAATTATACATACCTGACCCATGCTACTTCATTTGAAAAGTATACCTTGGCTGAGTCAAGCCAGAAGTTTGTCATCCTTAGTTACTAACTATAAGCGACAGAAAGTGTCAGCTGAAAATGAAACATGTAGCTTGAGTTTTCGCCCTATACTATATAATGTACGTGAACCCTACGACGCTAACATTGACGTTCTTCATAGAAAACAGCTACACAGACTCTTGTGTGTGAAATAAATATAAAACTTTTCAATGACCACTAATTACTTCACAACTATCTCAAGATTAATTGGAAAAGTTTGCGGCGAACGGATAATGAGGGAAAGACTTAAATAAGGTCCACTCCATTATGGCTAGGAAAAGTCGTTAAGTGAAAACGCCTTCAATATTATTTGGCTCTTTTTTTACGTATCAATAAATATGAGTAATGCCGTCCAGTACAAACGAAAAGAAAATTTTCGAAGACTCTTAGGACGTTTAAAAGCTCTTTAGTTATGGCTCATTGCATTGGCCTAATTTGAGCAATGAACCGTGAAACTGAGTTTCTATTATGGTTGGTTCAATTTGGATAGAATTTTGTGGCATTCGTTGGTTAGAAATTGATGGATTGTTTCTTTTTTAAATTATTCATTTAATTGCGATATTGATTCCATTTGGCCCATTTATTGAGATCAACAGAGTTTGACAATTACTAACCTCATGCTAAACACTCGACGTCGTCGGGGCTTCGCCGTCTGGATCGTTGTCCTTCAATTATCTGCTATGCTAGGATTTACTCAAGAATTTAATATCATGTTATTTTTGAACATGTCTTCAGGTATCATTACAAACTGACACTCAGCGGTGGCTGAGTACAATAATGCCGAAATTTGAGAAACTAAGAACTCTCACCAGGCTGGAGTTTTTATGACGTAAACTGCAGGTGTGAAAAGTCAAAAAATTACTTCTGGGTCAAAAAATATTAAATAAGCGTTTGCAAAGGTAGATAAGTTGGGTTAATTTTTTTTTACATCGGCTGTAGGCATGTTCACATCAAATACAGCGGCAATCTCTCTCCAACTTACGGATACACAATACTTTTACCCACTTTTCTTACTGGTCAAAATTATAGACACAGGAACGCGGCATTGATAGGTCATCATCAAAATCATCCGGAGATTTGTGATGGTATTCGTGATGACTGAAGCAGAGAAAACGATGATGAGTTTGTAAGGTCAAATTTACCAGGAGCACCTGAAGCACGTCAAACATGCAGAAGTTGGTCAATTTTTATTTGGAATAGTGGGGTTACAAAAATGTCATTACCATTCTATGGTTTGAAAGTTCATAGTCTTAAAGTAGTTTGAAAATTCATTGATAATTTGTAGCATCATAAGCCGGCGGGCTCTACCACAGTCGCACACTGTGCATTTAAAGAGGGTGTCATCATGTGGGAGCTCCAAATCTCCTGCCTAATTAAACAGTACGTTCCTGGTTCCTTTTTAAGCTTCATAAGCCCGAGTGGGTGTAGGTGCACCCCCGACTTACATTTCTCAGGATATCCTCTGAAAATAATGTTTCTATCTCTAGATGATTTTTAAAAATATAAAATTAAATTTGTTTGACTAAGGTATTTGTTGTCCTTTGTATGTGCAAAAGTAGTTGGGGTGCATTTGCACCCCACTTGGGCTTTAATGTAAGTTTTTCAGGTCAGGCTTATGAAGGTTAAAAGTCATAACGTATAAAGTAAGGTCTATGGTATGGTACAGAGGACTGCCGTAAATAAAACAAATCACAGCACACTTATACCAGATATAGGTCCTTTGTGATACCCTAGTAAAAACATACTCCCAGTCGTCATCTCTACTTCTATTGCTTTGAACATGCTTTGAACGTGCTACTTCTTGACATTTTTCCTGAATAGACGGCAGCAAATACGATTATTCGACTCCATAACCCTGGTCAGTTGCTTAGATAAGACTCTGGACACGCTGCTATTCCGAACAACCCAAATATTCCGGTGACACCTGACTATACCTCCACCAAAACTGCATTTCACAAGCATTTTGCCATTCTGATAAAATCCTGGTGTTATTGAGAGGACAACGCGCTTCTGTTAACTAATGCAAGAGAAATGTACGTAGATGGCAAGACAAATGAAGGAATAGATATGAGAGTTATATGTGATGGATTTAACTAAAGTATGTTTTTAAGTCTCACTAAATATTGCAATGTTTTCCAGGCCAAAGTCACCGCGTTTTCTTTTTCAGAAATTTTTATGTTGGATTCTGAATCACATTAGTTTCGCAGGTAACTGTAGAGCAAACGAGTTCGCCAGTCAGGGTGCAACAGGCAATGATGCTGAGATTCGTCGGAACAATTATACACCAATCCAAACTAGCTCTAATGTTTGAAGTGATTGGCAGGACCAATTCCAGAAGGATAAATGGTAAAACTAAAAAGGGCGACACATCATATTTCCCTTGTAATGGGTACCGCAGAAGCAGCGATGATGACGAAAAGAGACTCGTTTTTTATCTTCTCTTCGCATGTTCTACTCTAGTAAAAGGATGAAAGACATCAATTGGACTTCTTCACTGAAGTGGGTGAATAAGCTTATGATGATGCTAGGAATCTCCCTCGTTTCATAGTAAGTTGTTGGATGCTGGTAACAGTCCATGTTTTGTTTGTTGATCATTGCATGCTTCACTCCAATAAACAATGTGTCCGTGCATACGAGACGCATACCACTTTAAGACCGGAAGTTTAATAAATGTGGATATACCCTTAGCTCTTCAGCTAACAAATAAAGTCGGCCCCTCTCCAAACTCGATTTCTAGATACGCCGCTCTATGTATTTACCAGTTCTATCTTATCGCAGGAGAAAATCCGCGAAACGTCACCTCCATGCTAGGACAAACGACTTTCCAGAAAAGGATACATTTCCACTGGCGTTTATATCATCATATCCCGCCGGAGAAACTATGAACTGGTAGTTTCGCATTTTTAATTGAAACCAACCGACTATTCTGTTGCCATTTGTACATAAAAACTAACTTTCGTTGTGATGTACTCATTGAATGTGAGGCGAGTTCGCTGAATGAAAATTGAGAACAGGATCTCTTATTAATGACGGAATAGGAACAGAACGGAAAACGTAACGAGAGACTTATATGCTTAGCGATTGAGTGTATCACAAGTAATTGGTGATTTGTGATACAATTGAGTAAATTGGGGAATCGGATACTACGACCAATTATACTGAGTAATGATGTGGTTAATGATGGTGTAATACGAAGTTGATTTGAGTGGTAACAATTGCGGAATTATTTATCGGATACTTTACGGGGAGCTCGGAGTCGGTATACATTTATATCGGAAAAATGTAATTTCTCGGTACTACATATTTCCTAGAAATTTTATTCTTTTTGCGGACTATGCAGATTTTCTTAATCTTTCTTAGGCGCATATTGTCTGAAGAATTGCTAATGGAGATCCTCCGTTCTCAAGGCTAATTGGAGTAGTACAAATATGGTACAGTGACAACGGTCTACAAGTCAATCTGGTCAATGTAGTTGTCGCTTCGTTCACAAGGAAAGATCGATGCGGTGTCCCACCATGTACAATTCTCTTGTGCTCCTGGCGGATTCCTCGAAATACCTCGGTGTTATCTTGGGTAAAAACTACTCTGGATGGGGCACCTGAAGCCACCGAGGTCCTCTGGATCTGCAGACAATTCATAGGGAAGGCCTAGGGAACCAGCTCTCGAATAGTTCTCTGGGTCTACAATGTGATCGTCAGACCCCTAATTGTTTTGTTGTTTTTTACTGATAGCTCCGAAACTTATGAGGTGCATGTTAGTAGCTGCACTTCCGAAAAGTAGATATGCTAGCGAAGCATCAACAAGGCATAAAAATGCTAGAGATGTTGACGCGCCCATGCCCCTGGACTGGATGGGTCAAAGCAATCAACACAAAACATTGCGGGAACCTTTAAAAGATTTTGTATTCCCATGGAGAGGCATCCACGGTCTTTTAAGCGAAAAATTTATGGGATTGGAATTTTTGCCAATGCATGCATTGAAGATTGTTGGAGTGGTAGAAATATTTCAATCTTCACAGGCAGTCGTGCTGCGGTCAAGGCTCTCAATTAGCCATTGCTTATGTCAAAAATCAATACTTAATTGCTTCAAAGCTCAGTACTTTTAGTAAAGTCACCAGTTGCCGGGTCCCTAGCTATGTGGTATCTTGGGTAACGAAATTGCCAACGAGTTGGATAGGATAACATCTGCAACCCCGTTTATTGGTCCAGATCACTTTTGTGACATCCTCCTACGCAGGGTTAAATAGCATATTTGACAACAGGAGCGAGTAGACACCGCCACGTACCTGGTATAGTTTCTCTGGCCTGAAGCAGTCTAAAGTGTTCATAACAGGTCCCTCACGCAAGCGTACCATGGATCTCATGAATCAGTGCAGAAACAAGGTTAAAATCATTTGCAAACTATTCACAGGGCATTCGACGCTGAGGTACCACACCTGTACAATATGGAAATTACCTACAACGCAAGCTGTCGCTTCGGCGAAAGTTATGATGAGACCTCCCAGCATATGATTGTCAACCTTAAATCTGCACAAGACAAAAGGTTTTTTATTTTTCTTTTTCCTTTTTTTGCCGACGAAGAAATTCAGGTAATGTTTCAATCGAAAAATTTTATCTCAACTATTGTATTCTCAAGGTTAGGAAGTCGTAAGAAACCTATTTTAATAATGAAATATATTACAAAGTACACCTTAAAAAAACCATGAAGTCTCCAACAAATGTTGAAAAGTATAAAAATTTAACTTTTCCGGAGAACTCTTTTTGTAAAAAACCATAAAAAGTCCCCGATCAGAAAATCCTCAAATGAAGAAAAATCTGTAGAAATCAGAAGGAAGGGTGCTCTTACCGCTTTTTTTTAACATTACGGTCAAGAGACTGCCCATGGATCTGGAGAATTTGGATATAAGGTGAGAGCCTCTGCCGATAATGTCTCTAGTTAGTTCCCGGGACCGTTTTGTGAGGTAACACACCATGCGCTATCTCTCTTGACCAACTGGACTAACCCCAGTAAGACCCATATAGTCCTATTTACAAGGAAACGTATCATTCTGCCAGTTGTGCCTCTGATTTTGGAGGAGGTAAGTCTTGTGTTCATGGAGAGTGCTAACTTTTATGGTTTCATACTGGATTGGAAGCTGAACTGGAGGTTGAACATCCAGAAGCCCACCAACAAACCTACTATTGCCCTTTATTTCTGTAGGAAGGCTAAAGGTAAAACTTGGGGTCTGAAACCCAAGGTAATGAACTGGTTCTATGTGGCGGTGCTGTGCCCTATATTGTTGCATGGAGTGGTGGTCTAGTGGAAAGCTCTACAGACGGCAGCTAATCTAAAAATGTTAGCCAAGGTACAGAAAACGGTTTGCCTGGTGATCAGCGAAAGCTCTACGTACAACAACAACGTACAACATCCACTACTATGGATATGTTGCTCAACTAATTACCGTTGGATATTCAGGGGAAGGTAATGGTGGTAAACTCAGCCATCAAACTAATACAGACTTACCAGTGGACAACTTTGGGTACCGGTCACTCAATGATCTTGAACGATGGAAATATTCCTGAGGCAATTCATTACACATCTCCCCTGATCCCACCACGGAGTCTGTAGAAGACGGGAGGTCCGTCTCTATCGCTGAAAATATAAACGTACGGTTCTTAGACTGCCAAAGGAGCCCGACCTTCACCTTTCTTTCCGGCTATCGGAATACTGTTGTGTCTTTCTGGCAGAAATTTTTACGATTAAAGAAGCAGTGATTTGGCTGAGTCTTCACGCAATCTCCATGACGAAAATCACTATCTTTATGTGGCAATTCATAAGTAGTAATCGAATAAGGGTTTTGCGCGTCGAAAATATATCGGAGTGCAGGGTGTGGCTAGCGAAGATGGGTGACTTTTTTGATAGTATGCTGTGCTTTATATCTTGCCACCATGGCATTGTTGGTAATTGCAGGGCTGGCGAGCTCGACCGGAGGCGAGCTACTGATGTGGCAAGGAAGGTTATTAGCAATAACACCATACCGATATCCCTGGTAAAATCTAGAATAAAGTCAGCTTCGGCCAGTGAATCCAACCTTAGATGGATTAATGGCGTTAGATGTTACAATGCCAAGCTTATCTGGCCTAAGATGAATATCAGCCGAACTGCTAAAATACTGTGGCTGACCAAATACCAGTACAGCGTGGTGGTCGGCTCGATTACTGGACACTGTCTTATCGGCGAACATTATTACTGTAGGAGCTGTGACGCAGAGGAAGAAAGTTTATCTCGTCTGCTCTGCTGCTCACACGATTGACGAAATTAACCCTTGGTAAACGCTTCTGTATCTTGGGGAACTGTCAAAGGTTAAGGTGAGACAACTCCTTCGTTTCGTGAGTAGTTTCCGCTGGTTCTAATATGCTGTTTGGTTTCCAAGGGAATCACAATGGACCTATATTTTGAGGTCTAAGGTGCTGTTACAGCAACCCTACTACCAAATAATAATGGTCATAATTTTGAACCAGAGCTTGTGTAATTTATGCAATTCGAATAAACTCACGAGATTTTTTGTTTATCAGTTAATTAAGGGTGATTCTATGAATGTATTGTAAATAAAAACTTCCACTTAACCCATATAAAGAACAAATACGTGTACTTCC
This sequence comes from Chloromyia formosa, assembly GCA_964017055.1. NCBI lineage: Eukaryota > Metazoa > Arthropoda > Insecta > Diptera > Stratiomyidae > Chloromyia > Chloromyia formosa. The sequence continues at coordinate 155,822,870 of OZ024813.1, read as the reverse complement.
TCTTATATTACGAGTATGTTTTTTTTTTCATATTTTTTCACAACGCTATCTACAACTGTTATTTCTGAACAGTCCATTCAACCGATCGACGAAAAACAAATTTTCTTCCATAAACGCGTAATTAATTATGCACTTCACTGAGTACCCATTGCATGAAAGAAGCATTTCTGCCTTTTCTGTTTTTCATTTAATAATTACGCAATTCAAATTGAAATTTCCAATCAACAGATAAAAAGTTCATTCAATATTCGCAAATAATGAAGTTGTTCGAGTTCGACCAAATTAAAATTATTTAATGAAAGAAATTCTGTTTTTCAGATTGCTAGGAAAATAAATTACAATATTTCACGGAATATTTATTGTATATTGTATTTCAATATTCTCGTATATATTTTAGTAGTTGATTATGTTGCTAAGGGTGTTTTTTAATCGAGATGGATTGAAATGCCTAGCTAATTTACGAGATTGGACTCATTTGTTGAAAAATTCATTCAAATATTGCATCCTGATCACAGTAAGAAGGAAATTTAAGTTAAAGGAGCTGTTATACTTCTATACGATCTACTGTAGGACTCAAGAACGCCCGACGATAACTTTATCAGCAAACTATTCGGAGCGGACAATGAAACGATGGAGTTGGACGACACTTACCTCATTCAAGTCATCCAGATCAATGAAGTAGTATGACCCAAGTTCTCTCCTTCTACTAGCGAGGCAAGGTCGGAGCCCGCCGGGAGCGTACTTCCAATTCTGTGCGGACCCCAATTAGAATGGGTAATTATTCATACTCGTTAGGCATCATATGACACATTTTTCAACTTCCTTAGTACCATGGAGTCCAGACATGTCGCTCTAGACTAAATAAAACGCATAGAAAAGATAACAAAACCGACCATGGCCACAGTGGGATTTGAACTCACAAACAGGTAAGAAAAATATCGTTTCAACGCCTTGACGCACTGAGCTACGAACGACTGAAACTCAAGAATTTCAAGTTAACAACATGTTGGGTATCCAATTATTGTGCTCATTCTGTCCTTACATTCCGAATCCACTTAAATTTTGGAATTGCTTATTTTGAACTAATCATTAGCTGTAACATTCTTATTATCGCAAATTAGAATCCTTTCTCCCCGAGCAAAAGCTCATTAGCGCAGTGTCCATTTTCACGACACAATAGATGTGTTTTCGTTACAGCATCGAGTCCTGTCCAACACTGAATTCTGCACTATACCATCCCCCGTGATATGAATGCCCTCTAACCTCAAATTGTCATCGCTACTGTATAAACATGGACTTCAAACACGTTGGCTCCAAAACACGCCTATCCCTCGTTCGTTATATAAATACTACGAAACGGATGTGAATACTCAAATAGTACTTCTATGACTTCTGGCTATACGCCCGTCAATCATACGGCGACATTATACACATACATTTCGGAGAGTTTCCACAATGTCAGCTTACGCTATTACCGCACTGAAGCATAAACGAGTGAAAGTTCCGAAAATACAAACATTTTCGTTACGGCTTCTGTCAAACACTGGATGACATTGTGTACACATTTCGAATACTAAAATTCTCTCGTTGAATGAATGAATTTCAGGTGATACACCGAACAACAAAAGAGTTTTCGTTTTTTTAAGTTAACAGTCATAGAGCGCTGCGTTTTAGTAATGAAACGTTTGAGCAGAAATTAAATTTATTATTTAAAAGACTCTCTTTCGGAATATACTCGTATAAGATATCCCTGCTACGTAGTTACAAACAGACGGAGTCACTTTATGCATTCATGGTGAAGAATTTTATTTGGTTAGCAACACTTCAGCTACAATGCAATACGGGCATTGTCCTTGCAGCTTTTCAACTCTATACTATATAAATTTAATTCTACGAGTCCTATCAGCAATCTTGCAAACTCCCTGGAAAAGAGTCAAGGTCAAAACATGGAAAACTTCCAAAGGACGAAAAACATTTTCCCTTATTCAAAGCCTGGCCAATGTCAACATTAATTCATAAGTTTCATTCAGCAAGTAAAACTTTCTAGCAACTTTTCTATAGGAGTACAAGAGTGAACACCTTTTTCCCCATGAAATATTCATTAACGTTGTCCTTGAACCGATAACGACAATTTCATCGTTATTCAGCCAACTGCAAAGATCTCCGCACGACAATATTTGTAACAATGTTTATTCACTTTACGTACGATGATGATATTTTAAATTAAATTGTAAAATGTTTAAGAGCGTTCCTTAGATGACGTTTACAGCAGATCAAACACTTACACATAGTATAGTAGACAAGATGCCCGGGCACCAGCAAGAGTTGAATCCTTTGCCAATGAAGGGAGCCCAGGAAGTCTACGTCGTTGTCATCTTGACGACTCGCATAAAGCCTGCCGCTTAATTACTGGAAAACTATCCACGTGGAATGTGGTAAGGAAGCAAGGTTTTCAGCACAGGAACTCGATGAACTTGCCTCTTGGGCTCATTTCCGTCCAAGATAGTCATAAATTGATGGAGCTAAGAGATTAGTTTCGTTCAAATGTGGCGAACTCTTGACCTTAATAGGCAGTAAAACTCGGTAAACACCTGCCTGGGGTTATAGCGCAGCATGTGTTGATGATGAATTTAATTAATTTGATTAAGGGAATTGAAATTTTCTTAAATAAGTTGACCTGGTATTTGCCTTACGGGTTCAGATGTCATTTTGTAATTTCGAAATGACACGGAAGTCAGCGGAGACAAAAGTCAAGGCTGACAGGGATATTTTAATGCAAATTGAAAATTCTTCGCTAACCTTGACAACGGGGAATTATCTCATTTTGACACAGTGAAACCTCAGCTAACGGACACCTCTATCTAGCAGACACTCCTCATTACGGATAATTTTTAGAACATAAATGAAATCAATGCATATAGAGCCCAGTTGTACACTGCAAATAAAATTTCGATATTTCGATGCTGTATGCGGTTCTTGAATGAACTGATTGATAAGGCACCTCTGGGTGGTAAATTTTACGTATGAGATTGATTAACCAGTGCAAAAAAAAATCATATCCGAGTTCAACTCCTGAAATACAGTCACAAAAGTGTCTTAAATTTTTCCAGAAGTTGATATTCTGCATAACCAATTCTCCATTTTTTCAGCATCGCGTAGACTCAGAAGTTATGACTGAATAGTCACGGGAGAAAGTTGAAATGCTCCGTCCAATGTCAACTATTCAATTAATGTTTTATTGAATATTTGTAAAATAATAATTTATGCTGAGTTTTACAGTAAAAAAAAACGATAACTTATTTGACAACAAATTTAATTATCTCGGATGCTTTTTGACTATCGTCACCCTCAGCGAGTATATTTAAACATATGTTTATATATTATAATTAACCAGCTTTGAGCAATCTGGGTGTTCTTTCTCCAAATTTTAAAGCGTGGCAGTGTATACACACGTTTTCCATCTTCTAAACTGAAACACTTGTCCACTTGTATCATGTTCGTGTTCGAGTTCGGGTTCAACAGTGTCTGGCCGGACTTAAATTGGATTTTACTACATGTTAAAACATTATGAAGTCGCTAACCATCTTACTTTCATGCAAATGAATGCCGCCCTCTTGGTTCGGTTAATCGGGGGTTTCCAGTATGTTATAATATTTTGCATTCTCGAACCACCTTATAGGGTACTTTCGGGAGACCGAAGTTCCTCCCCGTACTTGTGAAAAATTTCGTTTTCTGAAATGTCGCCGAGAGAAAGCATTTTTGTGTTCAAAATCGAATGTCAGCTTACCCTTGTCTTTCACTGTATACTCAAGTACATTAGTATGTATTTAGGTAGTACGTGTGTCCACCAATACATACACATGTATATCCAAATGTCTCTAGGAAATAAGAAATACCTAAATTTAAGGATCGTGACAGCATTTTCTCAAATTGACATTACATTCTTTTTCGCCATGTACCTGGGATGAACACGTGCGTCGCGTCGTGACCCTATTTTTTAGGCAGCTGTTTGATTTAGACCCTTCAAGCATTCTAATTTTAGAGAAACAACGTCAATTATAATGACAGAATACATGATAATGCTGTAAGGCTTGAAAGCATGCCTACTTCCTGTTTCCATGACAGAGAAAATATGTTCCTTTTTCCTTTTTTTATTTCAAAACAAGGGTGAAAATGAAATTAAAGTGTAATTTATTGAGAAGAATTTCCAGGAAAAATAAAAACCTATATGAAATACATAGATGTACTGGAACCACTTATTATCAAGCGAATCACGAAAACTTTTTTTTTCAATCGTCCCGATAAGGAAGTGCAAGGCAACCTTTGTCGACTTGACCTTCGAATTATGTTGGATGATTTAGGCTCTTCTTTCTTCTTCTTGTTTAATTTGGCATAATGTAGCGTAAGCAAACTCTGAATGGTAAATAGAAAGAGGTGTTAACACAATCGGTATAAAAGTTGTTTAAGCATGTAGAAAGAGGAATAAGGCAATCAAAGTGAAAAATCCTCTCCACCTTCCTGCAGGCTATGGGTGCAGGTGCAGCAGCTCACTCTTCAACGGAGCTGTAGCGGAGGAAGCCAAACAATTCAGAAAAATTTGTATTTCACTTATGAGGCCTCCCCTGAATAGGGGTTTGCAATGGGCCGACAACCCATCATTGTAAAAAGTACTCCATGTCAAAACTGACGCCTGCGCTAAATAACATCGGCAGTACTGGACACCCGTACTGCCGATGTTATTTAGTTTTAGGAAGAACTGAAAAACACCATCAAGGAAGTCGCAGAGAAGGTCGTGTCACAAAAAGCTCGGCAAGCGCAAAATGGCAGGTTCGAAGTAGTATGCCAAAAATCTTTAGACGCAAAGAACCAAGCTTACAGACAGTGTATCCAACAAAAAACTAGAGACCAGAGAGAAAAATATAACGCTGAGTTACGGCCATTATGAAATATGGAAAATAGTTAGACGTAAGAAAGGAAAATTTTTGAGGAGAAGTTGCCGAACATTAATATTAACCTAGTTACTAGAAACGAAGCTGGCAGACTGCAGCCATTCAAAATAAGCTACTATTACTAAACTATGATATATACGCCCGGTTGCTCTTTTACTCTGTAGCCGGAAATACAACGTTTCCCTTCCAAACGATACTATCTAATCTGTTTGATACCGGATACTAGGACTGGCTTCGACTCTCTTCAACCTATCACTGGAACACGCCATCTAGGCAATGAATGCGGACGCTAGTTGCACACTAACCGTCAAGTAGACGCAATTGATAGCGTACGCAGATTACATAAACATCATGTCCCGAAACCTGCTCGCCGCAGAAGAACTTCTGCATAATCTTGACACGTTGCAAAATAAAAAAAAAATCAAGTTATAATTTAAATAAATATTTAAATACCTAATAAATAATCTTTTTGGACTACGCATTAACGAGGACAAAAATAAAATAATGGTGCAATCAAGAAAAGGACACTAGCACAACTGAATATCAATGTCGGGGACTTCAGCATCGAAATCGTAGACTACTTCACATACCTGGACAGCAACATGTCAAAGGACGCCAGCCAAACTATTGAAATCAAGCGACGGATACAGCTAGGAAAATAGACTTTTTTCTTGGCCTTCCCAAAAATGAAATCCAATAATGGGCACAGAAATACGAAGCTCCGTACAAAACCTCCATACGATCTATGTTATGCTATGGCTGCGAAGTTTTTGCACTAACTCAAGCCTCCGATAACATGTTAAACACATTTGAACTCTTTCAGCCAATTTTCGGAGTAGTGTGCGACTTAAATGAATGACGAATCCGGTACAACCATGAGCTGTACAAATTGTTCGTCGAGCTGGAAGTTTCGAGAATTCTCGAACTTCACCGACTTCAATGGGCATGGCATGTATCACGAATGGACGATAACCGCACGCCTCAGAAAATATTGAAAGTATGCGTCAGTAGAGCAAGGCCACCTGGAAGACCGAGAGTTCGTTGGGAAGACTCAATTGATGCTGACGCCGATCAACTGTTGGGCTTCCAAAATCGGAGGACGGGGTCACATAACCGAGATAATTACTCAATTGCCCTAACCCCTTGTGGGGTATAGCGCGTCAACTGTTCCATGTGGCCAGGTGACGTTACGTTGGCATAAACTGGTTTCGGAGAATGCAGTTGCCAGCATGCACTTCCTGCACATCCATGGCCACGAACGTCGTTGTGGACGGGATTCGAACCGGAAACACCGGTAGTCAAACATACGACTGAAGCCTCAACACACTGCGCTACCAGTCGCCGGTCGGAAAGGGTAGTAAATATGAGCCTACCGAGAGATATGAAAGAGAGGCGGAGGTTGAATGGAGGTGTTGTCGATCAGTGAATTTAATAAAAAGACAACCTAATAATAATTTGTTATTTACATGAAGCAAATCCATTTCGTAATGCAAAAACTGCTTGATGTATATGCCAGCTAACGAAATATCAACTAGCCCTTTTGGAAGTCATTGACGTTGTATACCCCACAAGTTGTTTAAGACAAATCGTATCCCAAAACTGCATACTGCACTGCCGATGTTAAATATGTTTTTACTGTTCAGAGCACCAAAAAACTTCGTTTATTGGAACACTATCATCCGAAAATCGTCATCAGCAAACCATGGAGTATGAAGTGGTGATTATGGGAGTGTAGCGAGCAGGGTGTTGATACGTCAATATTGCTGAAACGTCATTATTGCTGGTACACACAAACGTATGCGTAGCGGCAATAGTGCGGTTTGTGCACGTGGCGATTGGGCAGCTCTTCGTGAAGGTGTAGCGGCATAACATGTCGGGAGCGGAAGCAGATATGACCACAATGTCGTACAAATGCGGCCACTCAACACCTTAACGTGTGGTAGACCGACGATTAATTATTTAATTTGCATGCCGTGCCGAACACTTCACCAACCGCGGAATCGCTGTTCTCGGGTACGGTGTTCGATGTTTGGGGTCGCCAAATACTATACACAGAAGATCTCTATATAACACAAATTGAGTCTAAAGGCACATACATACATTCTACAATACTTTCATTTAAATATTACACTCCGCGGAAATATTCTTTTAGTAAGAACCATACTGTACACCGATCCTTATCACGAACACATTAAGAGCAAAATAGGATTCCGCAGCCGAATTCCGACTGTCTCACACTTACACGACGAATAATTCTTTTTTGTACATCTGGAAGAACTGGCGGATATAGAAATTAGCCGGCTCGATCCATTTGCTAAAAGCTCCGACTAGTTTTGAGTACTATAGACACTACTGGTATTCCCTGGGGTAACACAATGGACCCAACTCCTGGTTTTATTGTGTCCTGGCATTCCACGGCAGCCCAAGTAATGTTGCTGTAAGAACTCTCCTTAAACACCCCCCGCCGGCGTCGACTTTTGGTATGATATACTCCTTGTGACAAGTCTAAAAACTTCTTAATTTATTTCCTTCGATCACCAAAAATTGAATCTGCTTACATGGATATATGTATTATGTCTATCAAAAACTCATAAAAGCATTTCTGCGTGTGAAATGCTTACACGCACAAAAAATAATCGAAAGAAAAAAAAATTCTGCAAATATCCTTCAGCCGCTTAGAGTCTCACCAAATTCTATTTTAATACAAGTATCTATGGCCGATGGTGGCTTCAATGGATCCAACTATTCGCTAAATTGGAAAGGTAAACGAAACTAAGAACGTGAGGCGAATGTTTGGGCATAACTCCACTTTCTTTCAGTATCAATGAAACACCACGACTGCTGAAACATGAAAAGAATAATTCCATATTTGTTGACATTTAATGATGCTTTTGGTATGGACGATACGATGCAGGTTTTTTTTTATTCCTAACATTATGGAATCTATATTTGTAATGCATAGCAGGTGTTTGTTGGAAAGTGTCCCATTAAATTTTTGAATACACGAGTCAAGCCAAGTTGATCTCAATATGCTCGAACAAAAACTGAATATGCAAATTTTTCTTGTCAGTAAAAAAAAAACTATACAAGCCAAACCCAGGTGCCCTTTATGGAAGCCCATGAAACTCTACAGTAGTCGTGTCGTCCTGAATTGATGACATTATTTCCGTTGAAAGTGAAGCTGAAATCGACATATATCCGTACACATTCAAATTCAACCATTATCCACATTGATAGCTTCATTCTAAAGGGACAATCCTTCTAAGGAAGCCAGTGCCATTGCCCACAATAAGCAGAGCGGAGAGGATTCATAACAAAGGTTGTGCTATGAATGGGAATACTTTCCTTTTGTATTTTGTTGACATTATTTGCGCTATCATATGGTGAGATTTCAATTCCAAGGATACGTTTTCTGTTTGTTTATTTATCATGAGGCAAAGTATGGCAATATTCAAGACAAGTTTTATTAAAAAAATGCAAATTGTGGCATTACCACGAATGCGAATGAATGGCTTTTGCCTCAGTGATTTAATTTGTTTTATAGGATGTAGGCTCACTCAGGCAGTATTGTTACACTAGGATTTATCATTAATGAGCTGAGCAGTATTAAGAGGGCTATATTTATTGCATCAAATCACCTACATCGTGTTCATTAAAACCAGTCCATTTGGCACCTGGTATATTTCAAAGAAGATAATCTTTGAAAATCATGTTCTATTCGAAAGCAAGCATCGAATCCAGTGAGCAAATCGGACCTCATTCTAACAACAATTTGGATTAGATTTGCGTTTCCGTTGTTGACGGTTGCTTTCGTCGGTGTTTATGTTTTGTTGAACTCGGTTGTATAAAAGCGCTTTTCACAAGAAGATACTGGCTCTTTATATTTCTAAAATCATCTTTAAACCCAAGTGAATAGGCCAAAATCTGGCATTTGCCATATTTAATATCGGTCGGTATTAGTATTCCACGAATTAGAACTAAATCTAAAATGGTCAAGTTAATGCTCCTTTTACTTTCACGGTATAAACTTGGTTGGTTATTTTTTTATTAGTGTAGAAACCTTATATTTGTACTATAGAAACCGTTGTATAAATACAGAGGCGGGAATATAGTGTCAAGTTGCGATTATTGAGGAATACCTCAAATTCTGAACAACTGTAATTTTATCGTACTTTATATTACTAAAAGTTCGCGGTCTCACTTTTTGTGGCGCGTTCTAGTTCGAGTCGATTTCCAGTGGTGACTATATGATAATGATAATTTCAATACAAAATAAATCAAATTTACCAAAACTTCGAGCGTATCCTTACTTAAACAATGGAGGGGCTATGCTATGAAGTCCATATGCAACTAGAGCGAGTGGTTGATTGTAGTATTGAGTTCTTCCAGAAGGCGCAATCATTTTGCAATGATTCGGTGAATACCTTCTGAGTTACTTCTGCTCCGACAAATAAAAATAAAACCCGTAAAACATGAAAGAAGTATTATAAATCGAAATTCCATATGCACGACACGAGAGCAAATTTTTAACCAGAGAAACTCACCTGTGTTTTGTCACGCATAAGCGCATCACTCAATATTTCAAGAATAAAGTGGAGTGGACCATCGCGATTCCAAGTCAAATTGGCTAACTCGCAGTGACGTGCACTCGTAGTAAGCAATTCCAAACTGCTTGACTTACCGAAATAAGCAATTCAATAATAAACTTTGCTTACACCAATACATATATCATCATTTCAGTCAATGTTTTTCTTTAAGCTGAAGAATACATATTCCTTTACACATTCAAATTCTGATCCGCGCCTTCTTTTGGTTAAAAAATATTCGTTCAATTACTTTAGATAATATTCAAACCTCCCACATTTTGCACACCATAGACACCAAACTTAGAATAGGAAAATGTGCCTAGATCTTTAGATGCATGTACCATGTGTGCATCCAAATACTAGAGACATGTTGATTCCAGAAAATGGGAATCTTGGATTTCGGTAGTACATTGGGCAACGATTTTTTTTTGTTTTGTTCGCAAATTTATATGAGACAAGTCAAGCACTGGTGCGAATGCTTTTGTGTGTGGGATAAAGCCCAATGATGCTTGTTAATGAAATGTTGCCAATGCAGGGAATGTTTATGGGAATTTGATTTTTCCAGTAGAGCTTTTGTTTTTGTTATGTAATGGATTTTCCGTTGCAATTTAAAAGAGGAAATCAGTGCAATCGGGTGATTTTGATTAAATTGTGATTTGAAGTTTTTTTGACCGTTTGTAGTGATTTAATTGATTTGATTTGTGATAAAAGTGGTAAGTTTTCTTTTCGCATTATGTCGGAGTATTGCTGCGCGACGGATTTCGTACTAAAAGCGGGATTTTCAACTCTTTCCTTTGCCAAGAAAAGAGAAATTATAGAATCGGATAGACCGAAGCCAGATCTCAGTTTAGAGTTTAAATTAAAAAATATTACGCGAAAATTCCATATCGAAACGTATGAAAAGTACATTTGGTTAACGGGAAGCTGTAAATTAAATAAGTTATTTTGCTGGCCGTGTCGTTTGTTCACGAATGAAAAATCTGTTTGGAATAAAGCTGGATTTAGTGATTTGAATAATTTTACGGGCTCAGCAGCAAAGCATTCAAGTTCCGAAAAACATCTTCAGTCGTTAATTAAATTAGATAATTTTGGTTCTCAGCGTATAGAGTTTATGCTTAGTAACCAGGTGGCAATATCTGTTAGTTTGCATAATGAAAAAGTTGAGCGTAATCGTAATATTTTGAAACGTTTAATCGATACTGTAATTTTTTTGGCAAAACAGGAGCTTCCTTTTCGCGGAAATAATGAAGACTCTTCTTCAAATAATCGTGGTAATTTTATCGAAACCGTAAATTTCTTGAGTTTGAACGATCCGATAATTGAGTCCCACATAGATTCTATAAAAGCAAATGCAGCGTTTTCGGGTTTGTCTAATAGAATCCAAAACGATCTTGTTTCCGCTGTAGCTAATGTGGTTCGAAATAAAATCAATTTGGAAATAAAGGAGGCTCCATTTGTAGCTGTAATGGTCGACGAAACGCCAGATGTTAGCGGTCGGGAACAATTAACGATGATTTTTAGATATACAATATCAAATGAGATTGAAGAAAGATTTATCGGATTTTTGGATGTAAGCGCTAATCTTACAGCTACAGCAATAAGCTCTCACATTTTAAAACAATTGCAAAATTTTAATATCGATAAGAAATTAATTGCACAATGTTACGATGGCACAGCAGTAATGAGTTCTCAAATTCGTGGAGCTCAGACTTTAATTCGGGAAAAACATAAATCGGCAATTTTCGTTCCATGTTACGCTCATTCACTAAATCTAGTATTGTCTAAAGCAGTTGAGTTTATTCCGGAAATTAAATTATTATTATCGCGCACATCAATAAAATCGCATCATTTTTTAATACATCCACTAAAAGGTCGGAACTTACCATCGGTTTCCAAAACGCGTTGGCATTATCATTCGCGTATTATTAACGTTATATTTGAACATAAGCATGAAATTTGTACAGTTTTTGAGACAATTTCGAATGGTTCTCAACACTGGGATGGCGATTCCTTGACTTTTTCCGATATATACTTACAAAAATTCGCAGAGTCAGATTTTCAATTATATCTGTTAATTTTTTCTGAAATTTTTTCGAAAACTGATATATTATTTAATATTATTCAGAGCAAAGTGGTAAACATTTCATATGCAAGCCAAAAAATTATTGAATTTGAAAATTGGCTTGAAAATGACTTTTCTAAAAAGTTTGATAATTTCTATTCGACAGTTACAGCAGAATATCAGCCACCACGTAAGAAATGTAGAAATGCGATAGATCCTTTACAAAATTTACGGCGGATATTTCGGGAGATTATAGATGTTATTCTCGGGCAAATTCGAGATCGATTCCATTCGTTTAAAGATCTTTCATTTTTAGAGTTGCTTGAACCGAATTATTTTTCTAAATTCAAGTCAAATTTTCCCGATAAAAATTTTGACTCACTTATTGAATATCACGGTCAATTTTTCGACAGAATAAAGTTGAAAAATGAGCTAAAAGTTATTTATTCTTCAGATGAGTTTAAAAACGCGAATCCTATTTTAGTAAAATTCTCGATTATTTTCAAAAACGGCCTTATGTCGCAAACGGTTTTAAGCAAGTTCATATTTTAGCAAAATTATTAACGTCAATTCCAGTCACAGTGGCAACTGCGGAAAGGTCATTTTCGACACTAAAGCGCGTTCACACATTTTTGAGAAATCGCCAATCCCAAGAACGACTTTCGGATCTTGCTTTAATTGCGGTTGAAAAGGATCTTCTTATACAAATGCGAAGAGAAAACGATTTTTTTGATAATGTGATTAAAGAGTTTTTACTTAAAGAACGGCGCATAGATTTGGAATACAAATAAATGGCAATGGCGAAAGAATATTTATTTATTTCAAATACCCCTGAATTTTTCTTAGTCTTAATTAACATAATATTTATTTATCATTTTTTTTTATTAGTAATATTTTATTTATTTTTTTTTTTTTGTATTCCGGATATATGTGCCAATATTTTATTTATATCTTTCCTGATTTCTTCTTTAAGGCTTAAAGCCGCTTGGTATAAATGTTTTTGTGACTGTCCATATTCTATTATACAGTCCATTTTTGTTTATGCTAAATTGGCTTTAGGGCGCCCAACTGCTTGACTATGAAAAATTTCCACTGCACGTCACTGCTAACTCGGTACCCACTGCCACACAAAAATTATTCGATGGACAAACCGACGGACGGATATTTTCCCGATTTTATACGGGTTTTGTTTTTACTGCAAATTCATGAAAACTTAAGTGGGCCACTCCAATTTAGTACATATCTGTGATTTTTGTTTGGCTTGATATGATATCCTTCATCTAATACTATGATATGTACTACAATAATTTCTACTAAAAATATGCACATACTATGAATGTTCCGAAAATTCCAAATTCCATTCTGATAACCATGACAAGATTTCCCTTAAAATAAATGTTAGAAGACATTTGAAAACTTGCCCGGAATTTAAATTAATAATATTTCCTCTCCAGTACAAAATACACGGAGAGTATAGCATTGTGACTATATTTAAATGCTATATCCCTTTCCGGGACAAGAACAATTTGTATTCCTCAGTGAGCAAATGCGTTGTTTGAAATATGAAATATTATGAATTTCGTTTCATTTGAAATGCAAAGACCAGGAATGGGTTCGTAAAAACGTGTAAGTTATTTCTCATTGGAGACAAGCATTATATTTCAGGCCATAACCAATATCCGAATGGGTATAAAAGTCGGAACTCAGAGGGCTGAATTCGTCCAGTTTTGAATTTCGAGCTTAGCACAAGTCCCTAAAATTCTCTCTCCTGATTTGCAAATATTTAAGTTATTTCAAAATTTCCTGATATTTGTGAAAGTAAAATTGCATTATCCGTTTCGGAACACAGTCATTTGTTGGGTAATCCTCGATCGCTATAATTTTTTTAATTTAATTTATTCACTAATAGGCGGGTTTGTTACAAAAAAAAATGCAATTTGATTTTACAAATATTTTAAAAATTCATGACACGTAATATAATTTGTCATATCGGGAAAATTATAAATTTATATTTGGTACTTTAAATAATTCTTTACAAATACATTTACTTTGGGAAGACCTTAAATAAATATATTTGCGAAAAATATTCCAAAGACTAAACGTAGCGGTCGCACGTCCAAAAATATAATCTATTACAAATTGATATTATGAAACAAAATGGGGTACGGCAACACTTTTTTTTTAAATCACGGCAAGTCTTGACGGAAGAAACTATTAATGGGTTATTATGGTTGTAATAGGAACGACTACTGGCGTTGAGGACGTTTGGCAGTTCTGGTCCGTTGATGGTGAACGGGTCACTCCGGTGCATAGAATTGGCTGCCGTGGGAGCGTCTATTATCGCTTGGCTCGCAGATTGCGAATCTTAAGTCATAATTGCAATAAAAAAATCCCCATGAGAACAGGGTTGTCATTCTGGATGGGCAACCCCAAACATTTTTCTTTTGCCTTTTTTGACTTCAGATTCGGAATCTCTCTATCTTTCAATTGCCCTAGCTCCTTCTGGGTCATAGCGCGTCAACTGTTCCATATGGCCCAGTTGACGTTTCGACGGCATAAACTGGTTTCAGAGAATCCAGTTACCAGCATGCACATCCATGGCCACGAACGTTGTCGTCGATGCGATTCGAACCCAAAATGCTGATAGTCAAACATAAGACTGATGCCTCAACACACTGTGCTACCAGTCGCCCCAAAGATTCGGAATCAGCGACCCAAAATTACCTTTTAGTTCGAACCAGCCCGATCGGACGAGTATTTCCCCATGAAAACAGGGTTGCCATTCTGGTTAGGCAACCCCGACTTTTCTTTTGTCTTTCTTGACTTCAGATTCGGAATCAGCGACCCAGAATTACCTTTTAGTTCGAACCAGCCCGACCGGACGAGAATTTCCCCATGAAAACGATTCGTATGGCCATATGGCGGCGACATTCTCACATGTGAACGTCAATTTGAGAATGTCTGAACACGTATGAGAAAATTCTCATGAAATTTGTTCTCATCATATTCTGATTAGAATAGCCGTGCGTATAAATAGGTAAAGGAACTGTTCTCATGGTTGACGCATTCCAAAAAGCATTCTCATGAGAATGTTTATCTACACCTAAACCCGTAAATCTGATACTTTGTGCCATACCAAATCCATGCAAAATGAAAACATCTGCGATCAAATGCAACAATATTTATGCACATACATTTTAAAACTATTTTTTCACGGAATAGAACACAACTTAATCGTAGAACTGGGTCATGTTCTTTCCTACGGAATACATTCCATATTATAATGGATACGATAAACAAGGATAGCACCAGTAAGCCGCCCTTTCTACATTTAAATAGCTACAACAATGACTTCCAGCCGAAAATCGGATTCAATATATTCCTCGCATATTTCCAATTTCACACATTCAGGAATCATATAAACTTTGTTTTTGCATTAGCCTTTTTAGAACAAAGAAAAACTGCAGGATACCATTACCCATAAAACTGCAAGAATGTACTCGTATGTACTAACGAAAAACACTGAGATTCAACACTGTCGAATATATGTGGAAACCTTCTCGAAATCTCCATATTTCCATCAAGAAATATATTTCCTTCGATACTGAACCGAAAGAGTCCCCTTTTACACGGGTCCTTCTAAGGACCCATTACAGTCGCCACCAAGGAAGTCACTAAACATACCTCGGCGATTGCTATATTCCTGCCATTATTTCTCCGTTGGGTGGCCGACAAATGCTGTGTATCTTATTATGATAGTGTTGCCAATTCTGCTAACATTAAACTTTCAATTCCTTTCAGGAGAATATGACTGTCAGGCAATAATCCGAAACGATGTTTGAAACTAAAACAATGGAAATATAACTGATATTAGTCGTGTTTTTTGCGTAACCGTGTACGGTCCCTGCCCTGGCTGCGCATAAAAACGCTCTAGGGTAGCATCCAGTTTAAATTCCGAATCGTGAAGTTGTCTACACTAACGTCAAGTGGTGCGCCTCATATGTGATGAAAATTATTTACAAATTTGGATGAAATATCAGTTTAATTATCGGATTGTTTATTTATTGCGACGGCGGAAACTTGACGTACCGCTCTAACTTAACAAATATCATTCAAACGAGTTATTTATCACGATCACGGCTACCGAGCGCGACAAGAAAAACTCGTAGCACTGTGAGAGTTCTGTGAGTACCCACAGTCAGATTTTGACCGCGCCTAGGTTTGAACTCCGGGCTCTAGATTAGTATCGTAGAGCGAAGACCGAACGACCACGGCCAACGAGCGCAATAAATACTATATAGTCCTTGGATTGTAAATCCTTGACTTTATATTAGATCTACAATGACAACCCTCTCGTCAGCACATTATCTTTACGGGAACATTTCACGAAAGTATAGATGGGGGCCAAAATCGGCTAAAGGAATCATTGATCCGGATATGCATGCTACTGGGATTTTCGATGCCAATTCGAACCTATAAATTTCCCTTCAGCCATAATTTACATGTCCTGAGTATCGACCATGAATATCAATTTCGCCCAACGAAATCATAAAACGGATACTGTGCTGACTCGAAATTGGCAAACAACCATGAAATCGAGATTTGAACGGACTCCCATATGCGCAACGGTTGAGGTAATGTTACTTGAGAACAATTGCAAGAACCGACGACGCTCCAGTTATACGACGCGACGGTGAGTTTCATCCTTTTTTTCGGTACATGTATTTTATGGCAGAATGTGAATCCTTTAGGTGGCTGAAAGGAGGAGGACATCAATGCGACTTATGTATATTCGGTATAGGCCAATTTCCTAATGCCCTCTTTTGGTGAAAACGCCAATTTGAATTTGAAATTACATCGAGTCTTCTACACGGGGTCCTGTTTTCAAATGCACCTGAGTTCGATTTTATGGTTCGTCGGAAAATTGAGGCACTCTTCTTATTCGGGATATATCAGGTGTGTTTTTTGAACATTTATCTGGTGCAGGTTAGGGTATCTCCATGCATTACAACAACAACTTAATTTGTGGAGTGAGGTGGCTAACCTGAACCCGATAGATTTTAAAATTGTACCTGGAGGTATGCTTCTCGTTAATTTGACAATTGGTGCAAAGTTCGGACGACCGTTTATTTATTTTCTCGTCACTCTACTATCTAACATTTAGGCGGTCATATTCATAATTGCTTGACACTACGGTCAATTTTGAAAACCAATCAGAATACTCTTGATTTGCATGACGACATTTAAAAGGTTGACCTGGATGGATAGCTGCCCTCAATCGCTTCTTTTGGTCCACGAGTTAACTTACCCTAAACGCCCCTATTGATACCGGCAATGTTTTGAAGCATATAACCGAAATAGGCATCTGGCATTTTCAGGTGTAGTGACATGTGATCTGATAGGGAATTTTAATTTAAATATAGATGAGTACCGGACAAATTCATTTCGTAGAGCGTGCAGTGTTGCGAAATGTAGAGCATTCGAATTGCGTAAAGGGGAAATTTAGAAGGTTTGGACATGGAAATAGTGTCTAAGTGCTTTACTTTGTAAAGAGGCATAGTGAATGCGCAATACATTTCAATCAAATCGGTAGTCGCAATCAAAGAGGTTAATTGAATTGGGAAGGAGGCTCCAGCATACAGGTTGTGATAGTAACTGGATTTTAGATTAGTTGGAAAGCATATTCAATAAATTCGTTATGGTTTTGAATAAGTTAGGACTGTATGTTGGAATTATCCGATGCACAGTGGAGTATTTGCAGCAAAAACTGGTTTGGTAAACTCCACTCAAATGAGTTTTTTCTAACATTTGACTAATGGTTACAGCATATCCCTTGTGGCGATCAGTAGCTCAGTGCGTAGAGGCATCAGCCTCATGTCTGACTACCGGCGTTTCAGGCTCAAAACCCGTCCGCAACAACGTTCGTGGCCATGGATGTTTGTGTTGTCTTCCCCCCTATGGTGCAGGGCATAATAATAAGCCACAGTATCTCCCGATTTTTCGTAGGTAGGCGGCTAAATATGGAAGTAGAAGGTGCATGCTGGCAACTGCATTCTCCGAAACAATTTTATGAAAACGGAACGTCAACTGGGCCACATGGAACACTTGACGCGTTATTCCCCACAAGGGGTTAGGGCAATTGAGTGGTATCATATCCCTTTTCCACATTCCTCCCACTCATCAACCTTTACGCGTGGCTTTACGCGGGGGCTCGGAACTTAGGCAAAGTCTCATTTGTATTAATTTGTACTTGCTAATTTGATTTCTTGAGCTAATCCCATAATTTTGTTTTCAGTTGATTTTCAGTACAGTTAAAAAAATGGGTATGGAAGATGGTTGTGTGCACTTTATTAAGAAAAATAATTAATCTTACTTACAGTTATGGAAATATATTTTTTTCCTGTTATTACTATTAACTACAAAAAATACGTATTTTTCTTTGAAGAAGAAAATAAACGCAACTGTTTCTTTACATGTTCTACGTTGTCCCGAGCATTCATTCCTTAATGAAAGTTCAGTTAAATGTTTCCATGAAATGGACACAAAAAAATTGGTTCGCTTTCTTCCAGCATTTGTTTTACCACGTGCTTGAACTTTTAGGTATTTTCATATTTTTGGTTCGTCCCAAATATTCATACAATTGGTCCGGGCACTTCCCGTTTTTCGATCTCATCCAAATTTGGTAAGTAGATTCCTTGGAAGTTATTTAGCACAGCCCACTGACGGCTTTTGGGATTTTCCATTTATCTAACGGTACGTTTTGTGTTTTCAAATGAGTAGCTTTCTGGCCTAAGTCATTTTTAACCTTCATAAGCCCGAGCGGGGTGCAGCTGCATCCCACACTAACATTTCTTAGGATTTCTTCTGGGAAAAAAAATCTATTAAATTTCCTCTGAGATATGTTTCTTAGATCTGCCTCTTATATCGTACAAAAAAGTTGAAATAAATTGCTACATACTGTAATGAGATATTTTTAATTTTGTTCGTTGTGGTACAGGTCATCTTGAAATTTTTGGTACAGTCAGTACTTGAATGTAAATTATACAAAAATCAGAATCGTTTGTAATAAGTGTGATAGTTATTTCTGTACCACGGGTATCACGGTTTCTGGATTTCAGTTTTATTCCTAGATAATTTTTCAAAATTAAATTAACCTTTTGTCTAAAATATTTGTTGTCATTTATATAATAGAAAAAAGTTGGGGTGCATTTACACCCCACTTGGTCTTCAACGTAATTTTTCGAGGTGGGTCCTATGAAGGTTAAGAAAGTACTCTTTTCTGAGCATTTCCCGTGTTCTGATTTCGACCAAATTTGGTACATAGCTTGCCTGATTCTGAACATCACCCGATGACTTTTTGGCGCTGCTATGGCATGAGGATAATAAGACCTTCTAGAGCATGAAATGAAATCCAGCAAATATGTGTATTTTCAGAATAGGAATAATGGGATCGACCACAGAATACGGTTAACGGCATATTGGGCCGTTTGGACAGGACAAAAGGACCTTCTTATGCAAGAAGAAAGATCTAGGACCTACTGGCATCGGATTGATTGATGAGTTTGCATTGTTGTGCATTTGAATGCCTAATTCTAAATTATAATTTTTATTTATACATATTTAAATCATATTCATCTTTTTCTTCTTTATTTTTTCTTTATTTTATAAATTATTAACAAAATACATTTGAATATTCCTCTAGTTGTTTATTAATGTATTTTTACATTATAAATTGCATTAAATAATTTTGGCCAGGTTTTTGTGACAAGTGCTTCACTGTGTGACGCCTAGCTGACAATGTTAGATTTCGGAATAATCAAGGTGCTGGAATACACATCCTTTCCGTTTAAATCGACCTCTGTCGGGGAAAGCTGTGGCATTATTCTTACACCTCACGCAACAGGGGAAAGGGAAAGAAATTCATTAGTATCAATGGATAGCCTGTGTGATAGATGGGCGAATTAGTCGATCTAAAATATGGCAAAGAAGTTGTCTCACTGTTAGATTAAGGTGGCCCTATTTCGGAGCCTGGGGCTTTTTTATTTGACCAGTAAGGCAGTTCCCGTAAATGGTACCAGAAAGCTGCTCGGTGGCCGTGGTCATTCGGTCACCGCTCTACGAAACTAATCTAGAGCTCAGAGTTCAAATCTCGGCGCGATCAAAAACTGCCTGTGAGTACTAATATAACTCTCACAGTGCTCCAAGCTTGTCAGTGTAAAGACGGCGCGGATAGGAGCTGCATGCTAGCAGCTGCACTCCGAAAAGTAGATATACTATCGAAACGTCAACAAGGTGTAGAAACGCTAGAGATTTTGACGCGCCCATGCCCTTGGAGGTGTCAAGGCAACTAGCAAGCCTTCATTAACTGTTACCTTAGTCGTGTGCATAGGTCATACTTTATGGAAAACGGATATCTGCATTGCACGACATATTATGGAATCGAATTTGGGTTGTTGGGTGCGCGTAGGACTAGTTGATGCACTATGACCCACTATAATTAATATATAATATAATTTTAACTAGTTTAACTGTAGCTTGGCTATCTTCTACTACTACTATGACTATTTTCAGCTGCTTTGATCAGAGCAGTTTTTTTTATCTAGAATAACCCCCAAGTACTTGGCTGTAACTACCCAGGAAGGGTTAACTTTTCTGCCTATTGACTTTATCTGGAGTGAAGATGGTTCTTGCAGCTCTCTAATCAGACGGACGTGCCCTGTGTAAACGACCCGAGATAGGAGGAGGATCATTTTCTCCTAGCATCACACATCCGGGGAAATGCACACTAATCAAAGACTTACCAGTGTCCTTGGCATCAGTGCGGTTTTTAGCCAAACTCCCATGTAGTCTCGTAGCATTGTTTGTACTGCCAACATTCTCACAAAACAACGAGTGACTTTTGGCAGACCTCATCTTGTTGTTATATTTCGAAAGTGAAATTTGATATGCCTCTCCCTAACCGGCTCTTTTTGCTCTGTTCAAGAGCCTTCAAGTGGTTTTCCTTAAGCAAGAGAGTTCAGAATTCACCCAGGTTACTCCCCTATTATCCTAGATGGTTTTCAGGGGACTGTTTGCTTCCTAGTAGGCGACTATTGCACTGGTAACACTGCTATCTTCTTTCCATTCTACAAGGTCACTATTGGTGAACTCTGAAAGACAGATGTAATTAATATAGGACGACGGAACCCCGAGGATTGCCTAATTTTCACTAGACACTGTTTTTTTTTAATAAACAAATATTTAGCCACATCACAACTGGGGTGGAACGGCCATAGCAAGATAACATGCTATATTAAAGCCCCTCTCGGTACCCAGGCAGATATACGCGTAGCGTCAAATGGGAAAGTTGAAAACGTAAGGTCAACGTTATTTACCGTATAGTCTAACTATGACGCGAAACAATAGAACCATCTACATTATTCTAATACCTGTATTATAAG
This sequence comes from Chloromyia formosa, assembly GCA_964017055.1. Taxonomy (NCBI): domain Eukaryota; kingdom Metazoa; phylum Arthropoda; class Insecta; order Diptera; family Stratiomyidae; genus Chloromyia; species Chloromyia formosa. The sequence continues at coordinate 155,801,833 of OZ024813.1, read as the reverse complement.
TATTACCAAACTCAAGATTCCTTACCATGATAAACTATGCATTCGAAATAATGCTGGGTGTTAAACCGTTTGAAGACATACCGAGTGCACCCTTCCTTCCATATAATACTCGTATACACCGTTTCAAATCGCAGCATCATTTCAGGGATCGGAAGAGCATCATCTAGAATTCTCATCATATTGGAAGAGCGAAGGCGAACTCATTGACAGTCATCGACATGTACATACATATGTCACTGGGAGCAAATGTAATTGTTTTCTGCTCATTACTGAAATGTGAATCATTTTCGAAATGTAGGTTACAGCACTAGAAGCACACAATACAACCTGTCTTTACCTTTTCAGATGAGTTCGTCTTTATTGGTTTCATACTTGCATTTTTCGACCTCAATCCTTTCCAGTTTCCATATGCAAAGTGTGAAATGTTTCCGTTGTATGCTACTGTGGTGTGCTATGAATATTTATTCCCCACTTGCATAAAAAGTGCTTTGGAACAAAAAGAATATACTTGGAACCTCTTCCTACGTTTCCATTTCCACTAAAATCTACTAGAAAAAAAAAACTATAAATAAACAGATAATTGTGTAATCGTAATGCCTGCTTCTTCCTTCCGTCCTTGTTAATTTATTATGAATCCTATCAATTTCTAGAACAAGCGACTTCGTACCCTAATACGAAAATCTAATTAACAATCTTCAAAACTATAGTCCTAAATGTTCCGGTCACGTTCGTCCCTAATCTGATTCGGCACGGACATTCAATTTACCACTTTTCCCCCGGAAAACTCAATTGGCGCTCTCTTAATAAAAGCCCATCCACTAATCCTTGACATCTTAGCGTTATTCTGGTCTCGTCCTGCGAATTGTTTGTATTTTACTTTACACTCTGCAGACCGACTGTATAAGACACCCGACAATAGGTATTTAGTTTCATTGTGGGAAGAACCTATGACCATAGCAAATTCTGTCACTAACAATAGATAAAATAATCTTTGTCTACAATTGAATAGAACACTAAGCCGATGGTTTATGTTCGAACGAAACTCTCTTTCGAGAAGGATGCCAATTTCAGTTGGGGACATAATTCTGCCCTGGCATAAGGGCGATGTAATTGTAGAAGAGTTACAAGCGGAAGGACGTCACTAGGTACAATGGGTGCAGGGTTAAAATAAGGCTCGGACGTGACATACGAAGCTAATAATGGACATTATGGCTATTTTAATGCCAAAGGATATACGAGTAGAATGTTGTTGGTCGGCTCAAACTTTGAAAAAGTTCGGACAATTGCGAATGGATCGTGCATTGGCAGTTAGATTTTATCAAATTAACCAAAATCAAAGCGATAAGAAATAAAATATATGATATATGTACATCGATAACGTAATCCTTGTTTTGATACTATTTAATGCTCCTCACGGCTAGCGCATTCTAAGTAGTGGTAGTGGTGGCGGATTTTATTTTACAATTTCACATTCATATAAACAGCCTTTATACTATCTGAATCTTCCTTATTTGTTCGGTAAATTGTGAAAATCATTCCTGCCATTTCGGCTCGTTGAACATAGAAACCAGAACAACACTCTGGCTGTTCCCAATGTCATGAAAAGGAGTCTCAATGGCACTATCTCTATATGTCACGACATACAAAGTTTTGCATCGTCACCCTCAGATATTTCTGTTCAGAATTGCGATGGTACAACGCCTCCCCATGGCTCCTTTTGTTCGAAATTAGGAGCAATATGCAAGGAAAATCATGCGGCTGTGATTGTTATCGCTGATTCTTATGACTAAATAATAGAGTATTATCCTTTCATATGTTGGCTCAAGCATCTATAGAGCAGACACCACGCATCTTAAGAGTACTCCGCCTTTCTTATACGAACTTCCCGTTACCACTTACCTTTGGCGTACTTTTCACTTCTTTTTGTATCAACATACAGTGGAGCCATTCAATCGACCGAAGAGAAGGCGAACAACTACAAAAGATGGTAATATGAGCCATTTTGATACACACTTATGGTTGCTGAGATTACACTTGAATCGATTTTTATAACCATATACACATACGTGGTTGGAAAAGATTTCTCGTAGGATTTACCATGATTGTATGGTGAAACAAATGTGGGTGGTTGATTTTTATAAGTTAAAACCCGAAGGTCTAGATTATTGAAACCCTAATCCTTGGGGTAATTCATCGAAGACAGGTTTGAGGTTTCACGTTTTCTTACTTCTTGAAATAAGGATTCATTGATTATATAACTTTATCCTTATTTTATGTTAAGTTAGGTTAAAGAGGCTGCCGTGAGTGACACAGCACACATAGGCCACCAAAGTGCCGGTTATTTTACTCCCACGGTATTCCTATTCCCCTGAAACTATTATATTCCTAACCCTAGTTTTTCCACACGAAAGGAAGAAATAGTCTCGTAGAAAGAACCTCCTCCTTGGGCGCGTCAACATCTCTAGCATTTCGATGCCTTGTTGACGTTTCGATAGCTTACCTACTTTTTGGAAGTGCAGTTGCTAGCATGCACTTCCTACTTTAAAGTAACGCCATCCCATCCAGCAGTGAAAGACATGTTCACAATCGACGGCTATGCCGCCAGAGCAGATTCAAGAAGTCGGATTGCAGCTGACTCTCAGTGAAAATGGTTATACGAGTATTTCTTTCAGTTATGGGGATGACATTCATTCCAGGTGAAAGATTCCGAGATAGCTAAAATCTGCGCCTGCGGTACACTGCAATGATCGTGTAGACGAAAGATAAGTTAAACTTCAGCGGCTTCGAAAAAATTACCGATTCTACTCCAGCATCTGTTTTGGAGCTGTCAGTATTTATATATTGGTGGAATCTTGGAGGGAGAGTTAACCAGTTTCTTACATGTTCCTTGAGGGAATTAGGGTCACAAAATTTTTATCAAACGCACTTAGGGGAGAGAAAATCCCCAAACAGGGTGTCAGGAAACTGCCGGATAAACGAACTTTTCTATGCAATTTTCAGTAAAAAATATTAAGGATCATTCTTAATCCTTTAGCTGCCACAGGTATTCGCATTATACATTGCTTAAAATGCAATATACAATTTTTTAAATAAAAAAATTGGATGAAATAGATAGATTGGATGAGTTTATTATTTAAACAGGACAAGTACATTTTTGCATAGAAAAAGTTAAGAAAAAGGTAATAAAAAATATCTTTTTTGGAGCAAAACAAAAATTTTAATTTTTGAAAATGTTTAATAGTTAAAGCATTTGTTTGATTTTTACCAAGAAAATTTTATATTTTAGAGCAACATATTGGCTGCGTTAGTTATTTAATTTTAGTGTTCTAGTTAGCGTAGTTTCCAAGATATTGAATTTATAGTTTTGCGAGGCGGGGCATTTTTAATAAAAATGTAAGTGCCTGTGGCAGCTATAGGGTAAAGAATTCGAAAAAGTATTCCTCAATATCGTTTACTGGTAATTGTATGGAGCGTGGCAGTTCATTTATCCGGCAGTTTCCAGACACCCTGTATATGCAGTGAGACTGAAATTATTCAAAATAGCTGAGTGGCCACGCCACTGACCGGTTTCACCAAGATGCAATGGCTGCGTTCCTAAAACGCCAGCGCTGAGTTAGCACTAAGAAACGATTAATGCTGTATGGCAATTCGTCGTAGAAACGCTGCGCTGAGCTAAGCGCTTGCACTTTTAGTCAGCAGAAAATTGTCTCGCGTTTCCGGCTCAGCGCAATATTTGACATTTGCGACAATTTTCAAACTTCGATTTTAACTCGGTTGTGTTGTGTATGGTCGATGGTCGTGTTTTAAACGTAATTGTTAATCCTTATTGTGGGAATGAAAGTTGTTACCATATCTTGTGTTTCTGGGACTCATCAAAGCGAGAAATTTCGAGTTTTCTGTCAAATGCCAAACTGAAAATAACATTTGACAAATGGGACAGACGATAAGTCGTTTCTAAAACGCGAAAATAATCATAATGTGCTGGTTAGCAACTGTGAAGTGCTGACACAGCGATTTTTTTTAGGAATTGTAATAGGCGGTTTGGTGGGCATCCGAAGATGCCCGTGGGGACGGAGCCTAAGGTAGCATAGTGACCGTGAAGGTCGGGCCGAGCCATCTGGCGAAGAAAAAGGCCCCTCAATGAAATAAGCTGCAGCCTATGCTTGCTGTAGCTTAGTTCGGGAGACGTGGGCGGGGTTTTCGCCGCTCATTGCCCCTGTCCTTTACGTATTAACAAAAATTCATAGGCCTGGGGAAGACAACACAAACTGGGGAGGTGAAGATGGGGAATGAAAAAAAAATAGTCGATAAGGATGGAATGGTTGGCGGACGGATCAGACGCCCACGTGGTCGAATCGGGGTCCGGGTTTAATGGGCCCTCGGCCTCTGGTCTCGTACCACCAACAGATCACTACTCATCAGGTGCTGCTTCGATCTGCCGGTGGGAGCAGCACTACCAGACCATAATATGGTTCATTACAGGTGGTTCATTACAAATGTGTTCATCTCAATACCATAGGGTTAAGAGCGCCTTCAGTAAAAATCCAGAACATTGGCCTCATCACCCCAATTTATAGACACCTTCGTTTTCTAGATTTAATTTCATGTCCAAAAGTGAACTTTTGTCAACACCAATCGTTCAATTCAATTCGTTTTCAACTCCACTTCCGTCCCAAGCTTTCTCGACACACGCCCCATAGACGTTGTGACGTCAAAAAAGAAGAAATCTGAATGAAGGACCGAACCCGGGACCCTTTGGGTGTGGAAGTCTCATTGACCAACTGATCAGCCACTGAGCTTTTCTAAACACATTGTACACATTACATGATGTATAGGCTCGCTCGACATTCGCTCTTAATGTTGAACGAAATGTCATATCCCACATAAATATGTTTTATGATTATACATATTTCCTCACATAGCCAAATATGTATGTAATCGAAATGTTTATGGTATTTACACTTGGTGGATCAAAAACTCAATGTTAAATTTATCCCATCCATATTAAAAATATTCCATTCGATCCTGCAATGCAGACGGTGGGCAATCGATCTGCACCGAATTTTCCGCCTTGCCAACAGTTGTAGTCAAGTACACAGCGGGTGCTGACTGTCGCACCGCCGCAAGGCTGATTAAGAAGAAAACAAGCTAGCCGCTACGCGTGAAGGGTATCATACCTTCGTTGTGTCTTATCGTACATTTGCCACTTTGAAATTAGTAGTAAAACTTGTTCCGATTTCACCTGTTCCTATGAGAGGTATACGAAATAGTGGGCCGATTTCAACCAAATTTAGGAACGTGGCTTAGCAGTCATAATTGAATAATATGCAATTTCGTAAAGATATCTTCAGAAATAAAAAAGTTTTTAAAACAATAACTTGCTTTTGGAACGGTCGTTCCTATGACAGCTATATGATAGAGTAGTCCGATTTCCGAGCGTGCGATAGAAAGAAGGCTTCGCACAAAATTTCAGCTCGATAGCTTTAAAACTGAGGGACTAGTTTGCAATGAAACTGACGGACAGATGGACAAAGCTTAATCGACTCATCTCATCATACTGACCAAGAATATATAGTATATACAATAGTTTATATGGTCGCAGATGCTTCCTTCTGTGGGCTGCAAACTTCATGACAAAGTTGATCACATTCGTGAAGGGTATAAAAAGTTGCAAAATCCGTCTGCAATCGAACCTGTGACCAACTACTCACTAGTCGAACTCGCTAGCCACTAAGCCAAGAAGTACCTGTTAAATACTTTTCGCTTTGTGCAACATTTCTAGCTTACATTTTGTGTTCCCACATATCCATGAGCCCATATTTTTCCCCAAAAAGAGAAAAGTTCCTGTATCATTTCCCATGACTTTCTGATAAAAAGCGTAATTGATGCATAATGCTCTGTAGCGAATATAACCAGTTCATCCAACAAACTCACCTTTTTGGGTAACTGCTGAAATAAAATAGCACCGACAAGAAACAAAAAAAAAACACGCATTTCAATTTTGTATCCAACTCGATCTTATTAATGTTATATTTAGTACTACATATTATTAATCATATTTATAAATTATTTTCTTATCTATAACGGTTATATTTTTAAAGTTCACCTTTTGGTTCATATTTCACCGATTATATCAGTGATTACAAATTTCATTTCTTTTCTTTTTACACTTTTGATCCTTTTTTTAGAAAAAGGGAAACTTATCGTGTAAGTCAATTTGATTTAAAGCATTGATTTATTATTTTATTTTCATTAGATTCGGTTTTTTACCACCTAACAATTAGCTTATTTTCTTAAATTAGCAATAAGTTGATGTCTAGTATATTACATTTATAATGTCGTAATGTATACAACTCCCTTTCTAAGTTCCAAGAAAAAATAGAAATAATTCTATAAGGCGATTTAGGATAAATTCAAAATTTGCATTGTTTAGGCTCGATGTCCGTTTAAACCATGTTTGTGATTTAATTTACGATTTAATGTGCAAACGATAATGACATTTTTGTCTGTTTCCCTCAAGTGCGTTCCTTTCGCGGCTTTACCGGATTTAGTTTAGTTTGAACGAGAGAGCATTTATACCAGATAAATTATCGGGGTATAACATAAATTCTTATTAGCTTATGTTGTTGTTTTACAGCGTCTTTTAACTCTAACCTATATTGGCTAAAAGCCGCAAAATTCGAGCACCTTTTTCCTTTTTCGCGATAAATTAAAAGGGGATCAATTTACCGAAAAAATTTCAGAATTTGTGCTTGAAAACTACGCAAAATTTTAATGTTTGCTGTATGTGGGAACGACGAAATCTGCCCTAAGTGAAAATAGAGTAAGCGGCTTTATAGAACAAACATATTTAGAAATAACATTTAATATTGAGCCTGTTACACAGCTGGGGTCATGAATCTTTCTCAATTTGTCAAGTATATACAAAATGTGTTTAATACCAATTTTATATAAAAGCATTATAAATTAGAGTCCAGAATAAATAACTAGTGCAAAGGGAGTACGTAAGCTGATGATCGATCAATGTTTTCATAAAATTTATAAACAACTGTGAACGAAGAATAATAATTCGCTGCTTATTTTTTAATGGTCATTTCTGATAAATGGTATTGTGTATTAAACTATGTACAATTTCAACGTTAATACTTCCCAAAACTCAGAGGAAAAAATTGTTTCAAATTGGACTACTAAAAGCGATTGTAATAATAATAAAGTTACTTCCCAATAAAAAACGAATAAATCAAAGGAAACACTGACGCCTAATGTTAAAAGTCGCTTTTACGTATAAACATTAGGAGCATTCACATAGATGCCTCCCCACAAAAAAAGAAGATACTCAAATACGTCAATGCGGAGACTTCACAACAATGGTCCCTATGGTGCTATTCCGAACCGAATTCAAAATGAATGTACCCAAATCACCGTACCTGCCCAAGTTCTTCCAAAGGAATATATTAAATCAGCACCGTTACAAAAAAAACATAGCCACTTGTCATCATATTACAAAGAGAGGGCGTAACTTGCACTGTCGCCAATGGCTACTAAATTTTCGTGTCAAACTACTACATGTAAAATTTGTTAAACCTACAAAATTCTTTAATTGTCAATGTGACGTCATAATTATAACGTCCGGAGCCGAGTTTCGAATATCGATAAATGCCCGGGATTCTTCCATTTTTTGTTTGCCACCCTTACCGCCCGTCGATGGGGTTTGATGCTGTTTGTGCTGTTGTAAATGCTGCTGGTGTTGATGATGATGATGGCAAATTTCGTAGGGTTTCGACGGAATTTCGGTATGACTCAGATCTTCCATTTCAATTGTCGTTGGTGCAGTATGGGATTTTTCCTTGCTGGCACTGAATTTCTGGGCCTTAATGGATTGACTCGTCGATGTGGGTGGCGTATCGTAACCGAATGTAGAGAAACGTAAACCTGATTGATGCGGTGAAACCGTATTGGATTTTTGCCGTTGAACGGGCTGAAACAATGATTCCCTGCAGACAAAGCAGAATGCTCAATGAAGATTCATTAATTTCATAGAAATTTTAATTAATATAAGTGAAACAGAGATCAAAGATGAAATTTGAAAATGTCCCTTTGTGTTTTCATTTTACTAGGAAAACAATGCAGATAATTTAATTTGATGAGTGATAGGGATTCAAAAAAGATTTCAGACAATTTCTATCATCATCATTATTCAAGGATCTACTTTTATGAGATGTAGTACAGTTTCCATACATACCGCGTTTGACAGCCCGTTTCACAAGTTCGACTTTGATCCATGATGGGTGTGTCGTCTCCTAAACTAGTCTGTACAACCATATCGTGTTGTTGCCTTAAGATAGTATCACTCTTCGTGTCCGATCTACTATTCTGTACAGCGATGGGAATAGCTTCCCGATAGTATCTATTTGAAACATCATCTAAAATTTGCAAGGAGCTTTGTGACCTCTTGTCCCTATGAATGAAAAAAAGTGCACATAAAAATCAGTTGAAGAAACAAAATTATAAACGAAAATACAGACGACTGTCATACTTACTTTGGAGTAAGTTGGTTAATTTTACATAGATTCTCGCGTGATCGCTTGGCAGAAGCCCTGCCCATTTCATCCAATTTACTTTCCTTGGATTGACGTATATGTTCCTGGAAAGATAAAAATAAATCAACATTTTAGTGAACTTATCTAAAAAAATCCAAAAAAAAAGTCTTAATAGTCGACTTTTATTCGTCGTATGATTATTTCCAAACATTACAATACAGGTGAACAATTCCCAGTAACATTTTGCTACCATCTAAGGAAGTACGTATTTCGGGATGTTATAAACCAACAAAGAAAGGAATCACCACAATCGAACATCGTCGTGGACTGGATGGGAACCCGAAACGCCGGTAGCCAGATATGAGATGGATGTCTCTATTCACTGAGCCCAAATTAATGCATTCGCAGCTGAGTCGATTGAAGATCGGCGAGAAAAGCACTTATCATCTATCTCGTGGAGCTCGACACTCTACCCTTTGAGCTACAACCGCAAACGTAGCTGCTCCTGTAAAACGGTCACGGAAATCAAATGCGCTCTTATACTTCGTACTCCATCTACCGATTCGCAAGGGAGGAGGACTTTTCTTGCCATTAAACAATGTTCCTACTTTGGTGCTAATCCCGTCCAATTATTAAAGATGTTTGTACCTGGTTTCGTCTTCAATTTGAATCCTCGCACAATAATTCCAATGAATAGCCTTTCGGGTGTGGCTTGACGCTCATTTCTTAATAGAGATTACAGATCTTAGGATTGCTCTCCCGTTTTAGTTTTGTTGGTTGGCATATGGCTTACATCCGTTCCTTAATTTAGTGTGAGCTTTTTAAGATTCTTGCACCAAGAAGAAACTGTTTATCAACAGCAACTATCCGTGTCAGATTACTGAACGACTAAAAACGAGCATGTCGTCAGTTCTTAAGGTGCCTTTTGCTAGACACACGATCGTTGCATATTGCTTGCGATTAGCGATCAATCTTCTTGCGTGAGATGCGGAAAGGCAGTGTCCTGTCGTAGACCTACCGTCGCTCACAGCCTATTTCTTTTGAGTTTGAACAACATCCTGCCCTTGCTCAGATCAAGTGATGGCCACAAGGGCCAAGGGGGGGGGGGATTTGTTGGCGGATAGTTTATAGAGCCCTCTTAGATCTTGATGGTGACACAATCCCAGGAAAATTTAGAACAACTAACAATGCAATTTGCAATGGAGATTAACTGCAACAGAATATTCAGCTGTATTAAAGATCCAGTTATTGGAGCATACTACAATACAATGTACAGCACAAACACGGTTCCGAGAAGACATAATTTGCGAAGACATGAAGTGGCAACTGAAAGCATTGAAACATTTTGCCAACAGACATTCCAAAACTCAATTTTGGTAACTTGTCAAAAGACCACCATTGAATATTGTAAAAATTCTGAAAATTTATTCACTGCAACAACCTTGGAAACACTTCAATGTAAAATTCGTTGATTTTGTTTTCTCTTTTGAAGGAATTTTGCGCCATTTCGCTTCGAGTGGCAAGAGCCAACGTCACAGCTGACTCCCAGCAATAATTTACAAAAAAAAAACTCAAAATCGCTCCGGCAATGCAATGTGTATTACCCTGCCTTGTTACCTTCTGTATAGTTTGTATTTACGTTCAAAATTTCAATTTTCTGCTATCTTGCTTTATGCATTTCTGACCATGATCTAAAATACATTTAGCAGCAACTTTATGATGCCTACAGCATATTTTCAGTACATTTTTTTACTCTGTTCCGCTCGCTCGCCCTCTTAACGAAACACTCGTTTTTGTCCAAGTTTTAATTTTTTTCATTCCTTTTTTATCTCGTGGAACAGTGTTCCGTATTCAGTGAATCAACGCGCCTGGTAGGCTTCCAAAATATTTTCCTCCGGTGACCAACACTTGAAAATGTTAAAAAAGAAAAAAAAAATGCTTTTAGCTGGTAACGGGCTTTCAGGGAAAATTTATTTCTGACGGTGAATATGAAGGAGGTGAACGGTGCGGCGCGGCGTGAACGTTGAGGACGTTTGTCGAACACGAGGCCTAGTGGCGGTGGTGAATTCCAGATTAAAATGATTTTTTTTCTAAGGGATTGTAAAGTATGCAAGGACACTAGGAAGGCTTTGCTTTCGGGTTCGGTAATGGATTGGTAGGTGTACTTGACTAAAGGCGGACACTTACAGAGTTTGTCCTTTTTTGTAGAGAATAGTGAGAGTCGTAGCGGGAAATAGCTGAGAGTTTTTGTCAGTTTTCTTCAAGTGGCAGCAGTTTTCTCTTATAGCACATCTCTCCGTTGAGATACATTTTAATGAATTAAGATGATCTTTTGTTTAAATTTTAATATAATCTATTTATCAGGTTTGAATGTGCTATCACAGTCTTTAAAATATTTGGTGCTTACCAGAAAACCTGACTTCTCTTTAGTAAAGGAGCTCTATGAATTAACCGCCCAGGAACTATCGCCCAAAATGAAAATGAACTATCGCCTCAAACACTTAGTTTGAGGCAATTACAATAGGTCCTAAATTTAGGCCAAAAATCATAAAGTTTGGAATAATAGTTAAAAACAAACCATCATACCAAACCCTTTTTTAAAGCAAAAAATAGTTTTGTTACTGCCTATACAAAAATCCTGTGCACTGTCTAAAACGGAAATTTTCTTTGAGTTTTAAATTTCCGTGGCATCGCACTACCTAATTTAGAATCCAATTTCAAACCGGCGGAAACTAGGGGTAGCTACGTATGTTCCGGGAACAGCCTGATGTTTTGCCCTCGCTTCGGGAGTTTGAATCCCGGCGTAGTCATATATGTTTGTGTTGTCTTCCCCGTGCCGTGTTGGGCGTAAGAGTAAGTCACAATCTTTCCTGACTTAACGCAGTTATGTTGCTGAATGGACAGGACGTCCGAAATCAGTTTATGCTAACGAAACGTCACTTAAGTCACAAGGGAATAGTAGTAGTAACCAACGGAAATCCACTCTAAGAATCCTAAAGGGCATTTCGCCGTTTGTCAGTACGAGCGAAAATACCAAAGTGGATCTCCACTTAAGGTAGTACGAAAATTTACTCAGGGAAATGTCAAAGAGAATTTCCGGTTTAGGCAATACCAAAATTTAGAGTGATTTTTCTTCTTTCTAAAAATACGGTTTGTGGCGATAGTTCCTATTAATTTTGAAGGAATTATTTGTCTGATTTTAGGGCGAAATTTATGTGGCGTGCTAATCCATGGACCCGAGCTAAGGGTTGACTTAAGTCGAATGGAAATAATTCGAATGTTAATTGAGAATTTAATTGAATTGTTTCAAGAAGCGTGAAATTAAATAATATAAATTGTTTGTGTATTGCAGCAAACTACAAAACTAGAAAACACTAAAGGCCGTTTCAAATGTTGCGACGGAAAAATTAAAACGGATTAAAAACTAAACCATACGAAAGCCCGCGTGAGGCCCTGCAATTTGTGTATTCAACTCAACTCACATTTAATTTTTCAAACTGAAGAGAAGAGACAGAAAAAAAATTGGTACGCTTCACCGTAAAATTAATTGAAAACGGCGAGTACAATCATTAATGCTGGTTCTAAAGGCTGGGCGGGTCTTGCAAATGCACGACTACAATGCGAATATATAAATAAAATAAATTGTACTATTGTAAAATACATACAATTGTGTACGTGCGAATACTTTCAATTTAAGCATGAAAAAAATTGTGTTGAAATTTATATCGTACATTCATGGTCAATTTGATTCAATCAACGGTCACCGCTTGAAAGAGTTCTTCTTGTTTTCAAATAAAATCGTTGATGAAAGAAACTGCATAATTGAATGTTTTGACACAGGAAGTTTCCCGGAATGATTCTTTTATTATTATAAATGAAATTCAATTCAATTTCGTTTGGATAAATGAATTCAACTTCACTGATGCTTATGTAGTGGTATAAGGGATACGAAAATTTAATCCTGGGTGAGTTGATGAATGCAGTGTGCAATTATGCTGATTGAAGGCGGTTTGGATTCTTATGAGTTATTCAATTTTGTTAAAATACTCGTATATTCTAGTCCCTATTTAGTATGGAGGTTCAGTTCCGATTTTTTTCAGGACGGCCAAATTGTAAAACTACTCCTATATCTAGCCAACATATTCTCTTGCCCGTTATTTCAATCATAACCTAAATAGTATTTATATCTCAGCTTCCATTTATTTAACCTCAATATATAAAACGTCTCCGTTCGTCCATGCTATGATTTCAGCCGTCACTCAGAACATATTTCCCTTGTGGCTTTTTGACATACAAGCTAATTCAAAGCATCCTGCATTCTGCTATTTATTATTCTCCTATACTACAGCTTTCTAGATCTGATATTTGCTACTCCATAATATCCCTTGACCATTCGGTTCGGCTGTGTCATGTCGACGTCCGGTTTTAACATTGAAAATCATAAATCACATTGACCACTGCATACCAGTCATATTTGGTGAGACGACGACTGTTTCGTGTCTCCAAGACAAAATATGTACGTGGGTACATAGACTTGTACGGATAATAACAGCAGCCGTTTTAGATAAATTAAGGAGAAGGGACAATGTGGAGTAAAAGTGACATATGAGGCTATCACGGTCGTACATAAAGGACAAATTTATTTATGAAATTTTGCTTGAGATAAAAGCGTCAGGATCTATACAAATGCTAGCTAAGTTTGTCCAAAACACATTAAAATCGAGAAATTTATTAATATTTAACAATGAAAATGGGGAGGGGGCAAAATACCTTTTCCATAGTCCCCCACGTGGGCCCCCTGGTAACGGCAGTGTGTCAAACCGCTGACGGTCAAGTCTTAGTGATAAGACAGTTTGGAAAAAGGCAGATAGCTGTAGCCTGAATGGCTGATCAACACCTAAGCGTCTGAGGTTTAGTAGAATGGAATGATTTGTGTAGTTTGACCTGAAACATAGTTGTGAACACTCCATCCGAGGCCATCCCCTGAATGGGGTTAAGCGACGTGCAGACAACTTGTTCTTGTAAAAACCACTCCACGTCAAGAAACCTGGAACAAAAGCCTCGGATTGAACGGATCAACAACCACGCAAACGACTAACAGATTATTCTTTCGGATCCTGGAATCTACGCTCCCTGAACAAAGCGGGGGCCGAGGAGGCCTTCTTTAAACAGGTCGACAGGTATATTACAAACTGAGCATTACTGGAAATCAGAAATTCAATTTGCTTGGCAGCGAGATCAATGACAAGAAATCGCACACAATATTTAGAAGTGGCAAACCATCGGGCCACAAGGACTTTGGAGTAGCATTTATAGTCAACACTCACCTCAAGCCATACATTACTGACTTCAAACCCATAAATGAACGGCTGTATGCGATTCGCATTAAGACTCGATTCTTCAATCTCTGGCTCATCAATGTGCACGCCCCCACTGGAGTTAAAGAAAACGCTGTTAAAGACGAGTTCTACGACCGCATTGGGACTCTCTTCGGCTCACTTCCAACAAACGACGTCAAACTGCTGCTAGGAGACTTTAACGCGAAAGTCGGAAATGAAAGATGGCACCGGGGAACCTCTGAAGGACAGTCTCCACGAAAAATATAACGACAACGGCCAGCGACTTCGCCTGCAGCAGGAATCTATTCGTAAGCTCTACGTGTTTCCCGCATCGACGCATTCACAAGCAGACCTGGAAGTCTCCAGACGCACATACCGTCAACCAAATTGATCACGTCCTCATTTGCAAAAGATGAGCGTCTAGTGTGATCGATTTCAGCCCCTATCGAGGAGCAAACTGCGACTCAGATCATCACTTGGTGAAGACGACCTACAGATGTTGAATTTCCTCAGTGCACCAATCGAGAATCAGCCTTCCCAAAATCTTTGCGATTGATAAACTTCTGAGCGATTCTACGGCGGTGGCGTATACTATCGCCCTTGAGGAAAGTCTATCACCTATGCTACACAACATCAGCAATAAAGGGGTCCATGGGTTCTGGGTAGAACTCAAGGGGAGGGATGTCGCAAAGAAGGTCGTGGGATATAAACCCTGTAGTAATAATGTAAAAAAAAAAAAAAAAAAAAAAAAAAAAAAAAAAAAAAAAAAAAAAAAAAAAAAAAGGTAACAACTCTTTCCCTGCTGGGAGAATGGAGTATGTGATTGCCATCGGGGAATGGTTTTCCGTTGTGAATTTTCGTGTCAGACGACACACATACACGATGATTGCTCCAGTTATGTCCAAGAAGAATGAGTTTGGTTTTTTTTTGAGATGGGTTGATGACGAGTGGGTCGGAGTAGAGAAAAGAACACGATCCGTTTAGTTTTGGTCACGTAGGCTTTGGATTATGGTCGTTAGAATTGGTCAGGAGTTGGAATAGAGAGGATCGCGGATGGAAGCTGGTCATTTTTGGTGTGGGTTGATTTTGTGCGGTGGATAGGCGTGCAATTGATGGTGGGAGTGATGTTTAAAGTTGATGATCGAATTATATTGTGGATTAAATTTGAGATCCAGTTGAATAATTTGGATTTATTTTGTGAACCTGATAATAGGGTTTAAATATTGCCCATTCTGCATCAGTGATGTTAAACATTGAAAGTTTGTGTAGTCAGATCATTTTTTGGATTAAATTTGAGATCCAGTTGAATAATTTGGATTTATTTTGTGAACCTGATAATAGGGTTTAAATATTGCCCATTCTGCATCAGTGATGTTAAACATTGAAAGTTTGTGTAGTCAGATCATTTTGTGGATTAAATTTGTAATACAGTCGAATAGTTTGGATTTATTTTGTGTGAACCTGATAATTTGGTTTAAATATTGCCCATTCTGCATCAGTGATGTTAAACATTGAAAGTTTGTGTAGTCAGATCATTTTGTGGATTAAATTTGTAATACAGTCGAATAGTTTGGATTTATTTTGTGTGAACCTGATAATTTGGTTTAAATATTGCCCATTTCGCATCAGTGATGTTAAACATTGAAAAGAAAAACTATTAGAATAAGTAATAATATTTTTTTGTATGATTCAGTCATTCAGAATCTAATTTTTTATTTATGTAAATGCGCATAAAAGTTAAATTTATAATAAACGTAATGCACGAATGTTCGATTTTTGACAGAAGTTCGGTTGGTCACAAAAATAAAAAAATAATAATAATGTATCTAAATGTTTTCTTTAATTTATTTATTTAAAATGTAGGTCAATATGAGAATGGGGGAATTCCGGATGAATGGGAGGGAGTGAGTGTATGATGATGTGATGACGATGAATTATTTTTCAAGCCCCACCCCAAGTAGCTGTCCTGGCCGGGACGTAAAAGGATGTTTTTTTTTTGTTTTTTTTTTTGTCGGCCATTAAGCCGACTAATGTTGCAAAGGGGCCATCTCCCGGTCCCCTGCTGCGATGTGACATATATACATATATATGGATATTTGTATATACTTTCACATTTATTAGACTTCCCCTGAAGATCTGAAAAGCCTTCAGGAGGGGTCGCAACAAATGGCGCCCAAAATTTGTGGCCTGAGCTTGTAGCTCACTTAAGTGGATTTGTTTTGATTGTCACAGTTGGTGGCATATTCGGGAATTTTGTGGTAGGGTTCAGTAGCTTTCACGGCTAGAGTGAAAGTTCATATCGTGGCTGGCGCCCAATATTTTTGTATGAGCAACATATAACTTCGTCATTGAAAATCTTTTTACGGAAACGTAACACGTAATATCGGCCTTTATTCGACTAAAACGTTTTGATTTAAGGAGTTATTAAACTAAATAATTTGTAATTCGTCAAATTGAAGAGGTATATTCGACGCGAGACGTTTTGACTCCTTTTCATTTTTTTTTATTGGAATAAGTTATTTGAGAGTGTTGTTTCTGCTGGAAGGATTGGAAATGGACCTATTACATCCAGTTTTTTTTTGTGTTTTGTTGAATACTCCTCGCATCTCGTTCATCCGGGATTCTCTTGTCTCTGTAATTTGAAGTTTGCATATAAAAAGAAAAAAAAAAGTAAAATACAATACATATCTGTCTTCTTTTATTACTTAAATAATTTACATTTGTTATTGTTCATTATTTCAATTAATAACTTTATCAAATATATTTACTAATCAGAAAAAAAAATTTTAAACCATAGATTTCGTCTGATCAAGTTTTCACGTTTGCTGCTTCTGGACTCAACTTCGCATCCAATTCGTAAAACAATCTGCGCACGCGTATCCACTGGTTTCAAGTTTGTTAACTTCATCAGTTTGATAAATTCTTCTAGATATCAATAGCATTTTTGTTGATAGTTTTTCTGGTATATACTCGTAGGTTAAAACCAATATTAATGTTGTCTAGGTTAGTATGTTCATTTTTTTTTCTTCTATAGTCTCTATTTTATAACGTAGTTCATCTGATTCTAACTATTAAATATAATATAAAATACCAAATTATGGCCTGGCATTCGCGTAGAAGCCCGTGTGATTTTGGACCTGAATTCGCTTCTACTCCTGCTATAAATAATCCTAAAGTCATGGATACTCCTAAGAGAAACGCTCGTGAAACTAGAGATACTGGTTTAGGTTCTTCAGCTGGAAATCAACCTGCAGTGTCTGCCGATAATCATAATATTTCCCATAACCCTTTCGTTAATAATGTTCCACCCGAAGTAGTTTCAGTTAACGTTCCCTGTATTGAAAACCAACAACAGTTTGAGGTTCATATTCCAGATTCTGAATTTTTGTCTTCACGTGTAAATAGTAATTATAGGTCTAGACAATCTGGTTTGCCTGTGTCTAAATGGGGCATATACTTTGATGGATCGAATAATAGTATTCCAGTTAATTCTTTTATTTATCGGATACTGGTATTGGCAAATACCCATAATGTGAGTATGTCTGAATTGGCAGGACATTTCCATCTACTAGTGCGTGGCTATGCCAGTGACTGGTATTGGAAGTTCCATGAACTAAACTCACCCAATATTTCATGGTCTAAGCTGAAGGAAGCTTTAACGGATAGATTTGGTTCTACACAATCAGATGTAGATATTCGTAGGCGAATTGATTCTCGTTTGCAAAAAGCCAATGAATCATTCATAGAATTTTATGATAGTATAGAAACTATGTCTTTGGAATTGCGGCATAGTTTTCATGATTATGACATGCAATGTATTCTTTTTAGAAATATGTCGAAACGTTTACGTGAACATCTGGCTGGTCGGCAATTTGTCAACACAAGAGAGCTAGTTCAATGTTGTATTTCGGTAGAGGCTGTTTGGAATTTGGACCAGCCCACGGAACGTCCCTCTTATATACGAAAACCTGTCCACGAGATTGAATGTTCAGAGTCTTTCGCTCCTATGGCACATGTTAATGTTCTGGAAAATAAGGCTCCTTTAGGAAATACTTCACGTAATTTTGTACCGAATTCCGAATTAAATGTTCCAAATTATAACATTTGCTGGAATTGTCAGGATTTGGGTCATAACTTTTATAATTGTCCTCTCCCAATAAGGCATATTTTCTGTTTCGGGTGTGGTGCCAAGGACACTTTGAAGCCGAAATGTGGCAAGTGTTCGGGAAACGTGATGAGGAATGTGAGGAACCCGGGGAATCATCACATTCCTTCACCAAAATTGTTTCTGCCCCCGGTATCAAAGACAGTGGATGCGGCCACGAATGTGGACCCAGAGCTGCATCATCAGCGTTAAACTCCGCAACATATAGTTCTGATTATGTGAAGTCTTCATTAAAAATGTGTCACAAATCAGTTCAAACAATGAAGTCAGTAGATGTTGATACTCAAAATGTTATATTAACCACATTCGAGGATAGTTCGGAGGAGTTTGAAATTACCAGTTCATCTTCAGATTTTTCTAAAATTAGTAACACTCCTCTCTATGGCTCTAGTCATTCTAGTAATCGTGCTAAAAACCGTCGTACCCGATCAAATCGTTATTTTCATGACATTCGTCTTTTGTACAAGAGTGCAATTAGTTCCATTATTACGTCATCTGTCCCGGGAGATTCTCGGCCGCATTGTGAGATTTTTATTGGGGATCGTGGGATTGTTGGTCTTTTGGATAGTGGGGCTAGCATTAGTGTTTTTGGAAGAGAGGCTTTGTCTATATTGGATGAACTTGGGTTGTCCTCTCGTTTATACAATTTTCGAACAAATGTAAGTACAGCATCCGGACAAAAAGTCACAGCTTTGGGCTATATAGACCTTGAGGTTAGTTTTAAGGATTCTATCAGGTCTGTACGATTTTTGGTTGTGCCAGAGTTATCAGGTACCTTATATTTAGGTATTAATTTCTGGAGAGCTTTCAACATTGTGCCTTATCAAAATCCAACAGTCTGCGAAGTGGTGCCCTCACAATCTCTTGACGGTCCTACGTTTTCTAATTTATCTCCGGAGGATAATTTTAGACTACAGGAAATAATAAAAGGATTTCCTTCTTATAATTCTCTTGGATTGGGAAAAACCAATCTGTTATCTCACCACATTGATACTGGTCAGGCCAAACCTATCAAACAGCGTCATTATGCTGTATCCCCGATAATACAGAAACAGATATATGAGGAATTAGACAGAATGTTGGCACTCGGTGTAATAGAGGAGAGTCATAGTTCGTGGAGTGCTCCTATCACTTTAGTGCGTAAGCCTGGCAAAGTGCGCCTGTGCCTAGATGCACGCAGGCTAAATGAAGTGACGATAAAAGATGCATATCCTCTCCCTCTTATAGATGGATTGTTATCCCGTTTGCAATCAACTCGTTTTATATCAAGCCTCGATCTCAAGGACGCCTTTTGGCAAATTCCTTTAGACGATGAGTCTAAGGAAAAAACTGCCTTCACTGTGCCAGGGCGTCCTCTTTATCATTTTAAGGTAATGCCATTCGGTCTGTGTAACTCGCCACAGTCCATGTGTCGTCTTATGCATAAAGTGATACCGCATGAGTTACATGACAAAATATTTGTGTATCTTGATGATTTACTTATCACAAGCTCTACACTGGAGGAACATTTTGAATTATTGATAAAAGTGGCTCATTTACTTAAAGATGCTGGTCTTACCATTAATATACAAAAGAGCAGGTTCCTTCAATCTGAAATTAAATATCTGGGTTACATAGTAAGCGATGGTATTCTCAAGCCCGATCCGAACAAGATTTCTAGTGTGGTAGACTATCCTACTCCTAAGTCTGCAAAAGATATCCGTCGTTTTATGGGAATGGCGGGCTGGTACCGCAGATTCATAGCTCGTTTTGCCACAATTGCAGCTCCTCTTACAGATTTATTAAAAGGAAAGAAAAAATTTAAATGGACTGACGCAGCTGAAAATGCATTTCAGCAACTAAAACAAGCACTTGTGTCCGCTCCTGTTTTGGTCAATCCAGTTTTTTCTAAGCGATTTTTTATCCAATGTGACGCTAGCAGTACCGGAATCGGTAGTGTCCTTTTCCAAAAGGATGAAAATAATAAAGAGCACCCAGTGGCTTTCATGTCTGCTAAACTTACTTCCGCTCAGCAGAAATACACTATTACAGAATTGGAATGCTTGGCAGCCGTACAGAGCATTAAGCGTTTTCGTGCTTATATCGAAGGTTTGCCCTTCACAGTTATTACTGACCATGCCAGCCTTAAATGGCTGATGTCTCAGCAAGATCTTTCGGGTAGATTGGCTCGGTGGAGCTTAAAGCTTCAAAGCTTTGATTTCGCAATTCAGCATTGTAAAGGGATCAACAATTTAGTACCAGACGCGTTATCACGTATGTTCAAGGAGTCTGAAGTTGTTGCATCTGTCAGTGTGGTTTGTAATCGATCTTGTCATTCTCTTGCATTTTTACCTGAACATTTGCACTTGGATGAAATCTTACCGGATACAGCGTTTACTGAACCATCGTATTTGGAACTTATTATGAAGGTCAGTCAAGCGCCTGATCGGTTTCAAAATTTGTGGATTCGAGATGGTCGCCTGTATATTAATACCGGTTCACGTCCTAATGATGTGGATATACCAGTTACCAAACTTTGGGTGCCTGAGAGTCAAAGGTTGAAATTGATTTTTAATTCACATGACTCACCAACTTCGTCGCACTTTGGGATTCGCAAAACAATCGAGCTTTTGCAGCGCTATTATTATTGGCCGACTTTACGAAAGGACGTTACAAAGTATATTTCTGAGTGCATGACATGTAAGAGAATTAAACCAGCCAATTGTGTAATGAAACCTCCTATGGGAAAAATGCGAACATCCGAAAGGCCTATGCAAAGACTGTTTATAGACTTTTTAGGTCCTTATCCCCGTTCAAAGGCAGGGAACACCCAACTGTTAGTGATTTTGGACCATTTTTCTAAGTTCATATGGTTGAAAGCTGTGCCTAGAGCCACGGCAGATTCAGTCGTCAAGTTTCTTAAGGATTTGATTTTTCACACGTTTGGTGTGCCTGAATTTTTGCACTCGGACAATGGAGTGCAGTTTACTTCGAAGGCACTTGAAACTTTGTTGATTGAATATGGGGTTACACACATATTCACGCCACGTTACTCTCCGCAATCTAATGCGTCAGAGCGTGTTAATCAATCAATTTTAGCATCTATTAGGGCATATGTGGTGGAAGATCACCGAAATTGGGATGTTCATCTTAGTGATGCCGCAGCTGCTTTTAGGAACGTTGTTCATGAGTCCACGGGTTGTTCCCCATATTTTCTTATGTTTGGTTATCAAAGTATTCATCACGGTTCTCAATACCAATTATTGAGACAACTCAATGCCTTTGAGGATGGAGCAGTTGAATTATCGCCTCATATAGAGCGTTTACGTCTTATTCAAGATCAAGTTAAAGCCAAACTGACGGAGGCTTATTTTAAAGGTGCTCGCCGTTATAATCTTCGGAGTCGACCACGATCTTTTCAAATTGGCCAAAAGGTTTTGGTGCGCAATCATGTGCAAAGCTCAGCTGTGGATTATTTCGCCAGCAAATTAGCCCCGAAATTCATTGATGGAGTTATAGTACGACCTAACGGCAATGTTGCCTATGAGGTGGCCGATTCCTCAGGAAAATCATTAGGTATATATCATGCTCAAGACATTCGCACCTGAGTCTGGTTGCAACTTATATTCATTTCAGGTGATAGGTTCATATTAAATTTTGCTTTCGTAACCATCCTGAGAAGCACCACCGCTATTTGGAATTCACTTATCAAATAGTTGCAGGTCTATTAAAGTAGAGTTCATAAAATTTAGCTATTTGGTGTACACCTTCTGTGTAAACTTTGTATTGCATTTCCGTAATTCGGCTTCCAAAAATTTATTAGCGTAGTACATTAATTTATAGTATTAGTATATAAGATAAGGAATTATTAATTATTTTCGTTAAAGGATTATTTTTGGATTCAGGAGGATTTGGGGATTGATCAAGAATCAATACTGTTCCATTTTACTCTTTGTTTATTGTAATTTTGTAAGCATTGAAAAATGCTCTTTTTTTTTTAAATTTAGCATTGATAAATGCTGTCGGTTAGCATGTAGCAACACGAGAATTTTGTTTTGATTTTTTTTTTTTTAATCCAAAAGTAATCTTCCTGTATTATCTGTGTTGGTTATCTTCATCGGTCAGGTATAAGCGCCGAACTTGCTGGTTCTTCGACCTTGGAATGGTTTAGATTACAGTTTGTTCTGGTTTGAGATCCTTCCGCTGAGGTATACTGAATTTGTGAGAGCAGAGATATTTTCGTTTTTTTTTATTGAATCTGGTGACGTATTGGTGACTATAATTCTGGAAAAAGAAAAAATTATATGTAAAGATACATCGTAGAAGTGAATTTATTGTAGGTTTGGAAACATTTTTTTTTGTATATTTGCCCGGCTTTTATTTAGGAGACTCTTCCTCAGGGATGGGTCGGCCCCTCGTTTGTAGTAATAATGTAAAAAAAAAAAAAAAAAAAAAAAAGGTAACAACTCTTTCCCTGCTGGGAGAATGGAGTATGTGATTGCCATCGGGGAATGGTTTTCCGTTGTGAATTTTCGTGTCAGACGACACACATACACGATGATTGCTCCAGTTATGTCCAAGAAGAATGAGTTTGGTTTTTTTTTGAGATGGGTTGATGACGAGTGGGTCGGAGTAGAGAAAAGAACACGATCCGTTTAGTTTTGGTCACGTAGGCTTTGGATTATGGTCGTTAGAATTGGTCAGGAGTTGCAATAGAGAGGATCGCGGATGGAAGCTGGTCATTTTTGGTGTGGGTTGATTTTGTGCGGTGGATAGGCGTGCAATTGATGGTGGGAGTGATGTTTAAAGTTGATGATCGAATTATATTGTGGATTAAATTTGAGATCCAGTTGAATAATTTGGATTTATTTTGTGAACCTGATAATAGGGTTTAAATATTGCCCATTCTGCATCAGTGATGTTAAACATTGAAAGTTTGTGTAGTCAGATCATTTTTTGGATTAAATTTGAGATCCAGTTGAATAATTTGGATTTATTTTGTGAACCTGATAATAGGGTTTAAATATTGCCCATTCTGCATCAGTGATGTTAAACATTGAAAGTTTGTGTAGTCAGATCATTTTGTGGATTAAATTTGTAATACAGTCGAATAGTTTGGATTTATTTTGTGTGAACCTGATAATTTGGTTTAAATATTGCCCATTTCGCATCAGTGATGTTAAACATTGAAAAGAAAAACTATTAGAATAAGTAATAATATTTTTTTGTATGATTCAGTCATTCAGAATCTAATTTTTTATTTATGTAAATGCGCATAAAAGTTAAATTTATAATAAACGTAATGCACGAATGTTCGATTTTTGACAGAAGTTCGGTTGGTCACAAAAATAAAAAAATAATAATAATGTATCTAAATGTTTTCTTTAATTTATTTATTTAAAATGTAGGTCAATATGAGAATGGGGGAATTCCGGATGAATGGGAGGGAGTGAGTGTATGATGATGTGATGACGATGAATTATTTTTCAAGCCCCACCCCAAGTAGCTGTCCTGGCCGGGACGTAAAAGGATGTTTTTTTTTTTTTTTTTTTTTGTCGGCCATTAAGCCGACTAATGTTGCAAAGGGGCCATCTCCCGGTCCCCTGCTGCGATGTGACATATATACATATATATGGATATTTGTATATACTTTCACATTTATTAGACTTCCCCTGAAGATCTGAAAAGCCTTCAGGAGGGGTCGCAACAACCCCGGCGAGCGCGAAATTACAGGTTCGACGAATAATGCAAAAACTTGCATGACGCGAAAAACGAGACCTATATACAATGGATTCAACGAGGAACTAGAGCCAAAAGAGAAAAAATATGACGAGCTATGGCGAATATCGAATAGAAGAATTAGACATAATAAACGTAAATACTTTGACGAGCAGTTGCCGAATATAAAAGGAAACTCAGCTAATAGTAGCCCAAGACAAACGTACAAACTAATAAATACAATTAAGAATGGCTATCAACCCAGGACTAGCCTCAGTAAGGACAAGGATGGAAATATAAACGTCTCCGATGGCATTAATAAACGATGGCCCTCTTATTTTGAAGAGCTTCTGAAACTACCTTCTAACATTCCCACACAAGAAACTTTCGACGATATTGTTGATCCAGACTCACCCATACAACCCCCGACAGTAGAGGAAGTTGATCTCGCGTTGCGGTCACTAAAACAAAATAAAGCGCCGGGCGCTGACGAGATTCCAACTGAATCGCGAAAATTCGGTGGAACGGGTCTAGTTAATGCCATACATCAATTACTACTGCGAGCATGGGAGGACGAGGTGATCCCAGACGATTGGCGCAAAAAGTATCAATTCACAAAAAGGGAGACAAACTGCAGTGTGAGAATTACAGGGGCATATTACAAGTTTGTACGTCCTATAGAATTTTGACGAAAATTCTGGAAAATAGAATAAAACCGTACGCAGAACGAATCATTGGCGAATAGCAAAGCGGTTTCAGATCTGGTCGCTCAAACTGATACCCCAGAAGTGCTGGGAGTACAACGTAAACGTATACCAAATCTTTGTCGACTTCAGGCAGGCATACGACAGTATCGATCGTGGAGTACCGTTCAACATCATGCTGCAATTTGGTATACCGGCCAAATTAGTGCGACTCACAAAGATGACGATGACAAGCTCCGTCTCACAAGTCAGGATCCATAATAGACTTACTGGTTTATTTGAAACACGCACTGGTCTGAAACAGGGCGATGGACAACAGTGATGGACAACAGCGATGGACAACAGCAAGACGCTTCTCATCAAATCGGCACAATTAGCAGCGTACGTCGACGATATCAACATCATGGCAGGAAGATTAACCGACGCATATCCCCGATACCCTTGCAAAAGAATACCCTTGCAAAAGAAGTTGGACTACGTATCAACGAGGGTAATACTAAAATAATGATGCAATCAATTCTGCGGCGAACTTTCGGGGCTGTCTGTGAGAGATGGATGGCGCATCCGGTGCAACCATGAGTCGTATGAACTGTACGATGAGCTGGGAGTTTCGAAAATCTTAAAACTACAACGACTTCAATGGGCTGGGCATGTTCAACGAATGGATGATTATAGCATGCCAAAGAGAGTAATGAACATAGAACGAGTCGACGGAGCGAGACTACCTAGACAACTGAGAGCTCGTTGGGAGAACTCAGTATATGCGGACGACGAGCAGCTACTGGGCTACCATAATTAGAGGACGTGGTTACCTACGTGACCGAGATAATTGGAGTACAACGATCCAGGCAGACATCGGGCTGCCGCGCCACGATGATGATTCTGACCGAGTTTTCAGTGTGTGCTTGGCGATCCCAGTACATTATGGAGCGAGTGCTGCTTAGCAGTGCTCGTGGAGAGCGCTGGTTGACCGGAACGATTTCAATAATCAACCCGTGCTTGTATACAAGCTGTTTGTGGATTACCCTGCATACTGTATGAAAGGTATGTATGCAGCCTACAGTATTGTGTCTGTCCGTGTACTCCAAGTGTGCCATTACAGAGCAGCCAGAAATGAGATGGTCTAGAGTTTCCAACTCAATACACAAGGGATTGCAGTTCCAGTAACGTCGTATCTGAGCATAAAATGGTGGCGATTTTGCTTTCGATCGCAGACAGAATGTCAGGTGTTGCAGTGGTTGTATGTAACCTGCGAATGGAAGGTCTGCACAAAGGATTTATTCCCTGATATGCCAAGCAAGCTCTCTTAAATTCGTCGTGAACTTCAGCAAAGACTTCCAATTGGTGGTAAAGTAGTGTACTTCGACGGGTCGAGTGACGTGATGGCGTGATATCACATCCGACCCCGCAAATTTCCGAGTGCTTTCTACAAATATTTTTAGCTTAAGTCTGTCAATAATTTACATGTGAAAACTCAGTCACAAAGGATCGCATTTCCACAAGCCCATGTTGCAGTACTAGTTTACTCATTTCATTTCTGTTGGTTTTACGCCCACTCAAAGAAAAATCTAATTTCCATTGTGTTATGAAAATTTTTGATTGGGAGAATTTTGTGGATGTCTACTTTCATTGAAAGATATGGATTGAAATGGATCGACTTGTTGTAAGCTCTTTGTTATAATAATAATAACAATAACCATTTTATCCGGTGTTATGAAAAATTCATAGCCGCTAGTCATAAAGGGATAAATATTCTAGCTAAAAATATTACGCTCAACAATGAATCTTTAACATGTTATTTCAGTCTTTTGAATTATTTCCTGGCATAGTTTTAATTTACATAAAAATAACTCCTTAAGTTGCTCCACAACTTCTCAAAATAGAAGCTCATCTGCGGAATGAAAAAGAAAGATTAAGAAATTTTCTTATACTTTCAACATGATAGTTATTTTCTTGTCTTGTCAAGCTAACTTCTCTCATCTCGTCGAAACTTTATCTTGTCAACCCATAATATTAGGAGTATTATTAATTTAGCACGAATATAACCGCCGAAGAAATAAGACGATCCGACTTTTCGCCTTTACATTATGTTATATATGTATATATAAAGTAATATCAGATTGCAATATAAAATTATGTGAAACTTACTCGAATTATCTTTTGATCCCGTAAAAGTTTTCGAATGCAATTCACACAGAATGTTATCATCATTCCGCCAAGAATAAGTCCAAAAACCACTATGATGATTATTACATGCTCTGACTGGCCTTCGTCTTCGGTCTGGAATAGGGAAATTTAAATAAAAAAAAAGAATAAAAATAAATTGAATAAAGTGTAATGATTAAAATTATTGAGGACAGATAAGAAGCTGGACAAAGTGAATCTTGTGGAAAGTATTGAATTTTATACATAGCCACTTCATGGGTCAAGAGTTCACTTCCGGGAGTTGGTATAATGTTCCTTTTTTCTTAGTTTTGTTATGGACAAACCTTTTTTAAATAAAGAAATTATTTTAGTTAATTTTTCTTTATTAATTTATCAACACATCAAATTAAAGTATGTATGTCATATTGTCGTGGCAGTGCTATCAATGTCTTTGGAACCACAAGTTGTAGCGTGTTACGTCCATTTCGGTGGAGTCGGTTGTTGTGGAGCTTGTATTCGTTTTTAATTTGTAGATCCTAAGATGACTTCTTTTCGTTTTTCACAACTGAGGTGATGCCTCGCAAGCGTTCGTCTTGGAGTTACATTGTTAGAATCTAATAAATTATATCGGTCAACACAGAAAATATATACGGTCAGCTGGTTCTATCTCGGAGAGTGGTTGATCAGGTACACAGCTCAGGGCGTCAACGTGGACCAAATGTTTTCCTGGACGACGTACGGCTTCGAAGTTATATTCAAGTAGTTTTATCCTCCATCTAGAAATTTTTGACCAACTCATTTGCCCTAATCCCTAGTGGGGTAGTAGTAAAATATCTGCTGCTCACATTCACGAAGTCGAGGAACAACTGGTCTAAACTCAGGAGAATTGAACAGAGCGTTCTGGAAGGAGGACTTCAAAGAAAAACTCTGCTTAATCTCTATCTATCAGGACTCCCTACACCAATTGAAGGACTTCGAATAATAAGCTACTTGCATGATTGTTCGATTTTGGCTACGGGTAACGACATTGAACAAATGCGTGATCTGATGAACCGCTATTTTGAAGAACTCAAGACCATCTTCCTCAAGAAAAAACTGCACACATCTGCTCCTCTTTTCAGCTACTCTTTTCAGATGGGGGGCCAAGAAGGTCAAAATGTAGCTAAACATATCAGTAGCAACGCAACTAACACCATTAGCGCTCTGGTAAGACCCCATGGAGGTGGCCATATCCCTTCGTTTCGACACGGAGAGCATGGAAAACGAACTCGAAATATTTAACACGCTGACACAATTGAAATTCTCATTTTACTACAATAACAACAGTAAAGGAAGATGTTTTAATGTCTTGAAGGTGTTGTATCCAACAACCGTCACCTTGGATACAAACTCGATTTCCTTCGTTGCAGAGTATATCTCATCCGATAAGTAAATTTTCGTTGATCAAATCGTCTTCAGCTATTAGTGGATGTTCACACTGCGTGCGATGCCGAGCCGAGCCGAGCCGGGTCGAGCGATGCGATGTGGTGGGTGTTCACATTGCACGCCGTGCGATGCCGAGCCGAACGATGGCTTGCGATGCAAAGATGATCCGAGCGATGACTTGCGATGCAAAGATGATCCGGGATGTTCACTGCACGCAATGATGGAGAGTAGAGACCAATTTAGTTCAAGGGATAGAATCTGTTCGACATCATGTCGTTTGTGCTTGACCCAGTAAATTTATTTCTGTTTCAAAACAGTGCTCTAAAAATGGAAGGGCGTCGCCATTGGGTGCATCCCATTAATGAAGAAAGGCCCAGTGTTGGTGAATTTCATCATCTCTTCCGCGACCTCAGACGAGAGGTTTCACAAGCGGATTGAGCAGCGGCGCACCGCTGTGTATAAACGCAAAAATCGGCAGCCGCGGCGGCTTAAGGACGATGAATGTATAAACCGCTCGACTCGCCGTTGCGACCACCGCCGCGGTTTGTGGAGCGGCGAGATTGCATTTGAATTCAGTGTAAGAGCCGGTACACATGGACGTCCAAATGACGCCGGACGCATCGTCACTTAAGCTCCTCCCTCTTTGATACCTACCTATCTGCATTTCAATTCACATGATGCGATAGTACACAGCGTCACTCTGTATTATATAAGCCGGGCTACATAATAGCGAACCTGAATTTACAATTTATGTTATTTTTAGTTTTAAATAAACTGTCTTTTGGCCATAACTTCTAAAATATAAGGAATTTCGCATCTTTAACACCATTTTCACCCGCCTTACAAACCCCCGTCCGAGCTGAGAGCTCCCTCCCTCCTTTTTTTTCAAAATTAATTGTCAATTGTAGTAGTCACGATCAACGATTAACAATTAATTAATTGGCACTTAAAAGTGATCCTCAAGCGAATGGTTTAAGAAACATCATACAAATCAGACATTGTGACCGTGTCCGTGTTCCGGGTTCGAATGTATGTTGGCCGGCTTATTAAAAATTGATATGCGGACGCGTGAAATGACGCAGATAGGAGCAGAAACCAGCGTCATCCCAGATAGCTATCGCGGCGGCAAAATGCCGCCGATGCGCCGATAGTTATCGGATAGCTATCAGCGGCCATGTGCATCGCTTCATTGCCCGTAATGTATTTCTTCCTATCCGATTGAAAGTGACGCAGCGTCAGACGGCATTTCGACGTCCATGTGCACCGGCACTAAATATGTAAACCGCCGCTTCTGCTCTATGCCTTTATACGCAGCGGTGTCCGCTGCTAAAACCGCTTGTGAAACCACGCGACCTTATTACGGTGGTAATAACCTTTCATTTGAGCCATACTGAATCAAAACCGGAGTCCAAAGCGTATATACCCTAGACTTGTACAGACCTAGTTGTGATACCAAAACTTCCAACTGACAACGGCCATTGATTTAAAAGTGAATTTCCCATATGGTCAGTTTGAGCTGTGGGCGTGGATCCAATGAAAAGTTTCATCGTTCATCCATTCGAATTTTGGATATTTACATTTGAACTAACGTTTATAGGGAAGGTTGCCGTTCATTCAATAGGATTCTCAAAATCAACTAACAACCTACACTATAAATATTTGTCGCATTTTGCAAGTCGCTAGCATCATTGTATCGAAAGTTATCGCTCATTTGAAGTTTCGTTTGTAGGGGACGTAGAGGTTGCTTGGGACGGATCTTGGCCATTTCCAATACCAACCAACTAAATCTAAATCCAAATATTTGAACCAAATTTCAAGTCGCTAGCTTCATTCTATCGAAAGTTATCGCTCATTTGAAATTTCATCTGTAGGGGTTCCTTCGGTCGGATCTTGCCCATTTTCAATACCAACCAACTAGATCATGCTACAAACATTTGACCAAAATTTCAAGTTTCTAACTTCATTCTATCGAAAGTTATCGTGCAAACGAACAGACAGACAGACTGACAGATATGGCTAAATCGAATCAGGAGATGACCCTCATAATTTCCATGTATACACTGCCACACCGCCGCGCCTAAAAGTCTAGGGTATAAAAGCAGACATACATGCATTTTTTTCAGTGTGATCTTACATCAAATATTACTTTACAGCTCGTACTTGCACCATACTGGCTCCAAAAAGCTTCACATCGCAAAGCATCGCAAAGCCCATAAACTCCATCGCAAAGCCCATTAAACTCCATCGCAAAAAATCAGCAGCCGGTACTCGCACGAAAAAGCAAAGAAGTTTGTGAAAACATCGGGCCATCGCTCGGCTCATCATTGCATCGCGCGCAGTGTGTACACTCAAAGCGTGATTCCATTTAAAATTGCAGACTTTCCATTTTCTTGCTTTAAAAGCTTGTAATCGCATTGCATCGCTCGACCCGGCTCGGCTCGGCATCGCACGCAGTGTGAACATCCACTTAGGCTTTTGATCGCGTATACTCCATTATCTAACTGCAGTTCTACGTTGATTTCTTCCGTGCAGGTTTATGTTACTCAGCCAAAACCACCTAGCGAAACTGAACGCCCATTTGCTGTTTCGATGGTGCTAGAAAAACATTTTCGGATTAATCTGGCGTTCAACTACTCTCCGCTTCTTGAGACATAAGGCAAGCCGGCAATAAGTGTATTTGTCCGTTTTAATCGACAATAAGTGTAACTGACACCAGGTGCAACAGGCTCCTGTGTGACCTCCGCTTGCAACGCTCGCTCTCCGCTTAAGGGATCATAGCTCTCAGCGTTGCACACACATGAACGCTCGGTTCGCTGAATGGATGGTACAGTCTCTTGCGTAGGCTCGGTCCGCTAGCCGCTACGAGCTTATGGGATCACAATCCTCAGTATTGCACAAACATAAGCCCTTGCTTCGCTCGCTCCGGGTACAACTACCATGCAAATAGATTTTCAAAAGTGAAATAATGTCAATTGCTGTTAGTTCACTTGAAAAACGAAATAATGGTTAAGTTCATAACACACAACGGTTGGCAAACTGTTGCCAATTTTTTTTATGAATTCTCTTCAATGAGTTTTTGATGGACACAACATGCTGTGAAAAATGTCATTTTCTCCATCATAAAAATTTCTCCGCTGGCTAGGACTAGCATATGATGACAATTCGGAAATAACACTCATGTTGTATTTTAACTGAAAATTTGACAATTGATGGATGACTCGATGCAGTTCAGAATACAACAAGTTTCTGCAAAGCTGCTTCGATACTGTTGCCACAGCATGTTCCGATTCCGCTATGTGTTATGATCTTAGCCATTATCAATTGACGTTATTTCACTTTCAAAGTGAAATAACGTCAAATTGACATTATTTTACTTGACGTTAATACAACCCGCCTGAGAAAGATTCACCTAGCTGAGCCTAATACTTTTCCAGTGACGATTCGAAATGGTATTAAAGCACAAACGGCGAGAAATGGTCCCATGCTAATAGACACTAGTCGATGTTCTCATATGTACGGATACTCGAACTACACTCAAGAGATCCTTAAAAATTGTTCCAGCGAGACAATGATTCACTTGTCTACTATCACCGACAAAAGCTAATCGATGCGCCACTGGAAAGACGAGTGAAGTGACCTAAATTCTCACATCCGTAATCAACTTCAGACAGTGATTTATTTCAGTATGTATAGTATCATGGTTGCTGTAGCATGTATCGAGTAGGTAGCAGAAAATCGAACCTCAAACAACTCATCCTTTTGAAATACGGAGAGAGAACATTGTCTAGTGATTCGTATGGTATCGTATAAATTGATCAGCTTCGTTTGAAATGCTTCAAAAGTGAGCTCAACCTTAGTAACAAGGTTGCTGCAATTGAGACTTTTTATTTATAGCCGAAAGTTGACGTTTAGAGAAAATTATCGAAGAGCAAAATTGGAAACAGAACAAATTTTCGAGAAAAAGATACAATACGATACCGATACTGAATTTAGCCTTTTTTGCAAAATGGACTAGAACATGAGGTTTGTGTGGAATCACGTACACTAAAGTAATTGAATGGGTTTACTTTACAATATGCAGTACATAATCGCACGATAGGGGAAGAAAAATCCCTGACTCGATTATACTCGTAAATTAATTTTAGAAATTCGTTTGTAATTTTTATGGTGAATTCAATTATGTATTAATCAACACACAGTCAAGTAAATTACAGAAAGAAGGTCCTAATTTTTTATTTCCAGATTGGCGCCCAGTGGGGGGCTTCGACTTGCTGTTCAGTTTTTTCTGTATACAAGGTGGGGTCTGACAGACAGACGCGATATTTTGTTTTGTAAGCTTGAATGATAGTTTCATGGCAAACTCAGAAAAGTCAAGATGTGAAGATATTGTGTTAAATATCTTTTGGAGTATGTCAGACCCCACCTTGTACGTGTGTACGGAGGGTGAAACCGATGGTGAAATTCGGATGACAGCTACTTAGCGATGTCAACGTCATGATAGTGAGTAACAGAAGCTAAACTTTGGTTGCTACAGGTGCATGCACCTGAAGGACGGCTACCGTAACGAAAATAAGCAATATTCACTGGCAGCCAGGCAGTCATCAAAGCGATGCTACAGAAGACAATAACATCTAAGATCGCATATAAGTAGGTATTAAAAACTACGACATTAAGTGGGCTCGTCTCAGCACGACAACGCTATTCTCGGTCTTTGGCCACGTCGGCATCGGTGGCAATGAACAGGCGAACGAACTGAAGAAAACTGTTTTATTCGCCCCTTTTTGGGCCTGGAGTTATTATGGGGAGTTCCAATCTGCACAATCAAGATACCCATCAGCGACTGGAGTGACGCTACTGACCATTGGGAAAACAGTATAGGAGTAAGACAAGCTAAGTTCATCCCATGTTACTCGTATAGCAGATCGACCTGCTAAAGGTGAACCGGAACAAGGTAAGAACCATCTAGGTCTGTTAACTAGACACTTATACCAAAGAGACCTAAAATCGAACAGTCATGTATCGGACACGAACTTTTAGTTTTGCGGAGAAGATGAAGAGACGTCGACTCACATTTTATAGAAATGCGACATCTTACCCCGGCAACTTAGGCCTGCTAAGAGACTAAATTCGACCATACACCATCCGGAATTCCATTCCGGAAAAACTGATCAGGCCCGGTCTTGCGGATTTCCGCCGCCTGAAGGCCGCCTGAAATGGTCATATTTCAGGCCGCCAGAAGGAAATTCATTCCCGCCAGGCCTCCACCATATACGTTCCGGAATTTTCCTCCGGAAAAACTGATCATTCCTGTCCTTGAGAAATTTCGGATCGTGATTGGTCTGTTCACGCGGCCTTGAGGCGGCCGGACAGGTCTTTCATGCAGCCGGATGCGCAATAGGAAATCGACCGTATCGCCAGAGATTCAAAGAATCTATATATAGTTCGCCCCGCTCACGATATTGATGCTAATGGACATTTTTCTACGGTCATTCACCCGGGACGGTAGGGGGTTTGGGAGCGCAACCATTCATCCCATTTTTTTCAGTCTCATTCACCTCCGGGCTTATTTCGTATCATATAGGCCCTTATGCGGATTTGCATGTCCTCCGTTCCCACTCGATCGGGTGATTCGGAATAGAAGTACCAATTTACGGCAAAAATGCATCCGGCCGCCTGACCAGCATGCATTTTTGCAGGAGTTTATTTCAATGTGCCAATGTATCTGAAACTTTTCACTGCAAAGTAAAATGCCGTATAATTCAATTCAGTAGATAGAAAGACACTTCGAAGCTCTGGCGATAGGATCGATTTTTAATTGTATATCCGGTCGCATGAAAGGCCTGTCCGGCCGTCTCAAGACCGTCTGAACTGGCCATACATGATATGGAATTCCTCAAAGCCGGGTCTAAGCAGTTTTTCCGGACAGGAATTCCGGATGGTGTATGCCATATTCAAGGCCAGGGCTCGTCAGTTTTTTCGGAATTCCGGATGGTGTATGGCCGGTTTAAGGGCATAGCATATCTGTCAAGTCCGGCGACAGACGACAGGCCGTTGCGCCACAATATTGAGTCCGTCAATGTATATTTCCTTGTAATCATCAAAAATATTTTTGGTGCTGATTCAAAAACAAACGTGTCAGTTAACTTTGAGCCTTTATTCAATTTAATTATATCGATACAAAAAAGGAAACCACACTAAAAAAATACTCACCGTACATTCATCCTCGTCCCATCGAAATCGACAGTTGTTCCGCCCATTACACTGCAATTCAGCTGAAATACACGTTGCATCCTCACAATCGTACTCGCCTTCTTCGCAAGCTGCCAACAAAATGACAAAGATTTTTTTTTATGAATTTCAATAAAATCCGCAAAACAAGTCGAAAAAGGAGACTGCCAAAATAGTATATGTCAAACACAATACACCATAACCGACATGATAAGACCCATAAACTACCCAACATCCCACGAATAAATGAATTCTCAACACTTACCCGTTCCTTTATCCCTAAAGGCCGTATACAGGATGGTAAAGGACGAATTATAGGCCACATACTCGGCATAGTATCGTATATGCAGGACATTCGTTAAGGAATTTATTGAGTCTGCAGCAGAACCGCAAAAATTCTTCAACCTGGACGTATATGAATGAAACGATAGGACGAGAAAAACGGATGAAAAAGCTTATAAAATAAATGAAAGTTTAGAGAGGAACGTCATTTTGTGTCTCGGGCATTGAAATGATACACGTATGCATCATCTCTGTGTGTCTTTTTTTTAGCACGACGACGGCAATACGAAAAACCAGGACAGAAACGGATTAAAACGGGGAAAAAAGGAAAAATGAGGAAGCGAACGAGATGGAAATGGCAGAGCATACAAAAACACTCAGCTCCACTTTAAAGGGATCCCTGACAGAAATTTCATTTCCGCACACTTACTTTGAATGTTCATCTGTTTGCTCAGGAAATATGTCTACAAAATTTACATCACATTCGTTAGGCCGCTTCAAGTTGAACTGCAGGAAATTCAGTTGAATCTGTGAAAATCGAAAGCGGGGAACATTTATATTTTTTATGTACATAGTTGTCGAAAGGAAAAAAATTCAATTGTTTTCTTACTAGATAAACGTTGCGTAAATATTATTGGTTATGCACATTAGGGTTATGACTGACTCTTATGAAAGTCCATTAGGACCACCAAATGTTAAATGCTTTTCACGTAATAATTCTAGTTCTCAATCAGAAGAATTCTTGAACGACAACTCAGTTCATTTGGCCACATTACTAGGCTGTTTACTTATGTGCACATTATATGTATATATTCTTAAAGAACACTTCTTTTACTTCTGCCTTATTTGCCCAAGAGACAGGGAGTTTTGACCCTGCAATTTGGTAATTCTGAATTTTTGATTTGTCTTATAGGTCCGTCCTTCCAGGCCATCATGGAAAAACTGGCGCTTTTATCAGTTTTTCGCCTGTAACTCCGTTCCAGTCCATTTTAAAACAGAATTTGTCAAGTCCACTTTAAAAGCTCTTAAAGAGCACAAAATTTCCTACAAATTGCATCTGACAAGTTTTAAAATGCACTTTTTGTCAATTGCTCCTCTGCTCCCACGAAGTGGAAATATCGTCGTTTTTTTATGTACTCGTATTTCATCAAATAACGGGTTAAATACTAACCCCACGGGAAAAATGATAAGGATCGATTTTTTTTTAAACTACTTAAGCTTTGACCTTCGAACGGTCGCGCGGCGTACATTTGTTCTCTACTCGCCTTAAGCAAATCATAACTCTGGTCACACGCATGTGAGGCGGTTGGGGTCTCGTGTAGTTTGTTTCGAGTTATTTCGAGTCGAGTAAATTTTTTTCAAGTATTCGTAGAGAAAATAAATATTTATTTTAGCAACTTTGGAATTGTAATTGTAATCCCCTTCCATAGTCCTCCTTGTGCGTGCCCAATGAAACGGCAGTGGTGTTTGACCATTGCTAACCAAATCAATCCGCAATAATAGCGATGCAATGATTTGATTGAGGTAAACATTGCATCTGTGGTGTGGGGCGTTAAGAATAATATCACTGCCTTTCTCTTTTTCTGCCTGTCGTTGAAACCGACAAACAATTGGCAGGATGTGTATGCCAACAACTTGGACTATCCGAAGTTATTTATAATCTAACGAAACCTCACCTATGCCTCGTATAAGGACTGTGTTAACGGCTACGAATTTTGTCTATTGTAAAATTACAAAGATTGAATTAGGCAATGTGCGTACTCTCCTGAGCAATGCATCAGTAGGTCCCCAGAACAAACGATTTCTTCAATTAAAGAGAGAGAGATTCTGCGGTATAAATTAAACATTTTACGAGTTAGTCAGATAAGATAGAGGAACAGCGGAGAATTTATCTCTCCAACGGGCAGCACTGTAATGTTGCACTCCGCTGCCGGTAGTGGTCGTGAATCAGGCTCGATTACGTATTGCAGGCGTGCGCCATCCTAGCGACAAAGATCGAGTCGCCGCAAATTCAACACAGTTCGCTAGGTACGCAGCAAGACATCGCTCATCGTATCAACCAGGCTAAATGCGCAAACGGCATACTATCCAAAATCTGGCAGAGCAGTTTTCTCAGTTTCGCTCCCTGGTACTGCTTGTGCTTTTGTATGGGAGCAGTACATGGAAATTTCTACGATCTTCATCGCTAGGATGGCGCACGCTTGCAATATGCAATCGAACGTTAGCGATCATAAGAAAATTGTCTTTCCCCATCCCAATACTGCCACCCTTTTTATTCACAACATTCCAGGAGACAATTTTTGAATATTTTACTAATATCAAAGTGGTCCATCTGATTTTGTGTTCTGCGCGATCAACAGAGGACGAACTGATTTTGCGGTGGTCCTTATACTCAAATATAGTATCATCGATGAAGATACTATGAAAGTTGCAGAACTTTACAAATTTTTTACTGTTGTCGTAATGGTCCCGAAAATCGTGCTGCAAGTTTCCGTCAGCTCATACCTTCGGCAAATTCTAAGAATTTTCTGGCCTGAAACAATATTAAATAAAGAGTTAAGTCAGACGCCAATCGGCTAATTGATACCCAGGCGGCAATGGCAGTGGATAGGTCAGACATTGCGGAAGGATGATAGCTGCATTGCTTTACATGCCTTAAATGGAACCCTATTTCCAACCGAAGCCGGACAGAAAAATAAAATCACGTGGCGTCGAGCAGAGTAGAGCAGATTTAGCGGCAGAAAAAGGAAATTAACTTTATGTGCTTCCCAAACTGTAAACTGTTTGAAGACTTCGACACCTACGCCACCTGCATTTCGAAACGCAGACTACTTAACGGAGCAGCATTCTTGCACTGACATTTTATCCAGAGCAGCCCAGATCAAATTGTTAGTATAATTGAGTGGTCTTAACCTGGTCTGCTCTGTATGGCTGTTGAAAAAAAAACGCGCCTATTATCTGCAACTTGACCAACTTCGGCCTTATTTATACATATTCAGATGTGTATTAAAAGATTACGTACCTTCCATCCTTCTTTCACTGTTATCACCCACATACAATCAGTGGCTATTTTATGCTCTCGTATTATCTCCGTTATGTTCTCAGGTACGTCTGTATTATTTACAAATCCTTCGAAACCACCTTTGTGTATTCGACATACTAAATCCTCTGGAAGCGCTGCAGGAGATAAGCACACAATGCTTTTGTTTAAACTGTTAAAATTGGGAGACATTTTGTGAAGCAACTAGACTACGTTTATCTGTTGTGAAAATGAGTCCTGTGGAGTCAGTCTGTGACCGAGACTATTTTTGTAAAGCAAATGCATTTGTTTTTGTGATAGCACAAAAATAATAATGGATTCAATCCAATAGTTCTTCTTTAATGAAAGTGACATGAGCCAGACAATAAATAATTCATGAAAATCCATTCATTATATTAAGAAGTCAGTACTTACAGGACGTTGGTTTTGGTATAAAATCATAGACAGCTGTAAATCCTGAATATTCGATATTGTCATCGGAATGGAAATGTAACCAAAGTTGACGCTCCTTTGATGTTATCATCGGTGGGAAGTCACGTCCACAAAACTTTCCCAACAAATTGGAATAGCCAAAGCCACCGTCACGTATCTGCAAGACAAAAAGATACAAAAAAAGTGTGTAGAGTAACAACTGGAAATATGTATTCTCCGCCGAACGCATTCACAGCTCCTTAATAGTCCAGGCTAAGAAGTCCGATAAAGCTTGATTAGGAAACACAATCGCGTGGTTTTGAAATTTGGCACAATTGTTAAAGATAGTCCCCTGAATATATGCTCAAATGTACCCGAAAGTGTCAAGTTTTTTGAAACATCAAACATACGAGTAGGTGTGTCATATGATATACCGATGAATAAAAAGATGGAAGAGGCAGCTATTGCTGAAGTCTCGGTATTTCAATCCGAGATCCATACCATTGAGTCCCTTGTCGACGGTGACGTTATTTCGTCTCTGCTTGAATGACGTCGATCCTACTTAACACCATGCTTTGCTTTGTAGCTTTGTAGTTAGAAAGATGAATCGACAAACATTACTGATACTGCCAATTTATGCTGTTTCTTAGGCTTAATTTACATTGGACGCATGAACCGGATGAACCGCATGTTCTCGCGCCACAATCATTTACTTTGTTATTGGTCGCCAATGTGGTGTGCTCATGTGACTCATCCGGTTCATGCGGTAGTGTAAATTGAGCCTTCGGGTAAGTAGTCTATACGGAGTTTCACGTGACAGAGAAATTAACTTCCATGAAAGTCTGCGGCAATATTCATAATTGCTTCTCGCTACGGTCAATTTTGAATGCCAGTGAGACTACCCTGATTGGAATGATATGACATTGAAAAGGTTAACCTGGATGGTTGCCCTTGATCGTTTTTTTACTCCACGTGTTAACCAACCCTAACCAGTTGTCAAAAAAAGTACCTATTGTTGCAAATGCTTATTTTGGATCTTAGTGTAACTGTGTCCGGAAGCTAGGTTAGGTAGGCTGGTCCGCTGTGAAATCAAAAATTTCAAATACATCACCTTCAACCTTAGTTACTATTTTAACCAATCCGAGCTAGTGAGGAAACGATGGAGCATACCAACATATGCGGTTTCCAGATCCTCCAACTCGGAGAAGACGTAGGATCGAAAAATTGACATCCACCTACCAACCAAAGCCGGGCAAGAGCACAGAATATAGAAGCAACTTTCCTCCTTTCTCATGTCTCTAGGATTACAGCGCATTTGTAGCCCGAAACCTAAAACCATAGCGTGGAGGAATAGTTGACGCACTATGCCCAACTTGGGGCTTATGCAAAACTTGTAAAGTCTGTTTGGCAGCATAATTGAAGTGCTTTCGTCAAACCTCCAATTAGCAGTGGGTAGTGGGTTGACCACACCGGTGGACAGTTACAGTTTGGGTCTTCTATCCGGCCCGTGGAGCCCAAAACACCAACCATCTGGCCCTTTTCAGAAAAAGTTTACCGATCCCTTCTCTAGACCATAGAATAGTTGAGGGTGTATTTATTTCCTGACAGAAAAATGTCACGAAAACTCCCAATGTGATACAATAAGCAACTTGAAAATTTGATCAAATATGCTGATTGAGATCTAGTTGGATGGTGCCGCAAATGGCCACGATCTGATCAAATGTATACTAGCGTCCCCTAAATAAATTACTTTTGCAAACACACTATAAGACCCCACCGAATTTAAGTAAGCAAATCAAATTCCGGTGGGTGACTGCCTAGGACCTTACTACACTCTGCTAAAATTAATTCAATCGGATGAAAACCACAACTAAATCCCATACAAGGTGCCCCAAATTACCCTACGTTGTTAATTTGTTTGTCTATCTGAGGAAGAAAAACTGGAAAAAAAAATCTTGTAATCTCGAAATTTGGCACAACTGATGCAGACAGTCCTCTGAATACTCCAAAGTCACCGATAAGGGTCCGGAAGAGTAGGATAAAGAGAGTTATATTTCGATTTTTTAGTATAAAAAAAAAATCATGTTGTTTGGAAATCCAGCACAATTGAAACGAAGAACCCTCCGAATATATCCACCAAATTTCTCGTTGATAGAGGGTCCAGAAGGGTAAGATACATAAATGTGGTGAAACATGAATTTCTTCCAGTATTCCTTGAATGTTTCAGTTTTTTAGATGATACATCGCTATGGAAACAGGAAAAAATCTAATAAAACTGAATATGTGCTCCAAAGTCCCCGCTGATAGGGAATCGGGAAGTGTAGGGAAAAGGGAACCGAACTCAATTTTAAACTTTTCCTTAGAAAATCAACATCCAAGGACCACCTTGTATAGAAAGTAGCGTTGATTTTCGTCCGAAAGGACAAATTTTTCTAAAGGAGTGTAGCCAGGTCCTAGGCAGTCATCCACCGGAAGTGTAGGGACCCGTCCTCCCTACACTTCCAGACCCCCAATCATCGGGGACTTTTGAGCACATATTCAGGGGGCTGTCCCTAAGAAATGTGCCAAATTTCAAAACTAACCAATTTATTTTTCCTATTTTTCGTTCCTAGCCTGAACTATAAGCCAAATAAAAATAAAAAATGATACAAAGTATCTACACTGCATGCAGAAACATCGGAACATGGATATGTCTTTGGCTACCGACTGCGTGGAACCTGTTGTGTTGAAGATATCGACGTAAGTTTTATAAAGATCCCAGTATAGTTATACTGGATGAATTCATTCGACAAAACACGTCCCACGCTTTCGGTAGGCATAAGATGTACCGATGTATCTGTGTGCAGTGTAGATACATTGTATCATTTTCAAGACATACCGTCCCGCATAGTGTACAGGAGAATACAAATTAACCCAACCGTTACCCCGTGTGTGGATCAAGCGATCATACACTCTACATATTTATATGCGCCTGTGCTTCGTTAGTACGTCAATCTGCGATCGATCGCGTCAAGCCGCGGTCTAGCTAAACGCACTTACTATTAGATACTAAGATAGTACTCGTCTAAGTCTAAAGACGGTAAGCGCGACAACACAATTTTATTGCATTAACGTTTACGTTATCCGCGCTGCACAAACTGCATCATCTGCACTATTCTCCTCACTAAATCAGAATTGTGCACTGTTAGTTGATATATCATCGATCGTGATAGTACGCGGTATGCGCGATACAAGTACGGTCGTGAGTTCCTTACATCCACGGGACCTTGGTGACACTGATTTGGATTTCAGTCGGCTGGATGGGATTGGCCATCACAAGAAAGGGGTGGATCCGCCGCGGAAGTGTAGTCCAAGGACCGTGGAGCAAGCATCTCTTTCGCACTGTCGCCGATGACGAAGCAACGCCCATCCATTGAACTTCTTCGACTCAACCGTCTCTCCATTGCCTGCATACGAGTGTGTGTGTATGTGTGGGTGTGTGTGAAGTTGAAGCTATTTCTCGACCTACCCCAACGATTTTCTTACTGAGTCAGGTTAGTGACCAATTGATGAAAACAAAAAGATTGCTGTGAAGGAGGAGCCATAGCGCTGTGCACGAGTGAGGGAGACAGGTTGTCTGGATGTGGCTGGTGTTGTGAGCAGATTTGAATCACGAGGGGATGGCAGTTGAATGATGTTGACTTGTTTTATGGGTGCCTGGTTGTTTAGTCAGTTCATGATGCGAAGTTTTTCGATTTTCGTGAGTTCCCTTTGATGACTGACTCGGATTGACTGAGGATCGGCCACTACATTCATAGAACTCGGAAAAATTTTCAATGGGCTTGTTTCCTCTTCTGACCCCCGAGTAGAAAAACAGACATTTCGTGTGACGGACAGATTTTTAGGATGACCCCCAGCTATAAGACATATCCATGTCAAAATACGATGGAAGCAATTTGGAAAATTTCTCCATAAAAGCCGCGGTGACATGGAAGAAAAATCATTGCCCAGTGCAGAGTACTGGGAACTGAACATTTGCTCAAAGTATTAAGGCTTTACGTACCTATGCAATGGAAAAAGGTCCCAACTGAGTGAAATATATGGAGGATACTACTATATTTACTATAAAACCGTATATAGAACCGCAGGCGATATCAGGACTCGTAATGAAGCTGTTTCGTAAAGCTAGTTGAGCGATGTATGAAACTGTTTCCCGTTTATTTAGTTATGCATTATATCATATTTCGCTTCTGTTAAGCTTTAAGGGTTAGAAGGGGAGAATTTGTGTGGCATACTAAGATATTCTGTTCGGTTCTGTTTGCCTTAAGGATTTGTGCTACTTTGGCGATAAGCTTAGTGACGGATTATCTATATGTACCAACACATTTGTATGTGCAAACAGAGGCAAATTGAATTTTAGGTGCTGATTGGAATTGGTGTCATGAGCTGCCTTTTTAATTAAATAGTAGGGAAATGTTGGGGAACCAATAAATATTTCATTTAAAATAATATTTTTTAGAAATAAATTTTTGGTTGAAAGTACACTAAAAAATTGTCTATCCAATGGATTGTTCCTATAAAAGCATGTCGTTTAAGTGATTTAGCGCTGAAGGCTGTTACTAACATTTTCACGTGAAACTGTTGCACTTGTCTCTCCCACGAAAAAATAACAGTGGAAACTGCAACACAGCACATATCCGTGGCGCTCTACAGAGCAATTGAATTTACCACATCTCACTCAAAAGAGCGATTACTACTGTGACGAGCGGTTTTCACACGAAATAAAGTGCAAAGTAATTGTTTTTTTGCGTGGAAATTATGCTCACAACCTATTGATGAATTTTCTATATGTATCACATGTGCTGCAATTTGGTATACCAGCAAAATTAGTGCAACTGACAAAGATGACAATGACCAACTGCGTCTCACAGGTCAGGATCCATAACAGACTTATTGATCTATTTGAAATACGCACTGGTCTGAAGCAGGCCGATGGACTGGCTCCGATGCTCTTCAACCTATGTACCACTGAAAAACGCTATTCGGGCTATGGATATGGACAAAAGCGAGACGCTGCACATCAAGTCAAAACAAATATCCGTAGCAGCGTACGCCGACGACATCAACATCATGTCCCGAAGATTGGCCGACGCAGAAGAACTTCTGCATACGCTTGACACTGCTGCAAAAGATATAGGACTACGTATCAGCGAGGGTAAAACTAAAATAATGATGCAATCGAGGACAAGGAAGCCAGCACAATGGAGCATCAATGTGGGGGACCTCAACATAGATTTCGTGAACGACTTCATATACATATACCTGGGTTGCAACTTGTCAAAGAACGCCAACGAAACTGACGAAATCAAGCGACGGATACAGCTAGCTAATAAAATTTTTGTCTCGGTCCTCCCAATGGTGGAATCGAAGCATGTCCAGAGAAATACGAAGCTTCGCATATACAAAACCATTAAATGATTTACGCTATGCTATGACTACGAAGTCCATGCCAAACACATTTAAACGGAAGGCGAATTTTCGGAGCAATGTGCAACCGAAATGGTTGTACGAACTGAACGATAAACTGGATGTTTCAAAATCGTCAAACGTGTAAGTGGAAATTGAAGTGTTAGGTCGACCAGATCCCCAATCAAAAATCGACCCGAAAAAAAAATTATCAGTTCTAACCTGCACCACCGAAGTCCCGGAATTTCTCTGGAGAAACAGATCCGTCCAGACCTTCCGAATTTCGGGACCGTATATGCAAAAATTTCACTGTTCAGTCAGCCGGACGCACAATCGAAAATCGATCCAGAAAAACTGTTCAGTATAAGCCTTTCGCCAGAGACACTCAGGAGTATGTTTCAGTTTACACTATACACGAGGCCAAATGGGAAATATGCAACGCATACATTTCCACTGCCAATATGGATTTGTTTGGAAACCAATAATGGGCTAGATTGCTAAGCTACCCCGGACATTATGGTCACTCTGGATTACCCAAAAATACATTCTCTTTAAACAACCTACTATAGTTATATTGTCAGTGTAATTAATTAAAAATTTATTGAATTTAGATCTGCGCTACCCGAGCTATAATTTGGTATATTTGTGATGCTAAACCACCCGTCAATTAACTTTTGCCGGGCTGCTAAAAGCAATTTCTTGTGTGCATTCAATTACACATTATTCTATCATAATTGGAAGTGGTGAAGTTTCACTCTAGCCAACTCGAAAATCAAACATGTCATGAATTCCTCATTTACTACGTGTCACAATCGGTAATTTTATGATTGCTGATGGCGTCCAATGAGGCATTGATAAATGATTAATAATAACGCAGGAACTAATACAGAGTTAGATTTCTAGTTTCCAATCAGAAACAATAATCGCAAATCG
The DNA here is from genome assembly GCA_964017055.1 of Chloromyia formosa. Taxonomy (NCBI): domain Eukaryota; kingdom Metazoa; phylum Arthropoda; class Insecta; order Diptera; family Stratiomyidae; genus Chloromyia; species Chloromyia formosa. The sequence continues at coordinate 155,757,479 of OZ024813.1, read as the reverse complement.
CTCTTCGCTTGAATGAAAATTGACGTTTGCTCAATTTCAGTGAAAATAATAATTTAAAGTAGTATTATTATAGAATTTGATGGAACTTTAATATTCAGATTGTCTGTTGGGAAAAAAATCGGATTTCGCTAGTGATTAATGTTGAAGTATGATACATTGAAAATGCATGGATTTTATTGTTAGTACACAGTGGCATCTCACATAGTTTGAGCTTAACACTTAAAATTTTTTTATGCAGGGTGTCCCGCAACGATCGCACTCTGAAACTGCCACGTGATTCCCCATGCAAAAACAGTCATCTAGCGCGGCCGCCACCGTCTGTTACTACGGGTTTCCGGTTTTTCTAAGAATCGATATTGCAAGCGGTCTTGCGCTATTCCAGGGATTCGTTCCAGTAGCGAAACTATTATCGTTTTTTTCAGAATCGGCTTCTCTTTTAATATTAGACGGTTTTAAAATCCACCTACGAACCAGCATTCTACTTAACCTCTTATTCACCTCACAGCTTGCCTACTGGAAGAGTATGTCAGTGGATACTGCCCTACACCCTCTGCTAAATCACATCGGAAAATATCTTGCCTACAAAGAATATACGATCAATATATACTCGTATTGCGATGGTGGCAATCTTTAGCGGCTTATCGCAACCTGCTGCGAAAGTTGCAGCGTTTAGCTTGCATAGCAATAACTGGGGCTCGTAAAACGACACCATCCCCTGCTCTGGAAATGCATCTTCACATACTTCCGCTGGATAGTTTAGTCGAATAATTAGCAGCAAATAGGGCCATTCGTTTTGGTCAGTGGGTAACGTCAAGTGTTGGACACTCGGCTATTCTCAACAGCCTGAATGTTCAAGCAACAACTGTACGTGTACTAGGCTTACTTTTGAGAAGTACTTTACAAGCCTGGTTCCTTCGCGGAGTCACTAGGCACATAATGTCCCCTCAGAACGGGGTACTATTGACTTCCAAACGGATGACTCTAAGAAGGAGTTTGTGCATACTCGGAAACATTAAAAATTAGTATTTCTTTTCGTTTCCCGGATCACTTCAGCGTTTTCCAAGCGAAAGTTTCGGCGATATAAGAAGTGTTGGTGTGGTTGGGATATCACATTGTAAACTCTAGAAACGTTACTATATACACAGATAGTAAGGCTGCAGTAAGATCTATGGAATCCTTAACATCTCATTCAAGTTACTAACCGAGTACCTCTCGTCTCTCGTTGAACTGACACAGAGTGCTCTCATGAGCTTATTTACTCATACTTGCCAAATAAAGACTGCGTATTTTTATACCCTAGACTTATAGTATAGGGTATATTGTTTTTGTCACGACGGAAATATGTAACACCTTAAAGGAGGCTCCGGAGGTATAGCAATGTATATATATATAAATTATCAGGGTCACCTCCTGATTCGATTTAGCCATGTCTGTCTGTCTGTCTGTCCGTCTGTCTGTCTGTCTGTCTGTCTGTCTGTCTGTCTGTCTGTCCGTCTGTCTGTCCGTTCGCACGATAACTTTCGATAAAATGAAGCTAGAGCCTTGAAATTTTGGTCAAATGTTGGAAGTGTGATCTAGTTGGATGGTATTGAAAATGGGCATGATCAGGCCAAGAGAACGCCTACCTCCTCTACATATGTAAAATACATAAATGTATCTGTAACTCCCGATTAAAGAAATATGAAAAGCTCTAGCTTTGGTAGATTACTCATGAGGGTAATCTCATACTCTCCTGGGAAAATAAAACTGATAAGTTGAAAACTAACAGTAATTTTCTTACAAAGAACCCCGTACTACCCTACTTTTCAGGTTTTTTGTCTATAACTCCTGAACCAATTGACATATACACCTGATTTTTGGCGTGTAACCTTGAAGTGAGAAGCTGCTTAAGATTATGTAAGTTGGGCATAATCAGATCAAAGGAACGCCTACCTCCCCTACAAATTTCCAAAAATTAAATTTTACTTTAATTACGATAACTTTCGAAAAAATGATACTAGCAAGTTGAAAATTTGGTGGAATGTTGCTAATAACGTACTTTGTTGGTATTGAAAATGGGCAAGATCCGACTCAAGGAACCCCCACCTCCCCTACAAATTAAACTTCAAATAAGCGATAACTTTTGATAGAAAGAAGCCAGCAACTTGAAATTTTGGTAAAATGTTGAAAGTGAGATTGGGTTAGTTGGCATTAAAGATGGGTAAGATCCGACCTAAGGAACCCCTACCTCCCCTAGAAATGAAACTTAAAATAAGCGATAACTTACGACAAAATAAAGCTAGCGACTTGAAATTCTGGTCAAATGTTTGTAGTATGATCCAGGTGACTAATATTACTACTACTACTACTAATATACGTAAAATCCGACCATCGAAACCCCTACTTCCCCTACAAATGAAACTTCAAATAAGCGATAACTTTCGATAGAATGAAGTTAGAGACTTGAAATTTTGTTTAAATGTTTGTAGGGGGATCTAATTGGTTGGTGGAAATGCTGGGCAAGATCCGACTCAAGAAACCCCCACCTCCCCTACAAGTGAAACTTCAAATAAGTGTTAATTTTCGATAGAATGAAGCTAGCGACTTGAAAAATTGGATAAATATTTGTAGAATGGGTTAGTTAATTGATTTTGAGAATGGTCAAGATCCCACTGAATGAGTGCCAACCTCCCCTATGAACTGGCCATATAAGAGACCCACTTTTAATGCATATGGTCGTTGCCAATTGGGACTTTTGGTATCACCACTAGGTCTGTACAAGTCTAGGGTATATACGGTTCGGACTCTGGGCCGAAGCTTCGCTTCGGCCTGGTTTTATTTAATTTTATCGCTTTCTAACTACACTTATAAGGAAAACTTAGCTTTAGAGTATAGTTCTTCGCATGATACTCTTACAAGAGTTTTATGAGACATGTGTAACTTTCATTAGCAGAGTTGAACTTTAACTACAAGATAAAATAACTCCCAGAAAGTGAGTCATTTCATTCTCATAAGACCCGTTTAGTATTCTACTAGAGTTAAATTACAAGAGTAGAATTCTGCTGGTTCTTATAAAACTGTTAATATTTGAAAGCAAAGTAGTACATGATTGTGAACTAATTTCTCTCCCGACACCCTATTTCTCGACCACAAGTCCGAATCCATTTCCCGACTGGATGACCGCATTCAGAACTAGGTGTTACAAAAATTGCGCTATTTAAAACAATGGCTACAATGGCCAACATTATTCTCTTCTATTGCTTACCCATCTGATGGGAATGTTTGTGGCTTTTTTCATTATGATCAATTTTCGTTGCTGGTAACGACTATGTCCTCGTTGTCACGTTGTCGTGGCTAAAGATGAATGATGGATAACTCCGAAGTATGTTATGCTTTCCAGGCAAGAATGATGTCACCCACATATTACACATGACAGCTGAGGTTTATTTCATTCATGTCATGGGCTTATATGGGATCAGAATGTTAATTATGTTGTCGCGAAATAATGGAATTTAAAATATGCGGCCGCATTTGGGCAGACACAGTGGAAATTAGCGTTGTTTTCGAGCCAAGTTCTCGTCATTTGCGGGAAATTTTGATCTCCTGCTTCCATTTGGAAAAAAAACTGCAGCTGAGGTTCATCGAATGCTCTCAGATACTTACGGTGAGGTTACTCTGAGTGAAAGAACATGTCGTGAATGGTTTCAACGTTTTAAAATTGGCGATTTCAATGTCGAGGGCAAGAATGGCGGACAGAACAAATTTTCAAAGACGACAAATTGGAAGCACTGCTCGATGAAAATTCGTGCCAAATGCAAGAAGAATTAGCTGGGAGTGACTCAGCAAGCCATCTCGAAACGTCTCAAGGCCATGGGCGTGATTCAGAAACAAGGAAATTGGGTTCCGTACGAGTTAAAACCGAGAGATATTGAACGGGAGAAAGGCAGAATCGAAACTATCACAGGAGATCGGTGCCACACGCAATTGATGTGTTTAAGTCGAGCATTAAAGGAAAAACGACCACAGTACCAAGAGAGACACGACAAAGTCATCCTCCAGCATGACAATGCTCGGCCACACGTCGCAAAAGGGGTCAAGACATACTTGGAAACAATGAAATGGGAAATCTTGCTCCACCCGCCGTACTCCCCAGTCATCGCTCCTTCCGACTACCATCTGTTTCGCTTCATGGCGCACGGCCTGGCTGATCAGAATTTTCGTTCCTACGAGGAAGTCGGAAATGGATCCAATCATGGATCGCGTCTATAGACGCCTCCTTTTTCCGAGATGGAATCCGAAAGTTGCATGAGAGATGGGCGAAATTTGTCGCTAGCGATGGACAGTACTTTGAATGATACATCTGTAAGTACTTTTTGACAATTAAGCTTTTAACTCCAGAAAAAAACGGCGGAAGCAAAGTTGTACACCCATTAAAAAAATATTCCCACAAAAACAGACTTTCCGATCATTGATCCGATTCCGTTGGTTCCGACATATATGTAGCTTGCAATAGAAGGAAGGCTGCGTACAAAATTTCTGCTCAATAACTTCAAAACTGAGAGACTAGTTCGCATAGAAACAGTCGGGCAGATAGACAGATCGACTCTTTTCGTCATACTTACCAAGAATTTAGATAGTTTATATAGTCGGATATGCTTCCTTCTCTGCGTTGCAAACTTCATGACAAAGTTAATATATCTTATCACATTCGTGAAGTGTATCATGACATCGCCCCCGCCATCTCTGTCATTTCGTTGACATATTTACCTCCCCACTTATCAATTGAAAGAACGAATTCTGAAGTGAATTATGTACCGTACGCAGGTTTTGTTAGTCAACCGATATCCTGCAGAGCATCATCCCCATAAATTACAGATAAATTTTCGGAAACTTCAAGGCGCAAAGGATTGCAGAAATCGATAAAAAATTATTAAAAACAAAGAAAATGAAACGTGGAGAAAAGTACCCTCGAAAAAATTCCCCTTCAAATTATTCAACTTGTAAAACTCCTATAATTATTTTCTCATTTTTAATTTCAACAAAGCCCATCGCAGTGCAATTTCCGCTCCTTTAACACTCACTAATTACTTACCTCTAAAAAATCAAATTTGCATCCTTCTGAAGGCTCAATATCAAACTTGTCCCTAAAGTCTAATCGAAGAATCTGGCCACTGGGAGCTGAAATGGAAACATGAAAAAAAACAGTTGATTAGAAATTCTCTTCGGCAATTTCCTTTCCCTGCAACAGAAAATAACTAAAATAGATGAGAAACTTTGCAAATCTGTGTTCACTCCTTCTTATCTTTCTCATCAATGACTTATTAGAATTTATTTTCCACTGTTTGTGTGCACGCTCTTCATTTGAATCGAATTACAAAGTTTTAATAATGCCCACGGAGAGGAGCCTGAGAGATAGAATAAAAAAAGTACGAAGGACCAATTCATTTTTCTTTGAACCAATGCCCCGGGGCTCGACTTCGTTCTAGTTGAGTCAGAATAAATTTTCTCGTCTTCTTTTCCCGGATTTCATTACTACATCCTTTTTCTGCGATATGGATATGAACTGTAAGATATGAATTTTTCTATATAGAATAGGTTATCTGGGTTTTATGCAAATCAGACCAGAGTAATATAAGCGTAGAATGAGCAGCAAGGTGAAGTGAGTTTGAAATAGGTCCCTAATGAATGTTTTTTTCCGGATTTTATACTGGAGCTGAAAATGAGAAGAACTAGTGCATGAGAGTGGTGTGATAGGTACTCGGTTGTTATGCGATGTAGTTGTCGTTTAAGGGGTCGTACAGTGAGTGATAGAAAGAAATTGATGTCATACATATCCTACCTGGTACACGGAGGGTTAATTTAAATTTTTCAGTCGATCGGAACTGGGGGCGACCGGTAGCGCAATGTGTTGAGGCATCAGTCTCATGTTTGACTACCGACGTTTCGGGTTCGAGTCCCGTCCACGACGACGTTCGTGGCCATGGATGTGCAGGAGGTGCATGTTGGCAACTGCATTCAACCAGTGTTTAAGCCAACGAAACGTCAACTGCGCCACATGGAACAGTTGACGCGCTATGACTCACAAGGGGTTAGGGCAACTGAGTAGTCGATCGGAACTGAATTCATCGCTCAAATTTATAAGTGCGAGTGTAAAATTAGCGCGAAAGAAAATTTTACAATGTGTTTGTTGTTGGACACATCGACTCATCACTGGCAGATGAATTTAACATGGGATCAAATGGATAAGACCGTGAAACACCGATCATCTGTAAGATGCTTTCACTCGGTTAGTCGATGAGTCCGAATCACGGGCAGATCGTGGGAAAGGTTCCATTTAAAGTTTAAACCCATGTTAAGTACATGAGGCGATAAGTCGACAAGATCATGAGCCAGTTAGCGACTCCGGACTTATATGCATGAAATCTCTGATCTAACTCTATACTTTTGGCAAGTTCGGGTTATATTCCAAAAGCATTGTGGAGTCATCGACTGACCGAGTCATCGATTCCATGTGAAAGGTACCTAAGTGTTAAAGCAATCTAATCTAACTCATATTATAGGCTTCAACAAAAGTAACAGCACCATTCTTACAAAAAGAAAACATTCGTCCCAAAAAATGAATACAAAAGCCATTCATATATATTCATACATTCCTATTCACGCCTTACCTTGGAGAATGCGAACACAATCGGTGTTGTTAGGATAATTATTCGGATATCCAGGACTATAAAACATATTTGTGTCGGGCTCATCTGCGGTAAACACATCGCAAGGTTGTGGAACATCCGTTTTTTCATGAACATCCCTTTTTGCCGGAACGGATCTGGTCCATATTCGGTCAACCGGATGTGTTTCTACTGTAGCTGACTTGGATTTCTTTATTATTTGCTCGGCTGGTTGGTGATATGGTGAGCTGGTAATTTGGGTGGTTGGTGTAATTTCCATAATATGAGCGTCGGAAATAACCGAAGACGTGGTAAAACGCTTGGAGGGTCGACTCGTTGTCATTGTCATGGCTGATGATGGTTGAAATGTTGTCACTGTTGTGCTTGAATTATTCGGTAAAACTGAAAATGAAATGAGAAAAGAGATAATTTAATAAAACCAGGGGACCTAATATGAGATTATGGGGGTTGGATGAGTTGACCGTTTGTACAGTGCATCACAGGAGATAATTTTTGTATACATTTAATTATATAGTATAGGGGAGCAATATTTTGACAAATACGCAAATGTCATGCTGACACTGCATAAATTATCCTTGATAACAAAATTATCTTTCGGCCTCGCACGAAATCCCTCTGCGATATACTTACTACCAATTCATAAACAATCTACCCAACTTAAAAAAAAGACAGCTGATTGCCTTAGGACTTACGGCATTAACATTTTAAGTAAATTTCTTGATCAAAGTCGGACAATCACTCTTACAAACTCGGATTGAGGTCTTGGGATAAGATGTCAGGCTGTTACAAATCGCAGGCTACCACACTGGGAATTGCCAATATTTACTGTCTTTTTATTTTTAATTCAGATGAAATCACGAGTTTTCCAGCCGACAACTATCTAGAAAAATTTAAAAAGAATTCTTTATTGCCAGTACAGCTGGGACAAATGTGGTAACAAGAGCTGGAGTGCATATACGACTATCCCTGTTGAAAAAAATTCTAGCAACCCTTTGTCACGTCTTTATTGGGTTTTCCCGACTCTTTCATAGGTTTACAAAATACCTAATCAATTGCCTTAACCCCTTGTGGGGCATAGCGCGTCAAATGTTCCATGTGGCACAGTTGCCGTTTCGTTGGCCTAAACTGGTTTCGGAGAATGCAGTTGCCAGCATGCACCTCCTGCACATCCATGGCCACGAACGTCGTCGTGGACGGGATTCGAACCCGAAACGCCGCCCTAATTTTGAACCCTTGGGTTCAACGCAAAACCCTAACCTTTCGCTCAACAAAATAACTCGTCCTGTTAAGTATAAAAAGCAAAACAAAAACAAAAAATCACAGGGTACAGCACAGAACCCTGGTACACATGAATTTTTAAATTTTTCAACGTATAATGCTTAACAATTTCTCCCTTGAATTTACTTAATTGCGCTAACCCCTTGAGGGGCATAGCGCGTCAACTGCTCCATGTGGCCCAGTTGACGTTTCGTTGGCATAAACTGATTTCGGAGAATGCAGTTGCCAGCATGCACCACCCTTGAATTTAAGTTTATCGTTACATCTTATGGTTATGTGCTATCTCGTACTTAATAAATACTTGTTTAATGTCAGTCGATAAAATTGTTGTATATATGCTTATCCTGAGATATACGTTAAATTTGCCAATTTCAGTTCAAATGGCTCGACTTAAGGCGGTAATGCTAAAATCAATAATCTGAATTACACACAACATTTACGAAGACATCAAATGTACAGAACATAAGCACGTACCCACGTTCAACTCATAAGACCCAAGCACAAGTCCTTTATTCAATTGAACGGAATATCTTCGTTTCCCACTAATTCTTTATCTTTTCACTTGCTCATCACCATGACCTACTTTAACGCTTGTCGGGATTCCTTGTTTTCCCGCGGAGTTATAATATACTTAGCACTAGTAGAGAAGCTTCACTTTGTCTGACTTTTTCCCCAGGTTCCAATCATATTTTAAACTTATATCGTCTGTCAAGAGTCAGAGGAGTGAGCAGGAAATGTTCGTTAAAGTGGGCGATGAGTATCGTTTTACATCACGTGCTATCCGCTGCAATATACTAGTACTTTTATCCGTATTTATGAATACTTTCCGGAAAACTTTAGCAGGAAAAGTTCTTGTAGGCCACATGTTCCCTCCCGGGTTCGATTTGTTGTCAATTGAATTTTCGAAATCTTCCTGCAATTTTGCACGAAAAGTTTATACTTGGAGTAGACATTTCTTGTTCGTGACAAAAAAAAAATGTAATTCAAGTTTTAAGCTAAAAGTTAACAAAAAATTTTATCTGTTCATAATTCGGAGAAAAGTTTTATTTTCTTTCGGGAACATTTTGTCGGGGCTTGGGGAGTGTAAATGTGAGCACATTGTGAAATATGATAAATGGGAAAGTTTATTTTCAAATATATTTGGAAATACTTCGCGTACAACGCGTACATTTTACGAAGGATCCCCTCGCATAGTGTGTGCGTAAGTATCGAACATCTGTTTTAGCAAAAACTAAAATTTCGTTTCGTAAACAATAGAATCTTAAAGTAATTTTGGTTTCTAAGTGTCACTATGAGACACTTGCAAATTGGGTATTAAATATTCTGACAAAAGTTGGTCGCTGAAGTGGGTACGGAAATCTAGGAAGTTATAATAAGATGTCTGTTGGTTGAAGCTAATTCTTCGTTAGTAGCCAAAAACCTGTTGCTTATCTATAATTTATAAATAATTAGTTTTTTTTCGTGAGATTTATTCCCATATTCAATGCTCTCCTTCTCTCTCTCTCTCTCTATCTACAGTATGAAATAACACCATCAGTATGAAGCATGACAATACATGACATACATGACAATTTTGCTATCTTAACGATGTTTTGACGTGAAAACGTCTTTGAGGGGTATGTCGAACAAACTAGTGACGGAAGTAGAAATGCCTTTAAAATCCGTTTGGAGATCGCAGCGCCCCGGTGATCTTAGGAAGGCCGAATTCCGCTCAAACCAGGACCCAAACTTCTTCATCCTTTACCTTAATTTCCTCTCTGCCAAGGCTAAGCTTGCATCGAAGGGTAATCCCTTAAATTCTTGGCAATCATTAAATGAAACCGGAATATAGAGGGCTACGCCCGCAATTCGAGGGTTTTGTAGCAAGTGCTTATTTTGGTTTATAAATATCGCCTCCTTGCTCTTCTTGATATCACTCAGATGGATAGAAAAAACGCAATAAAAATGTCTTACCCACTTACATTTTACACGCTAATTCATATTACGTGATTGTAACGAAACTTAGAACATATTATTGCTTAAGGTGTTGGTTATCGTTGGCCATCAGTACTTTTGACCTCGAACGTGTTTGAGGCGTGCAAGGGTGTGCTAACTGTAACTATACAAATAAAATATTATTGACCTATTCTGAGAAGATATACAAATTCCACTATTTTCCATTTTATATGTTTTTCGAAACCCACTTCCTGTAAGTTTTCATAATTCTAAGTATAACGGTCTCAAAATGCAGGCAAGGGGGGGGGGGTCAAATTACGAACTAATATTTTCTCCTCCCCCACAGTTCCCCTTTCTATAAATTTCGAGAAAATGCCAAAAAATGGAATGTACTCATCATTACCTTTCTCACGACACCTCATTTGCTCATACTCGTACCAGTCGATAAAAAAATTTGACCTTAATTTCGCCTCTATGTGGACCCCCCTTCCACCCGGTAAAGTTGGCCAATTAAGACACAGCGCCCCCAACCAATCTTTACCCTTTCAAAAATGATTAATTAATAACTGCAATTCGCACTACGAAAAACAACATGAAAGTAGTACTCACACCTATAAGGCCGGTAGGTGTATTTTTTGTATGGATAGTGTCAAAATGCCGAACTTTAAATGAATGTACTATTATTAAATATTATGTGATTATAATGAAACTTAGAAATATTATTGCCTATGATGTTGGTTATCATTGGCCATCAATATTTTTGACCTCAGGTACGCGTACGGGGTGCAGGGTTGTGCTAACTGAAACTATAGAAATGTACTATTATTAACCTTTTCTGATGAAATTTAAGAATTCTGGAAATCTAGGTTTTCTACACTAGTAGAATGGCGCTTTTTTGTAAATTTTCATATTTCTAAGTATAACGGTCTCGAAATGCAAGGGGGGGGGGGGGACAAACTCGGATGACATATTTTCCCCTCTCCCTCTTTTCCCGTTTCTTCAAATTTGAAAAAAATTCCAAAAATGGAATGTACTCGACGGTACCTTTCTTATGATACCCCACTTGCCTGTACTAAACGAAAAAAAAAATTTCGACCTTCATTTCCCCTCTATGGGGACCTCCCCTTAAAGTTGACCTATTACAACAATTCGCTTTCTCCGGTGAATTATAGTAATTGTACACATTCCTACAAAATTTCATGTATGTAGCTTCAGCCGTTCGTGAGATATTCCATGGACAGACGGACAGACGGACAGACAGACATTTGACCGATTTCATAAGGGTTTTGTTTTACTACAAAACCCTAAAAATAGGTACTTGAGCCAGTCGGCGACCATGACTATTATATTATGTCTTCTACGATATGCCGGGAAAAGCATACAGGCTATAATGCTATAAGAATTCAATTCTTCCTTGTGATATGAATAAAGGTTCAGAAAAAAATCATCGTAACCGTTTCAGCCGCCATCCTTATGGGGAAGAGAGCTCTACGCTGCAACGTTTCGTTTCTGGGTGAGCTACCGGATCGCTCCGGACTTGCTTTAATTCTGGGTTTTTCTCATGTTTTATGTGTGAAAGTGTATGATCGTAGAATTTTCGCATTCCTCATCTTCAAGCTAAAATATGTCCTTTGTCCTCTTAGCCAAGATAAGCTAAGGCCACTTATTTCCAAGCGCAAAGCAATCCATCGCGAAGGCCTTGTCATTAAATGCTGACAGCAGGAATGTCTTTATAATTTTTTTCAAAGAATGCTCGACCAAGTTGTACGAGTACACCGATGCTTAGATAGGGAAAAGGGCTGTGGTTCATATAGGCCCACAAGCACCGGGAACGAGGAATACATGATAATTCAGAGTCTCTAAAACCCGCATTAACTCGCGCTGGGTTCCTCATTTGATACCATGTACTCCAAACTGTTAGTCAATTAGAGTAATAAAAACATCTTAGGACCGCAATACCTCTCTCCACTATACAGTGATGTCAGCCTCTCCCTAAGCGTCGGTTTCGGAAAAAAATATGTTGTCATTCCCTTGGATTTGAATGAATTGAATTCTCGGCGGTTACAAAATTGTCAATAAACAATGCATAATATTCCGGAACATTTTTAAAATTCGTAATTATTGGTCTCCAGCTCGACTAATTGGAAAATTTCACCAATTGGATTGCGGTGCGGCATGTTGGCGTTTCTCACTCAATGCTTTCTACATACTCGTGAAGTCAAATCCGATAATGGTTAAATAATCTGTTCTGCATTTAATTAGTAACTATCGTCCCGATTATTGGACTCGTTGCATTTTCATAACACACTCTTCAAACTTCTATTTGACCACATTAACACATTCCAATGCCTAAATTATTTGTCATGGTAATATGCGCCAAAGCCTTTATTTGCCCAATTAATTGGAAAACAAGGAATTTGCTATTTCATATGAAATTTGCGGGCCTAGATTCTATCAGAAAGCACTAATCCCTTATTTATGAACATTCTGTGATGCCAGTACATATGATTTTCGATAAATTGAAGTCAGGGCCGTGCGAAAGGGGGCGTTTTGAGGGTTCAACCCAATAAGTCAGCAAAGTGAATGTAGCTAGTGGTAAGTTGTCTGAGCACAGCCTAGTTCATACTGCCGAAGTTACTTTGCATGATGAGTCATGGAGTAGCTTCACGGTTTGGCATATGCTCAAACACGTCATTACCAGTCAGCTCAGTGATAACATGGAAAACAAGGAACTGATTGGTGTAGAACCACCCCTATTTATTGAGAACAATGAAGCACGGACAACTGAGAGATAAAATATTCTATTTGCGTATTAATTACGTTCATGTTTGCTAAATTCGCAGATTTGGAATTTACCGAGTTCATCCACGTGAGTTTGCAGCGGATTAAATTTGATCGTATTAAACTAAAGACCCGTGGGAGATATGTTGACATTAGGTAGGTCATCATTCGGTTTGTTGATTCATAGCTTCGCAATAAATATTTTTTTTTTTTTCAGTTGAATGGACTCAATATTGCCAGGTTGAGGGCGCAACTTTAAGGACTTAATTACCTGAATTGCACTCTGAAACATGCATGTTTGGTGTGGTGTGATTCTAAGGGATATCATCAGTCCGCTTGGGGGTTAAAAACCCTCTCCCATAGTCCGCCTCATATGGGCGCCCCTGGAACGGCAGTGGTCGCCGACCATTGCTAACAATGTCAAGCGATGATATGGTTGAGGTAAACATTCCCCCTGTGGTGTGGAGGTAAGAATAATACCACGGCTTTTCCCTTTGACGGCCTGCCATTGAAACCGACAATCAATGGATTTGAACTATCTTAAATCTTATATATACTAACGAAACGTCAACTATGCCTCAAAAAAGGGCCGACGACTTTTGGCTATCGTACAATGACAAAGATTGGATTCTGGAATGTGCGTACTCTCCAGGACAATGGATCAGAAGGTCCCCAGATCACACGATTTCTTCAATTAGAGTGTACATTTCTGAGGTCTAAATTAAACATTTTAGGAATTAGTGCGATAAGATGGTGAAACAGTGGAGTATTTATCTCTCGAACGGGTAGCACTGTAACTTTCTACTCCGGTAGAGCTACCAGTAGTGGTCGTGAGTCAAATGTGGGGTTTCTTTTAACCAGAGCCGCATGAAACTGTCTCTTATCCTGGGATCCGATCTCCGGCAGAATGATTGTTACTTGCCTTGACCCTTCCAGGGGCATGGGCGCGTCAACATCTCTAGCATTTCTATGCCTTGTTGACGTTTCGATAGCATATCTACTTTCTTAAGTGCAGTTGCTAGCATGCACCTCCCATCCGCACCGTCTTTATACTGACAAGCTCGGAGCACTGTGAGAGTTCTATTAGTACCCGCAGGCAGTTTTTGATCGTACCGAGATTTGAACTCCGAGCTCTAGATTAGTATCGTAGAGTCGTGACCGAACGACCACGGCCACAGAGCGTGATCAGGTTCCAGATTAAAATGAGGAACATCTCAATAATACAATGTTATGCTCCAACTGAATCCGACAATTTCTTGGCCAAATACTCCTTCTACGAACACTTAAACGCCGTTCAGAGCAAAATACCTAAATGTTACATTATAATGTTTATGGGGATCTAAATACAAAAACTGGCGCTGATAGCTATGGGGTCAGACATGTGATGGAGACACACGGTCTTGGCGACCGTAACGACAACCGTGAAAGATTTGTATAGTTCTACAACTTTCGCAGTCTCTTCATCGATGGTACTATGTGTGAGCATAAGGACCACCACAAAATCAGTTGCTCCTCTGTTGATCGGCGCAGAACACAAAGTCAGTTGGTCCTCTGTTGATCCGCGCAGAACACAAAATCCGATCGACCGGTTTGCTAATAGTAAGAGGTTCAAAAGTTGTCTTCTGGACGTACGAATAAGAGGGGCGCCGATATTTGAATGACAAGAGATCATTATCTTATGATCGCTAATATTGAATTGCGAGTAGCAGCCGTACGCCGTCCTAGTGACGAAAGATAGAGGCACCGCGAATTCAACACCGGCCGACCGAAAAATACGGCTGTCGTACAACACTATAAGCGCAGAAACCAGCTGAGATAATTAGTCACCCAGATAGTGATTTGAACGAACACTGGGATGTAATCAAAAAAGCGCGTATTGACAGCGCAGATGCCATCCTTGGCACAAGTCCGGATTGCGGGCATAACTCTTGGATGTCCTACGCATCATGGCAGTGGATTGTTGAAAGGAATCAGCTGAAGGCACGATTAGCTACAGCGGCAGACCACAATTGTGGTAACATAGAGCATAGTTAGAAAGCTCGTGAAATCCAGCGTAGTGTGCGACGCGATAAAAGAAAACATGCAAAATATCTACTACTTGTTTGCCCTGATGTTGCGCTGACATAAACCAGTTTTGGACGATGCAAGTTACCAGCATGCATCTGCCTCGGTAGAAGAAGCCGCAAGAACCAAAAACCTAAGCGCCGTTTACGATGTCAGGGAGTTCAAAGCTTGCTGTAACTCCTTTCAACATCCGGTGAAGGACGGTGATGGAAAGCTAGTTATGTCAGATGAAGAACAGATAAAGGGGTGGAAAGGGCATTTTGCTACGGTTTTGAACCGTGTAACTTCTGGTGAAGTTCCCTCTCAAATAGACGATTTAGCTGGTCATCAAAATGCGCGTATCTGGTCAACTGCATCAACTAAAAAAGAAATCATCTTTGCAATTATTGAACTGAAACGAGGTAAAGCCGCCATACTCAACGGAATTACTGCCAAACTTTATTAATAAGAGCCAAGCGTAACCGCCGAGTTGTTGCACCCACTTTTTTATAAAGCGTGGAGCACTAAGACCTTTCCCACTGAGTGAATGGAAGGGTTGTTAGCCAAACTTAAAAAAAAAGGCAGCCTTACAGATTGCAATAATTAGAGAGGCACGCAGCTTTCTGCCGCTACAAAAATAATGGCTAAAATTATACTGGGAAGACTAAAGGAGTACTTAGAAAGCACAACTGATGAAAAGCAGCCCGGTTTTCGATCTGGTTTCTTTCGTGTCGATCACATAAACACCTTGCGAATGATCATCGAACAATGCGTTGACTTCGATTATCCGCTTCACTTGATTTTCATAGATTTCTAGAAGGCTTTCAGTGTGAAACAGGAGTGTATAGTATTTTCTCAGACATGCCATTCCTGCGCAAAGCCGCCCATCTTTGCACAGAAGAGGCATGTCCGAGAATATCGTGGCTATTAACTATTAACGCAATCTATGATGGCGCGAAATCTCGCGTTCTGCGTAAAGGTAAGGTGTCGGGGAACTTTTAGATTCGTAGTGGAGTTCGTATGACGTGCATCCTCTCACCGATCCTAGACAGAGGAATTCGTTGAACTTTAACATATTATCTCCAACATCTTGACTATGCTGACGACATGTGCCTACTCACCCACAAAATCGCTGATCTAAAAGCAATGGAAACGCATGCGAAAATGGCGGTGGATAGGTCACATAGAATAGTGTGCCGCTGTTATCCGCATTCGTTACCCGGATGGCGTATTCTAGTGCCAGGTTGAAGAGCGTCGGGGCCAGTCCATCGCCTTGCTTGAGTCCGGTACGTGTTTCGAAAAGATCAGTCAGCCTGTTTTGGATCCTGACCTCTGAGATGGAGCTGGTCATCGTCACCTTTGCTAATCGTAAAAATTTTGTTAGTGTAACGTATGTTATTAATGTCCTATTGTGTACTCGAAAAAAAAACGCGGCTAACACGAGATCCTCAAAAGTTGCTTCCTTCTTTGGTTGCTTTGCATCCCCCTTTACCAAATTCCTGAATTGTGTATTAGTAGTGTGTATTTTGTATAGTGTATTTTTTATAGAAATTAAATTCTACTGCTGCGCTAAGGTCATTAAACTACTTAATAAAAGTTCGTCTGCAATATTTCGCCTCATTGAACTCGACTCCAATTTAAATTAGCTTTACTTAGCTGTCAACCCCTGCAAAGAAATGATAACCAATTCGTGTCTCCTTTTAAACAGCCTCTGATTTGATTTTTTCCCGCACGTTTTCCATAATGAATTGCCAGAAAAAAATATAAATTCTTAATTTGCTTATACACATCATAGGCGTGAGTCTAAAAACACTCTTTTTCAACTGAAAAGCGTCCAAGGACATCGCCATGCCATCACGGACATGATGCCCTAGCAACTCAATGAAAATTATCATTTGGGTGCAAGCCAAGAATGTCTCTATGTTTTTTTTGCCATACTTTGAAAACTTTTTGTTGCCATAGTTACGACAGAGATACTTTCTGCCGTTGTTAGATGAAGAAAAAATGTAAAGACTGGTGAATTTTCCTCAAACGTAGAAGACGCCTTAGACTTCTGTCTGACTTATGCTTGAGCTATTTTTGGATTGGAAAAATATTTGCGTTTGCCAAAAAGACTCAGGAAAAGAAAAGGGATTTCAAAAAGACTAAAATTCAAAGTGAAAATCAAATAGCTTTTCTTTGTCTTTTGGAAAAATTAAAAATTGCTAATAAAAGTCCTTGGCTTGAGTCTTCAGGAAGTCCCATGAAATGTTTATGTGTAGATTCTCGAATGTTTGGACCGACTTTTCTCCCTTATCATACCTTTGCCTTGGGGGTTGATGCTTATGAGCACCGACGAGTTCATAGATTTACACAAATAGTGGATTCAAACAATTATTATCAACCGAATAGACCAGTATGTATGTACTGCGGAACCCTTCCAGGAATGAACACAATCTGCAGAGCAAATAAAAGATCTTTCTACCCAAACCTCCCTTTGAAGTTCTTTCGAAAATCACTTACCATGAGTTTAAAATTGTGAGTGAAAATTAATTCCAATTGTCCTACTAATTTGCTTTTTCAAATCATCAAATAATATCCTCTTCAAAGAACTCCGCTCAACATTTGCCTTTTCATTTTCTTTAGCCTGAGGCCATTTTCTCCGGAAAAGGCCCAAATAGAATTTGCTATTGGAGAATTGTTTCGTTTATCTCGGTCGTATTGTTAGTACACGGAAAGTTTTGTTGTTTTCTAATTGAATTAGTTTATTCCTCAAATAAGATGGCAGCGTCCTGTTCTATTGGTTTGTGTGGAAACTTTGTCGACTTGTTTGTGAAAATATCGAAATAAAATATCGTCTCGTGACTTTAGATGAATATTTTCTGAAATCAGCTATCGCTGCTTATCAAATGTCTACTACAAGAATGATGCTACTGGAAATACCACCATATTCCGGGAAAAGTGTAAAAGGATATTTAGGTTATTTTCGGATATAATTAAGAAATAGGACAAGAAGAACATCTGCATTTCGGCAAAAAGTTCGGTGACGTGGTTAATTGATACATCATCGTTGTCCATAAAAGTATGATTAAGGTTTCAAAGGAAATAACTATGATTCTAAGTATATGCCAACTCTGGAGATATAACGACTTTTAGTTTAACTATAGATTATCAGATGGAAATGGAAACACAGGAGAATAAACCACTTATAAAAGATCCTCAGTACTGGCAGCAATCAGAGTGAGAAAGCGCGTTCGATGGCTGCTCTAGTGTCAAGTACTGTAGGCGTAGTAGAATTGGATCGCTGCATGATTCAAGAATTGAAGGTTACGCAAAGAAGTGTGAATCTTTTTCGCTCTTTCGCATGATGTCACAGTTTCACTTTTCGAAAGCTTTCAAAGAATTCGTTATGAAATCATATAATTTTTTGAAGAGAATTCGCTTACAAATCCACTGTCTTAATCCGATTTTCATGAAATTTAGAAGATTGGACCTCCAGAACAAGAAGAAACGAAATTTTGTATATTGAACCTCGAAGACAAGGAGAAAGTTAATGTTTGCATAAATTCATCAGATTTGTTTGCAGATTTCATTTGCAGGTTAGCATAGGGGGTCGGGCTGTTTTTCTTCATATCTCATGTAGTGATATTTCCCTTGTTATGAAGGTCCAGTACTCAAAATTCATGTGTCTGGGATACTTTTTTTTTAATTTCATATAGGTGCGACCTTCCCCATGCTCTGAAGGTCCAATGTTCACGATTTCATCGAAATCTGAATAAAACAGTAGATTTGAATGTAATTTTTCTTCCAAAAACCATGCAATTTCATATAAAATGCAACGCACGCATATGAAAATTGAAACTGTGACGTCACAAACTTTCTCTCTCGTTCAGTAGCTGAATAACGGACCTGCGCATTGCGTAACCTTCTATTCTTGAATCATGGGATCGCTGCGAGAGGAGCTCCATGCTGCAAATTTCTCCCCAACAGAGACAGTTGCCCCTGGCTATAACGGGATATAATGTACACCACCAGGAATGTGAGAGTGTACATGTCGCTGTTAGAAGTGTGAAACCTTATAAATAAGTAACTGGCGCAACAGTCCAATTTTGAACCATGGCCTCCAGATGAGTTAGCATCATCTCATTTTCTAGATCGTGACGGTATGTCTTGTGCAGAGGTGTGTGATCAGCAACACGCTCAACCGAGTTGTTTACCCCATAAATGGGTACTCATTTAACAGCTGAGTCGGCTCATAGTCCGACACGTAAATCCCCTTTTTTTATCGAAAACTACCGCATTCAGTAGGAATCGAACCGGGGCCCAGTGCGTAGAAGGCGAACATGCTAACCGTTGCGCCATCCGGACTACATTTCATTCCATTCCCATGCTCGTACTTATCATTTAAAGATTAAGGGGAGAGGATATTTTATACAGGGTCTTTCTTAATCATATATGCACATCAGAGACCTAAATCTAGATCCGATTTACAAATCCCGAATCCCATGTACACCATCTGTTTTCTTCTTCTCTTTCAACCACCAGGATTTAGTTGGTGCTCACCTACATGGAAATAGGTAGACTTTACTATGGCGGCTTTCGTGCGTGTGTGTTTTTTGCGAAGATTCCTTGGCGTGATAAGTTTATATCGGCGGTTCATTCCTCTGGTTGCAGACCTCCAAGCACCATACTGCGCGTTAGTCGGAAACGCTCTGAAGAAACATAAATGACCAGTACGATGGGCAAGTGAAGCTACTGCTGCGCCCCACTACTCCTTACTACAGATGCACCCAGCATTGGAATTGGTTGCGTAGTTGAACAGGCATTGAGTGGATCTTGGCAACCGCTAGGATTTTTCATTTTTTTCAAAAGCTCCATGGAGCAGAAACTTGGAACACCACCTACGAATGAGAATTATTACCAATATTCCTGGCATTTTCAATATCTTCTCGAAAGCCACTGATCGCAAGCCGCTGATCGCAAGCCGCTGATTATATATACACAGTTTCGCACAAATCCCAAACAAGCACGGCAACTGGAATATATTTCCCAATTTACGACAGATTTGCGGCACTTAGCAGTTATCAGCCATGTTCCCCCATATTGAGCAAGTGGAATTCCCGAATTTCCTCACTGTCCATTACATATTCACCGTATGGAGAATTTCTTTTCACTGTTATTTTGGAATTCACCTATAGGTGTAAAAACATTATCCGCACAAAAAGTATTTTATTTACACAAAATAAAACCGTCTTAATGGTACACCAAATGTGTGAATTTTCTCAAGATAGTATAGATCGACTTAGGGGATGTGAGTTGTAATCTGACAGCCTACGGTGGCAACGTCTCTGTTGCCATATCCGCGCGAGTTCCCTGGTACCCTTAGCAAAGTTACACAATACGCGCTATCTCTGCTGGCAAACTGGACCAATAATTGCGGCCTATCGACCAACCCTAGTTCTTATTCACATGGAAACATAACATTCCACGAGTAGTGCCTCCTTCCTGGGAATGGGTAGGATAGGATATACTTCCTTAGTGTCACCACACACTGTCGAACTCGAACATGAACCTGGTACAAATGGACCGGCTTTCTACACATTTATGTGAAGTGTGTGTGGACATTTGTACCAGGTTCGTGTTCAAATTCGACAGTGTGTGGTGACACTTAGCAAATATTCAGGAGCATGCGAACAAGGAACCCTTAACCAAGATAAAATACGGCAATTTTCACATTAAAGAAAAGCTGCCCAAATTTGTAAAGCACGGACGAAGTCCATATTTTTTTTTTAATCGAAACAAAAAGGAAAACTAATACATATAGTATTTAATAATAACTATAAAATAAAACTCACCAGACATAACACATGATCCCAATAGCAATAATGTGAACCCTGAAAAGCCGCGTCCATTGACCTTCATTGTTCATTGGGCACTTCCAACTAGATAATCCGTCGTCTTCTTCTACGGCGGTCTCCAGTTTGCATTAAATATTTAGACCGGAATGGTCCAGAAGACATATAACAAAATCACACAACACTCTCTAGTCTTCGTCCTCATACAGGCCATTTAATCCCACACTTAAGCGGTTCTGATTCTTTCACTGGCTATTAGTATCACTCCAAAATAAATGCGACACATTTTCCTTTCTATTCACTTCGCTGTGCTCGTCCTTGTCGGCGCTCTCTCTCGATCATGCTGTTTCCATTATATTTCCATGATATTTGTTCTTTTTTATTTCTTGCTCGGTATCAAGCGGCGAAAACCAACCGGCGCGGCGGCAAAATGGTCCTGGAAATAGAAAATGAAAGGAAAAAAGGGATAATTGATAGAAATTGGATATTTAGTAAAGTGCTCGTATGTATCAGTAATGCTTATGACTATAGTACTTCTAAATACATTTTCCATTAAGCAACACTTGAGATAAAATATCAGCTAGTCGCAAGTCGGATGCTGGCATCTGCAAGGCATGGATAAATGTGATCTGAGAATAGACACCGGTTTGGGTAGATTAACTGGGATAGTAGTTTGAGAGGGGTTTTCAAATTTGTGATAGAGATACTTCTTGTCATTGTCGACGTTGATGTCGACGATATACATTTAGTGCAGATGCTTAGATAAATTTACTTAAAGTTGAGGCACGGTTTGTGTGCCATTTCAGTTTAAATAATTTAGTATTTTGGTTGTAAAGGAGATTCTAATTAAAATTCCAGAAGTGGAAATAAACAAGGATTAACATTATTATGTTATCTTCTTAGATTGTTTATTGCGTTATATCGCTAGAAAATATTGATTTCTAGTGACTGACTCTAGCATACGTTATGGTCATCATTTGACACTAATTTCAGTCTTTTTGTTCTCTTACTTTCACCCCCGCCTTCCCAAATATACTCGTGCCAAATTTCGTTATCCAAAATGACGCCACTCTCTTTGGTTCGGTTAAACGTGGTTTTACTGCATTCGACATCATTGTAGATTCGCCAACCACTTTTGATCTCCTCTCCAGCCTCCACAAAGTACTTCTGAAAAATGTCGTCACCCGCAATGACTTCACCTTCTGGATTCAGTTTATCGGAGTTTTACTGTATGTGGTATAATTTTTGAGTCGCGGACGTCCTAATGTTCCTCGTCGGTCTCCCGCAAGTACTTGTGAAAAATCACTTTTTCTGAAATGTCGCTGCGCTCGGGGTTTTACTGTATCGGGTCGCTACCCAAACCCACGTTGTTATCTATTCCAGCTCCCCAAATATACTCCTGCATAATTTAGTGACAATCGGCTCAATGGTTTAAAAGTTTTTGCACGACAAACATACAAAAATAATCTTTTCTTTTATACATATGTATTAGAAGATAGAAGATAAATGTATTTATTGCTTTTATTCTGTGAATAAAACAAATATGCATACTGTAATACACGAGGTGTATGTTTCGAAACTTATCGAAAAAATATCGACACTTCGGTCGGAATTTCACACAACCATATCGGTCCACAGCAGAAACTACAATATTCAGTGCTTGCGTATTTAGCTTCGTATACATACTTATGAGCATTCATGCGCGCACGAACACTGTGCGCGCACCAATGCTCATATGTGTACGGTAGGAGAATGCGTGCGCGCACAATTTTATTCCCACGAACAGGATCCATCGCTAGTGATATCCCCGTTCGCGCAAAACTTCTTCACGAATGCTCATAAGTACAATATATGAGCCTTTACGATGGAAAAGTATCGTGATTCACAGACTCACTTGCACTTGGTGTTTATCGATTTGGATTCATCGTGATCTGATATGGGTGGCCCTGAGACATAGATATACATTGAACAGATAGAAAATAGGCACAAAGTGGGGGTAAAAATCTGAAAATCGAGTTATTGTTGACACATTCGCGTCTGCGCAGTGAAACACGCACAACACGCATTAACATATTGGCCCAGGGGCCCAAGGAGCGCGTGGCCAAATGCTTCGTATATGTCAAAATTGTGGCAGAGTGGCCAATGGTGTCACGACATTTACCGGACATATAGCGACCGCGTGCAATTGGGTAGCAGTGCGCATGTGCGAATTGGTTCGAAAATATCCAGAAGTACAGAGTGGGGATAGTACTATTACCAATCTGTTCAATGTATGAGTATATATACCTATACATATATGCCTTGAGAGCACTAAAGGTCCCCGAGGTATATGTCAAGATGATACAAGATATGTATGATCGAGCAACTACTAAGGTTAGATGCAAACACAAGATGCAAGTCCAACGAATTTATCAGATTTATCTAATACATCATTATCAATTATAATTATTTATTTGTATAAATGTTTGAAAAAGTTATTATTATATTGACATCGTGAACTGCGCGAAATGCTTAACTATTCTCGCTGATGTGCCAATGGATGTTTCAGTCAACGAAAAGCTTTCACTGGGTTTAAGTTATATCGAAATAAAGGATTCACAAATTCCTGCACCTCGCAAGAATTTCGCTGTGCAGAAAAGTGATTTTTTTGTCAGCCTTGTTGTTTGCGAAAAAATTTCAGTTTGACTGTTTCTTTTGGCTGTCGTGTCGTGTCTGAAGATGGCATAATGGGCATATGTCACAGTGTGAATAAATACTATTTTGACTTAATCCCTAGTGAGCACTGCCCGTCAACTAATCCTTCGCGCCATCGTACTCAGCTCAAAGCCGTAACCGATGGGTGAATCCTTATCCGAGGCATAGCTCACATTTCGTTAGCATAAAAAAGTTTTCGGATGATGCAAGTTTCTGGTATACATATTTTGTCCTTTTTAGTCGCCCTCTGTGACAAGCTGGAAAAGGCCGTGACATTATTCTTACGCCCCGCACCACAGGGGGGTTAATATATATCAAGTAATGCGGGTAAATGAGTACAACTATTTTGCCTCATGTCCACTCTTGCGTACTATTATTCACGACATTTTTCATTTAAAACATAAATAAATGTTTACCTGATTCATGTCATCCGTAAAGCCATACATTAACATGCTTACGTTGAAAATTAGATGAATGTGTAAATCATATAACCACTTCGCTGAAATAACTCCTGGTCGCCTGCGCCTCTATAACCAAGTTCCAGACATGTTCAGCGGAATAGCCAAACACATTCATTTCAAAACGTTGCGAAAATTTGTGATAGTATCATGATCGAATTTTCATACGCGGTGGTAAAGCGAAATATTTTATCCATAGAGGTCCACAGGACTGGAAATCGGAAGTGTATCTAAACGTTGTGAACGCATTGCGGTTGGGTACAATGAAATAAAATATGCGAATAGAAAGGTATGTATCCCGGAATAAAACAATGGGCGGAAATATTCATACGGGACTATGTGCTATGCCTACCGGAAAATGGAATAACTGATGAAGTGTAGTGAATAATGGTAGCTACAATTCAAATCAAGTAAAGAAGAAAGAGCTTTTGAAATATTAAAGTTAGGCCTTTGCCTTCATGGAATAAATGTTGGAATGACCTCCAATACAGAATCGTCAATTATAAGGCAGGAATACAATATTGAAATCAAATAAATTTTTCCTAAGTTTTGTTTTTGACATGGATATGTCTTATAGCTGACGGTCATCCTAAAAATCTGTCCGTAACACGAAATGTCTGCTGTGCGGGGGTCAGAAGAGGAAAAAAGCCCATTGAGAATTTTTCTTTTCTGGTTGTGCATGTCGTTTGAGTGAAGTGGTCATTGTGCATGGCTGTTGCTTGTCGATCCGCGCGGGCAGCGCGCTTGCGGGGATCTTGTGTGTACATGTTGAGATGTCGATTTGATAGCGATAAAAGTTGACGTTGTGAACGGCAAGAAATAACATAGAGTACGGGTGAACAGGCGACCAGCATCAGCAATTAGCAACAGCCTCGCACGGAATGTGTGGAATGGATGGGCGAATGCGCTGTGTGGCGCTAGTGTTGGCTGAGATGTGCTCGAGTGGGAACGAGCGTCTGGTCGATTGTCGTTTCATCCACCGAATATGATGTTTGGGTCGTTGTTTTCTTGTACCTGAAATAGTGTAAAGGTATTTTGGATAAGCCAGACCAACGATGGAGGAAATTAAAACAGTGGTATAATTTAGTTATTGGATGTGAGGAGAAATGAAGCCGAAATGATACAAAGTATCTACACTGCATACAGATACATCGGAACATGGATATGTCCTTGGCTTTATGTACAATATAAGTCTATGAGATTGCATCACAGCGACGCTTGAACTAAAAAAAAAACTAGGGTATAAATTAAAAAAAGTAGACTGAGGAGCATAAAAATAGTGGGGATCGATGCTCCGAGGCCCACGGGCATTGGGATGTATAATGTTGGGGGGGGGGGGGGGAATTTCGTGAAAAATCCGAAATTCTTTATAGTTTAGAAGTTATGGCCAAAAAACCGAATTTAACATGATACAAAGTATCTACACTGCATGCAGATACATCGGAACATGGATATGTCTTAGACTACCGACTGCGTGGAACCTGTTGTGTTGAAGATACCGACGTAAGTTTTATTAAGATCCCAGTATAGTTATACTGAATGAAATCATTCGACAAAACACGTCCCACGCTTTCGGTAGGCATAAGACGTATGTTCTGATGTATCTGCATGCAGTGTAGATACTTTGTATCATTTTTGTATTGAAAGGTAGCCCATTATTCAAACAACATTGAACAAAGTAGAATTGGAAATTACCTGGCAGTCAATGACCAATGCAAATACAGCGGTAACGTTGTGCTTGTCCTCACACGGAGACGAAGCCATCGCTAGCCCACACTACATTGCGCCAACTAGCTCGCTCCCTTTGTTTCTTTTCTTTCACCGATGCACGTTCAAACGCATTAATAAACGGGCTGGAGTTCACACAACTATGTTGCAGGTCCAACTACACAAACCATTCCATCCTACTGAACTTGAGACGCTTAGGTGTTGGTCAGGCATTCAGGCTACAGCTATCTGCCTTTTCCCAAACTGTCTTATCGCTAAGACTAAGACGGTTTAACCCACTGCCTTTACCAGGGCGCGCCCACGACGAGGACTACGGAAAGGGTCTTTTGCTCCTAATTAATTATTGATGCTACCGATTTATGTATATAAAAAATCCATCCACTTGAAATATGCTTGAATGTTAACGCACTGACATAAATAATTTAATTAATTACTTTCTTTCAAATTTCAACGTAATTTGCTGATCAATAAACTTTCCTAGCGATTCGCTTCATTCAGGATTGTGTGTTCATTCAAAAGAGATCCAATCAATGTTTATACGTTCGTAATGTAGATTGTATTTATACTTTGAACAATAAATATAAACATAAGACTACATGGAGGCTTGTATAATATGTTTACGCAAAATGTTGATACTCGTACTTTTAGCTTTGGGTAATTTACTGTAAATATTTGCTCTAATTAGAGAAATCAATTCCTGTGGTAATGGATGATTTAATGTGCTACATTAGTAGAAAATATTGGAAAGAAAATTTGTTGTTGAATATTCTGGAACATTTGTCGGGTGGAAATCATGTCCTGCGTGTTTAAAATCAAGGGAAGCAGCTATCTTCCGAGGCCATCCCCTGAATGGGGTTAAGCGACGTGCTGACAACTCGGCCTTGCAAAAACCACTCCGTGTCAAGAAATCTGGAATCCAGGCGGCCAAGGCCTGACGTCGGGCTGTCGCGCCACGATGGTGATGATTATTTATTGGGTAAATAACTCGGTTGAGCGTGTTACTGATCACACACCTCTGCACAAGACAAACCGTCACGATCTAGAAAATGAGATGATGCTTACTCATCTCGAGGCCATGGTTCAGATTGGACTGTTGCGCCAGTTATTTATTTTTATTTTTAATTAGGATTCGTTAGAAAAAGAAATGCTAATTATGCATATTACGAGTAACTACTTCACCTCCGATTTTCAATTGCTGAACAATAATAAATACTCAATATCTCGTTGAATGCTATATGTTTGAGAGCATCATGCAATTACGAGTCAAATTGTCTGTGATTAGGAGAGGATTTAACTGAAGCATTGTGTGATATACTAAAGAAACTTCATTGTATTAAAATATTATCCGTACACTTTACTACTTATTTCCCTAAATATACACATTATTTTAGTAAATAATCCTCCAACGGAACAGGCAAAATAGATAAATAGATTCATGGTGCTTCCTTCCTACTGCCACGAAATCAACCCATTTTAAAGTTCAGTTCTGAAATGCTACATACTCGTATTTACTAAATATTGTTTGTGCGTGTTCCACTAAACCAAGCAAAAATGCCCTCAATGGACCGCATCCGCATTTCGTATCCTCCTCTTTAGGCTAATATTAACATTGCAACTCGACTTCCTGAATCAAAAGCCTGAGCTCAAGTTTCTCATGGAGAATTGTGGTATTACTGCCTTTGGCATGCTATAGTGTCAATGCAGAAGTCCTGTGAGTTGTGGATCTTTATTTCTCCTTTTTGATATAGCAAATGTTTGCAAAAGTTCAGTTGTACAAAGAAAATTGGCATCTGCGATTAAAATTGAACAAAGAAACGCAGCAAAACTTGTGGGAAATATTTTATATTAAAGTTTGTTGTTCGTGCCGAATAAGAAATAAATGTGTCCGTGTTGTGGAGGGACAAGCGTAAAATAATAAAAAATAAAATGAAAACGTGACTTAAATTTTATCATGATTGAGACATAAATGGTGAAAATCAATACGAAGACTCATAATATTTTGAAACCGAAGCAAAAGAGTGACTATATAGTACCTACATTCATTCAGGCGAACTTTGAACACTTGCATGAAAAGGAAAAACAACCGAATGTCATTGAAAAGTTTTGAGTTGAAAAAAAGTTGTAGATACAGTGTACGCTGTCATAATCGCACACCATCTGGACCAACAATTTGGTCCGGTTATGGGGAGTATCCGCTTAAAGAACGTCAACATTTCTTTTGATGCTACCTTCTAATTTCTTAAAGAATAAAATAAACAAAACTGGACCGTTAGTGACATTTAAATGTTTAATCACATCCTGATGCAAAGGTTTACACTCACTCCTTGTGTTTGCGAGAAAAAAACATAATGGTGAAGTTAGAAAGTTTCAAACTTTTTGGATGCGAACACATAGAAAATCTTCACCATTAAATTAATGTGAATTTAACAGTTTTTTAATAGTTTTTACCATTAAAATTGGTCAATGAGATTTATGTGGTAATTTTAATAATTTACAAACCATAAATATTATAGTACTCTTATCCCATTACGTTAGTAGGCATATCCTATGAAATTAATAAAAACACACTATTGAATATACTTATTATAAAAATTGATCACGGTTGTCCCGCCTTTATTCGATTAATTGTTATTTTTAGTCAGTGTACTTGGTTGTAACCGAGCAGACTTGATACTGGCGAGAAAAACTACTTTTTTAATATGTGGCAGGAGACGAACCCGCGACTTCTCGGTTGGTAAGTCGACTCAATTTCCATCGAGCTATCGCAGTCATAGGAAATGTAAATTCTGAAGCAATCATCAATCAGATTCCATAATTAATATCTCTCAATTGCCCTAACCCCTTGTGGGGCAAAGCGCGTCAACTGTTCCATATGGCCCAGTGGCAAAGAGTGGAACTCTTTGAAAAATATTAAACACGAACTTCATTCTACTACAATACATCAATAGCAACCTGAACCTATCAAATGCAACTGTGATAAAAGAAACTAATTGATTCCGAGTAGTTTCCTAATATTTCGACAAAAATCACTTTTCCAATTGGAATAAAATGTCATTGAATCTAATTGAGGTTAAACGAGGTGGAAACAGAGTGGAAAAGCGAACTTCTTCTAGCAACCGCTTGAAGCGTCCTAAATAAAAGCTTTACTTGTGCGCTATCCAGGTCTGAATCGGCCCTCGATAAATTATTGGTTTAAGCGCTTACCCATATAGGGTAGTATTGTTGTTGTATTGCGTGTTATTTCACTGACCTATACAGGCTAAAAAAAGCAAAAGAACGAGCCTTAAGATACTCATGCACGTAACCTTTTATCATTTACGGATTGCCCGCATATATATCTTCGAAGATATTTTTGTTTATTAAGTGATTCATAAACTCAATCAACATGTTTCAAGAATTGTCTTATTTGTTGTCGGAAATACATATAATAATACCAACTTGACTAAGCACAAAATGTTGAAAATTCATCGGTGTCCCATAATAATTACTTGCGGCGAAATGTTATTTGTCTCATATTCAACTCATCACCCTACTGCTCTTTTGCATATTTAACTAATTACAACTCAACATTTCATGACCTCATTTATTCACTTGACATTTGCTATATTTACCACAACCATCCCCCGCCCCCCCACCTCTTGTTCAAAACTCTCAATTTACTCATTTTCAAGATGATCTCAACAAACAATTACATATTTGTCAGTTCTTGTTTAAAATGTTGATTATTCATTTCACCCTCCTTGCGAGTATATTTACCTTTTGTTACCAGAAATCAACATTTTGCCCTGAGGGGCAGTTTGTTCACATATTTCCTTTCAAGTGGAAAGCTGAAATTCGTTTTTATGGTACTCCTCGTTCTACGGGTTGGGAGTTAGCTTTTGTGGTAGCTGGTAGACCGCGGAAAACAAATTCCTGGAATTCAATGGGATACCTGACACTTGATGGTTTTTCCTATCAAAGGAGAGAAGTTTATATACTTTTGATATTTCGTGTTAAGAAGACAAAGAAGAGTGTTTTCTTAGGTTGGCCCGAGCTTCGAATTTAGGTTTTAAGAAGGGAAGAGGCCACTGGGGAGCGAGCAGCCTTGCTATGACCTTCTCATTTTTCAGGGAGGTGAAGTTTTAAATTAAAAGCTTGCTCATGATTTCCACTATTTAGGAATTAAAGTATTACCACCTTTAATCTTTTGAAATAAAATTAGGATTGGAATTAACTGATCCATAAATTATAGCTATCCAAATTAAATTCAGCTTATAATTTCATACCACTCCACTCTCCAATATTGCTCATTTCATAACAAAACTATTTTCTTGTACATTGTCCTGGAACATTTGCCAGTATTACACTAACAAATTATTCTGGGTGGCGTTCTGGACCAGCGATATTTGTCCTGTTAATGTGTTTCATAGTTGAAAAGTTAGATGCCAATTTCCGCATCAATAATTATTTATTTTTGTAATTGCATGGAATAGTGCTGATTCTACTACTTCAGTTATATTTATCAGAATATACCGAGGTCTCAGCTGAAGGTCGTTTTTTTTTTGCTTCGTGACATATTGGGATCTGATTACACGGTTCACGCTTTTTACACTTCTTGTTTTGGATGAGTTCTGTATAGTTCCTTTGTTGTTTCACTATGTTCTGCTCTGTTCTGGACCAAAGAAACGCGGCTGCTATAAGTTTCCCATCATCCTACTTAAATTCGTACTCACTGTCACGTTGTCTCTCCATCGTTATCGATTTTTGGTTAAATTATTCCTACTCGGAAATTTCCGCTGGGTAGCTTGTCGTAGAAGAATTCATTGAGCTAAAATTGCCGGGAAAAAATCGACGACCTCATTGCGAATTTGTCTTCCAAGTTTTGCAAATTTCCACGCAGATGATTATGATTCACCAGGGAACAGGTTAATGTAAAATAAGAGGATATTTGCTACGAGTATATAGGCCAGTCGACGAAGGCATGAATATGGCGATCCAAGGAAAAAAACTTGGTATTTTTGTTGGTTGTAGTCCGGATGCCGCAACGGTTAGCACGTTCGCCTTCTAGGCACTGGGCCCCGGTTCGATTCCTACTGAATGCGGTAGTTTTCGATAAAAAGGGGATTTACGGGTCGGACTATGAGCCCACTCAGCTGTTAAATGAGTACCCATTTATGGGGCAAATAATTCGGTTGAGCGTCTTGCTGATCCCACACCTCTGCACAAGACCGTCACGATCAAGAAAATGAGATGATGCTAACTCATCTCGAGGCCATGGTTCAAATTGGACTTTTGCGCCAGTTATTTATTATTTATTATACTCCATACTAAATGCCATAAAATGTTCAATCAAATTAAAAAACTGAATGGATACCTCATACAAAACTTATTTAATTTACATTTAAAAACTGAGCGTCCTTATTGAAAGACCCTATATGTTCCCAATACAGTTTTATGAGATTAATTGTACTGATTATCCTAATATATATCTAAGGTGCCAAAAGGCAGTTTGCACTTAGGATATCGAGCGTATTTTGTTGGAAAAACGGACGTTGACTTGGCGAGTCTCAGAGTGAACACGTGGAAGACAATGCCGACAGTGGCGTAGCAAAAGTGAGGCAACCGAGGCATTCTCCACGGGCGCGGTCAAAAAAAGGTTGCCCAAAATCGCAAAATTAAAAAACAAATTAAAATTAAACCAGGCCGAAGCGAAGCTCCGAAGCGTATATACCCTAGACTTGTACAGACCTAGTGGTGATACCAAAAGTACAAATTGGCAACGACCATATGCATTAAAAGTGAGTTTCCTATATGGCCAGTTTATAGGGGAGGTTGGCATACATTCATGAGGATCTTGGCCATTCTAAAAATCAATTAACCAACCCATTCAACAAATATTTGTCGAATTTTTCAAGTCGCTAGCTTCATTCTATCGGAAGTTATTGCTTATTTGAAGTCTCACTTGTAGGGTTGGTAGAAGTTCCTTGGATCGGATCTTGCCCATCATAGCCTAGCCACCAACCAATTAGATGACCCTACAAACATTAAAAAAAAAGATGTCAGGTGTCTAGCTTTACTCAATCGAAAGTTATCGCTTATTTGAAGTTTCATTTGCAGGGGAAGCAGGGGTTTCATTGGTCGGACTTTACGTATTTTCAGTATTAGCCAACTGGATCACTACTACTACAAATATTTGACCAAAATTTCAAGTCGCTAGCTTTATTTTGTCGTAAGTAATCGCTTATTTAAAATTTCATTTCTAGGGGAGGTAGGGGTTCCTTAGGTCGGATCTAACCCATCCTTAATGCCAACTAACCCAATCTCACTTCAAACATTTGGCCAAAATTTCAAGTGGCTGGCTTCATTCTATCAAAAGTTATCGCTTATTTGAAGTTTCATTTGTAGGGGAGGTAGGGGTTTCCTAGGTCGGATCTTGCCCATTTTCAACACCAACTAACAGGATGTTACTACCAACGTTCTGCCAAATTTTCAACTCGCTAGTGTTATTCTATCGAAAGTTATCGTAATTAAAGAAATATTTAATTTTTTAAATTTTGTAGGGGAGGTAGGCGTTCCTTTGATCTGATTATGCCCAGCTTACTAAAACCCAAGCAGCTTTTCACCTCAGCGTTACATACCAAAAATCGGATGTCTACGTCAATTTGTTCAAGAGTTATGGACAAAAAGCCTGAAAAGTAGGGTAATACGGGGCTCTTTGTAAGAAAATTGCAGTTAGTTTTCAACTGATCGATTTTATTTTTCCAAGAGAGTATAAGATTACCCTCACGAGCAATCTACCAAAGCTAGAGCTTTTCATGTTTATTTAATCGGGAGTTATGGATACATTTAAGTATTTTACATATATAGGGGAGGTAGGCGTTCTCTTAGCCTGATCATGCCCGTTTTCAATACCAACCAACTAGATCATACTTCCAACATCTGACCAAAGTTTCAAGGCTCTAGCTTCATTCTATCGAAAGTTATCGTGCGAACGGACAGACAGACGGACAGACAGACAGACAGACAGACAGACATGGCTAAATCGAATCAGGAGGTGACCCTTATCATTTATATGTATACATTGCTATACCTCCGGAGCCTCCTTTAAGGTGTTACATATTTCCGTCGTGACAAAAACAATATACCCTATACTAAAAGTCTAGGGTATAAAAATTAGTACGAAAAAGAAATGCAAATGAAGATCGTTCCATTTTTTCCATTAATTGATCAGCAGCCTTTGTCACGGTAAGTTTACTCAGTTTGATTACGTTACTTGAACAAGCAGGGAGAGAGAAGTGCGCAATCACGTCACTTCATTCATTCCCGGTCACGTGTGTTCATCCTACCAATCGCAGCAGTCTTTAAGGCCAATTTACAAGCTGCGAGAGGTGTATTTTAAATTCGAAAACTGTCACCGACTACGGTAGCACCCTCACGAGCCAGCTCATTTACTTTACAGTTTTCGATAAAGCCGCTGTGGCCTGAGATTAAACAAGAATAATGTTTGAAAAAGACTTTCAATATCTTGGACTGAGCTGCGACAGTCGTCAACCGTCTTCAAATTAGCCGCAGTAGAATCAAGCAATATAATTGACTGTCATTATTTGTATAAATAATGTACTATATCCTAGCCGCCACGACACTGCGCCCTAGCAACAACAGCGCTTCGTAGATAGCCGTAACTTCCGCCTGGAAAATATTACAGTAATCTGGGCGACGGAAAGACAAGCTAATACACAATAGTCACCAGGCAAAACCCAGCCCTAACCTTTATCAGTATTTTTACTGACGGCTCCAAGGTCAGTAGAATTGCTTATGGCATCGGATTATAGAAATACGCTATTTGCCCACTAATCCGGAAAAGGGATCAGGCTGTTAAAATTCTTATCGAATAAGTATTTAGGAGAGGTGTAATCCGCGGCTTCAAGAGTATCAAGGCTATTCAGTACAGCCGAGTGTCGTCTGTTCTCTGGTGGCCTGTTTCACTTGGGCAAATGGCCACACTTGCAGTCAACTTTCGGAAAAAATGTCTAGACGAATCAGATTTGGTGTAGTTTCAAGGATGGTGGATGCAGTTCTAAGAGCTTCTGTGATGGCTTTCTCCAATAAGTGATGGTAAGTGCCGCTCACCGTCAGTATAAATGCTGATGAAGGTTAGGGCTGGCGTATACCTGGGAGACGATGTGTATTAGCTTGTCTCTCCGTCTCCCAAATTACTACAATATTCTTCCAAAACGACCGAGTGTCAAAACATAGGTTTCCGGCGTTGCTTCGCTGAGTTGACTGGTAGCAATCCCAAAACTCACCACCCCTCCCCTCTCTCTCTCCCCCTTCCCCCCAATCCGGCTGCTAAGTGATTGTGAATAATATGTCCAAACCAAGGTTAGTGTCGAATCAGTAGTATTAGGGTCGCCAAGATGTATGTGACACTCCCAAAAACCCACCTCACTTCCCCCACCCCCGCAACTGAGTGACTGTGAAATTGACCAAAATGACAGGGATTAGTATCAAAACCATTGGTTTTTGTAATCGCTGAAAAGAATAGTGCCCCCCCCCCCGCTTCTTCCACTCCTATTCCCTCTTTCCCTCGGAGATGAGTGAGAGGAAAAAAAATTCCAAAATTACTTAGTGTCGTTTTGATAGTTTTCGAGGTCGAAAAGGTGCACGGTGATACTCCCCAAAAACACAAAAAAGTTAGAAATAATGGTTCGATCACAGGGACGAAGTAGCACCGATGCGTAAAGGATGGAGGCAGCCAGGCGGACAGAATCAGCAGAAGAACGTCAGCGAGGTGTAGGAAGTATTTGCTGTAAAGTTGCTGAAACACTGCATATATGCACGCAACCAAGGGGCAAAAATAAGAATGACTGGTACGAGAAACGCTGAACGAATTCCGACACAAAATCAACGGAGAGATTTAGTGATTCCAATATGACAAACATTTAGATTACAGCGTCCATTCAAGCGTTTCAATTAGGAAGAGGGAAAAAGTGTGTACATACTGCCATGCGTTAAAATTTGGAAAAGGAACACCCGGAATGTGCTGTTTAAACGGAAAAGTTCAACTGCCCCCAATTATGGAGCCACCAGAAGCGTTTTAAGAATCTTTTTAAAGAGATCCCCCATCAAAACATTTCCCCCAAATTTCGGGAAGTACAAAGCTTGCTTCCAAATGACATCGTTCGGGGCAAAAAGAGCTGTTAACGAGGGTAGATTTATGCTAACTTTTAAAGTACAGGGTAAAATATACCATCAAGTGGGCTCACTTCTTCCACTTTCCGGCCATGACTACAAGTTCTTGCAAATAAATGTATTGATACGCCTATTCTGAACCGCATTGGATAGAGTAGGTAACGGGGGATATTCAAATTCGGATAAGGGCCGATGTAATACGAAATAAACCCGAAGGTGAATGAGAGTGCAAAACAATGTCGAAAATGACGGAGACTAATGCCAAACCAATTGTTTTCGGGATCGGTGGGACGAATGGTGGCGCTATCAAAGTCTCCCCCTCCCCGAGGTGAATGACCGTGAACAAATGTCTAGAACGACCAAAATTACTGTGAATGTTGTGAGCGTAGCGAACCCTAGATGAAAGAGCGAGCAAAGCAAGCAATTTGAAAAATTGTTTATCCAGAAATTTTTGCATCGTTTATTACTGCTGAATCATACAGCGACTTGATTGGGGGCCCCTTATCTCAAATGCGCAGAGGGCATTTTTTTTCCCCAGTTCGGCCCTGCTTAGCCTCGATAACTCACCGGAGAAGAGAGCTAACCTATATAGGTTAATGTTGTTGTTGGGTGCGTGCTACTATATTTATCCAACCTGTGTTGGTTAAAATTCGCAAAAGAACGCGCCTACATGACAACACCGGCCTGTTATTGATTATTTTACCAGTTCGTCAATAAAGAATACAATGACGTCCAAATTGTTTTTTTCCTTTGTTCACGTACCTTAAAAGTTTTATTTCAATAATTTCAAGCTACGCAACGCATCAACCCTGAATACGAGTGTGTTTTGAATCTTTTAGGAGATCTGCCCCTCATTCTGCCAATTTTCCAAAGTGTAAGCGGAAAAATGCCGAAAGTAAATTGCCATATGGCGAAAATTGATTAAAATTAAATCAGCCTTTACGAGCAAGACAGTCGTAAAATTGAGAACTCGACCAGATGGGAACAGCCAACAATGACTTTCGGCACGGTAATAGAATGTCAGTCCTACAGAGCAAGTCGTAAAGAATTTATTCTTCGGATTCAGAGATCGTCCTGAATGTATCTGGCATGGTACAAGAAGTACTGTATCTTCACAGGGGATGGAGCCCGATTCTATTGGCCGGTAAATGTTTTTAGGCTGTTCCAAAATGTAAATCTGTAACGCCGGAGATGAGGCAGAGATTGTCATTAGTACAGGTAACTGAATGCATCATCTGAAAGGCATACTAGTGGAGCACTGTAAGTACGAGTACCTATCAATACTCCAGACTAGAATCCTTTCTCTGGTTCACCTGTCGATATCAAGCAGGTCGTACTCGATGTAAAAGAAACCCTCCGGCCAACTGCTAGGATCATATCATCTGCATACTGCTCGATATTTTCAAAATATTATCTCCGCCTTATATGTGTGCGAAATTTGCATATGAATCGCCTAAGTGCATTTGGTCCGAATTACGTTTATTGTTCGTAACGTGGAGTCTACTCGTATATGCAAACTGAATGCATCGAATTGATGTTTTGCGGTTATTTGTGCCAATTATTCCTAGACGCCATTAATGCACAAACGACCATCAGATATGTTCACATACGTACCACATGCTTTGTATCACAAGTCATCAATAGCGCATGGGAGATTCTTCTTAGTAAAGGATGTTATTTTTAGCCTCCGAATGGACTAATAGGTTGGCGGCATGTTGTTGCGGCAGACAAAGTCTATTTCCTTAAAGACAACGCTTCCCCAAGATGTAAGTACTCTCTTGTCGCCATCGACGCATATTACCAAAGAGACATATAGTAGGAATCAATCCGTTGAAAGGCGCATCCGACGACGGGCGGCAGGATGACTATGAGGCTATTTTTTTACACAAAGGTCGCATGAATGGGTAATTGTTGTAATAGTGTTGTCACGTTTGGAGGTTGACATGAGTTTAGGGGAGAAGTGGGGATGAGTGCTTTTTTGAGCAAATTTGCAATGTCGATAACAAATTCAATTTAAATTAGCCTCTTGAACATTTTCTTAATTTTCCGCGCTCATTTCTTATCTAATTGTCTGTTGTAAAGCACAACAATCAGCCCAATAAGTTAATACGATAATATATGAGCATTTGTCAAATTGGCAGGGTCGCAACTTAACTGAAGAAGCAAATATTTAATCTATTTGACAGAAAACATGCGAATACGACACGCCTAAATATGTTCTTAAAATAGAAAAATATACGGGTTTAAATTTAAAATCCTTTCATTTAATATTAAAAAATAATAAAATGTTTTTTTTTTTTTTTTTTTTCAAAAATCAAGTTTAAGTTAAATTTTATATAAATAAAAATAAAAATGTAACGCTTTATAGTTTTAAAAATATTATATTGTGTTATTGCAATAAATCACAAAAAAAAAAAAATTACTCAAATTTGCGAAGCTATATCTCTGCCAGATTGACCGTAATATAGTTTTGTACATATTTATGATAAATTATCAGATCGGTGGAATCCAATGCTTTAACACAGTGACCACATGATGTGTACTCATGTTTCAGCGCTAATGGACTGTAGACTTTGGTAATAGTCCAGTCTTCGGGACCTTAAACACGAATTCATTATTCGTTTTTGTTATCCGTAATACCATTTCGGCACATCCATCCATGTTAATGCTCACACCCGAATGCAACAATCTCCCCTACCATAAATGCAATAAAACATTAACGCACTATCTTTTTTCTTGTGTGTGTATATTCATTATACTTAGTTTGAAAGATATAGTATACATATTGTATCTAAAGCGCCTTTCCTCTCATCACTACACTACGTTGGCCCTGACAGCTCAATTTTTGTTGATCTTGAACATGTTCGCCATGGACGAAACTAAGGAATTTAGGTCTAGGCAACAATTTTACTACTTTCAATGACTACCGAGTATTTTCGAAAATTTAGCAGAAAAGACAACATCATGAGCCGCTGTCTGTCGCTACCGTTGCGTTCTGCTAAAGTATCTATTAGAGCTCAGCAAATGCGACGAAATCCAATAGTGTGAGAAGATGCTACATGGGCCTGAAAAAATATGAATTTTCAATTTTGACAGACTTTAATGGGCTGTTTAATCAAAATTTGACTTTGTGTGGAGAAATACGCCCGAGTCCATCGTAAAATTTGTTCAGGGAATTTTTAGTGATTTGCTCTCGGAAGAGCGGATGCTTATGAAATTAATCATACTCGTACGGGTGGAAAAAAAACTGACTGTGTGATCTATTTGTGAGGACTGATTGTTTTTTTTTTCTGAATCAATTTAAGTTATTTTTAGTTGGAATGATTTATATGCTCCGATTTTAAATTTTGTTTTTGAAGGGCGTCAGAATGTTTGCGGAATAGAGGGGATGGCGGGAGTGAGTTAAATTTTTCGAAACACACCTAGTTCACCGGGCGACGCATAGTGGTTCGCGGCTTAAGCCTTAATCGCATTTGTTTAGTAATTTAGTCGAGTGGCGAGTAGCAAGTAGCTGAGCTAGTAGCAACTCACTGAAAGTTCACACCTCAGTTTACTAAATTGTAGAGTACAATAGCTGTTTGATGTTCACGGTTTACTGCACGAACTAATGAACTGGACTAAAATTATCAGGTTCGCACTCGCTTAGTGATGCATGGTGCACGGCTCTACTCACCAGAAAAAAATTGAGTAGAATGGTTTAAGTATTTAGTCGAGTAGTTTCGCCACTGACTAAACTAATCGATTAAAATGTTGTTGTTCAGACATTTACATGCCTTACTAAATTACTCAACACTCGACTAAACTGCTTTGCCAAGTGCGACTAATGTGCCTTTAGACTAGAGTTGGTTTTAAATTGATATGATTTTGGACTCCGCTTGCGTGGGCTCCGCTAGCTTCGCGAGCTCCACATCATGAAAGGCTACAACCCGCACTACACCGCCCAATAATGCTCGCTTCGCTCGATTTATATGCTACAGCGTTAAAGCCAAGGCGCGAATAATGATGCGTCACCCGGTTAAATAGGAATGTGCCTATTATTTTCCATTTTATGAGTAACTTATTAAGTTAATAGACACCAAATTTTTTAAGAATCGTGTCAGTATTCCCGAAGATATCGTCGAAGCTAGTATTCACAAGGGAAAATTTAACAACGATATAATTGTGTCTTCCACTTTCATCAAGTTCTTTACCACAAATAAGGAAAACCTGCTCAAACAAGATTGAAGATATAATATTTTCTAACTATTGGGGGACTATTGCACTGGAAAAATTATGGTTTATACGTGGCAACCTCTTCAAGCAATGCAGGATTCACGATACATGGTCATCTTAGCATGTCGAAAGTGTGAAAAAGGTGGGTACCCAGAAAGCTCACAGCATATCAAAAGCAGCGGAGAACCGCATCCTGTTGTGAGTTCTGGAACCTGTGTGTCTTACTAAGGTACGAAATTGTTTATCATCAGCCTAAATGAAATGTCAACTAAGCCACATGGGAATAGTAGACGCGTTATGCCCCACTGGACCTTTTCCATAGTCCTCCATGGGTATGTCCACATTTATTCAGCATTCGGTCCTCAAGGGGCGTACGTCTATTGGAGGTGCGGAACATTTCTTATCGGGGAGAAGCATGCTATGATGAACGTTCAAAACTTTAATTCATTTTTGGATTAGGTATAAGGGGTGCTATATTTAACTCACCGCACATGAACGGCAATAGGTTTCGTTTTGTTATCAACAGAGACTCAACAGTTGATAACCCGTATCTTTGAAAAGAACTTCCAATAGAATTACTGAGTTTGCCAATTCAACATTAGTAACGTCATACAGTTCAGTGAAGAAGTTTGATCGAAGAAATGCCTTAGATAAGTACAAGCGCATAGAAGATAAAAAAATATACTCCTTCTTGTCCCCATCATGTAAACTTCTACAGCAGTCCGTACAGTAGATACGAAGCCTCATGGCATCCTCCCTAATTATGCGATACCCAGTGATGACTCCCATAGCAGTCCCGACAGCACAGCATCGCTTATTGTACGCTTCCTAGGACTGGGACCCATAATCCAACTTAAAAAAAAATACCAAAAAAAAACGTACTAATCACCCTAATCATTGACTGACAATCCGTCACGGTCATAGTCAGATTCAGTTCTACAGAAGTGAAAGTCACAATATCTCTAGCTTATATCACGTGGCAATGTCATCCGCATAAGCACATGCCTTTTAGCACGACATTTTCAAGTTATGAAGCAGTTTATTGACAACTATGTTAAGTTCCAGAGAAAGGGAGAAAGCACTCCACCTTGCGAGGTATCCTTGCTCACAAGTCTTCATTCAGACGATGTTTCTACACATTATCGGGTATTTCCCCGAAAATTCCAAGACGAAGCTCTATATACCAAACATTTCGGAGGTGGCCCGGGCCCCTATCGCCCCTCCTTTGGATCCGCCACTGTAAATTTATTTTCCACAGTCGAAGCCGGCCCGGTATCCTCGAAAATTGAATATTTCAAAGAAACGCGTAGCTTCCAACGTAATAAATTCTATTTTTCAAAATCACTTAACCATTCTCACTTACAAATTGTCTCAAGGTCGCTAAGGTATGCCTTTCCAGAAATTGACCTAATTGGTCCGAACATAGTATTATTTTTTGTCGACGACAACACCTTGGTATTTGGCTTTAACCGCATAGACTACTAGGGCGTTGTACATGATAGGGCATATGATATGTCTAAGTTCTCTTTTATTAGAGAATGGCATGACAACGGTCTTGAATGGAATTATTCGAAAGCCATTGGCGTCGCTCCTGTCTTATAATATGCACAGAAAGATATCAGGAAGGACCTTTTCAAATTTTCTTCTTACAGTGTTCACCAAATCGTCTGCGTATGCTTGAAACATAACATATCAACGGCGATTCACCCCTCACAACTTGGAAAAAAAACATAAAGAAAACTGGTTCCCACCGCCACCGAAAGCGAAACAGTTGAATAAACGATCATCGAAAAAACGCAACCGAAAGTGGAACAGTTTAAAAAAACGAACTGACAAAACACAAAAAACAACTGAAACTTTATTAAAAAAAAAAACCGAAAACAAATAAAAAAACGGAAAACAAATAAATTAAATTGAGCAAAAGTTCTCGATAAAAGCACAACGGAAAGGACACAATTTTCGGCTCTAAAAGAAACAGTTGAAAAAAATCTGTAACAGAAAATAAATGTTTTAAGTTTATTTATTTCGCTAACAATTTGAATGAGAAATCGTTGTTGTTGCGATTTTGTTAAGGCAGTAATAAAGAAAAGCGGATTCTTTAATAGATAAATTCGATAAAATTGTTATTAAAATATATTTTTGTTGCATTTACAGGCACACTTTTTTTAAATCGGTAACCGAGCCGAACCCAAATTGTTGACAAATACAACTTCACCCCCATACCCAGCAGGGTAATGCCGGCCACACGGGCAGTGTTACCATCAACGACCTAGACTTTCAATCTTACTATTGCGTCGACTACCCAGGTAAAAACTTATCTCTCTCTCTCTCTTGACCGAATGCCCCACGGAACCTCTTTTAAGTACTACTTTGCGGAATAAGGCCGGATAACTAGCCGACGACGCGACGGACGTGCCGAATTGCGACTATCCACCTTCTTCCAGGGTTCTTCATAAATGTCGCACACGGTGTTGTAAAATACGGTCTTCCGATTTCGGGCTGATCGAAGTTTAATGTTCCATAGTAGGCGCGTTTTTTTCAACAGTCCAGATCAGAGCAGAAAATAAATTGCACGCGTTACACTAACAAAATTGTTCTATACAGAGCAGGTTGTTAGTGTCATACGTGCGATTGTTGTTCTGCTCTTGATCTGGAGTGTTGAAGAAAACGCCCCAGTATCTCCCGGACTTACCATTCTACATCTCCCAATGTCTCCTCTAGTTCACCACTTTTTCCGTAAATCAGGAACAATGGAACAGCACGTTCCCCGGGTATTCAGCTACTCCTGGATGTTCCGGACAATCTGACGAGTCCTCCAAGTTAAGCATTACAATGTTCCGAACGGACAAAATCTAAACTTATGTCTACAGAGGAATGAATATGCTATACAATCCTTTTGGCAATGTGATGCGTATTCATTTATTCATACTTACATTCGACATTGCTTTACCAAATCTATTTTCACTTTTTTATTTCAACGATGATATAAACAATTTGTTTCCAATAATGCAAACAATCCAGCACTCAGTGACCTCTTTCTATTCCCAAGCGTAACTTTGTACAAAAAGGATCATTTCAAGTGCACACAAGCTATGGCGAAAAATTGAAACGATGAAGTTTGAAATCCGAAACCTCTTAGCAAAGAATACGTAAAAACGGAGAAAACTTGAAGATATCGCCATGCATTAGTCCGCCAATGCATTGCACAAGTTCCGAAGTTCCACTAACGGTAAATGTTATCCGTAAAGGATCCACCTTCAGTGCTTTGAATATTCTCGTCTTTTCTTTTATTTTTTTCAATGCTCCTCCGTTTCTTTTTTTTTTAGTTTCCATCAAGCTGGAAAACTTTTTCTTTGCCGCTCGCTTTCCATGGAGATTTATCGTCAAGAAAATGATTAAGAGGAAGAAGATAATGCACCGAAAGCACAAGAAGTCATTTTTATACAGAATGCGCTGAACACTTCTACTTTGACAAAGTTGACGAAGTGCCTGATGGATTTTGCTGAAGATGGAAACGAACGCAGTTTGCCACTCAAGATTTTCCCAGGGTTTTTCCTAAGCTCGAGGGGAGAAAATATAAAATAACATGAAGGATGAAAGTTTGACCGTGTTTGTGCGAAACCATTAATTGGGGTTACATGAGGGTGGTTATTGTAACCGGCGTACTTCTTGTAGCTGTTCCGCCCTTAATTACCACACCGTGGCAAATGTCTTTATTTTTTATGTGCTCAGGTGTCGTTTGAGGAGGAACTTAATTCGAAAGTGGATTATATTATTCTCAATGGCAAAAGTTGGAACAGTATTAAAGAAAGGGCAGAAGGGAGAGCCACTCGTCCGAGTCAACTTTGTAAGTACTCGTATTTATTGTGCAATATGAGAAGTAACTTTCAACGCTTTTAAACTAACATACTGAATTTTATTTTCAAGAATCCTTTGCGTTGTTTTAGTAGAAAATAAAACATAATCAAGCCTAAAACTAGGTTATTAAAGTATTGCTTAGTTGCTGATTTATATTATTTATATGGAGGTGGAATGGATACCATCTATTGAAAAAAAATCGAACTAAGAACCCACCCTCTGCCCGAATCAATCAAACGCATAGAAAAAGTATTGTAATAATGAAAACCGATAATACTCATTGTTGCGACAATTCGGATACCGAACCCTGACCCGAAATTGCATACGCCAGGCAACGAAATGAGGGAGACGATAGCTGACTCCAACACCCCCACATTATAACATAGCAAAATGGGTAATAGGGGAATTAAAAAAGATGAGCAATATTTATGTATATTAAGATGTCGATTAAAAAATCAAAGGAATTTCATAAAAATACTCGAGAACGTACAGGTTGGGGAAGACGAAACCATAGTATCATACGATGATGCAGCATTATGTCCAGTATCCCCATCAAAGAGGCCATCTGGAAGCTGGACACACGGCAGATTGAAAAAAGCTAAATTACTCGCTAAATTAGCAGCCACTTGTATGACGGAGACTTATTTCACCTTTAAAGAATTTTTTTTTAAGACAACAAAAGGTACATCTAACCCATTATCCGCATTGATGGACGAGAATACTAACGGAGCAGCATTCTTTCATTGATTTTCTATCTAGAGCAGCTCAGATCAATTTTTTGTGTAATTGTGTGGTGTTAACCTGCTCTATTTTGCATGATATTAAAAAAATGCGCCAAATAAAAAAAAAACATAATTTCCCATTTTTGGGGAAAGACGAAGGATGCACATTTCATGAGTAAAAATCCATCAGTGTTTTATCGAATATACATGTGCGTACCAATGTACTTTAGTCCTTTTACATTGACGTTGTCGTGCTTCCTCCAGAACTAGACACCCTCTCTGATTAAGGCGCTTTAGACGAAAATATCATGATTATGACAAAGCTGCACACTTGGGGGATGACTTTACTGGTGAGCTCAAAATTTCGACAATGACAAGCTTCAATACACAAAACCAGTCGACGAAAAAGTAAAACCGATTTTATATCAACCAAAGTGGATTAGAAATGTGCACCTTGTAGACAGAAAACAATAAAAAAATAAAAAGGAAACTAATTAGATATGGCTTCAAGCTTTGGTGTTTGACATGAGCAAATGGATTTGTGTTCCAACTCCGACCATACAAGGGAGCAAACAACGCTGACAAAAAAGATTTTCCTATGAAACTCAGTGAGTCAGTGGTTATTGACTTGCTGTCAGTAGTAAAACCTTGAGGCCAGCACAGAGTTTTTTTCGATAGTTTTTTTTTACCAGCCATTCACTTTTGTGTATTTATGGGAGCATAGAATATTTCGTTAGAGGACCTGTGCGGGAAAATCGAACGTCAAAATGTCCATTGCCATAATATTTGTAGTACGTTGGCTTGACAATGCTTTTGTTACTGTGGCACGCCTTTGGCGTAACCAAAGCGGTACGACAGAGCAGCGAAAAAAATTTCCGAAATCAACCAAATATTATTGTATTAGCGAATATAATCGAGGCATGGGAGGAGTAGATCTCCACGACCGACAATGGAGTATCAAATTATCGGATAATGGCGGCGCTGTCTATTTGTATGTAAATGCAATTGACACAACAGCTGAAAATGCGTGGAAATTCCACAAAATGATTTTAGACGAAAAGGCTACCACAGCTGGTTTTTAGGAGCTAACTGGTTCTAACCTTTTGAAGAGTAGCGACGAAGCAGAAAATCTCGAATGCTATAATGTAGGTCCCGAAAATGACAACACCCTCTAGGTCATCCAGCTGCTAGGGAGCTTCCAGTTATGATGAGGAGAGATTATGAGGGCCACATTTTGATTGAACCCCTGATAAAAGCGTAAACGTTGCAGAAATTTCAAATCGCAGACTATTTTTATGCGTGAAAAATGTAAAGTGGCACTTCATTCATCATATTCAACGGAATTTCATGAAATAATTTATACGTTAAATGAAAGTGTAAAATAAACTTTGAAATGTTCTTATCACTCCTACTAACAACGCTATGAAAACGCAAATTTTCCAG
The DNA here is from genome assembly GCA_964017055.1 of Chloromyia formosa. Classification (NCBI taxonomy): domain Eukaryota; kingdom Metazoa; phylum Arthropoda; class Insecta; order Diptera; family Stratiomyidae; genus Chloromyia; species Chloromyia formosa. The sequence continues at coordinate 155,712,657 of OZ024813.1, read as the reverse complement.
GAACCCAGAGACCCATTTTTTCAGATATTACTGTGCTCTTGAAACCATAAAAAGACAATATTTAAAAAAAATCGAAAAAAAAAACAGAATTGGAAGAAATGGGTTAAAGTGATACGAAAAGCGAACAATATTGTATTTGGCATCTTCAGAAAAGTTCTAGTAGAAACCATACCACTAAAGTATTTTTAACCAAGGAGAAGAAACTGCCCAAAGAAAAAAGTAAAATTTACCAAATGAAATGCAAGGACTGCCCCGAAACGCACAGTACTAAGAAAAAAAAATTCCTGAAGAAAACGACCTCAGTGGTGGATCGCTTCTTACCGTTAGAAAGCAACTGGAACAGCTTCACAACTTCATCCGACTTTAGGAACGATGTGACCTCAATATGTGCTCAAAAGTCTCCACTGCTAGAGGGTCCGGAAGATTAGAGGAGAGGGAGTTAAAGATCATGTTTCCAGTTGTCCGTGATTATTTTGATATGGGTGTAGGGATCCTCCAAAAAGTGTCCCAATGCCCAATCAAAGAAAAGTAAAATAAAATAAAGCCTTAATTTCCATGGCATTGAACTAATTTTTATAGAGGATTATAGTAAGGTCCTAGTCCGAATTTGATCTGCCTACTTTAATTCGGTAGGGCATTATTGGCTTGTTTGTAAAAATAATATTTGTAAGGGAGGTAGGCGTACTTTTAGTCAGATCGTTTCCATTTGCGGTACCAACAGATTTCAATCAGAATATTTGACCATATTTTCATGTCGCAAACTGTATTCTATGGGGACTTATGGTGCCGTTTTTACTTGTGAGGAAATCTACATATATGTATACCCTATAATATTTAATGGTCGAGGGTATAATATACCATTTTTTAGTCAGGGGTGTGATATATCATTTTTTATGAAATTTTATGTACTTTGATTCGGTCTTGAGACATTTTTTGTAAAACCCTTATAATTCAAAATAATTAAGGAAAGCTGAAAAATTAAGCTTTGTTCACCTCCCTACCCTACACTACAGGACACTCCATCATCCAGGACTTTTGAGTACATGTTCAGGGGACTGTCCCCAATAATTGTGCCAAATTTCAAAACAATATGACTTTAATCAAGCTTTTTTTTCGGACTCCCTGGCCTGGACTAAAAGGACGAAATATTGAATTCAATTACTATACAAAATCTCCTGCCATTAACTCAGTTGAAATTTTACTTTGTTTCTGGAACTTTGTCGACTTATTTTCTCCTTTCAAGAGTTTCGCTATTAATATAGCAATACCCAAGCGCGTGTGTAGGCGAAATGATTCCGGCGATGATTTTGTCATCCAGGCAACAAGCTGTTTGCCTATCGACTATTTGTCCCAATCATGTTTTTTTTAACATAATGAAGCAGCTGCTTTGAAAAGCAAAATATACTTTTCGGAAAACAGCACGATGAGTATCAGACAAGATTTGAAAACAAATTACGCAGAATATTCAATACGGTGCTGTGAATAATATCATTATGGATTGAAGATTGATGGATTGTCTACTAGGGACAGTCATCTTCCTGTATTGTTTGTTATAATTTGTGTCAGGATAAAAGATTTATGTGAATTTGGATGTTCATGTGTTTTTTTTTTATTTGTTTTTTTGTCGAGTGGGCGTTCCATTTAGGATAAGTTCGGGAGCTAGTAACACAATTTTTTCAAACATTTGCTAAAGCATATAAATAATTTTTTAAAAGCTTAAAATCTACCTATTGCTTATTTGCATTTCAGTAAGACCAAACATTTCTTCCTGCTACTTGTATTGTGAGACAATCTACTCCTATCATCAACGTACTACTACTTTACCTTAACCCCTAGTGGAGCGTAAAGTATCAACTACTCCTGCGCGCCATCGGTTCTGGGCAATGAGACGCCACTGCCCTCACGACTTGCCCAGAAACTCACACTCTTTCGCCACTGATCCACAAAGTGTGACCTATCCACTCCCATTTTCGCCTGCGTATTAGTTCAACGATTGGCATCTGACCCGTACGCAGACTTAGCTCTTCATTTGATATTATTTCGGGCCGGAAAATTCTTAAAATTCAACGAAGCATGAGCTAACGAAAACTTGTAGCTTTCTGACAATTTTTACATGTGCTGCCCCCATACAACAGCACAGACAGGGCGCGAAACAAGCCCAGCTTGGTTTTAATACTGAGATAACTGTTTTGCCAGATTTCAGTCAGCATGCCAAATGCGCATTTAGGCGAAATTCACACGACTGCTTGAAATTTCAGTCGCGACACACAGCATCAAATGGGCGGATTCACACTCATCGCTCAGCATGCGATACGATCGACTATGCTTGGCTATTGTGCGTTGCTGCATCGGAGCTGAAAATGTAGCTAATCTGAATGTCGCCTTAGCCAGGTTGATACGATAACCGATGGCCTGCTCCGTACCACCATTTTCGGCAACAATGCTTACTAGGTAGACGAACTGGTTCACCTTTTTCACAAGTTGTCCATTGAAACTGAGGGCAATTGGACGTGTTGGATTTCTTCTTTTTCACAACGTCGCAACGAGCTGATTCTTAATCCGATACGATAGGAGCAGCGATTCACGATAGAAATAAATAGTAATGCAGAGAAAATGCAAACACGAGCTGCTATGTTTAAGCATCATACCTACTGTGACACAATGTATCGCACCCACAAACGATAAAAGAGCACATTCACATGCAGGAATTACTTGTTGCGCTCTGTGGTCGTGGTCGTTCAGTCACCGCTCTACGGTACTAATCTAGAGCTCGGAGTTCGAATCTCGGCGCGATCACAAAAATTGCCTGTGGGTACTAATAGAACTCTCACAGTGCTCCGAGATTGTCAGTATAAAGACCGCGAAAAGTAGATATGCTATCGAAACGTCAACAAGGCATAGAAATGCTAGAGATGTTGAGATTATCGCCAGATTATCCCACGAGAATCTCATCCTATCTGAATATCTTCAGTTTCTCCTTTAAGTGAGTGCATTGTGAGATTATCCTTAGCTTCTCTTGTAGAAATATTGTTAATAAAAGTTTAAGTGAATAAGCTCTTTAGGCTTCTCGCAGCGATACTTTAATCGTTTATGACAGCTCCAATATGAACGCACTGTAATTCATTCGATAATAATTTAATTCGAACGTTTCTTGGATGTGTGGAATTATTTAAAAGTCAAAACAACATATACGAACAACCCATAACGTAATCTGCCTGGTGTTAGTAAAACAAATTGGTCATGCAGCCACCGTAGCTAGTGTTTTTGGTGGGGGCGAGACACCCTCCATAGCCTTTCCCGACTTGTAGCCGGGTTAATGGAAAGGTTGTGTATGCCAGCAATATGTATCATTCGAAAACTGCTATAGCTTAGTGATGCCAAAGGAAAAAAGTGAAAATGGTACCAACTCGTTCCAAGAAATCGTAGAAATCTTATTTTCTCCTATTTATGGACTTTTAGCTAAGGGGCTTCGCTCACAATTTTTTGGTCATATTGTAGGTTTTTACTACGCCTACCCACCCCCTGGGGAGGGATGGTCTTTGAATTTACCACAATTTATCCTCTGAAACTGAATCTCGGAAACTATTGGTTTGGCAATAATCTTGGTATTTTTTACAGTTTTTCCACGGGTTTCAATCTCAATTCTTCGCCTACTCACCCCCATATGGGTATGGGGACTGCGGACAAATTGAAAAATTAAAACGTTGGAAACGGAAACTATTCTCTCGATCCGTTTGGCCGCAAGTTACAGACAATCTTACAGAAATGTATAGATTAATAGCCTGAGTTGAATGTTCGTAAAATAAATTATGTACAATATAATACATTACAGCAAGAGTCGGCAAACTTTTTAGAACAGTGGGTCATTTAAAAAAAAAATATATATATATATATATTTAGTCAGGCCGTACAGTAAAAAAAAAACTAAGTGTCAGTGTAAGAAAGCAGATCAAAATCCCATTGGTAACACCACGCACCCCGAGCGTTCAATTCCAGTTCACTTCCAAAAAATATGAAAATTGTGAATTTAGACGTTACGAAAATGCCGGCTGATATTAGGCGCGTTCTTTTGGGTATTTATCGGTGTAGCGTAGGGTAACAAACACGCATTACACAAACAAAAAGCGATTTGTTGTTTGATAGCTACACAAAAGAACGCGCCTATTGTTAAATGCGCCAATAAATGAACGCTGACCAGTTATTAAAAACGTGGTGCCAATAGTAGCTTCAGCTTTTAATATGATTTTAGAAGAGATCTAGAATAAAATTTTACGATTTTAGAAACTACGATTTAAGATTTCCTATTTCTGTTTCAAAACAGCGGGGCGCAAAAAACTTATAGAAAGCTTCATGTGGTCCGCGGGTCGCTGGTTGCCGACTCATGTATTACAGTACATTGAGTTCCATACCATATATCACAAAAAAAATCGCCATCATCATCATTGTGGCGCGACAGCCCGACGTCGGGCTATGGCCGCCTGGATCGTTGTCCTCCAATTATCTCGGTCACGTGACCGCGTCCTCCAATCTTGGAAGCCCGGTAGTTGCGCGGCGTCCACATAAACTGAGCTCTATCAACGAGATCCGGTCGTCCTCGCAGTGTCGCTCCGTCGACTCGTTTTGCATTCATTTGGAATGCGATGAGTCCATTCGTTGTACATGCCCTGCCCATCGTTGTTCATACAACTCATGGTTGTACCGGATGCACCATCCATCTCGATCGCAAACGGCCCCGAAAATTCGCTGCAGAACCTTACGTTCAAATGTCTCTAGCATGTTTCCGGAGGCTTAAGTTGGGGTCCATGCTTCGCAGCCATAGCACTGGTCGTATAATGGTTTTGTACACGTGGAGCTTCGTGTTTCTGGGCACATGCTTTGATTTCATTATGGGGAGAACATAAATCGTACATTATAAATTAATCATCTAAATTCATATTTCAAAGAAAAAAAAAATTCTTTCGACGGCAAGTTTTTTTTATAGTATACTAATGTTTCAGGACCAACGTGTGTTCCTCTCCAGTGTTAAAACTAAAATCAAAATTAGGTTTTAACTCTGCTAAATGAAACACTTTGCTCCGGTATGATTATAAATGAAAATATGCAGTGTAAGGAAAAGCCATTATTATTTCATTTGATTAACAAATTGCGAAGTCAAGCATGGACTTTTGGTGTCCTATCAATACAAAAATACATTACGATTACAAATATGCTTTCGAAAACTTTTTCTCCAAATCTTTTGTGAATTCAATATCGTAGCAAGGGATTTCTTTAAGTCTAAGCTTTCCTTTGGATCGGAAAATACCTTGTAAGGTTTCTACATGGAATCAATTTCTAGTCTTAGTTTTATACTTTACACATATATAAAAACTTTTTTTCGTTTGCTGACGAATTCGGTGAAGTTAATAATTCAAAAATAAATTTACCAATCAAAGGAAATACTATTGAACTATCTACACGTTTATAATACGAAATGGCCTTCCAAAATTGTTCCATTTCTATATCCTTGAAATCCAAAAACATTTTTTTGAAATCCAAATTTATAATTTTCCGAAACCCTAAATATCCTGGATTTCATCGATTCCAAGTCAATATGAACAAAGCAATTGTGGCGAAATATATTTAAGACTGTGTGGCCATAATACGGGTAGAATGAGAACCATTTGAAAGTGGACTCACAGTAATAGTCTAATATAAAAAAAATATCCCCAATATTTGAAATAAGTATCTTGATTTTTTTTTTGAATTAAACTAAAAAAAACCGTATAAATCGAAATCTCAATTTCTCAAAGCCGTAAAATTTGTTCTAGGCCTTAACACTTCTAACGAAATTTTAAAATCAATTCGTGATTCTCTCCAGCAACCATCTTCAACTAAGCCGCTTTACTTCCTTAACTCATTCGGTTGAATCTAGGCAGCATCCCCTGTATTTGTCGACTATCAGTCAATAAAAAATTCTGTGGCTTCCAATCGGCGCTTTTTGCGCTAATTGGGCTCTAAGGTTTGCGTCGGCCACCATTTATACCAACCAACCAAAATAAATAAGAAAGTATTAAAGTACAAGATTTTCTTTTTAATTTTCGAATTCGTTATAGGGAAGTTCGACTGCATTTCGAAACCATAAATTAACGAATATAGCCCAATATCATGATCATGTGCATTATATTAACGGTCAGTCTTTGGAAACTGAATTTTGTTTATATCCTTTCGTTATCGGGTTATCAAACAAACCGACAATATCGACAATAAGGTACCAAACTTTTGACTTTTTTAATTGCCTAACGATCCATATATACACCAAAAATTACTTTCAACTAAAAGCAAACAATTCATAATTTCAATCTCTGCTACAAAAGTTTCTCATATAATCCTGAATTATAAGTAAGGTAAAAAAAACACGAGGTGCATACTAAATGTACAATTAACATAAATTAATTATCTATTGTCATCAATACTTGTACTCAGCACAAACATAAGAACCCTCATTTGAAATTCGCTTGACGAAGCGCCCTTTACGCCCATGGTCAGGGTTTCTCTACACATACTGGTAAATACAAATCTTGTTTTGGCATCACTCACGTTTCGTCAAGGACATCTATGTGTGTATAAACAGAATTAAATACGTATTTTCCAAAGTCATTGAATATGGTGTTTATTTATACTTCTAATATTATTTTCTATCCGTTCTGTCACAGGACACTTATCCGAAAATAAGCAAATCCAAATCGTAAAGCTCCCCTAATATTTGTTTATCAACTACATTACTCGTATCTGACAAGGAAGAAACTTACACAAATGCTGTATAATCGAATCTCACGTATCAACCGCAATTAAAGAGTCAGCCACCACGGCACGGCAGATATCCTTCGGCTTACGTTTTCGCTTGCTACGGATTTTTCCTTGGCTCACCCAGAATTTTCACATACCATACTACACAGTACACAAATCGCTAGGACACATTCTCATTTCGAGTGGATTATATAAGATATAAACCGGGAACACACTGCCAGTGAATTTTGCGATTCCCGATTTCCCGATTTTCTTCTCTTTTGCTCGGCTTCATGAGGCATTCGTTGTCAGACGGCACACACTCGGACAAAAATTACGAAAAAAAAGATGGGAAAACTTGGCACAGATTTGCACTTAATATCACTTATTATTTATCTTTCCACTAGGCTTTTTTCCTAGTTCACATTTTCAACATACGCAGTGAACAGCCAATCCGACTTTTTATTTTATCGTGGGAAACTCACTTAACTTTATATCTATAATCTATTTTTCCCACACTATTTAGTACGTAAACATAGTCTTGGCCGTTTGGACTTTAGTATTCAAGACTCAGGAATGTCGCACAAAAATTGAAATTTTGTAAAAACTTCAAAGCGTTTCGGTTCTCTGTCTGCCGACAACTATTTTCACTTCCAATTTAAAAATATTTCAACTTCAGTAATTTTCCCAGGGAAAAAAAAATCTCCTGTATTGGGTTTACGGTTTTCCGCTGAATCACAGAACACTTGAGGAATTACGACGCCTAGTGAATAGTCGCGGTAAATACCGACACCGGGAAATTGGGAGCTGCCCGCACAGGACAGGTGAAAATCAAGCCGACGACTGAGGCGTTTCTATTTTCGACTGCCGCTTAACATTCACAAATCAAAGATTTCCCGATGAATTTTCCTCAACTTTCCGACAATGTGATCCACTTTGGGTGCTTTGAATGCGATTCTGGTTCTCTCGCAGTGCTTCTGCGGAAACAACGACGGATGGTGACGGAGTTCGACGGATGTCTGTTGGCAGTCTGAAAGATAAAAATGAGAATTTCCCAGGATGAAGTCCGGAAAATTCGTATACTGGAATGAACTGTGGATGCTGTGAGGAAAATATTAATTCATTACAATGCGCGTTCACGCAATGTGAAGAAGAGATTCAGTTCATTTAGTGGATGCGACCGATAACATTGTAACATATTTTGAGTGTAGAAGAAGAACTAGAATGTTTCTATGGTAAAACTGGGTTTTAAAGACATCGAATTAAAGCGAAAAGTGGGCTTTTTAATATTGGCTTTCATCCCTATTCAATCATAAGAAAGACAGCTTTCAGTACTCTGTACTCTCTTTTTTTATATTAACAAAAGCCAAATTCACAACAAATTATTAATTCCTAGAAGATTTTTTCAAAGATTTGAAAACTATTTACAGTAAGTACACATTAAATAGATAACATTTAGGATTATTTTTGCATTTTGTTGAAAGACTTATTTGAATTTATTGAATAGGGTAATTCCGAGTGAGACTCGTGTTAACTCCGCCCGGAAATTCTTTAATTTTTGGAGAAAAAACATACATATATTTGTTATGCATTGTACGTATTTGTGACTGTTCGTCTTTCATCTGTTTAGTAAGTATGTACTTGCCAGAAATAAAAGTTAAAGGTGCCAAAAGGGAAGTAGTGACATATATTTTAAATATTTGTTTGGATAAACACTTGCAACACATGCCTTCACTTTGTATAGGTACAAAATAAATTGTGGCAATAGGGGAAAATGCATTGCATTTACGGGAGATGTGGCCTGGGGTAGCCTATCCATCCAATGAATTTATGTTCTTATGTACTTTCTTTCACTACACTTACTAGTCTAAGATTGCTGGTTCATATAAACGGCCAAGATGGAAGGTTTTGCAGACCTTTTGATTTTTGTGTACCTTTAGGTTTTTGTTGGGTGCTGAAGACGATTCCGAGGTTTTGGAATCGCTTGGGAAATTAAGATATGGAACAAAATAAGCCTGAGGGTTAGCCAAAATATGATGGCTAACCTTCAGGCGGTGATCTTAATGAAACTATTTTTATTGTTTCGGATTTTTTTTTCCAATAGAATTTCGGTGGCTAAAACAATTCTGAAGTTTGCCAACAAAAATTTTGACCAAGTAACCCTTTTAGACAAAAAAAAACAAATATCATGTTTTCGTTTTTTTCTGTCGCTTAAGTATTTTTTGCACTTTTTTCAGTTTTTGCTTCCTTCCAGGCTGTCTGTCGCGACACGATGATGATGATACGTCCTACAAAAAAAGTTCCACTAACATTTTTTAAAGCACACTAAATTTGCATAAAGTTCCACATCAAAATGAGCTGAATATGATGAGAAGTTCTGTAGAAAAAGTTCTTAAAAAATGGAAAATGTTTATTTCTAATTAATGTAATGTTTTCTTTTTTTTCCAATATCGGGAAAAGTAGTGATCCCACGAGGAAAATTAGGAATTAGATGGTAATTTTATTATCTATAAGCTGAGATAAGTAATAAGATAAGTAATTTTGTGTTGCCATTTGCAAAGTTAAAATACTAACAAAGAAACGGGCATCTTTGTTAGTAATTTTGCAAATGACAACGCAAAATCGACAAAAACAAGGACTTCTTGGAAGACAAACATAACATTTCCGTAACTAAGATTTTTACAGAAAAAAAAATGCATCTCTCTTAAAGCGCACTAAATTTTCTAATTTTTGATACAAAAATTAGCTTCGTACGAGTATCATTTTCCGAGAAATAGAGCTTTAAAGATTTTATTTATTTTTATATTTTAAAAATATGAAAAAAAATATATCGGGAAAAGTGCTCATCCCACGAGGAAAGTCATGGGAATTGAGTTGGTAGATACTTTAATAACCTTTCTGTAGGATCAATACTTACGTAGAAAATGACAAATCAGAAATGAACATACGGAAGAACGCCGTAAACATTGCTCACTATGTATGAACTTAGTAAAGAATTTCACTAGCGCCTTTATCGTAACTTGAACAAACATTAATCTATTAGATTAATAATATCAGTTTGTAAGGCATTTATGATTTTGAACACTTTGATTAAAAAAAGTTTTTTTTTTTTAATCTCCGAGTCAGCACAATCTCAACTAAAATATAATGGTCCGATTTTACCCGCCACCGGTGCATACACCGAGTTGCTGGGCTCGGACGAAACCTACTAATTATAAAGAACAAAGATAAAAAATTATATTTATTAAAACCACATATGGTTTAATGTGTATGTAATGCTAATGCTTTATCTAAGAAATATGTTAAAATAAGACTCGATAAAATATAAATAAATTAAAAACAAAATATATTAAATATGGTATAAATAAATGAAAAACTTATACTATATTATAATATATATAAATTATATTGTATTTTATATAATTTTCAGTGTCCAATATGGTCATGCGATTTAAAAAAAGCTCTAGAGCAAAATTTAGTGATATTTACAAATTGAAGATACGCTTTACGATTTTCTAGTTCGGTTCCAAAAATATAATGTATGCCTCATTTAGATTGATTAAAATGTAGTATGCAAAATTTTCGAATCATAGTTTTTCTTTTGATTCTTGTCTAGGGAGTGTGGATTTGGTTAAATTTGGTGAAAATGGGCCGTGTTGCAAAGAAGAGCTACAAGCACTTTGACCATTAGTCTATAGTGTTATATATATATATATATTGTAAAAGATTCAAGAGTTGCCTCCTGGACGTGCGAAACAAGAAGGGTGCCGATATTGGGATGGGAAGAGACCATTATCTTATGATCGCTAATGTTCGATTGCGTATTGCAGCCGTGCGCCGCCCCAGCGACGAAAGATCCAGGCCCCGCAAATTCAACACCGCTCGACTAAAAAATCCAGCTGTCTTACAACAATATAATGACCATCTTGCGCAAAAAGCTGCTGAGATAACTAGTCACCCAGATAGTGACATAAACGAAAACTGGGATGCCATAAAAAATGCGTACATTGATAGCGCAAATACCATCCTTGGCCCAAACCCGGATTGCCGGAATAAGCCCTGGATGTCCGACGCTTCATGGCAGCGGATTGTTGAAAGAAAGGAGCTGAAAGTTCGTTTGGCTGCAGCCTCAGACGACAATCGAAGCAGCATCGAACTCCTTTACCGTCAGAAAGCTCGAGAAGTTCAGCGTAGTGTGCGACGCGATAAAAGAGTTTATGCCAATTCTCTTTTAGCGTCAGCAGAAGAAGCCGCTAGAAGTAACAACTTAAACGCCGTATACGGTGTCATCAAGGAGTTTACAGGTGGTCGTAACTCCTGCCAACATCCGGTGAAAGATAGTGATGGAAAGCTACTTATCTTGGAAGAAGATCAAATGAGATGGAAAGAACACTTCGCCGCGGTCTTGAACCGTGTAACCTCTGGTGAAGTTCCCCCTCATATAGATGATTTAGCTAACCATCAAAATGTGCGTATACGGTCCACTGCCCCGACTAAAGAGGAAATAGTCACTGCAATTATTGCACTAAAACGAGGAAAGGCCGCCGGACTTGACGGCATCCCTGCCGAACTTTATCAAGCAGCGCCAAGCGTAACTGCCGATTTGCTGCACCCACTTGTTGATAAAGCGTGGAATACAGAGACCTTTCCCACTGAGTGGAAGGAAGGTTTGATCATCAAACTTCCAAAGAAGGGTAGCCTCACAGACTGTAATAATTGGAGAGGCATTTGTGTGCTTCCTGCCGTTGCCAAGATAATAGCTAAAATCGTCCTGGAAAGACTAAAGGCCCACTTAGAAAGCACAATTGATGAAGAGCAGGCTGGCTTTCGATCCGGATTCTCCTGTGTCGATCACATTAACACCTTGCGAATCATCATCGAGCAGTGCCCTGAATACGATTCTCCGCTTCACTTGCTTTTCATCGATTTCGAAAAGGCTTTCGATAGTGTGAACCGGGAATCTATATGGGCGGCCTTGCGCAGGAGAGGCATCCCTGAGAAGCTTGTGGCTATTATTAAGGCAACCTATGACGGCGCGAAATGTCGCGTTCTGCATAAAGGTAAGGTGTCGGGGGACTTTGAGATTCGCAGTGGAGTTCGGCAGGGGTGCATCCTCTCACCGATCCTATTCCTCATTGTGATCGGCGATGTGTTGCATGCAGCTCTATCCGGACTCGACAGAGGAATTCAATGGACTTTGACATCTTATCTACAACATCTTGACTACGCTGACGACATATGCCTACTCTCCCACAAAATCATGGATCTGTCCGCAATGGCGTTAGATCTCGAGAGGGAGGCAAGCAAGGTTGGGCTTAAGATTAATACCAACAAGACCAAGGTTCTTAGCCCGCCGTTGCGAAAAAGAAATCCGACACCTGTTGCCATCAATATTAATGGGCAGCCTGTGGAGAAGGTGGACAACTTCGTCTACCTGGGTAGCATTGTTGCCGAAAATGGTGGTACGGAGCAGGACATCGCTCGTCGTATCAACCAGGCTAAACGCGCATACGGTATGCTGTCCAAAATCTGGCAGGGCAGTTATCTCAGCATTAAAACCAAGCTGGGCCTGTTTCGCTCCCTGGTACTATCAGTGCTTTTCTATGGGAGCAGTACATGGAAAGTTTCCGTAGGAGTTACCAGAAAGCTGCAAGTTTTCGTCAACTCATGTCTTCGTCGTATTTTAAGAATTTTCTGGCCCGAAACAATATCAAATGAAGAGCTAAGTCGGCGTACGGGTCAGATGCCAATCGACGAATTGATACGCAGGCGAAAATGGCAGTGGATAGGTCACACATTGCGGAAGAGTGATAACTGCATTGCTATGCATGCCATGAAATGGAACCCCATTTCCAACCAAGGCCGACCAAGAGGGGGTCCTCGAATCACATGGCGTTGATCTGTGGCAAAGGAGTGTCAGGTACTGGGTAAGTCTTTTGGGGAGTTGCGCCCCATTGCCCAGAACAGAGTACGATGGCGCGCAGGAGTAGTTGACGCGCTATGTCCCGCTAGGGGTTAAGGCAAAGTAGTAGTTATTGTCCTAATCCTTGAGAACCGGATTAGATCTGTTGATCCGACCTACCCCTTCGATAAATCGACTGAGATGGCCAGTTTTAATTGAGGCTACGTACTAGGCAGTGCCAAGACTTCCAAAAGTTTCAGTTAAAAAAGACAGCCCGAAATTCTTTTAAAGAACACGGCGAAACTTGACGCGTTGGCGAAGCGCAGTGTTGCCACCTGCATCAACAAGTCGATTCGAACGTCAAAATTTCCGATTCCCATTTTAAGGGTAACGTTTGTAACATAATTTCGGTTTGCCTTTTAGTACAGAAACTTGTTGGAGTGTCCTGAATCAAATATCATTCAAATCAAGACTGTGCACTAGCACTAGAGTAGGATCTGTTTGCGATTTTGATAACGTCTGCCATCGTTCTCGTGACATCAAAATATCCTAATTTTCTTTTTTACATTTACAATTTTGGGAATATTCCGAACCGAATGGCGTTCGAATCAAGTGCTGCTGCTGATAGGTCACATAGGTCACACATTGCGGAAGAGTGATAACTGCATTGCTTTGCATGCCATGAAATGGAATCCCATTTCCAACCAAGGCCGACCAAGAGGGGGTCCTCGAATCACATGGCGTCGATCTGTGGCAAAGGAGTGTCAGGTACTGGGTAAGTCTTTTGGGCCCCATTGCCCAGAACAGAGTACGATGGCGCGCAGGAGTAGTTGACGCGCTATGCCCCGCTAGGGGTTAAGGCAAAGTAGTAATCCATGTTAAAACCTCTTGTATCGCACAGAATTCTGCATGCTGCAGTAGTTAGGGAGCATAAACGGAAGAAAGCAACTGGGAGTGGATTTTAGCACCCACAGCGATTTTTAAGCCGCATGAATGCACTTTCGAACCACCCTTTTCCCACTGGGGAACCAAACTCGCTTGGTTTTCACGAAACACGCACACGGGACACACAACAACATAATAAACAGTAAAATATATAACCATAAGCGTTTCATCATCACGATTGGCGATAATATACCTACTCGTAAGCTTCTGCCTCACCTAGGCCTGTTTTCTCAATGTTTGGTTCAACTGCCAGTTAGCTTTAATTTAGAGTCCCGTCTTCTAAATTAAACCTAAGCGTATGCAGCCCTCAAAATATGATAACGCAGTAGAAAATCAGCTAATGAGTAGAAAAATTAGGAGATTTTCTTGGCGGAATTCGGTCACCTGTTCCATTCTGCCTCTGTACCGTTTCTCAGCATTAATCTGTTGCTGAGTTGGTTTCAAATCCTCTTCCATCGAATAAATTTCCGGAACTCTGTTCATTATGACCTGTTTAATTGCCTCATTTGAATGCGAATGTAAACAGTTCTATTATATCTATGTCAAAATCTCCGCAGCCCGTATCACCTGTTTGGAGTTATGGTCCGTTAATTTTTAACTGGGGGATGGGAGGCGTTTAGCGTTTACCTATAGGATAAACTTTAAGCAGACATTGTCAAAACGGCCCCTAATATGTTATATTTAAATATACAATATATATGTACGGCCATTTGATAGAATACCAACGAACTTTGTCGGCTAGTAAACGATCTCAATTTACATATGTTGACATGGTACGTACCAAACAATCCGAAGCCAAGTTCAGTTTCAGAAGAGTGCAACACTACACTTGTTTGCAGATTACTCAAAATCCTGCTAAAATGCAGGTTGACACAAACACACAACTAGTTCATGTAATATGCAGAAGCGTTCGTTCCAAGCAGTTTACTATGGCAGCTTTTGCAACCACTTTATTACTTCAACAGGACTCGGTATATGATGGGGCTATGCAGGTGAGCGAATGCCACTAACTTGTGTTTTAATTCTAATACACTTTACGGATTGCAAAAAAAAAACTGCAAACATGAACACACCTTATGAAAAGATGCATGAAGCATGTTTGTATTAAAATGCATAAAAATGTATTCTGAAAGAAAGCGATGTTTAAGTCTACAATATTTTATTTAACGTTGACGCAATTACGGAATAGAAAATGTAGGTAGTTCAGACAAAGCGTCTTTTGGATGAACAAAAAAAGACTACAAAATCTTGACAATTTAGTTAAAATACAACAACCCCAGTTCAACATTCCTATTAGATATAATTCAATAACCGGTAAAATCACAATAACTCACACTTATCTGACATTAAGGACTATTATGACGAATATCTGTCGACAATTTTCTCAGCAACTTTATTTCTCCGGATTAATCTGAAAGCATACGACCACATAAAATCAACGGCAGTCACATCCAAACCCAATGATGTGTCCTCGAGAGTCAATTCGGAATTTAATGCATTCATATAAAAGGCATTGACATACTATTCGGAGGATTTCATTCCGGGTGGGCTGCCCGAAATGGGAGCACATTTTATGGATTCCTTATTGACAGCTGAAAACAACCTAGGCTTTAGTAC
Source organism: Chloromyia formosa (assembly GCA_964017055.1). Classification (NCBI taxonomy): domain Eukaryota; kingdom Metazoa; phylum Arthropoda; class Insecta; order Diptera; family Stratiomyidae; genus Chloromyia; species Chloromyia formosa. Next base: position 155,697,428 of record OZ024813.1, on the reverse strand, counting down.
GTCATCTAAATTGGATCGCGCAAAAAGTAATTCATGGAATGGCCAGAAAACGTCCTCTTGAATGTTTTATTTATCTTAAGTTTTCCGAGTTACATTTTTTCAATGGCATAGTTGAGTGTTCTTTAGTCTACGCATCAAGTGCTCAGGACAAATATGATAAATGTGTTTTGATTTTTGGCACGTTTATGTTTTCGGGATCACTGAACACGAATCTGAGATTTTCCAGCAAAAATTTTCCCTGGAAACATGCTTTTTTTGCATAAAATATGTGAAAAATTCGATTTCTTCCGTTTTTTTTCAAATAACTCCAAAAGTTTGAAGAACTAATTCGTCTTCGTCACTTTGACTTAACAGCATTACTGCGAAGTCATTGTGGCTCCCCTCACAGATGGGACACATGTTGGACCATTAAAGCCCTACCATCTTGCACTCACAATTTTATTAGCAGTTCTTTGTGCACAAGATTCAACAAAGCAGGGGGGGGGCATGGGGTAGTAGAATGGTCACACAAAGCCATTATTTGTTGTTTTCCCCACCCAGTCTTCAGAATTTTCCTTCAACTCCCAACCATTGCTGAACCTGGTGATTTTTATTTTCCACATAATTCTTAGACTACTTGTTGAGTTGGAAAAGTCGGAAACATGTAGTTTAGTCCACTACTTGAAATACGTCATAGAAATCCTTTTGCCTACATTAATATTTACTATTGTGCCTTAAACCCCTACATTAATATTTATTATTGTGCCTTAAACCCCTATGGGGCATAGCGCATCAACTACCCATGAAAGGACAAGTTGACATTTCTATCGCATATAAAAGGTTTCCCGTGTTAATTGTGTCTGTCCATTAAGGCGAAATTTAGACATGATTTCTCCAGCAGCGATTGGGGAACGACACCACAGCCATTGTTGTGATGTAGGCCTGCGAGGCAGTGGCGTTTCATTATATATGTGCCTAATTATAGTGAATCTTTATGCTTTCTTTGCCTAATAGCACAAAATAATAATAACAATTTTAATTAAATTCAAATCCAAATGTTGTAACCGTTCTCAAAATAACGATTAATCAACAGCAAATGGAACGAGAAATCTTAAATCGTGGTATGATCATTATAGCTGGGTAGTGAGCTGATGCTAACAGTGCGAGAACCAGATTTTCGAGCGAAAATCAGCTTTTCTCAAACGAGTGCTTTGCACTTTGATATGCACAGGATCAGATGGTGTGCTATTCACACGAATAGTATAAATACTTGCGGACGTTTCCGTTTCCGTGGAGTGGACGATGTTGGATTCTTTAAGTGCACCGCTCGTTGTGATGACTTGTGGGCAGCGCTCATCGCACCTTAGTCGCTTTCTACGACAAGCTGAAGAAGGTTGTGGCTTATTCATGCGCCATACATCACACCATGGGGGAAAAAAACACAAAAAATTATGACCATGGCGGAACTTAAATCCATGAAACGGTAGGTAAATATCGAGCTATCATATCAATGCACTGAGCTAATTACCTCTAATTAAAAAATTTCCCTTCAAGAAAATGTTTCAAAACTGTCAAAACAATGTATCCCAGAAATACATCCCCATCACAACTAATTAATTCAGAATTGGAACTCATTTCTCTATGATGAACTCTAATACATTATCGACTTAGAATAATAAATTGCACTAGAACCTTTCGTCTCTCTGCTCTGCAACAATATTTAACGTCATATCTGTGAAATTCTCCTGGCCAGTGTCGATATTAAACCGGAATCCTTTAATATAAATCTGCTGTGGTTCGTGTCAGCAATGTAATTTATAACGACCGTTTGTCTTGATTGGATCTTGATGGAAGGTGTCCCATTCCCATATAGTAACTTTGCTGTCCCATTAATATTCTAATGACAGACATTCTGCTTGCAAAGGACTATCGTTATGGGTTTTTGGGAAAGTTTCAACGTTTTATAGGATCGAGTGTGAAAATTTATGTAGTTTAAGCCTTGGGTCTTCGGTGTGATTAAGGAGAAGGTGATATTCTTAAGCCGGAATTAAAAGAATCCGTTCTCATGAGCTATATAGGTTATGCAATCCTTGCTATCATTCATTGGGTTATCCTCAAGAGGGTTGGAAATGCTAAAAAAGAAATGAACTTTCAGTTTTACTTCTCTCAATTTTTACAAAATATTCAGTGTTTCCGATGGATTGAGGCTGCACTTGGAGAGCATAAATAAACTCTGATCCAAAAGTCGATACGTCTAACCTCTGGAGTAGAGTACAACTTTTCGTTTCTTTCGTTTTCCCAGACCAACCCCTTCAAGTTTAAAATATCGAAAAGTGTAAATCATCGATTCTTCCGAGCTATTGGGAATTGTTGTAAAAGTTTAAGGAATTTATTTAACACATTTCCTTTCGACACTTGCACTTAGTACAGTCCTCAAGGGTATAATCGACTCGTTCGGAAATCAAGTTGGAACTGGAAATGTAGTACGAAAAAGGCAATAACACCCGCAGGACTGGAATCAAGTCCAAAAAAATACGATTTTAGTTAGAATGAGTACTTCTTGCGAAAAGGATTGAAAATAAAGAAAAAGATGAGATTCAGGATATTCAAGTAATAAATCAGACCGCGTTTCCAGAGTACTATAAAGCCCTAAATGTTGTGTACATTCCATGCTTTTATACCCTAGACTTTATAAAGTATAGGGTATATTGTTTTTGGTCCGATGAAAATATGTAACACCTTAAAGAGCCTCCGTAGGCACTGCAATGTATATACATAAATAATCAGGGTCACCTTCTGATTTGATTTAGCCATGTCTGTCTGTTTCACTGTCCGTCCGTCTGTCCGTCTGTTCGTCTGCTTGTCCGTTCGCACGACAGCTTTCGATAGAATAAAACTAGAGACTTGAAATTGTGGTCAAATGTGTGCAGTAGGATCTAGTTGGTAGGTTGGTATTGAAAATGGGCAAGATGCGACTAAAGAAACCCCTGGTTGGTTGGTTGGTTCAAGTGGCTGTCTTTCCACTGCTGCGGAAAAATCCAATTACAGCTTTATGCGCCGTTTTGATTCCACACGCATCATAGGAGGGGGCAAAACCTTGGTTATAAAAGTCTATTCTATTCTATTTGGCTCTCCTCAGGATAGCGTGTGCCCTTCGTAAGTCATATGGCGGCCATGTCACTTTAGAGGTGACGCCCGTTGACAGCGAGCTCCGTCTGCCGCTAGCCCGTTTCAGGTAGCGTCTATGGATCTCCCTCTTTGCAACATTGAGCGGTGCATGGATCAAAACGATCGTGAAGAGCGGAGCCTTGTCTCGCAAGTCTATCCGCTTTCTGAGCACGTTGAAGAAAGTCGCTCGAGGCAGAATTCGGACCAGAGATCTTTTGATTGATTTACCTGCTCCCGACCCATTGATCTACACCACCCTTTCTGTTTTGGAGAGAAATGGTAAGAAACTGGCCAAATTCATCAAGGTGAATGAAAAGAACTATCATGTGTCTCCAATTTGTTCATTTTTATAAAAATACTCTCTTTCGGAAGCACTATATCATTCTTATCAAAATGCTCAGATATACAGCAGACCTCAAATCAAAGACGAAAGAGATATTCCATAGTTTAACTATTAGAGAGCAGGGCATACCGTAACCATATTTAATAAAAAGAAAAACATGGAAAAACATTTTCCATTTACAAAATAACAAGCTAGTTCTTTCCAGTGTAGCCAGTATATTGCAATATTCAGCAATCGTTGACAATGTTCAAAGGACTATAATTGCATTAAAAGTAACGAGCTTGTAATAAATCTCAAATTGCAATTGTACTATAAGATAAAAAAGACAAAAACTCGTTAATCTACCTTGTTAGGAGAAAACAGAAAAATAAATTACGTATAACAGAATTTCCAGAATAAATTCAACTTTACGCTTTGGGTCATTACGTGACTCAAACGTTGTTAGCAATTATTCATTGGTCTTTTGCGGGCAATTTATTGCTGAGCCAGCTCAAGAGCAGGAGCAAACTGAGAACAGAATTCACGTACTAAGGATTGTATCTATTTGTTTTTAATTGCAACGGAATGGGATAAGGAAAATTTCCGAGATAATTGACAATTACTGTGTTTGTTGAGCAAATGGACGGACTTGGAGAACGTGATTGCTGTAATTGATAGGTGTTTCGAGAAAAACAGAGCTTGGGTGAAAAGTTAATTTATTAAGTAGCCACCTTCAAGGTGGGGACTTATTCAAATTACAAAGAAATTCTAACGTAAAAGAAGATGCTACTTCCATCAAAAAGTAAGTACATACTAGATTTGTGTTTCTCTCCCATTGCGTCATCAAAAAAATCGCCTTTTTTAATTGTTAATTGCCTTGACCCCTCCAGGAGCATCTCTACCATTGCTAGGCCTTGTTGACGTTTGGATAGCATATCTACCTTTCGGACATGTAGTTGCTAGCATATACCTTCTATTCGCGCGGTTAGATCGTAGAGCGGTGACCGAACGAACACGGCCACCGAGCGCGTCAGCACTTCTTCCCTAATGCTAATACTGACTGAAATATTAGTTTCTGTACGAGTAACATAAGGAGAAACTTCAATATGACGAAAATTTTTGGAAGATGACAGAAACTCACTTACTGAGTATAGCTCACTAGGCGCTGTGAACGTTAGAAATGGACCCAGCATGCATTTCCAGTCTATCTGGAAAACATACAAATGGAATCGACCTTTCAGAAAGACAGAATGCTGAATCTTTCACACAGGACAGTACAGAAACTCAGGAGCTTCTTCCGTAAATTCATTTTCGGGCATCAGATCACGAAAATTGAATCATTAGGCGTGTTTTTTTGTACTCCGGTGTAGGTTAATTGGGGGCTATCCGGATTAACTTACACACATTACACAAACAACATACCCTTGTTGTTTGTGTAATGTGTGTAAGTTAACCCGGATAGCCCCCAATTAACCTCCACCGCAGTACAAAAAAACACGCCTTCTATTTCCCCGGAATCAATTTGCCTAGAAGAAACGTTAGGCTAGGCTTAGTGCTACCATACACTGTCGAACTCGAACTCGAACCTGGTACAAATGTCATCTGACAAACACATACATTTCACATAGGTGTGAAGAAACCCGGTCCACTTGTACTTGGTTCGTGTTCGAGTTCAACAGTGTATGGTGACACTTAGGGCGACCACAGAGTGAAAGCTGGTGCTGGCGCTTTTGCTGGTGTTTTGATTGTGAACACTTAGCGAAGAGAAACGTTCACGTGAAACGTGCTCATGGAGCTTTCCATGCCAATGTTGCAGAAGATCACATTCGTAATTGTCCGGTGTATTCGTTTCATTTTTATGTGTGTTATGAATGGATTTTATATAGAAAATCACCGGACAATTACCAATGCGATCTTGAGCTTTAGCAATAGCATGGGCAGGGAAAGCCCCATAAGCACGTTTCACGTGAATGTTTCTCTCCACTGAGTGTTCACAATCAAAATACCAGCACAAGCATCAGCACCAGCTTTCACTCTGCATTACACTAACAAGTTTCTTGTTGTTTGTGTAATGCGTGTTTGTCACCCTGCACTACACTTGATAGATACGCAAAAGAACGCGCCTTTAAATATTTTAAACGCGTGAACTGGACAGAGTTCGCATCTTCAGTATAAGACAAGAAAATGTCTGGTGCCAAAGTAAAAGTCCTAATGCTACTTTGATGGAAAATCGTTTATCTCAAGAGAAGTCATCCACCAGTCAAAGAATTTTGTAGAAATAAAAATTCACAATTTTCTTTCTCGGGAAAATTCAATTAGATGCGAATGAAGTGAAAGTAACAGAATAAGAAAGCAAATTAGATTTTAATTTCAAATTGGCAGAGATCAAGGTCACGTTTAAATATTTTGTTAAGGAACAATATTTATATTTAATTGGACGACATGTACACTTTTATACCTACAATAACCACGTTCGAGACAACCGGATAGAGTAGATCTCCGAATCGTACGGCCTGAAACAAGTGACGAGCGAATTCAAACGGCCAACATACGAGTACAAATAATTCGCGAATTGCATGTACAGTACAGATATACAGGGCGTATCGCCGTTCATCCAATTCACTTTCAACTCTGAGCCAGATGTGATCCAATACGAGAAATACGAGACCTGAATTATAGACCGGTCAGTCATTTTGTATGGGAATGAGTTTGTGCGGGTGAAAAGAACGCGGCTAATATTGATATAGGCCCCTTTTCTCAATATCTAAACCTTAGCGTATGTGATGCTCAAAATATGATAATGCCGTAGAAAGCTCGGATAATGTAGTTGAAAATCAGCTGATTTTCCTGGCGGAATTTGCCGCCTATTCTATTCTATTCTCTACGTCTGTACAGCCTCTCAGCATTAATTTTCGGCTGAGTTGCGTAGCCGATTTAGGTGACCCAGGTATGTACCCAACTTAACTAACTCTTCGGGAGCTACGATTTTCATAATTTTGCTAACCTACATACGTAACCAACGCTGTTACCTGGCAAAAAAACATGCCCTCGGTAGCACGTACCCACCATTTTCACTCAGCCCATAGGATCTCTAAAGGATCTATACCTAGCAAAAAAACGCAACCCCCGGCACCGCGTGGACCCAGAATTAGTTATGCTCAATAGCTATCCTGGCGTACCTATCACTTTCACTTAACACACAGATTTTTAAGAGATCTATATTTTTTGAATACTATAACCATGATGCGTGGGCTACGATTTTCATGATAAAGGTAACCCAGGTACGTAACCGTTAGGCATACTAACAGGGTGTTGCTGATTTCTTTTTTTTTTTCTTATTTACAGTGGGTATGTAGGAGACCAACTTAGGAAAGGTAAATGCGGTAGTAGCCTCCGGTTGCCGTTGGTTCGCAAAATACCTGTGATATTGGTGAATTCTGTTATCACCCTATACTACTCCTACGGCTACGGTTTTCATGTTTTGGTCACCCAGGTACCTACCCTACTTGGTTAGTCACACTTTTTGCTAGGTGGGCATTTTCTTTACTTTTTATTTTTTGTTATATTTGTAGGTTCTGCGGAAGAATAGTTTTATTGAAAAAACTATATGCGAAACATGAAAAATATCGTTATTTCAAACAAAACAAACACAAAAACAAATTAGGCTTCATTTGCACCCCTTTCTCTACTGTAAGTTTTTGACGTCGTTCTTTGCTTACGAAAGTTAAGCATCGATAAATGGGTTACGCATATTTTTTTCAGGACAATTTGTGTAGTGAAAACTGGGTTTCTAGCACCCAGAAATCATTAATGCACAAAAAGTTATATATAAAATAGTAGGCCGCGATACCCACCGAGCTGGTAGAGCATCGATTTACCACGTGAAATGGCGGAAGTTTGATTCTTGCCACGAACATTGTATTCCAACAGTTTCTTTTCTCTCCCACCTCCAGTTGACTAAGCTGTGAATGAGTAAATTAATTTCAGAAAAACTGTTGGAGTAAAGGGAGGATGTGATACTGAACTGACCATGTTATCCTCCCGTTTTGCAGTTTGCGTGTTTCCGTAAAAACCCTCTCGAAATGAAGTGCTTGACTATATTTTACACTTTTTGTCCCGATTGGGACGAGAAAGAGAATACTTTACCTTTCAGAAAGTTATGTCTCCTTCAGACCTTCCCATGTGGGCCTTTTTTCGACTAAGGGACTTTGGCTATATATACTATTCTACAATAGTTTCAATGAACCATTAATTGCATCTAAAATAGTTTCGAATAAAATATTGGACCGCTTATCAATATTTATGATATCATGTGAACCCCATCCGAAACAAAATCCTAGTTACGTCGCAGCCGCACTCTAGGAATTTCCGCTTTAGGGACTGCTAATCTACAGTGAATACTCGTACATCACATATGCATTTACCGTTTTTATAAGGTTAGGCCAATGTGACTCATGAAGTAGATATATGTAAAGTCGCGAGACTGGTTTTCCTGACGCTGTTTCATTTTAAAAGTCGATCCCGCCCTAAATGCAAATCTTTGCAAAATCTTTTTAAAAGTTGTGTCACTGGTTTTCTTGGCTGCGCCGTGCCGTGTCATAAGGCTAGCTAAATGGCTTTTTGCCATGCGTCAAAAGTGGATCATAAATCTCTTAGATTTATGACTCATTTTTAAAGTGTAGCAAAATTTATATAACGGTGAGGTTTTATTACAGTTTTAAGTAATTTTACCATGGTATATGTGCCGGGTAGCGTATGACATGATGCAAGTGAAAATTGCTGGTTTAAAATGAATTGAAATTCTACTAAATATGTTTTCTCTAAAGCGGAAATTAACCCTGGGCCGATCCTCCCGGATATTTCCGCTGCAGACAATACTAATTTTCCGTGTAGGTAGTAGAAACATGGTCTGACATTTTGGATTGCGGTGTAGGGATAAATAAAGCACGACATGTGCGTTATGACTGATCAAACTTACTGCATCTAATGCATTGGATCATTATTTGGTTACAATGACCTGAAAGGCTGCGTTATTATCAACGCGAAGCAAATTTCGTCGACAGAAAGGATGAATCACATTGTAATGATCAACTATTAGGCCTGGGCCCTATCATGTACAAGTAATTCGATTCGAATTGTTTTCGAAAGGACGAAAACGGTACCATGTTACTCAAAAACGAATTTCTCAATTTCAGTAACCATCCAGTATTCGCTACAGAATTTTTCACTCGAAGCGAATACTTGGAAGATTTTTGAAATTGGGGAATTAGTTTTCTGTTTCATGCTCCGATTTTCATCACTTCGTTTCGAATCGAATTAATTGATATTGATAGGGCCCCAGGGTTTATCTTTTGATTGATTTTGATCTAATTGACATAAATTATTATGACTCCAAACCACAGTGACATAATATAGACGCATTCTGAATATTAATTTCATTCCTATATCTTTCATTATTTGTTTCACTTGATCCTACTCGATTTGAGACTTTGCAATTTTAATAATTGCGTTTTATTCAACAGTCCAGATCAGAGCAGAAAAACTTTTACACGTGTTACACTAACAATATGTTCTCGATAACTCTCCATAGTTGGTGCAGGATTTTTGTTCTGAAGGGGAATTCGTAATGTTGAAATATTCTCTTTTAGACTTTGGGAACCATATGGAATTCATTTCCTGATAATAAAATATGAATTTTGTGTAATTATATGCGATAGCAAACATTCAAAATGATTTTGCTGTCTAAAGGAAATTTGTCGGATTGTAACACACTCCAAGCAAAGACACACTCCATTTTTCTCTTCGCTTCTCTAATATGTTCTATATCGTTTTTTCGAACTAGTTCTTCTGCTCTGATCTGGACTGTTGAATAATAGACAGCAATCATCTCAACCGTATGAATCAAGTCCATCAATTTGCAGATAGTTTTCCACGTTTGGTATGAAACAAAAAAAGCCAATCAATCGACTGTACTGTTCTTCCTTATCATTAATATAGCGCTCACATGGACCTTCGGTTCCAAATGTTTGTTTGCCTGGCGCTTGTTCGTCCGTCACCATGCTCTAATTTATTTATGACTAGGTACATATGTAAAATAATTATTACATTAGTTGCTCGTTAATCATCCGGCTCAAGTGCATTTTCGTCAATACGGGATCATACAAAAAATTGCTGGAGTTTAGGATTCAAGAGCAATAAAAATTTATCGATTTCCATATCAGTTAAAAGTTATTCGCAACTTTTAAGGACAAAAAATACGTAAATAAAAGCAGCCAACGGGATCTTCGAAAAATCAAACCCAACTTAGTTTCTGGACGATTCAAGCAAATTGATCTGAGTATTCAATACAGTCAGCAAGTGGATCAACTCAGTTTCTGAATAATTCAAGCAAACTCAACTCAGCATAGTGCACGCATTAAAAAAATGGAAGCGAAAAGAAAAAGAACTCGAACAAAATATTCTGAGGAGGAGCTCGCAATCCTCGAAAAAATTTACAACGAGTATTCTTGGCTGGAAGCAGCGGATCGCCGAGAGCTTGCTAAACTGTTAAACCGACCATTGGTGAATATAAAAAACTGGTTAAACAACAGACGTCAGAAAGATATCCGCTTGGGACTCAGAGAACCGATTAGACACAATCGTAAAAGGAAACCAGAACAATCTAATAAGGAGAACATATCAAATAATTCACAAGATAACCAGCCGCAGTCCGATAATGCTGAACAAACCGATTCAAAACGAGTATACACAGAACAGTCAACGAATGAGCTGAAAGATTCCAAGCATGTAGCAAAGAGTTCTTCATCAGATGATTTCAGTTCAGCTCCGATTGAACAGAATCCAATAGAATATACAATTGAAGTATCCATTGACGACTTATTTATTCAGCCAGGGCCTAGTAACGACCATAATGGTGCAAATGACAGCAACACTGAAAGAATTGGTGATAAGTGCTATATCGACATTGATTCGGGCGCTGCAACACTCATCCCCTTACCCCCGAATCCAATTGTCTTCAGAATTGAAGTGGCTGAAATGGCCAATGCAAACCCCGTTCCCTCTGGTGTTCAAAGTGATATCCCACCACACAACCATGGGTACGCTGATTCAGCCTTACAGTTGGAAACGCTAAGTCTTCCGCTAGAAACTCAATACAACAACGGATTACAGTTGAATGCAGTCAAAAGCAACAATGAACATTCGAATCTCGTTAACCAAATGCCGAATAGTGTCCCCTATTATGATCCGATCTCCGATCAGAATAACTGCAGTTCTTCCGGAGTGTTCAATAATTTTTCAAACTATGGCGATCCGAGTTATTATCTACCTGTCAACTGTACGAGACCTATCTATCCGACAGTTGAGCGTTCAACGGAATCGGCCATTCCCAGTGTTATTGGCTTTAGCTTGAACCAAGTGAATCAAATAGTGGCGATTACAACCGACAATAATTTTATAGATTCTAATTTGGCTGATCCTCCTGATGCCGCATTCCTAGATAACAGCAATACCAACATTTTTGAGAATACAACAGAAGGCGAAGTGGCTGACTTTTCCAATATCGGTTTTGAGGATGCCGAGGCTTTCATGGATAATGAAATTCGCAGTTTGACTGCAAATGCAAATGAATTTTTTTAATAATTGTAACAAATATGTAATGACTTTTGTAAAACGAGTTTTATAAAATGACTAATAAAACGATTTCCAAGCATTCATTTCAATTGTTGTTTATTACGTTAGTTGAATTAACTATCCCCCTTGAATCTTTTATTCAGTATTGCGCAAGACTCAGTTAAGCCAGGTTACGTGTTGGAATTTTGAGAAAACTTCTTTTATCACAGCGAAATTCAGTTCGAATTAGTTAAAATGTACTTGGCAAGTCAAGCGTCGGGTTATCAAGTATGTCGTCACAGATTAAATTCCTGCCATGAACTAAACTAATAGTTGGTTTCCTCGCCGGCCTCCATTGACTCAGCTGTGATTGAATACATTGCAATCTGTTTAATAAAAATGTATACAGTAAAGGTGGGACTTGCGTGATACTAACCATGTCGCCCAGTTACAATTTTCCCGTAAAAACGGTCTCGGAAATGAAGTGCTCCACTACACGTCGTACCCTACTGTTTGTGTAGTTTTACTTGAAATTTAGCAATATTCTTTGCATCGCCCGGCAAATAGGGCTAATCAAATATAGCGGTGACATTGAGTACGTTCACAAAAATAAACATGATTAAAAATCGCTTTTAATTAAATTGAATTTCAGGCTTCGGGTAGCTTCGGTGCAAAAAATCGGCTTCCATAGAAATGAAATAACTGACGATAATTTGAAGCGCTGACGAGAATCTCTAGGAAAAACAGAAAATAATATTAAGTGCTGGCGATTATCTTCAGTTTTTGCTACATTTAACTGACCATCCACTTTCCATCCACAGACAGCAGGTACAGGAAAACCTGAAGGCGGCATTCCGAAGTATTCCAGCTACTACAACCTGCGCTCAAGTTGAATTCCAGCCTCTTGCGATATCGAATTGAGATGGTGGTTTGCACAAAGCAATAGCGCCGCCAAGTTTGTAGAGAGTCACATTGTGTGACCGCCTCAGCTTCTAGCAAAACGCACCCTAAAAAAGTGTGGCCGCAAGCGCTAGCTGCTGGCTGTCACTCACGGGAAACGGTTTGAATCTTCAAGACTGAAGACATTCACGACTACTAAGGCTTCTTATTGGTTCTTGTGCGGCCACGGAGGGGCACGTTTTTTGCCACCCGACATATGCTATTCATACTCTTCTTTTGTTACCTCCAATCACACTTTTCTCTGTTGACCGCCTCAGCTTCTTCCATTTCTGTAGCCCTTGAAAAGAGAAATCTGCCCTGTAATAACTGCGGTTGTGATGCAGCCGGCCGGTTCCGCAGTTGGAATTTCCTTTGCAGTGAATCGGTTAGTAGTGACGAAATTTCGCACTGGGAGCGCTTTTGACAGGACATCAGCTGATGGCAGGTGTTTACATGGCATGTCGGATATTTGACGCCTACTACAGACAATGGCTCATCCCCAGCCATTTGAAGCCATCTTCATTGTGTGGACAGGCGGATGGCGTAACCTCATATAAACCATGAAATGGGGGAAATTATCCATAACTTTGTTACTTTGATGATGAATAGGGGACTATTCATGATTTAAATAAATTTGAATCGGTGAATTAAAAATGTTTCTTTTTTGAGGATGCACAAATTGGCAACTCGAATAGCGTTTCTCTTCAGCTAAAGGCTCAATTATATTAGGTGAAGTAAGAGGGTTGCTTGCGCCGCTAGCGCTAGGACTCCGATTTGGGCCATTTGCCCCCTCCGCTGGCTAATTGGAGCTGCCAGGTGACCACTCCGCTTAAATGAATCAGCTGATTCAACAAGATGCCAATGTTCATTGGCTTTCTTGTCCCCTGCGACACCACTGTGGCCGGGCACCCACATACTCCTTATGTATATAATTGTGCCTTAGTGCAAGAACAACCAATGTCAATTAAAACGATTTTGAGAAAATCGGCTTTGAAATGGTTGGGTCATTTTTACTCTTCTTGAGTGATTATGTTAGACTCCCTTTTGGTATGTTAATATGGAGAATCTAATTAAACTGCAGATTTCTTGTATTTTGTAATCGTTACATAATATTCCACTAAAAATTTTGTTAAGCTAAGTCACCTCCAACTGTGGAATTTATTGAATAAAAACTGAATGATATTTTCATGCAAAAAATAACGACTGATATCCAATGGTTTTATCGATTTCATTCAGGCCGAATAATATTCGTTGGCCCTACAAATGAAAATATGGACCTTTTAAAGATTATTAATGTGAATATCTCAAAAGTAATAAAAACTGACATTGGTTGTTCTTGAATTAAGCCACTGATATATGTTTAGACTTTCTGACGTCTCTGCGTACCTTTACAGTTAAGCACCTGTACGACGCTAGGGCCAAGAATGGTCACTCTATTGTCAATGCAGATAGTCGTCATCATCCTCGTTGTATAGCATGCAATTCCGACTGGAATACGGTCCTATGGTTCGCTAGCCACCTCCAGTGCCAGTCTTTGAACCACCCGTATAAATCAGGGCGCTACCTTTATTTATGGCTTCTCTGCTCTCTCATTCTCTCCTTGAAGGGAACTTCATTTCGAAGTTCCTTTCGGGGTTATATGTATTGGGTTAAGTGATCCGTATCCTCAAGATCTAGGCCGTATTGTCTCAGATATGTTGTCAGAATGCTAGAGTGGCCTTCTATTGAATAGTGCCATATACCTAAAAATTTAGGGCATATTGCTACAAAACACGCGCTCCTGCAGATGAACCGGTCCAAGGCCATAAGCTCCAGGATCCCAGCCGTTGGGATGGTTCTCAGGGTACCCGTAATACTTGTGCAAACCGGTCACAGCAATCTCGTTTTCTCTCAATTGCCCTAACCCCTTACGGGGCATAGTGCGTCAACTGCTCCATGTGGCCCAGTTGACGTTTCGTCGGCATAAATTGGTTTCGGAGAATACAGTTGCCAGCGTGCACCTCCTGCACATCCATGGCCACCGATGTCGCCGGTGCGGTAACTGCCGCGGGAGCCGCCGCGGTTTACAAGTTTACATTGAATTAAAATGCAATCTCACCGTTCAATAAGCCACAGCGGCTCCCGCGGGGTCTGCCACGGCGGTTGCCGCAATTTGGATAAACACGGCCTTGTGGAGACAAGGATAATGTTGAGCGGTTTGTTCTATTTAAATTCAATGTAAATTTGTAAGCCGCAGGTACTCCCGCGGCGGTTACCGCAGCCTCTAAACTCGGCCTAATACTCGCATATTTGCCAATGTAATCGCTAATGATTAAGCGAAAAATGACATTTGTCGCCAACCATCTGTACAAAAAAACACATTAGCTTCTCTTTCGTGCCATTTAAACGACATTCCGCCCCACTACACAACTTTAGCTGAATTTCGCATAAAACTTTGATATGAATTTTCCAATGATTGATGATTTTGAAGGCAACTTTATCTATATAGTCGAAAAAAAAAAACATCCGCGACTATACCGTTAACAACCAATTTACTAAGCCATGAAAAATGACTGAAAATATTTCACTCACAAAGTGTGAGCATATTTCAGCAATCCAGCAGTGCCTCCCTCAACTTATATAGGCACCATTTCACCGGTGAATGTTTGAAAATCTGCCCTAATTCTGCCAATTAGAATGGAACAGATGCCGCAGGTATCTGTTTTTTGTTTTTGAAGCCGCACGACGTTAGGAACTTTCAGCATATAAACCACAACCACGAATCATGTTAATTGAAACTAACGACCTGTAAAAAATATTTTCCATATTTTGTAGCTATGTACATACTATTTTACTATTTTTTTGCAATTTTACTGTGAATGTGGAAATGTCCCAGGAAACTCATATCAGTTGCAAGAAAATGGGATTAATGCTGGTAAGTGTGACTGCTTGTTGATGGAAAGTGAAAGTGAGATAAAGCATTTTCTTTTGCATAATTGATTTACAAACTGAAATTTTCGCGTAATGTTAATAATAACAATAAAACGTGTTGGGAATGGGCAATTTGCGTTTGGATTCAGATTCCGGCTTGTTGTGCATTCGTTTCAATGGAGGACTGATTGCGAAAGCGGAGGAGCAAATTTTATGTTCACTAAAATGGCCTGGAAATGTTTTTAATAATTTAAGGTACGTTTATTACTCGCTGTATTCGGTGGCCGTAATATTTACATTGGCACTCTACGATGGTTGAATCTAGAGATACATAAGTTCAGTAAAAAGAAACACTTATGGGTACTCTTTGAACAGTGAAGGGCTGGCTATATGGATAGAAGATGTATGCTAGCAGCTGCACCATCCGAAATATATAAGCTAACGAAACGTCAACAAAGTGTTGTTAAAGATGTCGACGCGCCCATGTCCCATTGCAGGGATTAAGGCAGTTAGTACTACTTATATATGCAATAACTAGGACTGTTCCATGATTCGAAATAATTGATTATTGAAAATAATCGATTATTTTGTTATTTAAAATCGCGAGAAGAAATAGAAGAAAAATGTTTTATGCGAGCCGTTTCATAAAACGAGAAATTTTCCATGCAAATATGAATTTCACCATTTTGTGTTGCAGTGCCAGAAATTATTGTATAATATAATAATAAAACGAAACCGACAAGTAGAAGGCTTTGCCAGCAATCCGAGGGGTTTGTAGTGTATACCTAGGCCCACCCATCTCTTTCCCAACCATTCTTGTTAAACGAGTACCCATTCAGTAGGGTAAACAACTTGGTAGAGCGTGATGCTGATAATACACCTCATCTAATGAATGGGATGATGTTTACTTATCTGAAGGGTTAGGTTCAAGATAGGCCTGAAGCGCCTGTTATTTGTTTTAACTTTCTAAGCAAAATATTATATTATTATCGCAGGCAGTGTTTTGCGGCAAGAGTGTGACTTCAAGTTGCCGTGGTATTGCAGCAAAATCTAACATTTGTTGCTATTCCGGAATTGTTTCATTTTTGTTTTCACATTCCCAATCAGCGACCCAAACTACCCGATACACCAAATCGAAAAAAGGGTTACCGTTCGGGATATCCTTTTGCCTTTGATTTTTGGCAAATTTCTTTAGATTCGCAGTCAGCGATGCTCCTCCTCCTTTGTCTAAGCAATATTAACCTTAAGTCGTCTTTTCACCCATTTCTTACCTATATATCACTCCATCGCCAAGGATGTCCTTTTATCTCCATCGAAGGACCCGAAGTGTCATTTATACTACTTCAGAACATACGCCTCTTCAAACGAATTCCTATGACACTCATCTTGCCTATACTCCACTCTAATGGCAAGAAATTCCTTTTCTGCCCACCAAAGGACTCGAAATGCTGTTTACACTACTTCAGAGCATTCGCTTTTTCACCACGATTCCTATGACACCCATCTTGCCTATATTCCACTACATTGCCAAAAATATCCTTATCCTTATCACAGGACCAAAAATGCCATCAACAGTAGTGAAAGCCACTGAAATCACTTACGCGAAAACGGACAGATTGCCAAAAAATATGCATTAGAAAGAAAATACCTATAGAATCAGCCTCTCGCGAAAATACTCTACACCTTTATTCGGAGAAATACGAATCACGGGGGAACAGCATTTTGTTTATTTCGATTTGATATTCATTTCTAGCTAATTTTTGGTCGTAGAATCCGGAAATGCTAACCGTTTTTCTCCTATACGTCCAGTTTTTGAGATACAGGGGGCTCAAATTTTGGCCCCCATACAAACCTTTCCTTCATTGAAATCAAAACAAACGAAACTCGTTACAATTTTTTTATTTATAAATTTTGATTTTACATCTTAACAATATTACCTAAGAACTAAAAAAAAAAATATGGCAAAAATTTTCGTTTGTAGCTTTTCCTGGAGTGTTCAATTTCAGGACAGTCCCGGCGAAGGAGATACTTGATATACTGGCACTGGAACTTCAGGAGAATGAGCAACTGGTCTTTTCGCCGATTCTAAATTGGGATACTGTATCTTATTTTTGTTTTTGTGTGTGTACCCTGTTGTTTTAGTACAACAAAAGTAACAATCACTTGTGTGGTTTGAGGGCTCTCGCCATATCATTGGCACACCAAATGGCAACTGAAGTCGTTCTGCTTTCGTCCAGGACCTCAAATGTGTGACACAGCACCTGCACACTTTATGAGGGACCCACCATTTATCCTGATTGCAAATTGGAGTTTTGAAGTAGACAAGATATGCCTGGTGAACAAAGGGGCCTATTTTTGTCCTCTGACTTAGAAATGTATAACTGCCACATATATATTTTAGCAAAATGAGTCCGGAGCGTTGAGACACTTTCGACGAGGGATAGTAAAGGCTTCCATTACACAAGTTAAGAGCACAATAATAGAGTAATATACTGGAACAGAGGCTTTTAAATACATTTTTTTTACATAAAAGAGCCTTAAAAATGGCCGAACAATTTCACAACTTTTAACAAACAATCCAGGTAGCGAGAAATTACTTTTTTTATTGCTTTGAATTTTATTGTATACAGGTACTAGAAGGTCCTGCACAAGGATGCAGCCCCGTAGCTTTTAAAAAAAGTTGTTTTTTAAGGGGGCCTTTTGTAATTTTCCGTAAAATTAAAAAACAAACGATATCTCGAAAACCTGACGTATAGGGGAAAAACGGACTGCATTTTTGGAATCAGCGAGGCCGTTTTACTATAAATTAGGTGCAAAATTCAAAAAAACAGAAAAAAGTGTCAAAATTGTTCTCCCGTGTAATCGTATCCGCATATGATCATAATCGTTTCAATCGATTAATCACATCCGTTAAGCTGTCACTCGGACAACGCCCACAGCGATGAAAGGAGTGAAAGTTTAAACTACTGGCTCTACGCGCATACAGTTCCTTGCAACGCAAAAGCTTGAATTAAAATCAGACCACGGGAAATACCAGAAGGATCAGCCTTTGAAAAGACTTATGCGAGTAACTCTGGTTTGAGCACAATAAAGTGTACTGTTATTTCAGTCGATGGTCACAATACCGGTACCCGATTTGTGCTCAGGGTCACACAAGAAACCTGCATGGCAAATTTGGTTGCGATCAGAATACCGGTAGTGTCCGGACAAACGAACTGACGAAAAAACAGCATCTGACTATATGCCCGTCCATTATACTTTTATATGGGACGGGCCAAAAACTGCTTCGCAAGGAACAAACCGACTTGAAAGAAGTTCTAAAGATTTCACCTAAATACTGATACTGGTATAAATGCTAGATCAGTATACATGATTAAAAAACCTAGACATAAATTCACCATCACCATCATCGTGGCGTTATGAAGTCAATCGAACAGGAAAAGATATAAACTCATAGCTATAAAACCAGAGACTACGATTACCCATAAATATAGTTATTTCCCTTTAGTGGGTCATTGTTCGAATTGCTTTTATCCCTTATTGAATACTGATTATATGACTGTAATAAGCAATAATAATATTTGTTACGATATAACTTTTGTAGGAAAAAGATTGAGCCTGCTGTATAAGAAGCATGTCAGAAGCAGTGAATTGTATTCTAACATTTCGCATGGTTCCTTTCCGCCATCCAATATAATCAATGAAATTCTCCTGAAACGTCCAAGAGATACGAACAAAAAATAATAATGTGGTTACATTGGATAATTTTTTTTAAAAGTATACACTACATGCAGATACATCGGTACTTGAATACTTGGCTACCGAATGCGTGGAACATGTTTTGTCGAATGATTTCTTCCAGTATAATTAATTCTTGATAAAACTGTAACGGACGGTCTGGTGGACATCCGAAGATGCCCGTGGGGATGGAGCCTAAGGTTGACCTTAGGCCGTGAAGGTCGGGCCGTGCCATCTGGCAAAGAAATAGGCCCCTCAACGAGCTAAGCAGCGGCCTATGCTTGCTGTAGCTCTGTTCGGGAGATGTGGGCGGGGTTTTCGCCGCTCGTTGCCCCTGTCCTTTACGTATTAACAAAAATGCATAGGCCTGGGCAAAACAACACAAACAGTGGAGGTAAAAATGGGGAATAAAAAAAAATAGTCGATAAGGATGGAATGGTTGACGGATGGATCAGACGCCCACACGGTCGCACCTGGGTCCGGGTGTAATAGAACCCTTGGCCTCTGGTTTCGTACCACCAACAGATCACTACTTATCAGGTGCTGCTTCGATCTGCTTGTGGGAGCAGCACTACCAGACCATAATATGGTTCATTACAGGTGGTTCATTACAAAACCTACGTCGATATCTCCGACAAAACATGTTCCACGCATTCGATAGTCACAAAACATATCCCCGTACCGATGTATCTACAAGGACTGCAGATACTCGTCATCAGTTAACTGATGATGGACTACAAGGTAAGAGGATACGAGGATTAAGCTGTAGACTACTTTCATCCTTAAACTGGACCCGATTGTGTCATTTGGTAGGGTGTCTGTGATCGTCAACCATAGTGGTTTTTGGGTTATTAAATTTTGAGAAACGTGTCAAACCGCACCTGTTCTGCATAACATTCAAGTAATGAGAAACTGAACGTATGATACCAGTGGTACATGAAGTGAATGTGACGCAAATCGGGAAGAACGGCACTGGTTTTGGGATTATACGAAAATTCAATTTAATTTTACGAAGTATAAGGTCGAGGAGGAGCTTTCCAACGAGTTGTGAACGATTTTCGTGGGATCAAAACTAATGGAATCACACTTTCCTTAAAAAAAAATCGTGACTTATTACGTGACTGACAAATTTTCAGGATGACCCCAGCGATAAGATATATTCATGTCAAAAATATCGGATGACAATTTAATTTTCGAATTATCTTCAATCATTTCGAATCCCCAATCTCCATTCATGCACTACCAAATTTACAGTAATTCTTCCAATTTCAATTTTACTGACTTCTAAGCTTCTCTGTTTGAGAACATCAATGCAACGCAAATAGTTTTCAAAATTACTTGACGGAAGTCCGCTGCTTTTTGGACGGTTTCAAAATAAACTCGTCGGTCGCACTCAAAGCAAATCCATCTTCTGCAAAACTAAAACATGAACTTTAATTAAAACTTTTCCGATTCCACGTATTAGATAAAATTTGATTGGATTCGGGGGAAATTTTAGGAAAATACAAAGGTTCACTCGTCAAGCCTCCTCCAATTGTGTGGTTGACAGCAAAAGGGAGCGTTCAAAATTCTCATGAATAATGAAATTGGCATGAGGAAAGAAAGCAGGTTTAAGTCAGTATTCCATTGAGTTTGGTTCTTAAATTCAATGAAAAATCATCGACTCTTATTGTTCGATGTATTAAGGAGATGTTATAAAAACAAAACAATTGATAGATCTTTGTCCGATGGCATGACGTTCAAAATTCAATTTGATCAGTGTGAGTTATTTATGTCTTAAAACTGGAAAAACAATGAAGACAAGATTAGATTACACATTAGAGGGTGGGCCGTGGTTCATGAAGAGCCAAAAGCACTCCAAGGATGAATCTGTTGTGCTACATACATAATACATACCTCAATAATCCAGCAAAATAAGAAATGAAAATAGGTAAACCTCAGAATAAAAGACAATAAGCTGAATTTTACACACACGTTCCTTTTAAGCTTCTAAAAACAGAGTAAAATGACACATAAAATCACGTTTACGTGTCTTACGATATTTATTGGTAAAGTAAAACAAGGTTTTTTTTTATTCGATTTTTTTAAAATAAATCGGCAACGGAAGAAACTATAAGGGTGAAACGTTAGTGAGGATGAGGCTCGTATTCAATTTCAGCAAAATCTATCAATTTTATCAAAAAGTACAGCAGCCGAAGATTTTTAATTAAAAAAAGAAGAAATTTGAAATTTTCAAGATCTACTTATTTTACAATATATTAAATTTTAGATAATTTATTTTAATTTAAGAAAGATATAAGTTATTTATCTGCGTAGTTTAGGATTTATTAAGTGATGTATATATTTTGCCACCTTTCGATTTTTAAAGAAATTTGTTTTTCCTATTATGTAACTGTTTCTTGATGTTCCTAATGAATGCAGTAGTTTTCGATAAAAAAAAAAGGGGATTTACGTGTCGCACTCAACTGTTAAAATGTGTACCCATTTAGTTTCTAGGTTGAGCGTGTTGCTGATAATACAGCTCTGCACAAGACACCATCACGATATAGATAATGAGATGATGCTAACTAACCATGGTTCAGATTGCACGGTTGCACCAGCTATTTATTTATTTATTTGTTGTCCACAAATTCATCCTTGATCAATTTTCTTATAGGATATGTATTTTTTCCGGTATTTGGCAAAATACAACAAAATATATAAAATACAATACAAAAACGAAGATTTTTCTCTGGGAACAAAAAATAAAGAATAGAATGAGGAAAAGTATTTTTTTTTTAAGTGAGAAAATCTCGAAAACAATCCAAGATACGGAAAAAGTGACGCAAACCTATATAGCTGTTTGATATTTAATTTTGTATCCGAAGGGTTAACGGTTTTCAAAAATTTTTTTGGGGGTTTTTGCCTATTAATCAAATTTCACAAAAAAAAAATCAGTGACAAACCTCAAATTCGTAATCAGCACCCGAAAAACATAAATGAATAATAAAAACTACACCACAATTTGTTGTAGGCAAACTATGTACCTAATGACTGGGCTGTAACTTCTAAGAAAAATAGGGTTAAGATACCTCTCACTGCAGATACGAGTACTTCGATCCCGGAAAAGTTTCTTCAAAAAAAAGGGACTCGGCTCTATCACTCCGGCTAAACTTCCACCCAAATTGACTTTCTATTAACAACATTTTTGTTCACTGTCTTTACTTGGAAGCTCATTGGGTAATAGGAAATTGACCCCAAATTCTTCAGGAATTTTATCGATATTCTGCGCTAATGCGATTCCTGTACAGACAACTGAACACGTGACGTTTGATTTTGATTTACTTGACTTGAGCTCGAAACTCATCGCGACACTCGGTGTGAACGGGAATTTCACTTCCGGATTTCGATGGAAATTTTTCTTTTAAATTTCGGGAAAATTATGAGAACTGTAGCCATAATGAAGTAGCAATGCGACGGTTGAATTTATGAATTTAAAAATGAAAATTTTTGAACATTCTTAGTTCAAAGTTCGAACTATTGGTCAAAGATGCTAACCACACCAAAGCGACTATTAGCCAAGGCGCGAGCCACGATGTGTCGCCCGGTGAAATAGGAATATACCGAAAATCTAAATATTTGTTTGTGTATCCTTACAGTAGACTAATAATGTTTGCTGCACCAGTATAACTAAGAAAAATGTTTTCGTCTAACTCGTTTCTTGATTGCTTACAGTGACAGCAATGGATTATTTTTTTAGTTACCATCTGGAAACTAATTTTCCCAATTTTCACTAAAAATTTTTGAAATTCTTTTCATTGGCGGTCACCTGATAATTAATTTCGAAGATGCTCGGAACTTTTATACACCCACCCGGAACTATGACGGGTGGAGAGGCATAATGCTCGAACCAGATTTAACGCAGAATGAGGCAGCATAGCAGCAGCGAAATGTCAAGTTAGAAAGCATGCATTTCCCTTAAACGACCTAGATTGAACGAAGCGGCAGCGACAACGGCGAAAGCAGATCTTCCTGTTGTTGTTGTTGTTGTTGTTGTTGCTGCCGCTGCTTTCTACAATAATTCGGGCATTAAAGTGAAACCCTGATAGACATCTGGAAAGAAAAGCCAGACCGACTAAAAATTTTGCATAGGTTTCTCTACTAAAATACTGCCAAAGTGAATATTTCGAAATTTACTCATGAACATCCGAGCGATGAGTACAATCCATCGGCTTAAATGCTGATCATTTTTCGTGGTAGTGGGTAGCTAAGCTTGAACTGACTGACTTGGATTAGCAGTGAACCACTCCACTTTATTCTATACAAAAAGTTGGTTATGCATTATGCATGAAAAATATAAAAAGATTTCATATCTCCAAACGCTTCTTTTCTTGGTGTATTTGTCGATACGCAACTTTAAATAAAATTATGCTACGAAGTTGAATCCCTGAAATAAACACGTGCGAAAGATAAAACAGAATGACCATGCAGTTTACACATCTTTTATAGTCTGCCCACATTTTCTCACTGCCTCTTTATAAGTAATTCCGGGATTGTAACAGAAACCGTAACATTCTTTCCCTGATTTCGTTTTATTGCAAATACTCGTATTATTCCGTTTTCGCTGCCAAGGCGTACGAATATATTAAAAATTAAATTCTAATCAGGCAAATTGAATTTGACTGCCATGTAAAAAAATCGAAATCCAAATTTGTATCAGATTTGGAAAAGCTGAATTCATTCCGGGATGTAGGTACGGTGGAATGACTTTATATGATAGCAAAGATCAAATAAATGTAAGTTTTGTGTTTGTTAGCAATGTTGCTGAAATTATTTGCTAATTAGACAAGGCATTTCGTAGTGAGTTGGAACTTGAAAGTCGGAACACCTTTGACAATGAAGGAAATAGTTGCGTTGCATTGCTTTGCAAGCAAAATTTCGTCAAAGCAAAACAATTTATTATGGAATCTTCGTGTGGAATTTTGGGGTGTATTCAAAGATGTTTAGCGATAACAAGTGATTTTAAGTGTAACAAATTTTAGCTGCATTTGCACTAGGAATTTGCCAAGTTACACATGGTAGTTGACAACCCAACCAACTCTTCTAACAATATTTATATTAGCTCTCATATACAACACAACATATGAAAGTATTACCCTAGTAGAGTTTTACTTTTGTAACAAGATCATATCTTGTCATAATGTACTATCATAGAGCGTTTTTGTTGAGAGTTCAATTCTTGAAGAGCTACACTCTCATAAAGATTAGCTCTTATGATTGTTACAGTGGGAGCCTTATAAAAGTTTAAGTCAAAGATTTCTTATGTAGCAGCCAACAACAACTTTAACAGCAGATTCTTCATTGACAGACACGCTGGGCTATTGGGTGAAAATTGCTATCAAAACCATTTGTGCCCATCCGATGGCTCATCTTTCTGTCGGTTACCTGACATCGCCCACTTAACACAATCCGCCCATTGATAAAGATGGGGCATTGGCTTTAGCAGGCATAAAAGATCCACCACCTAAATGATTCTACAATTATGTGCTTCGCGATACAAAATATATTCGCTCGATGTCATCGTCAAGTCAGAAAAGTCCACGAATAATAAGTTCCAACGATGCAAAATATTGGTTAATATAAGCACCGCGAACGACCGGTGAACGCCAAATCAAACGTCAAATTATTGACTCTCATAGTGAAATTTTAAGTTTTAAAAGAAAAACCGCCTCCTCATATTTTGAGTTCTATTCTTATAAGAAGTCGCCCTCTGACAATGACAGTTTAAATTTTAAAGAAGAACCGCCCTCTCACAACGAGAGTTACAGTTTTATAAGAAGACTTATTATTTTTAAGGGCTTTGCCATTTTTCGAAGCAAGATGCCTCTGATAAACGATAAAATTTTAATCACATGAACATTTCGGCCCGAATTTGGGGAAAACAATGTTCGGCAAAGTTAATTTTGGGTTCAGACACTAATGTAACTATCATCGAAATTCACGCAAAGCGACATTAAATACAAACGCTTATGAACTTATTGAATATTAACCATGTATTTATGTATACAATGCTCTTTCTTTCTAGCTTCATTTATAAGGAAAGCCTTAGCTCTCATAACAAGAGTATGTTTTGTATGATACTCTTATATGAGTCTTATGAGACATGTGTAACTCTTATTAGGATAATTGAACTCTTGTTACAATATAAAAACAACTCCCAGAAAGTGTGCAATTTAATTCTCATAAAACTCTCATTAGACTGTTATAGTATTCTACTAGAGTTTAACTACATGAGTAGAACTCTTCATGCTAGCCCTTTTGCACTGGAAGAGTCATATAGTAGACAAATTGTTAGTTGGGAATGCTGGGGTCGGCTTACTGCGGAGCGGAGTTACGGGACGCCTTAGCGTACGTTTATACTATGGCGGTGGCGGCGACGTTTTTTTTCCGTCGACGTTCGACGTTAAAAAAACGTCGTTGGCTTGTGATTATATTACGACGTTTTTTAACGACGTACGTGGAATCATTCGGTATTTATTGAGCCTACATCATGGATAGACGGAGAATATTGCTGCTTTGTGCATTGGAAGCAGATGTGCTTCTCATGTTCACAACTACATAATATTTCACATGTAGAAACAAATCAACAAATATATCCCCATCCTCACCCTTATCCGCATCCTCATCTTTTCATTATCAAATATCCTTATCCTCCTCCGCATTCTCGAGCTCGGACAATTTTTTATCCACACCCTCATCCTCATCCGCAAAACAATATCCCTACTAAACCACCACAACAAAGAGTGATTGCATGTAATTATAAAAAAGATTCAAGAAAAAACGCTGCCGTTACCGTCGTAATATAAACTCTGCCATATAATTGCACGTGTTTATAGTGGACGTCGACGTTCGAACGCCAGTCCGCCAACATGCCACCGCCATAGTATAAACGTACGCTTACGCTTAAAATTTTCCCTCCGTCGGGAACTAAGAAAACCCCCATCAAGCGTGAATACGGGGTCGTGGTTCCACTCTCCCGGTTTCCCAGAGTACTAAAATATTTCAAATAAAACGACTTAAACTACAATTATAATAGGCGCGTTTTTTTCAAGATCCATATAGAACTGAGCAGGTTAAGTTAAGATCACACAATTACACTAACAATTTGATCTGAGCTGTTCTGGATAAAACGTCAGCGCAAGAATGCTGCTCCGTTAAGTAGTCATCGTTTTGAAATGCAGGCGGCGCAGGTGTCGAAGTTTTCGGGCAGTTACTGTTTCGGAAGCGCACAAAGTTCATCTGCTGTTAATAAATATATTTAATTGGTCGTTTTGCGATCTTTATTCTGTGGGCGATCACAAGAGCTTTGCATATTGAAAACGCATTATCTGCTATGTGTTACCGTGGTAATTTGAGTGTTTTTGAATCTGATTCCACAGTTTTTAGGCAAAATTAGCTCAGGCTGGTTGTTAGTATCATCTTCGAAATAAAGATGTGCGCAATATTCCAAGCACACTCCTTACTACGACAAAATATTCCAAGAAATTCTGATACAGATGAAATAAATATAATTACATTACTGCAATATGACTTCAGTTGTCCGAAGAAACGTTGGCGATTGACAAAAGAAGAAATTCCACAAGGATACCTTTGTCCTGATTTCCGGGAATAAAATTTTCAGCTGAAAGTGAATTTCCATATAATGACTCTTGCAAATGCCCACTTGCTATGGATTCAAAAATCAAAAGAGATTCTAAATTAAGTTTTTGTGAAGAAGCATTTATAGTGAAAAGAATATTCTTCCAAGGATTTTTTTGGTAGTGCCATAGTTGGTAGATGGGGGATTTATCCCATGGCGCAGCTAGGTATTTTTAGTCAACATGTGTAACAAAGGGGTTTTTCCATATTTTATGGAATGTTTCGTGATTTATTGTGTGTATTACTATTCTGATATTTTTTTTAAATATTGGCTTCCAATACTTAACTCCGTTAACTTCATATATACATATTTTTAATTAATTTCATTTAAATAGAACCAAGCTAACGATTTTTTCTAGTTTAAATTTACTCGCTGAGGATGACTATTTATGTCGAAATGCATCCAAACTAAATAAATTTATAATAAATTTATTTTAAAAGCAAAGTCTTAAATTGGAGGACGCGGTCACGTGACCGAGATAATTGGAGGACAATGATCCAGGCGGCCAAGGCCCGACGTTGGGCTGTCGCGCCACGATGATGATGATCGTTTTTCTAACATAAAACAATCAACTCCATCTGTTTAACTAGCGTAGAATGAGAAACGGATTTGATATAAATTCGAAAGCCTAATGGCATATAAAACCTCCTTGATAGCAAAAAAAAAAGAATTTAACCACCTCGACCCTCAACAATACCAGCTACTACTTCATCAAGTAACTTGCCCAACTCTGCAAATTTTCTCCGAAGTTTTTTTAACACTGCAAATATTACACCAGGACAAATAAATTTGCCGTTAATACTAAATGTTCCTTGTGAATACGCCCATTGAAACGACGAAAGATATTTCGTTTATTTACTTTTCGTCAAGTGACAGTGAAAATACTAACCAAATATTACCCTGTTTTCGTTTAACTTGTCCCATTCATTTGTCAGTGGGCTTAAAAGGCAAACAAAGGGGAGGAATGAGAACAAAGCAAAATAACGTCAAAGCGTGCAGACAAACATTACAGAGATGGGCGGCAAATTGCTCCACTTTCTTAAGGGAACACTCCCTTTGCCCAGTTTTGGGAACATTTCGAGTGAAAAGCAACTGTTCGGGCAGAAATCTGAAAAAAAAATGGGTTAGTAGCTACAGGGAGATTATAGAAATTTAGTTCAAAAGCTCATAACATCGAACGAGCTTCGCCAATTCGCGAAGACTGAAAATCCTTGAAATAAAAAAGAACACGAGTCATCCGACACTAGTCTTGGATAATCCTGAGACAGACAATGGACTTCTTTTCCTCGGGCGTTGCAGATAGCCATCTATAAAAGGGAGCCAAATTATTTTCACTGAATCTGCTTTTTTTAAGCAGGCTTAAATTAGAGCCATTCGGCCCGCTAAATGGTTTTCGCTACCCATTTCTTTTTTGTTGTCGTGGCGGGAACAAGCGAGTCGCGAAATTCATTTTTCGTGCGTTAAGATGCTTTTTTAATTTTGTTTCCTCCATAAGCCCTTTGTCCTTTCATTTGCTCTCGAGATTTGTTGCGGCATAGACGCAGTTTCGGTCAAATTTGCTCTCTGATTAAATCCCATTATTCGGGTTAGTTTTAAGCGTGCTAGTCAAACACAGAAAAAAAAGGTATCCTTGTGAATCTCGGCTGAGACAGTAAAACTGTTGTAACAAGCGAGCTCTGCAATAAAATATATTAATTTGCTTCCATGTTGATTTCGGGCAGTAAATGTACGGGTAAATTTGAATTTAGCTAATTGTATTTTCGTCGTTTTGTATATTGTTTGAACAACGTGGAGGTTTTTATAGGATGTCGTAAACCGTTTTATTGCGGGGACGATTATATAAAGCGGGAAACATGCTGATATTGCGATATTGCCAAAGTATAAGCACCGGAATTGTAAACACAAGTGATGCGAATTGTGGCGTGAAATAGTAAGTAGATTGAAGGCAAAATTTAGCGCGGTCGATGAGCTTATTGTGCTTGACAAGTTTGATTTATCCAATCAAATTTAGATTGTGAATGAGGAGTGTTTCATTAAGATGTATCTGCGAGTATCATAATATCAGCTCGTTCGTGTCATCTGCTTTAGTATGTGTACTTTGCAATATGACTTCCTTCATTTGGCTTCATCATCACAGGCCCGACATCGGGCCTTGGCCGTCTGGAGTTAATTAAGTCAGTCAAGTGACCGCGTCCTCCAATTTCGGAAGCCCAGCAGCTGTTCGGTGTCATCATCTACTGATTCTTCCCAACGATATCTCGGTCTACCTCACAGCCTTGCTCCGCTGATGCGTTTTTCAATATTGGCTTAGGCATGCGGCTACCGTCCATTCATTGTGCATGATCCGTCCATTAAAGTCGTTGTAATTTAACGATTCTCAAAACTTCCAGCTCATCATACAGTGCCTACAGCTCATGGTTGTACTGGACGCACCATCTATTTCGGTCCCAAATTGCTCCGATGATTCACATTTCAATGTGATTAGCATGTTTTTGGAGAATCGTCAAACGTCAACGACTTCACTAGGCAGAGCATATACAATAGCGGAGCTAGGCTGTGAGGAAAACCGAGAGCTCGTTGCGAGGACTTAGTAGATTCTTATGCCGAACAACTGCCGGGATTCCGAATTTGGAGGACGGGGTGACTAGGCCGAAATAATTGTTATTTTCGACAAAGGATAACCTGTGTCGAACCACCAAGTTTGGTCACCGCCACTTCAAAAGAACTTTACCAAAACTATAAGGTTTTCCACTTTTGGGGCCTATTCGGGACACCCTGCGTCACTATAACACCTTTAATATTGGGGACACGTTATGGCCTGTCATTTCCCGCAATTACTGTATCACTTCACTCCTTTTTCACTTTTGGGGCACTCTGTGCACAATGTAAATCAGCTGATTTTCTACTGCATTAGCTGAGCTTTCGACTGCATTATCAAATCTTGAGCGTTGCATACGCTTCGGTTCAATGGTGCCCCGGATTGCTAATTGGCAGTTTAACCAGACATTGAAAAAACGGGCCTTATGTGTGAGGCATTAGGCCAGTGGCAAAGCTTTTGAGTAGCATTAAAGCCTTCTATGATCAATTTTTAAAAATGGTGTAGTTATAGCCATCTGTTGTAGAAACTGGAAAACCTTTTCTGTGTATCTATTAGGTTCCATAATCAATGCTGAAAAATAATTCGTACTTTCACATTGCATTGAATATGCCGAACACCTGCTGGGCTTCCGAAATTGGAGGACGCATTCGATTGACCGGTATAATTGGAGAGCAATCATCCAGACGGCCAAGACTCGACGTCATCGCGCTAGAATAATTATGAGTAGGCTCCCATAAGAATACGTCTTCTTATTTTTAGCCCTTTTTAAGGACACTTAACAGAAAATAATTGCACTAGATGCCAATTCCCAACAAACTATGAAAAAAATTCAAATTCCAGTTGAATAATAAAAAATTTAACACTTTGAAATTCAACTGACCTTCTGGCCACACCGTCATCCCGAAAGCAATTCAAACTTTTCGCTGAATCCTTTCTGCCCTGAAAATTAATACAATTCATACAAAAAGAGATACATACTAGCATCTAGCTATTATGCAGATATGTTTCAACGGTGTTTGTGCAAGAACTCATTAGTGGTGATGGGTTTTAATTCAGAAAATGTATGGAGCTTATTCGAAACGTGTCCGGAGAAAAATGAAAATGATTCACACGAAAATTGTATGCTAGACAGATTTTAAAGAAGGCAAAGATTTGCTAATATGGTACTGAATTCTGCGAAGAATTGTGCGGACGTTTGTTTCCAGGAGCTCGATCAGCTGGTCATGAACCTATGTATGTACATACATATGAAGTATATTTGTAAAGTTGATACGAAGACGCGATCTGGCTGTGTAGGATTTCGTCGTTGAGCTATGTTCAGTAAAATCACATATATTATGCAGCTTGTGTATTGTACATTTTTGTAATTTACTGTAGAATTATTTTTTAAAATGAATTTTTTAATTATTCTTGTCGTGAATAGTTTAATTTTTCCCGATCCCCAAATCTGTTGACTTATGGAGAACATTTCGAATCGTGCATAAATCTAATTAATGCCTCTTTTTTGAGACATTACAATCTCTCATGGGAACTGTTATGATCCGCCATCGAAATTCAGGCATCGCACTGGAAATCGAGTCTTTTGCCCATGTTCCCAGCGTGCACCTAAAAATAAAGGATCAGGTTTTTAGACGGTTTCGTGCTGCTCTGATTAAAAGCAACCCCACACCTGACTCACGACCACTACCGGTAACTCTACCTGAGTACACCATTACAGTGCTGCCCGTTGGAAACATAAATTCTCCGCCGTTCCACCATCTTATCGCACTAAGTCCTAAGATGTTAAATTTATTCCTAAGAAATTTACTCTCTAATTGAAAAAATCGTGCGATCTGGGGACCTTCTGTTCCATTGCCCAGGAGACACATTCCAGAATCCAATCTTTGTCATTGTACGTTAGTCAAAAGTCGTAACCGTTGAGTCAGTCCTTATCCGAGACATAGTTGACGTTTCGTTAGCATATAAAAGATTTCGGATAGTGCAAGTTGCTGGCATACACATCCTGTCCTTTGTTTGTCGGTTTCAATAACAGGCCTTCAAAGGGAAAGACCGTGGTATTCTTTTTACGCCCCACGTCACAAGGGGAACGTTTACTTCAACCAAATCATCTGACCGCCATCACTGGCGGCTTGACATTGGTTAGCAATGATCGGTGACCACTGCCGTTCCAGGGGGCGCCCACGCGGAGGACTATTGAAGAGGGATTTTTTACCCCAAAATGAAACGTGTGTTTCAAGAAACCAGTGTGCTCCTTCCTATATGTTTTAGATCAAATGGTTTTACGAAACTTAGTTTCAAGTTTGATTAAACTAGTTTTTTGAAATTGTTTTCTCCAGTGTGCACCGCGCCTTAGTGGTAGACTTGTTTTTACGTAGTTTCATTCTTCCTGCTTCGCTGTTTTAATAATATCCTCGTAATTACGCAAATATAGTATATCTTTGTCTAGTTCTACAATTTACAATGCGGTGAATTCATTTGGTTAAGTACACATTAGCTCAATTTCACGGGAATGTAGTTGAGGTGAAATACTATAACTAGGGAGCTTGACGAACTCGTACAAGCTATGATTCGATCAATTGTCAAACGTTTAAATCGATCCTTGAACTTTAGTGGTTGCTCTCTCATCAAAGTTGCACCGTGGTGTAGTTTTACAAGAACGCCCACAGCTTTGCTATCCGTTTTAGAAGCGGAATCGCTACTAGACTATAATTAAGTTGAACATTTCTGTAAAATAGGCGGAAGCCGATTAAATGTCTTGGTTAATACATAACGGTTTGGATGCTGAAACACTCAAATTTGTATGGTTTCTTAGATATTGATGACTGGTTTAATGTAATTAATATTGTTTTCTTATGATGTATGGGCTTAAAATGCTGATGCTCTAGGTCGATTATAGAGGTGAATCAATTGCACCCTCATAAGTGGTGGGAATAATCAAAGCAGTGAGCGATTAAAATGTTAAAGGTCCGTATTCCTCCATGCGACGACAGCGCAGCTTTTCCAGCTCAGCGATAAGCACTGAGCACCATTTATGTGTACGAGTATTGCCTATGGAGCTACAGCCTGCAAAGAT
Source organism: Chloromyia formosa (assembly GCA_964017055.1). Classification (NCBI taxonomy): domain Eukaryota; kingdom Metazoa; phylum Arthropoda; class Insecta; order Diptera; family Stratiomyidae; genus Chloromyia; species Chloromyia formosa. Next base: position 155,665,411 of record OZ024813.1, on the reverse strand, counting down.
GGTCGTTGGTACCAATGAGGCAAGTTGATGAAGTTCGTCGATCAGCCGTAGCACTACAATGCGCACATTCCATTCGATTCGACGATTGGAAGATAATTAAAATGTGGCAGCGTTCATTTTAAATCAGGAATCTCTCCATTTACTCCACCCGCGAATGACATGAGCGACGGGAGTGGATATGAGGAGCAGCAGAATACTGACGGGAACTGTCTATCCCTCGGATCTGATCTTGAGAGTCTGGAGGGCACTTCGGAATTCCCATTATTATATATATATATACTATTGACTCGCTTGAGACTGACGTCAATAGGAGTCCCGACGCAAAGTTACTATAGTTGAGTCGAAGTTAATGCAATGATCATCCGATTCGTTCAAATAAACTTTTACCACTCAAAAGCAGCGTCAGTAGCTCTCCTCCTCCGTCTGGCGCGTGATGAGGAGGATATAGTCCTAATATAAGAACCTTGGGTCGTAACCGATTTAAGGGCCTAGATACTCCGTTGTATAATGTATTTTTACGTTAGAAAACAGGGCAAGTTCCGATCTTGCATCCATGTTCAAAAGACGCGAGATTAATTTTTGGTAGATATTTTTTATGACAAAGATTCCTCGGCAGTTAAGCTGGAGTTCAGAAATACCTATAGACTGTCTTTGCTTATTTCGGTATTACGGCCGTACTATCAAAAGGGGACCCACCTCCATCTATTTGGGAAAAGCGTTATACACTGACCAGTCACATAGTAATCGTGTTATTCGGGACGGTGATTCTAATGCACACCACGCGGATTCGGTCAATTCCGACACGAATGAGAGAGGGGACGCGCTTCTAGAATTCCTTTTAGGCATGAAACTCCTCATTTGTAATATAAGCTATGAACCTATTTGTCACTAAGAGCAGACGAGAGGTCTTGAACTTCCTCCTTGTTTCGGAGGACATAAAGCATTAGCTGAAAATTGAAGAGTGCCGCAAGAGCACTTATTATCTGATTACCGGTACCTGCAGCTTGGACTGGGCGAATGCACTAGTAAAAACTTGGTCTTCAGAAATTGAACAAGAACTGACTGTAGTAAACTTAGGGATTGTCTCAAAGAGGCACTACCATGCCGGCCGGCCAGGTCCTATATCCTAGAGCTGGACGCTATGGCGTAGACCTTAGCGGGAGAGGTCGGTAATTCTGCTATCAAATCATGCCCACTTAGCAGGCCTAAAGGAAGGAGGAAAACGCCCGTGTGTAAGCTGAAAACGTTACAATGTGTCGAAACCCTCAGTGATAGACTGTGATTGTTCAATCTACAAAAAAAAAAAAAAAATATTGAAAACGAAATCAGAAGTGTTAAATAGGAGTCGTGGAGGTTTTTTTGTGAGCAAATTGATTCCGAGGCACAGTGGTTTCAGCGGTAACTGCAAGAGGAACCAGCTGGCTCGGGCGGGTACGACCAGTGTAGATATGGGGTGTTCTCGTGCTGTCAAAATTCCTATAGCAGCATGCATGAAGCTAATCAAAACAAGCCCACTCACATGTGTTGACATATCGGATGGCTAAATGGTAGTATTTTGCAATTGCAAGACTGACCTTCAAACCTAACCGCTTTTCCAGCTGATGCAGGCGAGAAGGCATCTCAAGAATGTCATGAGGATCATCGTTGCCTGATTGATATGCATGCTAGGTGTTTTCGGCTTCCATACAGTGATTACTGTAGAAGCGGTAAGTACGAGGAGGAGGAAATCTCGGATTAAATGATCGAGAGTTTGGCAAATTTTGATTTTGTTCGGCAAGTCTAGGATTTTGACACAATTTGCAAAACATGCTATAATTCTGTCTGTTAAAGACAGAGTATCCATTTTGATATCAGTTTTTCACAAATTAACGGTACTGTCTACCGTTTAAGGTCCGTTTTGACTTAGTGAAAATACTTGTAAAATCGATGCGCGAGGCTAAATAACGCGTAGTGTGAACGTGTTCCTCACCCGAAACTTTCAGACTGACCACGAGTGAATTTCGGGTGAATTTCCTCGCGCAACAGTTTCGCCAGTGGCTTCGCTAAATCTAAACGCACCTTTAAGTGTTTACTATCTGAAATAGGAAACCCTGTGTAGTGGAGTGTGGTAACGCAAAAGAAATCACTAATTGTTAAAATAAAAGGAATAATGGCTCCAACAGAAATTTCTAATAAACAAAATAAAGACATCTGCCCAAACTAAAATAAATACTTTAGTTTTTTCTCTTCTATATTTCAGGAAGACGTTTTCCATTTTACAGCATTTTCGCTTTTTGAAAATTTCATCAACTATTGTCTTACCGAATATGTCTCAGACCGGCACTTTGTGGATATACATAACTATGTGTACACCTCCAACACTTCATTTTTGTTTGTAGGACAAAGGATAAGGAGCTGGAACTATACAACCGAACGACAAAGGAATATCGCGGATTAAGAAGTGATTATGCAGCTTAACTATTATTCCGCGACTTCATGAATATTTACAATGAATAAATATTAAGTATCTTTATAATTAAAAGCAAGGCAAAGAACAAAAACCGCAGCCAGCTGCTGACGAGAAAACAATGACCTGGCGATAGTTAGAACGAAGGCTTAAGGTATAGGTTGATGTACAATCATCACAATGGATTCAATCCGGACATTCATGATCGCATTTCGAGCCAGGAAATTCGACAGAAAACAATGCGGGCGCAAAGTTCAATTAAGCATGACAGTTTTCGGCATATCATGCAAACAATAGAATTGGAACAAAGCTCTTTTTGATAATCAAAGGAATTCCGGTATTATATCAGCAAGTCGAATATTGGATTTTATTCGATGTTTATTCATGTTTCAAGAGAAAGAGAACTGGGCTTGTACTTGGGACAAACTGCTATGTAATGCAGGGCATTGTTTCGTCATTAAAATCCGATGTGGTTTCCTTGGCGGGAATGTTGATAATATTCTTGAAAAATATACTTCTTGTAATTCAGTGGATCAATAAGTTCGTCGCCTGTTTGTGACGAAGTGTGACATGGGGAGAGGGATTCTGCCAATGTGACGTAACATTATTTTATATTTACGGGTTTTCTAATTTCATCTATTTACATTTTTTTTTAATTCTTTAATAGTATACTAGCCAAAATAAGCCACATGTCAATTATTTCTGAGTGTAACATATAGATGCGAGTAGCTAATTAACCCTTTTGATTGAAGAAGCTCTACTGGCTCCAACTATTTCACAGTAAACAAAAAAAAACCTTTTATGAATTTCTACTTACTGAACATCATGGGTGTAGATTCGGTTCTGGAAAAAATATTTTTCATTTTTGATTTTTTCATTCAGGTTACTTCCAAACTCCGGAAAAAATATTTTTCATTTTTGATTTTTTCATTCAGGTTACTTCCAAACTCCGTGGGTACTACTATAGTCTAGTTGCCAATAGCCACAACAGATCCCAGTTAATTACTTATTATGATTGGTAATGTTTCTCTATCCATTCCACATTTATTGACCCAGTTTTGAAAAGTGTCGTGACCTATAGGTGGGAGAATTTTGTAAAGATGTGTAACAATCTACTGCCGAAGGTTGCGTATTAGGGCCATGATCGACAATTTTGCCATCGACTGTGGCTCCTTTTATGGGGACGTTAGAGGTAGGATTAAGAAGCTCGCCACAATAGCCCATCGTTTTCTAATGCTATCGATGTCGCTGATGATATTTCCATCCGTTTCCTTACAGAGACTATTATTAACGTTTAGCCACTGATCGACAAAAAAATTTCGTTTCTTAAGTCTAATTTGTCTATTTGATAATGGCTGTAGCTAGAGCAAGTCTGATACGTTGAGATGTCACTGTGTTTATTCACGCATAAGCACATACCATAGTTGTAAAGTGGAGTGGGTCATTGCGAGTCTAACTCAAAATGACTCAAACCCGCTCTCCACTACCTCACAAAAGTTATCAGCTTAAAGCCAATTCTTCCTGTCACTTGGCTTCGTTCACACCATGGATTCACTCTTTAGGAGCTGCCTTAATCCATGGATGAAAATTCGCACTCGTGTCGTATAATGCACACTATATAAGGTGTGAGTTTTCAACGCAGGGACGTATTTCGATTTAGGTCAGAATACAAAACCTGGCTTGTTCGAGCCCCCATGGATTAATGCAGTTCCTGAAGAGTGAATCCATGTTGTAGACGAAACCAAGTGACAGGAAGAATTGACAAGACGAACTGGCTTTAAGTTGATTATTTTTGTGTGATAGTGGAGAGCGAGTTTGAGTCATTTTTGACTTAGACTCGCAATAACCCACTCCACTTTACTCTTAACGTCTGATAAGTTGTCTGTAACCTTCGTTTTTTGCGTCTAACTATGGTATTTTTGGCATTCTTTGGTCAAATCAGCCGTTTCGTGCTCGCCAGGCATTACATCCCACGATCTTCTCTGCGACTTTTTTGATGTTATTTTTCAGTTCTTCCCAAAACCCGTGGGCACCCAGATTGCTGATGTTATATACTTACCATAGGCGTTAGTTTTTCCTCCAAGGAAGGAGTGTGTATGACATTGATCGAAAATTTGTCGGTCGCAACATTTTTTGGTAGGGCATATTCTCGATTGGTACACTGAAAAAGTTCTACACCAGTGATGGTCAGAATCCCCTTTGCTCCTAGAAGTGATCGGACATCCATCACACTGGAAGCCCATCTATGAGGACGTGGTGAATCTGCTTAACGGTGCGTTTATCCAATGCCATCTAGATAGACAGGCCTGCACTCAGCTGATCGCATACGTCATTATTTCCTTCGCCAAGGCAGTGACTGCACACGACGATGTCCCTGGCACGACATATGTTTACAATTGGAATTGCGCCAGACGGCATTTTAGTCCCCTAAAAACACACTTTCTGGACACTTGCACCAATTTGGTCGAAGCCGCAGCCCCGGGGATCAGTGGCAGAGCATCGTGGAACAGTTCACACTTGACAAAATACATCTTTTGACCGCACGACACACTTTCATCGCGCACGCGTTTGTTTTCCCGGATCACTAGATGAAATTTTACTAACAAATAAACACTGAACGCGGAAAACGAAAACTAAACACGAAACGCACAAATAACGGGGACTCGCCGCCATCAGTCGCCGACAACTGGATTGTTTATACGATGGCGTCATCACAGGAAATAATTTCGTAATTTAGCCGTCAAAACCAGCTGAGCGCAGGCTTGTATATCTAGATGGCGCTGGTATATCTCGAGACTTCCAGGTTTTGTTTATGAATGTTGCGATGTGGGAAGCACGTTGAGCTCACGACAATATTTCTGCAGCATGCGAAGTCGGCGACCATTATCATTACGTTCCTTGTGGAGGCTGTGTAATCACGTGGTCTCCCATGGCATCTCTTGTTTCCAGCTTTCAGATTTAAGCCGCCCAGTAGTATTTTGACGTCGATGGTTAGAAGTGAATCGGGCAAAGTTTCCAAAGGGACGTAAAATCCAACTATCATTGCATTTTCCTTCACTTCAGTGGGGCGTGTACATTGATAAGCCAGAAGTTGAAATATTGTAATCTTAATGCGAATCACACACATCTTTTTTTTCTGTTGAGATTAAATAGTCCACCTAGGCGTACCTTAAGGTTCTTCACAAAATGACTAAAAACAATTTTTTCATCCTTTGTCTGTGGGTAATGATAACTATCCATTATCTTACGCATACATATATACATTCTTCTATCTCAATCCAAAGCTTGGTTGCATACGTTTTAAGACATTTTTATTTTTTTACATTCATGTGCAGGCAGTCCGTTTGTATGACGTTATTATGTACGAGTATGTATTCGGAATGTCCGAAAATACGCAAACAGCATTCCTTCGAAACTATTTCTAAGGAAACAATGTGGCGACTCTGAGTACCATATGAATTATTTTGGCTTCCTCGCAAAGTTTTGAAGTGAGAACAGTTCAAAAATTGTGGCTAAACTAATTTGAATAGAAAAGATTAAAGGAAGTTCGGTTTTAATCTGAATTATTAAAATAATTTAAAATAAACTTACTCGTATATGCACTATAATGTGAGCGTCTTTGCACGATGGACGTGTTTCCACAATGAAACATTCCACATATACGTATCTGCGATGAAATATTGTTTTAGTATGGGGAATTACTTTACACTAATTTGAGAACACATAATCTTTGTTGCGGTGATGTGAATACTAGTGGATAGATTTTACTAGGAGTATCCAAGGACAACGCTCTGTACAAACAGGCGTTATAAACTTTTCAATACCCCATTTGAATGTCCAAACACTGCCTCATGCCTGACATTAAGTGTATTCTTTCCCAACCACCGCGGTGGACCACTGTCATCTAAACATACAGTCCAAATTGTAGAAAACAATCAGCTGCAATTCCGATCCTCATAATGACGTCATTATTAGAATTTTTGTATAATGAAGGCTATGGTACTACATTTCGTTTTTTTTTCTCTGAAAAATGTAACCGTGTAACACTGCACAACACATGATAAACACTGAATTAACACTAAAGGAGGAAAATAAAAAGTAAACACGAAACGCACGAAACCCGGACCACCGCCAAACTCCAACCTCATGGATAAGACGCCGCCGCCAAGACATGTTACGTAAGCGTGACTTGAGGGACTTAGAAAGACACGTCCAGAGGTACAAAAGGAAACCCTTTGATTGCGGCGCACACATCAGCCATCGCGGCGATATAGCAGGAGGAGGCACTTCTATCGATCGCGGCTTCCCGCGGAACTAACTTTGTGGTTGTGACAATAGTTGAAGCCCCAAGAAAATTGGCACGGTTGCGATTTCTGGAATCGGCTCGTGTGGCTTCAGTTTGGCCCAGCGCGACTCTCGTTAGAAGTGCGTTCGACGTCCAAATTTAATGCCCGCGAATATCCCTTTTTTAAGCCGCGATCTACGCATCGCTAAGCACGTAAAACACGCGAAATTCATAGTCTCGCGCAAGTAACATATCAGTCGGATAATGTTAACGTACAACCAACCCCAAAGTCATCGACCCAACATGAACTGGCTATCGTGGAGAAATCACCTGTCCAAAAGTCATCGGCCCAACATGAACCGGCTAAGTCATCACCTACTGCTACTAAACTCACCTACTACGGTATTTCCGCCAACTTAGCAGATATCAACAATAAAATGTAAATCAAAAGAATGATGAGTGGTTGTTACATTCTGATCAAATTGGAATAAAGATTGATTGTATTGTTAATAACGCTGTTGTGCATTATTTTATTGGCGCAGTCGGTGCTCCACTAGTGCTCATACTTAAGTGGAGAGTGATCGAATTAACTTTAACGTAAAAAACCGTGATCTAATTTTGTCTAATAAGTCGCGATAGTGATAAAGTGGAAACAAAGTTGACGAAGTGAAATTTACCGTCCAACGCAGAAACGAAGCTGGAACAACGCAGACAAATAAGCAGGCAAAGGGAAAAGGATCAACTAAGGAACATGGCAGAGCCAACAGTGGAACAATGCTTGGCAGTATTAACGGAGATACTGGCAAGGCAGTCAACGCCCCAATCATCACGATCTAGGATCGAAAAACATATTAAGTACATTCCTGTTTTCGAGGGACAACCCGGAACGTTGCCATCATTTCTGGATACAGTGGACCAGGTATTGGAGGAGTTTGGAGCCCAGTCAGCGGAAGCTTTTCTCGTTATTTACAATGAGAAAATAATGGGAGCAGCCAAAAATTTTCTGGCCGTGGAAAAGCCAACAACGTGGGACGAGTGTAAGGCGAAGTTGAAGATTCACTATCGACACAGGAAGGACGAAAAAACGATAGCAAGGGAAGTACAATTTTTGAAGGTACGTTCGGCTAACGAATTATTAACTAGAATTCAAGAAATTATAAGTGATATTGCAGAGTGTGCAGCATTTAATGAAAATAGGGAAGTGATTTCTAGTAGTTTAAAAAGTGTATAAGTTTTCAAAATTAAAGATTTGTGTGCTGGAGCTTTAGCGGCAGAATTACAAAATAAATACGATATTTCGGAAATTAGAACAACCATACATAGATTTGTTGGTCAAGATAAATATAATTTGAACATAAAAAAATCAAATTCAAGTGCAACACAGAATAGACCAAATGAACAGTTACAACAAAACTATCAACAAACACAAACTAATCACAGACAGACAAATTTTAATCAGACAGGACAGCAAAATAGTGGAAATTTCAGAGGTAACAATCAGAATAGGCAACTAAATAGTGGAAATGTTAGAAATCAAAATAATCAGACTAGGCAACAGAATAGTGGAAACTTTAGGGGTACTAATCAAATAGGACCACATAATAGTGCAAATTACAGGAATATGGGAAATTCTGAGAGACCTCAGCAGATAGAGCCAATGGAGACAGAAACAATAGCCAACGATACAAATCAGTTGGACACGTTTTTTATAAACTAGCCTTGGATAAAAAGAAGATTTTTATTAGACTAACTTTAGCAAGTAAAAATTATATCGCAATGATTGATACAGGTTCGACAGTTAGTTTGTTAAACTCAAAAACCGTGCCACCAGATTATTACATTAAAATCCCAGCATTTGAAACAAAATTAAGTACGATTGAGGGTATTGTGACTAAAGAGATAGAACATGTTATAACAAAATGTCCTATCCAGTTTTGTGCACCTGAGAACGCTAGAATGAGATGGTTAAAATTAGCTTTGGATAAACCTTATGACCTTTTGATTGGGATGGATTGGATACAAAAAAATGCTAAGGCAATAGATGTGAAAAATCAAGAAATTGTGTTAGTTAATGGTAATCGAATTCCATTTATTTCGAAAGAAGTAGAAGAAGAAGTGAATGTGTTAGAAGAAAGTACTTTCGCAAATATTAAAACCGATCATCTAAATGAGGAAGAAAGGAAGGTGTCAAAAAACTGCTTAAAAAATATAAAAAAATATTTTTTACAGAAGGGGATCAGTTAACAAACACGGATGTGGTAGTACATAATATTAAAACCACAACAGACTACCCAATTAATTCCAAACTCTATCGGTATCCTCCTCGACATTTTGAGATCAAGAGACAAATCGAAGATTTGGAAAAACAGGGGATTATCCGAAAGAGTAATAGCAGGTATAGTTCGCCAGCAATATTGGTTCCGAAAAAGAAAGATAAATCGGGCATCACGAAGTTTAGATTAGTGGTGGATTACAGAAAATTAAATCAAATAACAATTGATGATCAATATCCATTACCGAATATGGAAAGCATTTGGGATAAGTTAGGAAGGGCTCTGTATTTTACTAAATTAGACCTTGCGAGTGGTTATCATCAGATTCTTATGGCCCAGGAAGATATTGATAAGACCGCATTTATTACACCGATGGGTTTGTTTGAATTTTTTAGAATGCCATTTGGTCTTAAGAATGCCCCTCGGACATTCCAAAGAATGATGAACAAGATTTTGGAAAAAGAGTTGAATGTGAGTTGTGTAGTGTATTTGGATGATATCTTGATTTTTTCTACAAGTTTAGAAGAACATCTAAGATCATTAGAAAGAATATTCGGCATTCTTCAAAAACATAATTTGAAAATTCAGGCAAATAAATGTAGTTTTTTGAAACGGCATACGGAATTTTTAGGTCATATATTAGCCAAAGAAGGAATGAGTCCAAACCCTGAAAAAATTAAAATTATTGAAGATCTAGCATTACCGAGAACGGAAAAACAGTTGAGAAGTTTTTTAGGCATGACCGGTTTTTATAGAAAGTTTATCAGGGATTATGCCAAAATTGCATATCCGATGATTAGGTATTTAAAGAAAGATGAGAAAATTAACATCCGAGATCCACAATATATAACTTCATTTGAAAACCTTAAGTCTTTGATTACAACACATCCAATTTTGAAATATCCGGAGTTTGATAAACCATTTACTGTAACAACGGATGCGAGTAGCCATGCTATTGGTGCTGTTTTGGCACAAGATGGACATCCGGTTTGTTTTGTTTCTAGGACACTTAACAAACACGAACAAAAATATAGTGTTACAGACAAAGAATTTTTGGCAATAGTATATGCAGTTACATATTTTCGTCCGTATTTATACGGGAACAAATTCAAAATTATAACCGATCATGCACCCATAAAATACCTTAACAGTAAATATAAGGGCAAAGAATTTTCAGAAAGAGATCAGAGATGGATTCTAAAATTACAAGAATTTAATTTCGAAATAGAATATCTTAAAGGCAAGCAAAACGTAGTAGCAGATTTTCTTAGTCGATTAGAGAATGCACCTTTGATAGCAGCAAATAATGAAGAGGAATCGAATATGGAATTGACTGAGACAAAGCATTCGGTAGATGAGCAGGTATTAGACCATATAAGTATCAAAGAGGATATTTTCAACAAATATAAACTTCAGATAATCTTATCATATAAAACTGATTATAAACTAGAGGATTTACATAGACACAAAATTTTATATTTGAATCCATTACAAGGAATAGATAAAATCGAAGGTTTACTAAAGAATTTTGTAACCGGAAAAAGTGTTATAGGTATATACTCAGAAGTTAATGATGGGGATTATAATATTGTTCAACAGATTATAGTACAACTATTTTCACATGATGGAAATATCCGATTTATTAAATGCACTAAAAGGGCAATAGATATCAAAACCGAGGAGGAACTTCATAAGCAAATCTCAATCTACCATACCAGAGAATCAATGCATAGTGGGATAAATGAAACATATTATACGCTGAAAGATAAATTGTATTTTCCTAAATTTCATGAGCATATTCAATTAGTTATTAATAATTGTAGGAAATGTCAGGAAATAAAATACGATAGAAACCCAATTAAGCCGAAATTCAATTTAACTGAAACACCAACTGAAAAAAATGAAATTGTATATCTTGATATTTTTCATATAGAAAAGAAAGCATTCGTGACAATAATTGACAAACTTACAAAATTTGCAGTAGCCTATAACATTACAGATAGAAATTGGAGGAGCAAGAAAGCGATCCTAATAGAACACTTTGCTAAATTCGGTAAACCTCAATTGTTAATTACAGATAATGAGTTTAAATCTGAGCATATTAAAGAATACCTTTGTAAGCGAAAAGTAGAAGTACACTGGACAACACCTAATCGTCACACGGGAAATTCAGACGTAGAAAGGTTGCATTCCACAATTCTAGAGAAAATAACAGGTATAGAAGATAAAACTTTGTCAACAGAAATGAAAATTCAGATAGTACTAGAAAACTATAATAATAGATATCATACCACTATTGGGACAACGCCGAAAAAGGCCAAGGAAGAAGTTTGTGCGAAACAATTACATGATTTAGGGCAAAATAATAAGACAAAACGCATTGAAAAGTTAAACGAAAGAAGAGAAGACTACATTGAAAAACGAGTGGACGGACCGATTAAGAACTACAAACACGTTAGACATAAAGAAGAGACAAGATATAAGATTAAAAAACTAAAGAACGTACACTTAACCAATATTAAACGACCAATTAAATTTACAGGTAATACTTCTACTAATATTAACAACAATGACCACCGTACAGGTGACATTGCATGTAACCCCAATTGAAGAACAATTAGGATATTTGAAACTTAAAGTCAAGACAGTGCAGATAGTCAACTAGACGAATACGATTCTGCATATAATTAATCCAAGCGAAATTCTAAAAACAATTTTTGAGATAAAGGTAAATTTAAAACATTTAGATTTTGATAACAAAGATATTATTGAAAGAGAGATTAAAACTATAATTGCTAAAACCAAATCAATTATGCCAAAGTCCAATGGTAGAACAAGACGGGGACTATTAAATATTATAGGAACTGCACAAAATTTTTTGTTTGGAACAATGGATAATAATGATAGAGAGGAAATTTTAGAGCATTTAAAAATAACTGAAGAAAATAATCATAACGCAATTACAGCAATAAATCAACAAATTAAAATAAACCAGCATTTTAACGAATCAGTTGGAAACTTAAAAAAAGTGATAACAGATGATAGAAAAAAGATATTAGAGGCAATAAAAAAAATGTTAACGATGTGAATAGAAAGATTATACATCAACAATTATATTTGGACCAGATGTTAAAATTAAAATTTTTGGAAGATAAAATAAATCAAATACAAGATAATATTGTGTCCGCAAAGTATAACTTATTACATCCTAGTATATTGACACTTGAAGAGATAGAAGAATTGAAATTTCATAAAAATGTATTATGGTATACTCAATATTCGATTATTATAATTGTAATAGCTATTGTATTAGTAATAATAATATGTGTATTTCACTGGAGAACGAGAGAAACTTTCACTGTCAAGGAAATTCGGGAGAATTCCCAGCTAAACCGAGGAGGAGTAACATATCAGTCGGATAATGTTAACGTACAACCAACCCCAAAGTCATCGACCCAACATGAACTGGCTATCGTGGAGAAATCACCTGTCCAAAAGTCATCGGCCCAACATGATCCGGCTAAGTCATCACCTACTGCTACTAAACTCACCTACTACGGTATTTCCGCCAACTTAGCAGATATCAACAATAAAATGTAAATCAAAAGAATGATGAGTGGTTGTTACATTCTGATCAAATTGGAATAAAGATTGATTGTATTGTTAATAACGCTGTTGTGCATTATTTTATTCGCATTGGTTTTTTTTCCGTTAGAAAGAGTGAGGTTAAGATGAAGTCCCTACTGTGTCGGCCGACGAGGATTGCCCTCAGCACCGATAATCTGCGGCCAAAGTGATACATGCCCGAAATTCCCATGCCCACCATCATCACGTTCCCCAAGTAAAGGGCATAAGGTCTTTCGACGTGGATTACGCACCGTGTATATAATTACCACTTCCCAGAGGAATACGGCAGTCGGTAATGGAGGCCATGTAGGCGCAGCCACATAACGAGTATTTAATTGGGCTTGCTGTTCCGCAGCAATTTAGTGAGCTCGTTTCAAAATTAAATTTGATTATACGAGTAATATATATATACATAAACATATAAATACACACACTTATATATACATGTGAATGTACGTACATTAACATGAATATTTGGGTTTCGCGTTTTTTTTTATTATTTTTTTTTGAGCTTCTCTCATCAGTGACGCATGTGTTTAAGGAAAGGAGAAAAGAGGGAGAGGGGAAAATATGACATCATGTCCTTTCACGGGACTTTGTGGTATTGTTATGGGAGTTTTCGCGCAGGCGCCACTACTAGTTTCCCTTTGTCTTCGATTTTTTTTTTTCGTTTCGTAGATTATTTTGTTTTCTCTCGTTACTGGCAGACGTACGATCTCTTTTTTTTAACGTAATGGAGGAGGTCACTGCTGGCGTAACTTACACCCACCCCGCAACTCCCGACCATTGGGCTGGCCTGCGAGCGTGCGTCATCAGGCAGTTTGGGGAAAGGAGTTTTCGATAATTTTTGTTGTCTTCTGACCTTCACGGCCGTCATCCACCCCTCGTCCCCACCCCAATTCATTACCATTACAAGGGGTTAGGGCAAATGAGTAGTACGAGTAGTACTATAGTATTTACGTAGTTGCTACTTCATTAAATTTGTTAGTTAGTGGGTCGTGTTATGTTTGTATGAGTAATGAGTCCAAATTGTGCATTTTAAAATATCTATCGCAAAACTTCATTACTTTAATCAAGTAATAAAAAGTGATGTTCAAATCGCATTTGGTTTTATTATTACGACTTCAGAACATGTTCGACTAACTTTCCAATGATTTACCTCGAACAAAAAATTAAAACTATGAATTTCTGGTTTGAGGTTCTAGGCACATCTACGTTACAAAAATATCTGTATGAACTCCTAGGGTTAATCCATTAATTCAGCCCAGTCAGCCCAATTTTACGATAAAACTGTTAACGTAATTTTCATGAAGATATCAATGATTTCCAAATCAACTCTCATCAGTCCATGATGAAAATGACACACTTAATGTTAACTCCAAACAGATGAAATAATGATATTGAAAATTGACAACTTACGTCAACCTTTTTTTTACACATGCCAAACAGACATCAATTCAAATGTGAAATATCCAATAACAAGTTTCATTGCATTTGCGATTTGATTCACATCATTTGCCAATCTAAATACTTATCTGACAAAGCATATCTTGGCATTACCTTCAAGAGGAATAAATAACAGAGAAGGACCTTTGTCTAAAGGCATTGACTAAGCTGGAATTCCTCGCCTGTTATGCTGGGACGTACGTACAAAAGCCAGAAGAATCGTTCCACTGGCCAAGCATTACGAATGAATTCGGAGAAAACGAAGGAAGCTGTTATAAGAAGGACAAATTCATTCTTGATTTTTTCTTGGGAAATGTAAAAGAAAGGATGTGTGTATTTATCCCGTGCTTAGGAAAATATCTTCACGCACTTACTTTCATATATAGAGCAATCCGATTACCGATAGACGTGCCGATTCAGTCAGCTGAGAAGATTTACACGTGCACCAATTCAAAGAAATACAATTGCCATATTATGTCCTGAAAATCACGCCCCTGACATCGACAGCATATTAGAGAAATTGAACAATGATATAATCGTAATAAAAGACGATTTTTCCAGTTAATTGAAAATAGGATTGAAGGCATAGATTTTGATGTAACTATGGAACAAATGGTTAAGGCATACGAGTAGATTCTAACGATATTTGTGACTATCGCTGCATTCCTAAAAAAATCGCTGAATCAGCGCTTCACAGTTGCTGGCATACCGTCTGTTTCATTTTTCGAATGTCATATTCAGTTTAGCATTTGACAGAAATTTCGAAATTGCTTGCTTTGATGAGTCCCAAGTTCGTCAGCCATTTCATTTCCGGGAATGCTGACGTGTGCAGGAAATCAATATATGGAAACATTGATAATATGTGGCAGACTACTTAGTTAGAACCATACAATCTTTGAAGATAAGACGATTTATATTATCATATTATAACTGGCTTACAGGATAAATTCAGCGCATTCCTCAATGGTGTACAACACCTCTGCCTGGAAAATGGCTGGAAAACTTTCCATAGGCATAGATACTATCACCACTATTTGTCTTATCCCCTAGCTGGGCATAGAGCGTCAATTATTCCCACGTTTAATGGGAAGACAACATAAACATCCATGGCCACGAGGATCTGGATGGAACTCGAACCCGTGACTAACCGGTATCCTGAGACACCAGACTGACACATAAACGCACTGAGCTACCGGCCGGCCCTATATGCATCGATCCTCGGGAGAATGTACCCGAAATGCCTGACCTCCTTTTCACTTGAACAACTTCATGTTGGGTTAAGTGAGATTAAATTGGATCTCTTAGTTTCTCTGCTCCAGTTCATCATCATCATCGTGGGTCGTAGAACGACGTCGGACCGTAACCTGATAGTTGATCCCGTTAGGTGGCTGTGATTGTTCGGGCACCGTTCTACGATACTAATCTAGAGCTCGGAGATCAAATTTCGGTGCGATCAAAAACTGCCTATGAGTACTAATAGAACTCTCACAGTGCAATAAGCTCGAGGTATGTTCAAGTATGGAACGACCTTTCTAACTTGTTCACGGAAAAGGAAAACCGTGATCCAAATCAAACTCAAAAAATATACTCTTTTACTGTCCGATAAACGAAACTAACAAGCGCTCTAGTGAAGTAAAAGACAACAAAGTTTCTTAACGTAACTATCTTCATTACTTTACCTCCAAAAGCTTAGACTCAGAATAATTTACTGTTCATTCCATATTGCTACTAAGTTTCCTGATTTAGAATTGACACTCCTATTAGTCCACGAACCGCAATACATATAAATTGGAAACTTCGATTTCCAATTTCAAACTGAAAGTCATCAAAAGTTATCAAAAGATCTTCTAACGGACTATTGAATGGTTAATTTATAGATAAGCAAATCGATTAGCGACTGCTAGACGAACATTCTCGATTCATTAAAATTCATTAAAGCCATTGGAAATTGTACGACATTGGGCAAACGATTTGTTCCCTAGACACTAGAGGCTCTCCATCGACCGAAATGGCAAACATAAGGGCTATTGAATTCTAATAGAATTGGTGAACGAGTGATATTGAAAATGGTAACAGCAATTCATTGACTCCAATTTCGCGACTGTAGTGGGTGTAAATATGACATGGCGATAAAGCACATGCTTTTGGGTGTCGCCTAAGCTTCGGTACAATAATATTATTAAAACTGAAAAACTTTACGTTCGTAAATGTCAAAGAATGGGATCCTTTTTGTCATAAAATGAAATTTACTTTAATTGATTTTGCATAATGACATTTCAATACTGCAATAGCTGTGTTCGTTTCACAGCAGTTCGGTCTATTTCCATACAAAACGACAGTCTGGTTTTGATCTAGGTCTAGTATGGGATCTCATCAGTTGAAAGATGAAAGTGAATTGGTTGAACGTCAAATTTTTCTCGGCAATTCTCCACGCGGCGAAGTGTCTGTATGCTGCTGGTTGCATTCAGGTCCGTGTCATTTTTTTGACAAGTGACCAGTCTGAGAGTGAAACGAAAGCGGCTATTCATATTAGCAGAGAACCCTCTTCAAGCCATTTTCGATAAAAAAACAGTTAACTCAAGGAAAAGAGTCTGATATTTAAGTAGCCTCGTGGGTGATTTTTAAAACAGAATTACGTAAGACAATTGAATCGAATGAAAATGTTTAGATTGCTTTTGAGAAGGCGATTTATTCGTCTATAATTCATCGCATTTTATTGCCATTACCGATACGACCCAATTCACCTGCTTTTGACACCTAATTTTTATGGATAACGCCGTTTTGGTTGTGTTTGGTATTGAAGGATCATAGACTTTTCTGTGAAATTACCAAGGGACGAAAAAGACATGGATAAAAATAAATACATTTGAAAATTGGAACTGTGTGTTTGAAGTTTCTTTATTTTATATTTAGAGGTGTTGGAGATTTCAGGTGTTAGTTGAACCATTAAATTAAATTAAATCAAAGATATTTTCATTTTTTCTGGGGCGGCCGGTAGTTCAGTGCGTTGAGTCGTCAGTTTGATGTGTCATCATACCGGTTAGTCACGGGAATGAGTCCCGGCCACGTGTTTTGGCCATTAATTTTGTGTTGTCTCCCCCCTGTGGTATGGTGCATATTAATTAGCCACAACCTTTCCCGACTTGTCGCAGGTATGCGTCTAAATCGGCAGGAGGTCCATGCTAACAACTTGCATCGACCGAAACCAGTTTATGCTAACGAAACTTTAAGTAAATCAAATGGGAATAGTTAAAGCGCTATGCATTATCAGCTCCTTAGATTGATGCAGCCCTGGAAGTTTATTCTAGTACTGATGCCGTAATGCAGATCAGAATCTTATTTGCAATTTTGTCGAGGCCAGCCCCATGCAACAATGGGGCTCTAGTCCATGAAAGCGATTGGATGATCCTTGTCTGGTGGTCTGGCACACACAAATTCGGTTTTAGGTTGCCAACAGTTGGAGGACTTTGAACCACTCCTCCACCTGTCTCGAAAAAATTCTAAACGAAAGTAGATTGTAATGTGAGCGCCGTGAAGTTACTACTCCAAGGGCATGCTGGCGCAGATGCAAACCTCAATGAAATGGATCTCTCGGCTCCAAATTTTCTGCTGTAGCAAACCCCTGTACTCTGATCTCAAGCAGTTCTGCTTGCCAGGAATTTGATTCAGAATGCTCATGTGGCCGCCTTCTTTGTTACGTGTGTCGGGAGTTAAACGAATTCTGATTGCATTTGGAGCTGCTGATTCTTGAATGAATAAATATAGCGCTACTGCGATCCACTGATCGCAACAAAAAACGAGCACATCCAAGTTACCAAAACAGCGAGCTATTTTTTATTATCCAATTGAACACAAGATTGTTTCGAGAGCTACTTGCTCTTTTGTTCAGTTCTTTGGTACCTTTGCTTAAGAAATGAAGAAGAGAGGAAGTATTCAATTGAATGCTGTTTTTGTGATATTCAATTTCAACGAGAAAACTACCGCCCAAGGACGTTACATACATTACAATTACGTGTAATTAAAACTGATTTTCTTTCGTGTTTTTTTTTTTTTTTGAAAATGTACTTGAAATAAATCATAAAACCTTCTTTTTTTTCATATGTATGTACATACATATGTATATTGTTGTTATAAGGAATAAATTACTTTTGTGAAATATATCTACAATATAACCAATTTTTATACATTTTTAATACGAGTATCTGGGGACGCGAAAAAATCTCGATGATATATAAAAGGGTTTTGAATGGAAAAAGTTTAGGGAGCTTTGGTCTAGCGTAAAATATACAATTTTATAGTCGAGGGTATAACATATCATTTCGTAAGAAATTTTATGTATTTACTTCAGTTTTGGACTATTTTTCTATAGAATCATTAGTTTTTAAAATAATCAAGGAAAAGGAAAAAAAGAACTTTTGATCCCCTCCCCTTCCTTCTACATTTCCGGATCCTTTATCATCGGAGAAATCGGAGCACATACTCAGGGGTCTGTTTCCAACAATTGTGTCAAATCTCAAAACTTTATGATTTATTTTTCCTAATCAACCTTTTTCGGACTTCCTAGCCTGGATTAACTTGTTAGATGCTTCGTTACTTCTTTGTATCTTATGCTGCGTTTACACGTGAACATCTCGCCGAATTTGAATGTGAATACAATAACAATAGCATTATATTCGCCGAACGGAACAGGCAATGTTCCCATCCATCCATTTCCCGAGAACTTTTTCGCCGAATATTGCTGCGCGTCTTATGGAAAAAGCATTAAGAAGACAGAAGGTGCATTCGGCGAATATGTTCAGAGCTGTTCCCATGAGGAATGGGAACGGGCGAAAATGTTCGCCGAATTTAATGGAAAGGTACCTTTTATTTTATGACACCAGGTCAGAAAATAATGAAATAAGGACAAATGGATATTTTTTTGTGAGGTGTTAGATCGAAATGCAATCAGATGTAAGTCTGATTGATTAAAATGTAACTGTTTGAGCTATGTAGGTATATTAGATAGATATATTAGTATAAAGATGTAGGTATATTATTTAAACCATATTTTCGTATAATTTGCTTATTGATGTATACATTTAGGTAGGCAATTGATTCTAAAACGTAAAATTTTACTACAAAAAGATCTTATTAATCTCTGCCGTACGATCAATATTTTCAATGGGTGCGTTCCGTGAAAACCCTAAACGTTCCAAGCTGCTTTGAACTCAGTTCAAATTCAGGTGGAGATGACATGTAAAATACAAACTAGTGAAATGAATCAGAAAATTGTTCTGTTTGATTTCCCTTTTTATCGTTTGACATGTTTTTGCTAAATGCTTGAAACGTAGTTGCAACGTTGAGAATCCTGAGCCTAGGCAATGCATGGCATGTACCCGAAACGTACAATTGGTATAATTATTCATTTTGGAGTCATTTTGATTTCGGTGTCAGATGAAAAAAAAACGACACGGATCTGCGACAAGCGAACTTAAACAGCCATCATACAGACACTTCGCCGTATGAGGCCGAATTACGGGCTCAGTACAGGAAGTTTTAGAGGCAGATGGCGGAGAAAGAATTTTATTTCAGCTAATTCGCTTTCAACTCTGATCCAGATGTGATCCCATACAAGACTTGGATCAAAACTGGTCTCTCATTTTCTATCTACTGATTAACAGATACAGTATCTAAAAACAACAGATACAGTGCCAACTGACCAACAGATACAGTATCTACTGAGCGACAGATGCAATATGTATTGGCTAACAGACACAGTATATGCTGAGCAACAGACTCATTATTATCTATTGACCAAAAGATACAGCCCCTATTGAGCAACAGATAGAGTATCTACTGAGAAACAGGTAGATACAGAGACTCAAAAAGCCTTCAGCAGTAGTCTATTTCATTTGTCTCTACACTGAACAAACAATATGCATCGCACTTTATTCCCGTCTAATCTAATTTTATATGCGACGGGCCATAAACAAGAAATTTTCCCCACTACACAAAAATATAGATGTATGTACGTACCTACAATTCTAGGCTGCATATAATGTATTCCTTCACAAAACCACAATTCCATGTTGGTACATATTTGCATATTACTTGTACTTTATTCACTTAAACTAAAATTAAAAAAAAATCCATACAATGTACGTGACATACGTACACATAAATTGATTTACAGCATTTAGATAGAGTTCCAAACAATTTAAATTAAACTTCGCTTTCGTGTGATCATTGCTTTCATCCATAAATTTCATCATCAAATTGATTTCCCAATGCGAAACAATAACAAGTTAAAAACCATAACCCAGTAATATGTACTTGCGGTAGAAAAATGCATACCCGATATCTACTGATTTCTTCAATAAAGACAATACTTTCAAAAAAAAGGTCTCATAACTAAAACAACAACACTACGAATCAACAATACGCATATTATTACCAAATGACAACAAACAGACGAAGGGTAATTTTCTGTTTACGAGTCCATGGGCAAATATGTATCTTTCTAGCAACCCATCATTCTTCATGCCTTCCGTGTGTGTCGGCATCGAAATTTACTTGGTAGTTGTTGGTATATTAGTCCTAACGTTCAAGAACATTACCGCGGTAATGTTCAAATTCGGCAAGATGTTCACGTGTAAACGCACGCTTATGAATTATACTCTTTGCCTTCCAAACACACTGCATACGACTAGGCGTGGTGGATTCTATCATGTTCTGCCAACGCAAAAATCGATTTCTCTTCCCAGGTATAAAAACAAGCCAGTTGTGTAATGTACTGGGTATGTGTTATATTCGAATATGTATGCAACTTGGATCAAAGCAGTTTTGATATAGAAGCTGAGATGTCGAATAAAAAGGTTGTACTGAATGACTGGTAACTCGGCTGGGTTTACGAGTACATTATCATGACTGACGTAAATACTTGCATCGTACTCTTTTATGTACGTATCGCCTTTGATTAAGGTTACAAGGATGCCTTGAAATAGCAAGCATTTTTCTAAAATAAATATTTTGAATGTCAAGGGCTTATCTTATTTTCATTCAAAAGGATATGCCTGTGGAGAAGAGGAAATTACAAATTCCTTTTCATGTGTGTTATTAAGTGTATGCGCATGGAAAATTTGTGATGTTTGTTTAATTAAATTTTTAATTTGAATATTGTATATCTTCTAGCTCATTTTTTTTAATTGTGTTTTCCTAATTTCGACCTAAACTGCAAGATTACGATCAGCGGAATTTTTTCAATCCTTCTCAATTTTCAATTCTATCAGTTGGTGAGGTCCACAATAAAACGAAGTTTTCTAGCATGAACTATAGGTCATTCAAATCATCGAAAACAATAGATCCGATACAGCACCTAAATATCTTCGTCGAACCAGTCATTTTGCGCTCGCCGGGCTTTATATCCCAAAACCTTCTCTGTGACCTCTTTGATGGTACCCTTGAGTTCTTCCCAGAACCAACCCTTGAACGCCTGAGTTGCAGATGTTTTGTAGCATAGGTCCTAAGTCTTTTTTTTTGACCCGCCAATTTTGTATTTTCACTGTTTCGGAAATAGTTTTAGTTCATTCCACTACATATAAAAAAAAAAACAAAAGTAAAAAACTAAATTCTGCTCAGAAAAGTCACTGTGTTTATTCGCGCATAAGCGCATTTTAATGTTTTTAAGAATAAAGTGGGTCATTGCGAGTCTAAGTCAAAAATGATAAAAACTCGCTCTCCCCTACCACAAAAAAAATATCAGCTTAAAGCCAATTCATCCTCCTGTCACTTGGTTTCGTTCACACCATGGATTCTCTCATCAGGAGCTGCCTTAATCCATGGGGGAAGCAGCTCGACCAAGCCAGGGATTTGTATTCCGACTTAAATCGGAAGACGTCCCTGAGTGGAATGACTCAAACTCGCTCTCCAATACCACAAAAAAATTATCCTCCTATCAGGAGGATGAATTGGCTTTAAGCTGGTACACAGCCGGACAAAAAGACGCTCGGTCCTACCATTGTAGTGCATATAATTTTAAAATTTGTACTCATTTCAACCAGTTGAACTGAAGATTCCAATTCGTATGTCATTTTTTAAATAGTTATTAGGTACATGGTACATCTATATTTCAAACCATCTTCCGCCCACAATATCATTAACTAGAAAAAAGAAAATCCGCTTAAAAACTTTCCCATGATTTAAATTACGGCAAATATTTTCCGCCATCAAACGAAACGCTTTCGTGACCTACTTTAGTAAATAATTGCACGTCTTCGGTTGAGTTCCATCTCCTGTTTGTAGATGTCCAAAGGGTGAAGAAATCCACAATTGAATAATATAGATATAAGTAGAAACAAAGCACTTGGAAATCTGCTCCTCAACTAGGACAAGCGTCCGCTTTCAGCAACTTTAGTGGGATGTACAGACCATTCGGTTTTTTGATTGTTGTTTCATAGCAAGCATTCGCCTAGACTAGAATAAATGATAGCTTCATTTTGTATTCGTAGTTATTTGATACCTATTGTATCTAATATATTGCAACTGTCGTCTTTTTACAAATTATCGCAATGCACAGTGTTTGAGGGTGTTCTTCATGGGAACTCTCAACTGTACTCGTAGAGATGGAATTTTCCATCAGACTTTAAAAAAAATTAACTGGAGATGCTTTATAAATGTCGGTGAAATAAGAAAATTTCAAGAAAGTACTCAACGTGGCTGAAGAAATTTGTTTGCTTGCAGTTTGGAAAAATTATATCGATTTCTTGTTATTTTACAACAGGTTATAGAGAACTGGGGGGTCTATTGCAGGAATACTCAATGTGGAAAGGCCAATGTCTTCTCAATGTCTGGCTTAAATCATTAAAGATTAATCGCATTTTTAATTGCTTGTGAAAACAGTTTCAAGTTCCAACTCCGTCACGAGCAAGTGTGCCCAAGTCAGGTCTAGGTTTTATCATCACTCGATTTGGACATTCTAGCTTCACACTGAATTTTTTTCCCGCAAAGAGCATCAACATTCCTGAGAGAAAAATTGATCTGTTGCCAATTACCAATTACCTTCAATCATATTTCTCGAAAGGGGAACTTTTTTTTGCTCTCACTGGGGAAATAATGCAGATAATTATAATTGAAGTCATAACAAGATTTTTTTTTCAATTGAAGCAGGTTTTTAATAGATCTGATCCTTTTGCCATTCGTTCAAACTTTCTTTTCGACGCTCGAGTGCTCCTCTTTTCAACGTGCCAATTAATTGATATGCTATTCACTATTATGGGAGCATTTTGTTCAGACGAACTCATTGGGGTTTGAGTAATTGGTTTTACGGTTCGCGACGACGAAATTAATTGCAACGCGAAATTAATAGTCCTCAAAAACACAAAATTTAATTGCGTTCCAACCTTTTCAAATCAGTTTAATTGACTACATTTTTTGCCTTCGTTGTTTTGTGAGAAAGGAACAATTCATTTCATGGGTGAATGAATTCTTCGTGCTCGATTGTTTGAAAAATTTCCTTTGGAAAAGTACGGAAATATTAGAAATGTTCTTGAAAATTTATAAAAAAAAATAGATCTAGATCTTTGAGATGTGAAAAACTAAGACCGCAATGTACGCCAAAGCGAGCAGACCGGATTAAGGCGCTAGATTGCAGAGAAGGTATCATTTAATGAGAGAACCATTAGTGAATTACAACTCTGCGAGGCGCAACTGATGGAATGGAATAATTCTGGACCTCGGGCTGGTCTTCTGAACGCAAATCTCGTTCCTTCATTCTTCTTCTTATAGTGCGCTCAGTTCGATTTACTTTCCTTGCTGTTCGAAGGCTCTGTATAGTGCAGTGAATCGGTGATTTTTCACGCTACTTCCATTTCTTATGACTCACACTGCCTAAAGCAGCAATCGACTTCTGTAAATTGTGTCCTAGGCAGTACAAACGTACCGTGAATGCATTTTCATTACAATAATATCAATCAAATCCATTGGGTTAAACCTCTCTCTTTAATAAATGGACGCGTTCTGTCTAAAACGGAAATCCGCTTTAAACGCACCAACAAGTATAGCGAGTTTTTTTTCGTCACGAAGTACAATTTAAAGAGAAATTTTGGAATGGTATATGTAAAATTTACACCCATAGTTTGAAGATATTTGATTTTTTTTATCTTTCATCTAAACGTAGTATAACTACGTTTACGCTGGACTCGAAATCGTGAAATCGACCAACCAAATCCCGAAACTGTTGAAACTGCTGATATTTATGGAGATTTAATTTAATTATTAACCTTCATAGGACTGACCTCGAAAAATTACTTTAAAGACCAAGTGGGGTGTAAATGCAATCTTTCCATCCAAGGCCTACCAAGAGGGGGTCCTAAAATCGCATGGCGTCGATCTATGGCAAAAAAGTGTAAGATTCCGGGTAAGTCGTTTGGAGAATTGCTCCCCATTGCCCAGAATAGAGTATGATGGTACACAAGAGTGTTTGGGGTTACGACAATATATTATGGGGGTTTGACAACACACTACTAACTCTATTGACTTGATACATATATTGTATTATGTTAATCAAAAACAAGATAAAATTAGTATAATGTTATGTTATACACCAAGATTCACAGAGAAAACTAAAAGAAACATCACAGAGCGAAAAGAAGAAATTTTCATATCTCAGGTCTGACGTATACGTATATTTTCCTCCTTGTGTCATTAGTTTTTTTTATTCATGTTCAAGCACATACTTTAACAGTGAGTGGTGCTCTGTCATCGCTATTTCATAAGAGAAATATCTACTTATCCTGTACATATTCCAAGCTGGACTACTTTCTTCCCGATGGTGAATATTAGAATTTCAGGTACACAGAAGAATTCAGTTTGTCTTTTCCTATATTGTCCTGGAGTACATTATAACACATAGGTACGCGTGTTATTTACTTCTTCATATTATTTCATTATAAAGCTCTGCTGTATAAGTAAGTAAAGGCCAATTCAACAACCATCTTAGTCCTTGACATGGGCACTCTTGTTACTCTTCGTCGTATACGAATTTGTCTTTTGAGAATATTTTTCTGCTAGAATTATGGAGATAAATGATTTAATATAAGCTTCACACGCTTTGGGAAATTAATTTCATACTGATATTAGGGTTTTGTTTTCTGGTGAATAATAGAAGCATAAGCATGTGCAGGCCTCGTTTTGTGTCGAAGAAATGTACAATATATTCCTGAAAAATAAGACGCAATGCCAAACGACGCAAATCGAAACAAGAAACTCTTGGGAAAATTGATGATTGGAACAGAACTTTTTATTATAATATACTAATGTACATTTCAAACAGTCAAGTTCTTATTAATACAAGGTTTCAAAAGATTCTTTACCCTAACAAATCCAATGTCCATTGGATTGTTGGTTCCTTCTTCTCTCTACAAGAGAGCTCCGTTCAGCGTTTTCGTTATCACGTTCTTTTGCTTATCTATGGAATGAAGTGTAAGCTAAAAAATACGCATTACAGAGACAACAAACGACTAATAATTTATGTAATGCATGTTTGTTACACTATACTTACACTCGCAAGATACGCAAAAGAACGCGCCAATTGAGGAAAATTTTATTTGCTTTCTCAACATGCTTTACTGAATTACCCTAACTCCTTGTGAGGCATACCGCGTCAGCCGTTTCAAGTGGCCCAGTTGACGTTCCGTTGGCGTAAACTAGTTTCGGAGAATGCAGTTGCAGCATGCAACTCCTGCTTTCCCATTTAGCCGCTTATTATTACGCCTAGCACCACAAGGGGAAGACCACACAAACATGCATGGCCACGAACGTCGTCGTGGACGGGACTCGAACCCGAAACATTGGTAGTCAGACATGAGACTAATGCCTATTATTTAATTCATGCAATTCTTTGTATTGGTTCAGATACCATGAAATCAATATTTGTATCAGCTATGGTTATAAGATTACTATACATTTCACAGATATTTTCAACATGGTCAACTAAATCGAAAGCGGAATCTGAAGGTGATCTATAATAGGTCCCTACTTAAAATGATTCATTAGGTAGAAATAAAAGCAACATTGTTTAGTGAATTTATAATTATTGTGTTTTAGTTTTTAATTCATTGACCAACAGCCCTGCTTCTTCCTCCACAACCCCTATTATTTTATATTCATACACTCATACTTGTGACATATTTGTACAACCACTCACATATACATACATAACGAATGCATTGTAAGAGTAGTCTAGTACCAGCTGCTAATAAAGCAACACGCAAAATACTTGTTTCAACTTCACAATGACTGTTTAACTTCACATGGTGTCAGAAGTGGCTTTTTAAATCAAAATTAAAGGAAAACGGCCAACGAACATAATAAAAGTGAATACAAAGTAAAATGCCGAGTGAAAATAGTGCGCTACCTGATCAACTAAGCGGCGAAGAAAACTGTGGATCCGTCGCCTCGAGTTTCATCCGACCGCCGAAACCGCTAGTAATAAGCGGTGAAAACTGTGCTAATAACTGGAAGCTCTGGATTCAACAATATGAGTGGTTCGAGGTGGCCACGTGCATGAGCACCAAATCGCAAAATGTCCAAGTAGCGACGTTTATGGCATCAATTGGAGGTGAAGCTGTAACCATATTTAACACATTCGAATGCACCAAAGCCGCATTGGGTGACATCAATGCGATCAAAAAGAAATTCAGCGATCACTTTACTCCAAAAGTCAACATAACGTATGAAAGATACATTTTCAATCGGATGGCGCAAGAAGAGGGCGAATCATTCGACGAATTCTTGACACGGATCAAAGCGCAGAGTGCCAAGTGTGGCTTTGGAGTGCTGCACGATAGTCTCCTGTGCGACAAAATTATAATAGGAATTCGCAGCGAAGCACTGCGTGAACAGCTGTTAGCGGACGAGCAAGATCCAACGTTAGACCGCGTAACGATGAGGTGTAGAGCAAGCGAGTTGGCATCCAAACAGCTCCGAGACTTGAAGAACGACACGACTATACACATCATTAAAAATAACCAGCAAAAAAGCAACAAATCGTCCAGTTCATCCGATACATTCGACTGTTCACTGTGCGGCAACACACATGGTCGACGTTCATGTCCAGCATACAAAAAAAAGTGCAACAAGTGCGGCGCGGAAGGCCATTTTTCGAAAATGTGCAGATCAGCAGCGAAATTGAAAGATCGACCCGTGAAGATGAATGCAATCGAAGAAATGTCATCCGACGATGAATTCTACATCAACTTATAATCAGAAGAACGAGCGATTACAAATAAAGACAGCGATGAAACCGACGCGAAGTTAGCCCCCCCAATCTTACGGAATACGAATTTTTCAGTTCAGATCGTTTGTCGGTCGTTTGTCGGTCGTTTGTCGGTGATTGTCGGTCACTTTAAAGCGTTTGTCGGTCCGTAGTTACTGACTTATAGACGTATCAAATATTTGCGTTAAGTTGGCCCCTCCTGAACTTAAAAATCGCCGTTAGGGAAAACAACTTGTTGGATTTCGATGCAAAATCGTTTGTCGGTCACGTTTCTCGTTTGTCGGTTCTGAAAAATGAGTATTTATATAAGAAATTAGTAATTAAAGTTTTGCTTACGAGCTATCAAGCGGTTCCCCGTAGAGCTTCTCTGTAAACGCAGCATGGTTTGGATCTGTGCTATGGAGAATTTCATATGCTCGGTGTAGACCTGCGACCAGCTGATTTGACGATCAGATGATTTGCGTCACCAATATCTTGTATTTCTAAAATCTGAACCAAAAGGAAAACGAAGAAGCAGATTCATCACGCCGTAAACGTTGTGTTGTAAAGTTGTGAACTTTCGTCATTTTACTGTGGGGATTGCGGAAGCTTACGACCCCAGCGACAAAAACAATATATGCCTTACATTCTGAAGGTCTGGGGCTTAAAAAATGGATACAAACTCATGTATTCATTTGAACGCATATGTCTGTTTGTTCATATTGGTTAAAATAGGAAGAGAATAAAAATTCGAGATAAAGCGGTTTAATGGCATCGTTTTTTTTTACACAAAACGCATATGGGTCTGGCCAGACCATATGCTTTACGAACATAATGTACACAACAAAACATCCTTCTGATTACTCCTTGTATGGGTTTTTTTCATTGAACTTTGTGACTGTTGCGTTACTTTGTACCCGCATTCCTTAATGAGCACATGGTTACAAAAAGATCCTTTCGTCTATTTTTCGTACTCGGTTTCTTAATTACCTGGGTTCAGTTTAAAATTTTGCGGACAGAAACGATTCGACAGTTTAAAATGCCTGAATCAGATTGAACGCAGAATGCAGCAGCAGCGGCAGCGAAATACAAACTTAGATATGCATTTCCCTTAACCTACCTAGATTGAATACAGCGGCAGCGAAAGGGGCGAAAACAGATCCTACCTGTTGTTGTTGCTGCCGCTGCTTTCACATATTCCGGAATAGCATCGCTTAAGTTGTACAGTTGATTTGATGAGGTCTGATTGTAACGATTTGGCCCCTCAAACATATCAAATCCGATGAACGTTTATTCCAAACTGAAATCCAACAAGATATTTCCCATTTCAGAAACCATTCTTCTTCTTCTTTTTTATTGGCTTCCAACAAATCCAACAAGATATTTGGCTAAGGTGCAAACCATCTGGTCGTCAAAATCAGCTGGTTGCACATTTACGCAAATAAAATCCTCCATAGCACAGATCCGAACCATGCTCCGTTTACAGAGAAGCTCTACAAACGGGAGACAGTATGACAGCTCGTAAGCAAAACTTTAATTACTAATTTCTTATATAAATACTCATTATTCAGAACCGACAAACGAAAAACGTGACCGACAAACGATTTTGCATCGAAATCCAACAAGTTGTTTTCCCTAACGACGATTTTTAAGTTCAGGAGGGGCCAACTTAACGCAAATATTTGATACGTCTATAAGTCAGTAACTACGGACCGACAAACGTTTTAAAGTGACCGACAATCACCGACAAACGACCGACAAACGATCTGAACTGAAAAATTCGTATTCCGTAAGATTGGGGGGGCTAACTTCGCGTCGGTAGCGATGAAGCATGGTTTGAATCTGTCAAGATACATAAAGTAGCTGTAAAATTCAAACTCGATAGTGGCGCTCAGTGCAACGTAATTTCTAAAGACATAGCAAGTCGGATTGATGGCCTAGTTCTGAGCAGCACGAACAAACGCCTCGTATCGTACACAGGCGACAAAATCTCCGCTATTGGTGAGGCAGTGGTCCCGACAACAATTCGTGGCAAAAAATTCAATATCAGTTACGTCGTGATCAACGAGCATCGGGAACCTGTACTGGGTGTAAAAACATGTGTGGCAACGGGGCTAATTAAACGAGTGGACTCAGTCGATCGCGATCATCCCGTTTTTGACGGCCTCGGATGTCTCCGAGACTTCGAATATGACATCGATCTTGTTGAGAACCCAACGTTTCAAATTCACGCAGCCAGGAAAATCCCGCACGCATACCGCCAGCAAGTCAAGGCAGAGCTCGATAATATGGTACGCCAAAACGTCATTCGCGAAGTGACAGAGGCAACTCCTGCCGTATCACCTATGGTAGTAGTCAAGCAGAACGGTCGTCTTCGAATATGCATCGACCCAACAGACGTCAACAAAAATGTGATTCGTCGCAACTACCCACTGAAAACGTTGGAAGAGATCGCAGCAAAGATAGCAGGATCCAAAATCTTTACCAAACTGGACTGCAAGAAAGGTTTCTGGCAGATCAAATTGTCGGATCGGACTCAAAAATTCCTCACGTTTGCAACCCCATGGGGACGATACTGCTGCGTTAAATTACCTTTCGGACTGTGTTCAGCCCCTGAAGTCTTTCAATAGATAATGAGCAAGCTGTTAGATGGGATAGACAACGCAGAAGCATCGATGGACGATATCCTGTTACACGCAAAAACAAAAGATGAACTGGAAAAAATCACCAAAGAAGTCATCAAACGTATCTTAGAGGCGGGCCTTACACTAAATAAAGAAAAATGTGAGTTCTCTGTTCCTAAAATTAAATTTCTTGGCCACATTCTAAGCGCACGCGGCGTAGAGGTGAATCCGGAAAGGGTGGACGCCATCAACAAACTCCGGGAACCCGCAAACAAAACAGAGCTACAACGTTTGCTCGGAATGGCAACGTATCTATCAAAGTTCATACCGAACCTATCAGAAATCACACAGCCACTGCGCAAGCTCCTAGAAAAGGAATCGGAATGGGTATGGACGGACCAACAAACAGAGGCTGTAAATAAAATAAAACAATCCCTTGCAACCACACCTGTATTGCGTTTTTATAACGTAAATGAAGATGTAAAATTTCAAGTCGACGCGAGTTCATATGCCTTGGGTGCATCGATTTTTCAAGCAGATCATCCTGTCGCCTACGCATCTCGGTCACTCACGAAGGCGGAATCGAACTATCCGCAAATTGAAAAAGAAGCGTTGGCGATTCGTTTCGGCTGTAAAAAATATCATGAGTACATTTACGGAAAAAGGCTAATTGTGGAGACAGATCACAAACCACTGGAGGCAATATTTAAGAAGCCGATCTGCAATGCTCCACCTCGACTACAACGTATTCTTCTCGACATCGCTCCGTATGCTCCAAAAGTTATCTATAAAAAGGGAGAGAAAATGTACGTTGCAGATACTTTGAGTCGAGATTGTGCAAACGACGAACCAAAAGAAGCCGAAGAGTTCGAAGTCCTGTCATTACTCCCAATATCCAATCATGCAGCCGACCGTCTTCGCGAAGCAACAAAGCGCGATGAACTGCTATCATCAGTCCGTAGGTACATAAACGAAGGATGGCCAGAGGATCATCGAGACGTGAGCGCCGCTGCGAAGGAATTCTTCAACTTTCGCGATGAGCTGAGTACCTTCAGTGGCTTGATGTTCAAGGGACAAAAGGTGATCATACCGGCGGATGAAAAATCAACTGTTCTCGAAGCATTGCACGCCGGTCACCAAGGACTACAACGGACACTTGCAATCGCCCGGAACAATGTATTCTGGCTCAACATGGTCAAAAACATTACATCATATGTCGAAAGATGCCGAATCTGTGAAATGACAAAACGATCTAATCAAAAGGAACCAATGATAGTCAAACCAATCCCGACTTACCCGTTCCAGATCGTCGCTTCGGACTTATTCTCCTTTCAAGGCAAAGAGTACCTCTTGTTAGTAGACAGTTATAGCGGATACTTCGATATTCATCATATGCGCAACACTTCTTCAAAGACAGTAATTAAATGCTGCAAATATTGGTTTGCAACACATGGTATACCGGAGAGATTCGAGACAGACAACGGTCCGCAATACTCGTCTCATGAATTCAAACAGTTCACAAACACTTGGGGAATTCACCATGTCACGTCGAGCCCCAAATATCCGCTATCGAATGGATTAGCTGAGCGCTTTGTTCAAACAGCCAAGAACATGATGCGAAAATGTTCCATGGACAATTTTGATTTGCAATTAGCGCTTCTTACATATCGCAACACACCAAGAGATGGATTGGGATCGCCTAACCAACGATTGATGAGCCGAACTACTAGATCACTCGTACCCATAAACCCAAAAAAGTTCCAGCCGCAGGTAGTCGACAACGTTGCCGCACAACTGGAAAATTTACGACACAAACAAAAAAAATATTACGATAGCAACACGAAACCCACGGCTGAATTGGCGATTGGCGAAAAAATTCGAATGCAGCTAAACTCACATCAGTGGACAGGTGCGACGGTGAAAGCGACCACCGACAAACCGCGATCCCTCATCGTCCAAACGGATGAAGGCCGTGAATACCGTCGGAACACACGCCACCTTCATTCATCTCGAGCCGAGTTCGAACGTATTCCAGATATTGTTGCTAAAACAAACAACAACTTGTCGAAACGCGAAAGCATCCAAGAACCACCAGCGAATCTTCCAGGATCAGCGTCGGTACGAATAGCCACCACTACTTCCACTCAAATTCCAGCGATGACAAATATAACAACGCGATATGGACGAGTCGTAAAACCCGTGGACCGATACGGACGATTCGAGACTGGGAGCAAATGAATTAATAACACGCGCCTAACACATTACACATTATCATTTTCGATGTAATTTTAGTTTAAAGTTAAATATTGGATTGAAAAAAAAAATTAATATTGAATTAAAAAAAAAAGGGGAGATGTGACATATTTGTACAACCACTCACATATACATACATAACGAATGCATTGTAAGAGTAGTCTAGTACCAGCTGCTAATAAAGCAACACGCAAAATACTTGTTTCAACTTCACAATGACTGTTTAACTTCACAATACTTACTACCTACTTCGGTTAAGCGTGTTTCGCCGCTCCTTATTGCACCAACTGTTCATCGAGAATTATCCAGAACAATGTTTGTTCGA
This sequence comes from Chloromyia formosa, assembly GCA_964017055.1. Lineage (NCBI taxonomy): Eukaryota > Metazoa > Arthropoda > Insecta > Diptera > Stratiomyidae > Chloromyia > Chloromyia formosa. Next base: position 155,632,901 of record OZ024813.1, on the reverse strand, counting down.
GAACACAGAGCAGTAAGAAAAAGGCTAGTTATAGGTATATGTACATTTTGTGAGCGAGGTAAATAAGACGTTTCCGGGGAATATTTAATTAGCGAGACATTTCACCTGCAGATTCGAAACAAAAGAAAATTTGATTGGCTTTTCACGTCACTGTCAAATACATATTTGATATTACAGAGGTAACTGTGCTATTTTAAATGGTCTGTCTTTTTCTACAAAAAAAAAAAGAAAAGAACACGAACATCGAGAAAATTCACCCCTTTGTTAAATTTTTCTGTCACTCGCTTTGTATTTATCGATTCTTCAATCAAAAAATACTGAAAATTCCATAAAACTTCCTATGTATTTTAATTCTGACCCCACTACCATCTTACACTTACCTACCACAGATATTTTACGAAAAACAATACCAATGTATTTGGCAATCATTTTTTCACGTTTTTCAGAACGTTTCGAAAATTTATATGGCTGTCCTCCTTCAGTCCCCGCGCCGCAGTGAGGAGGAATGGAGTCGATACGATTTCCATCCCAATCTCTAGGTATGTTTATTTCTTTGCTCTGGAATCCCGGAACCTTCTGAAAATATTTCAAATTTTTATTCTTTCCTCGAATCGAAGCCAATATACTTGAAGGAAAGTTTTATTACTTTTTATTGTTCTTTATAGCCAGCAAGCCGAAATGGAGATTTGAAATACCCTTTGGATATGATTGTGCAATGTTAAGACGAATATGGAGAAATCCGGAAAATATAAGGAAAAAATCCTAAAATGTTAGAAAACATTGACATTTAAGAATTTTTTTGGTTATATTCGCCTGTTTAAGGGTTTGGGGATATAACAAAATATGAGTTACTCGGTAAGGCATATTATTTTGGAACGGCTACCGAAAGCACATAATAATTCTAAGTGACCCATTTATAACTAACAATACAATTTTGGCTTATCAGCGTGCATGCCCCACTGATGTGAAGAAAGAAGCGTAATACGTAGGATACTCGTTTTTTTTTTCTTAAATCAGTTAAAAATTAATTAATTAAGTAGACGAATCAAAGCTTCTTATCAGAAATTGCATTCATTTTTAATCTTCTTAGTGTTTCTCCTTACAAAACACTACATTACTTGAATGAGTAATTTGTTTTCGTATCATCAAGAATTTTAGCACAGAATCTCAAGTGCAGAGGAAAAGTGCGGTCATTGTAGCCAGAGAAAATACGCTACGTCTTATCCTCAGAAGCTATAAAATTCACTTTATGGCTGCTTTCAATTACTCATAAAAGTCCGTAGTGCGGCAAAGCATGTATGTATGTAATTCAATATAGCAAAAGTATATTTATGTATGCATATATTTTTCTTAGTGTCCTCATATCCCTTTCAAACACATCCTTTGATACACTGATGCAAGTGAATGGATAGTGCTTTGAAGGTTAAAACAGCTTACAACTTTCATCAGATGTAATTCACTAGACTCTTCTTCACTTGGAAAGTCACTTGTCGTCGTTCTTATTGCATACTCCAATAACAATGAGTGAACGTGGTCTTGTGACGTTTGAGCACTTTTTTTATTTTGTCTGAAGATCCAAGTGAAGCATGTTAGAAGTGGCTTTAATGAGATATTTGCCTTTTCATTAATAATGATGACTGACAGGAGAAAAAAAACTATTTGAAATGTGCTTGTAATGTAACGATTTTCATAAACTTTGCAAATAGCCCTAGACTAAAGCGTAACTTTTCCGAAAATTAAAAATTTTAGGAGATTACCCTTTAAAATTTCGCTTCGGATTATTAAAGAGGCAAATACGAAAAAATCCGAATAAGTTTCCATACGAATTATCCTCATTATATTGGCTTGAAAGCCCGACGCCCGGCTTTAGCCCTCTATACAGATTTTGCTTATGCGTTTGATCAAGCGAATCACAAGATTTTAATTGATAAACTGCTTAGCATTGGCTTTCTACCCTGTCTAATTTCCTGGCTCTTATCACATCTTTATGAGGGTAAATCTTAAGCTTGGGATACATATGAGCATGCTCTTATGTGTATGTGATATTTGCGCGCACGAATGCTCATAGTATTAGAAGCCTTATCTCATATTTTCTTCTCCCTCACTTTTCTCCTTTCTTAAAATTTAAAGAAAATGGCAAAAATAGAATGTACTCAACATTACCTTTCTCACGACACCCCACTTGCCCATACCAGTCGATAAAAAAATGTCCTTAATTTCGCCTCTACCTGGAGCCCCCATTATTAATCATTTTTGGTAAGATATCAAAATTTTATTATTTGCCGTTTCCCATGCAAATGAAATGCCGCTTTCCTGTAAATTTCCATATTTCTAAGTATAACGGTCTTAAAAAGCAAAGGGGGGGGGGGCAAACTCTGATCACATATTTTCTCCTCTCCCTCTTTTCTCTAGATAGACAGACGGACGTTTGACAGATTTCATAATGGTTTTGTTTTTACTACAAACCCCTAAGAAACAGCTTTGCTGATTATGATTAAAATTACATAGCCTAAAGAGTATTACCTGCACAATCAGAAGAGAGAGATTACTTGTAAAAGGAAATGAGATTGGGCGAGAGAAATGAAGCAATTTTGCACAAGGGACGAAGTACGAAGTGAATGTGAATTTGACATCTCATGGTGCGACTATATGGACTGGGCGGGTGTTGCTGGGTAGAAGGCATGTGCTCTCTCTGCTTATTTTTGACTAGTTCGTATGTGGTGGAATTAATTAATTAGAGAATATTTTATGTTGATGTCGTCTCCTTATATCTTATATTTCCCAATGTGTGCACATGACTTTTCAAAAACTTTTTTGGACGACCGAACATTTGTGTTGTTTCCGATTGGCATACAAACTGCTCTCACTTCTAATGAAGTTGCCTGAAATCTGTCCCAATGCCAATCTTACATTCTATGAAATTTTTAATTTGCTTATGTGTGTTGATGCTCGATTTTATAGGACATATCAGATGTCCGCTGTCAGTTCGTTCCATAATAAATACATTTATTTGTTGCCAAAGCATCAGTTATGTGCTGTCAGATCAAATAAATTTGTGTGAGTAAAAGTCAGAGCAACTCTGATTTAAACATGAGATATGAGTAAATTTTTCCCAGTTGGGACAGTTTGCTCAAAAAATCTCGGTGCCAATCGAAAACAACACTGAAGAATTGTTGAATTAAAGAATTTTGGAAAAGATACGACATTCGCCAGGCTATTGTCATGCCATTGCGAAAATAAATCCGACACCCATTGCCATCAATATTAATGGACAGCCTGTGGAGAAGGTAGACAACTTCGTCTACCTGGGTAGCATTGTTACCGAAAATGGTGGTACGGAACAGGACATCGATCGTCGTATCAACCAGGCTAAATGCGAATATGGCAGTGGATAGGTCACTGGATGCCTTGAAATAGAACCCCATTTCCAAACAAGGCCAACGACGAGGGGGTCCTAAAATCACATAGCGTCGATCTGTGGCAAAGGAGTGTAGGGCGCCGGGTAAGTCTTTTGGGGAGTTGCGCCCCATTGCCCAGAACAGAGTATAACGGCGCGCAGGAATAGTTTACGCACTATGCCGCACTAGGGGCTAAGGCAAAGTAGTAGTAGCAGTAGGCACAAGAGAAAAATCTATTCGAGTTAGACCAAACACCTGGATTACCCACACTGTAATTTTGGCATCAGAAAATAAACGTAAAGCTCATAAAAGGTATCTGCGGACCCAAATAACATAACTAACTGACACAAATACGTGACATTAAGGTAGTCTCAGTCGAAAAAAAAAAAATTATAAATTTTTTTTTAGTTTAAAAAATTCTCCATGTCATTCTGGTCATGTAGGTAAAAAATGGTGAAAATATCTCAATTATAAATAGATAAAAAAAATATTTTCTTGAACAACTCAGTAACTACAAACAGCGAATGACCTTCTAACAGACTAGCTCTTTCAGTGAAAGCCACTGTCTTTCCATCGAATGATGTAGGCTCAACAGGAAGTAGTACGTGCCTTTTGGTGAAGAGCACAAGTTCGGTCTTGTTAGGGTTGACACCAATCCTACAGTGGCCAGCCCATTTGGTGATAATGCGTAGAACATTCTGCAGCGACTCACTAAGGACTCCCGGAAATCTGCTGGGAACAGCAATATGACAACATCGTCTGCGTAAGCCGTCACACTGAATCCAAACTCTTCCAGTCTCAGAAGGAGTCCATTGACCGCCAGGTTCCAAAGAAGCGGGACAGTATTCCGCCTTGGGGGTGCCCCTGCAGACATATCTACTGACGGATGATGTACCCATAGTGGTACGTATATTCCTAGATGTTAACAGCAAACTAATGAGTTTGAATGGCATGTGGGTAAGGTCGTGCTGAGCTAGCCGCCATGCTACCAGGAAAGTGTCAAGCAAAAGTTCAATAGATTCTTGCTTGGCGATGTCCATGAGCCATATGCGCCTCTCAACTAAGTTGAGTTTTGTAGGACTGCCAGTCAGACTGCAGCCTAGAAGGTTTCGCCTTATTATTGAAGGGTTGATCTGCTAAACGCGGTAGTAATTCTAAAAGAGTCTCACGATGCTTCGGCCAGTTTGTTCGTCTGCGATTCAAGGTGCGTGGATTGAACGCAAGTTGTTCAGCAAGGCTAAACTATAAGTATCGATGATCTGAGAATGAGTGTTCCTCGGATACTCTCTAGCCACTAATCAAGCGGTGAATGGACTTCGAGGCAAGAGATATTAAGGACTTCATGCCTGTTTTCCTAACCAGAATTCAGGATTGGGGTTTGCCCTGGACCCTTATTTAGAATATCGTAAAGTCAGGAGACCTTAGATCACTAACATGATCGTGCACGATCCAAGGCTCCTGTATCAAAACGATGTCTTTTTCACTCCTCACCAGGCAAAGAAGGATCGCAGCAGAAGCTTCTTTAGAATGATGAAGCCATCGTCCAAAGCAGCTAGGCCGGATCCGATGGATACACACTCCTCATCAGTGTCATCCTCGGTTCTTGAGACCGAAAGAGCGGGAGTCTCCGCTTCTTGAGTCTCGTCCTCCTCCACCGTTTCACGGGTCACATCCTTCTCCATGGGAAGGGATGTTGTTATGCCAGCTTTTTTAAATCGCTTTAGTATACACGCAATGAGTTGAACCAGCCAAGTGTAACGACCCCTAGAAGTTGATAGAAAACCGCTTGCTTTGTCGGATGAAACTTTAGAGACCGTTGGACGAAAATATTATAAATATCCGAACAACAGAACGGAAAACCTCTTCCATCCTTTGTTCCTGCTTGGGAAAGTTTGATTTTCTCGGTGTTTGATCGAAAGTGGACTAGCTCTTTCATTCTTTGTTCCTGGTTGGAAAAGATTGGAAAAATTTCTGGTTTAAAGACGAATTTGAAAAGATCGAATTAAAGAGATTAGAAAACGATGGAAAGGAAGGGAGTTCCCGGCACGGCGTGTCGAGCAATGGAAGTAAACCACTGCACAGAATTAAGTGAATATTTGTACAATACAACGGGCGTCACGGAAAAAAGCGTAATGCGCTGCTTAGAAATAGCGAATTCCTAAGCAGCACACAACAATTTTTTTTGTGACGCCCGAATGGTATGCTGGCTCACCTGTCAAATGACAAATTCAGTTTGGCATTTTCTCCCTCTCGTAATTATGTGTTGTTGTTTTCTGCATTGTAAAAACAATGAAAACAATGGAGAACGCACAATTCAGTCGACTAGGAAATGCCATGTTGTAAATTGACTTCGTTCGAACTGTCAAATCTCCGCTAAGCCAAGACAGCGAACAAATTTTGTGCTGCCTGAAAGTGTTAGCGCCTAGCTATTTGCGCTAAGTTTAGCAGTGGTTTAGCGCAACATTCGGAATACAAATCACGAGGCAGCACTTAAAGCTAGCTAGCGTAGCAACCGTGACTCCCGAATGCACCCTATGTCACTGCATAGGCTGTAGACTTAGTCAAAATTGCAAATTCTTAGTAGCTGTGTTGTGAAATTTCCTTACCTAAAATGTATAATTCAGCATTTCGGATTCATAGAAACCATGGATACTCATTTGCCTGCTGCAGTGTTCTTTGGTAGAAGGTATTGGGTTAGTAGCCGCCACTTTTATTTAGGTGAGTTTAGTGTAGGAATGAAGTTTCGTTATTAAAAGATAGTCCAAAGCGCATCTAAGCAAAAGATAGTGTTAAGGGGTTAAAGCGCAAGTGGTCGCCTTCGTATTTGCTGTTAATTTTAAGGAGTGTTAAGACTACCGCCCATTTGTTGAATAAATCCTGTTGTAATTATATGTAACGTGCGTCGGACATTTTCTTGCTTGGTGCGTGAAATTAATCGGGCTCGGGTGCTCAAGAACTTCGCGCTTATCGCGATCATTATAGCTGGCAGTCGAAAAAACAAGCGCCATTTAGTTAGTCGGACGGTTGTTTTAATTCGGCGAATGAAGTAGTACTACGTACTTTACTTACGAATCAAAATTATCTAACATCAAAATTATCTAACAACCATCAGCATGGGCACGCACATTTAATTGGATTAAAACGTACTTCTTGCCATCAAAGGAATAACAAAAAAAAACGTTTACTTCCTTATATCAAAACAATAAAACATTTTCTTTTACCACCGGTATTAAAAATGCTATTGACATTTTTATACAGCCAAAGTATTCCCTTGAGGAAATTAAATTTCAAATTCAATCTTACCGCTATAAATCTCATATTTGTAGCATATAGTACGTGCTTGTATTTATTCTTGCGAATGTAAACAAAATCTTTTCAGCTCTGCCCTCTGGCCCTTGGATATTCGGTCTTTCGTTTGGCAGGTACTACATGATGTACTGTCATTTTAAATTCTTTGCACGAACAGTTTTTTCACGGAAAATAATAAAACTCGTCAGATCTGACCACAAAGTTTTATAGTATTTCAACGGACATATAAAATAGCATACGGCAATGTCCTTTTTATATGATCACAGACTCGGTATGTCCAAATGCGAGATTATGGTGTGTAGGATATTCATTCACGAGTGTGTATTACGAGTATATGGCTATGTCTACAATTTTAACAATAAACTACGAAAATGGACTTCATCTTCTCGAAATATCCTTCTTCCAGCTATAGCTCGTTATTTTGCACTGAGTGGACAGCGTTAGGTCGGTTGTGGAGATTTTATATTCTCAAAAGAAAATGCAATATCCTTCGTCGTCGGCAGGAAGTGGACATCCGAGTAATAAATAGCATGGCTTTCGCGAGTCTTAATGGAAAGTACCTTCCCTTTTGAAATTTGGAATGAGAAAACTTTTCAAGTGGATAAATTTTGATGGGAAAAGTACCAAAGGATAGGGATCAAGTAGAATTGGTTCTATTTACCAAAATATTATATTTTGCTGTTTAATTTGACTGGAGGACTAATGCATCAATTGTTGCCGTAATGTCAGCAGAATTTATCACTCCTCACACATAATTTTCAACTGTAAATTCCATTGTTCAACGTTCCACGAAAATTGTCACTCGCCACAGTTAATCTGCTCAATTTGTCAATACACTTCACAATTGTCCGCTCCATAATTTCAGAATAGCAACCTTGCTGAAAATATCCACACCGAAATGAATGCTAACGGAGGAGCGTTCGTTCTTATGATGATGGACGACCACTTCGGCACGAAATTGCTGTTTAACGAGGCTCCTTTTTCGACCCGCGTATTATGACAAAGTGTCGTTATCATAAATCTCGAAAATCGCCCCGGTCACCGAGACAATACCCAAAACACATTAAAAAGTTAACATAGCTGCGTGTGCATTTGTCTAAAGTGGAGTACTTTGTAAAAATTACATGGCGTCCTTGGGGAAGGACGATTTGGCTCTGTTTGAATTGCGGCAGTAGTGTCGGCGTACACTCAGGGTAAATGACGATGTGATAAATGCTAGATTACAAAAAAGTCCATTCAGTACGCAGCAAAAGGTGAAGAGAAAGAATTTTTCCTAATTTTGGGAAATTATGAAGAATTGACGAAGATTGTTCTGAGATGATATTGCAGAGAGGCAACGGTATGCTCTTTACGACCGTTGAGTCATTTCGGTAAAGTTCGGAGTTTTCCTTTCTTATAATATTCTGTTCGTTAAAAAGGAGATTTCGTTTAATACAAATTCAGATCACATTCTCCTAAATAAGGAGTCAACAACCCTTTTCTGAAAATGGCCAGATTATTGAAATTTTATGCTCAGTGGGCCGGTTAACAAACTCATTAAAATTCTGAGGTGCCTATTTGACAGCCAAAATGAAAATGCATAAACTGTGGTTGATTTGCCTATTGACCATTCAATCATAATTTACTGTATAAATAGTACAAGTAGCCCTACACAAGACTCACGACCACTACCGGAAGCCTTGCCGGAATTCAACATTATAGTGCTACCCGTTGGAGAGATAAATTCTCCGCTATTCCGCCAACTTATCTCACTAACTCCTAAGATGTTTAATTTATACCGCTGAAACTCACTCTTTACTTGAAGAAATTGTGCGTTCTGGGCACCTTCTGCTCCATTGTCCAGGAGAGTACGCACATTCCAGGAATCAATATTTTTCATTGTTCGATAGCCAAAATTCCTAGCCAATGAGTCAGTCATTGTCTGAGGCATACTTGGCGTTTCGTTAACATATAAAAGATTTCGAATTAATGCAAGTTGCTTTTGTGCGACATACCTGTAAAGGCCGTGGCATTATTCTTTTGCGCGAGTAACACGCAACGACCTATCCATCATTTTGTAGCAACGACATCGTTGTCATCTTATCGACAGCGTGTGGACGGAAATCGAACGTTTTGTCAAATTGAAGATTTCTCATCAAAAAGAAAACAACTGAAACTTGTATCACGATGTAGTAAGAATATCAAAAAAAACTCACACACGCCGCGCAAACAGCAGCCTAAACTATTTAGTTATCAACATATTCATTGAACAAACCATCATCTATCCTCCCATGTAGAAAAATGAATCTCATCGGTTTAAACTTTCGTTGCGATTGAAAACGATTATTGTTACGGTTATGGATACGATACCTCTACGAGTATATGCGTTTCATGTGGGGCTTAATCTTCTATTTGGGAGCGTATTTCTATCTATCCTACATCGTGATGGTACCTTTGCAAGTTTCTACTGTAGATAGTAGACGTGTATGGTCCCTGCTCCGGTTGCACAAAAGAACGCTCTAGGGTAGCATCAAGGCTAAATTCCGAATCGTCAAGTTGTCTACCCTGATTTCAAGTGATGCTACTCATATGTGGTGAAAAGAAATTACAAATTCAGATAAAATATCGATTTGATTATCGGATCGTTTTTTTATTGCGACGGCGGATGTTTTTTAAACTCAGCGTACCGCACTATCTAACTTAATAAACATCATTCAAACGTGTTCTATATGAATGACAGTCACAAGTGTAGCTCTATCCAAATGGGTCACGGGAACTCCAGCAAATTCTTATCTTTTTTTTTCCTTTTTATTTTGTTCTATTGATATTTTTAGTAATCCAATTGAAAATGTATTAGTTAATAATAGGCATGGGTCCATCAGAGCAAGACATAATATTAGTAATAGTTTACCAATGAACTTGGCTGATTGGCAAAAACACAAGTGTGCCAACATCAGCATATTAGATTCCACACGACACTAAGGCCATCTATTTGTCATGCATGTAGAAGTTATTGAGGGATTATCGAGTATAGGGTAGCCACCCTACTAAACCATCGAGGTTAATGTTGTTGGTGTAACGCGTGTGTTATTATACCCTTCACCCGATAAATTAAAAAAAAACACGCCTAATGTTGTTTAATAGATAAAACGTCCGAACGATCGATAAATTGTTGCTTGTGGACAGCATTCCGAAATCATTGCTACAAAATGATGGAAAATTTGTTGCGTGTAGCTCGCGCTTTACATTCCTCACCATAGAGGGAATGTTTACCTCAGCCAAACTATCGCACAGCCATGACTCTTCCTCTATGGAAGAGGATTTTTGCCCTATACTTGAGCTTGTCATGTATCACTCACAGACAAGTTAATTTAAAAAATTAACTGGCGCCACATTAAGCCAGCCAGTTTTTGAAATATTCAATTGCGAGTTCTTTGTTCCGCTACTATTAAATTTTGAATTTACAAAAGAAATTTCCGTTCTGAGTCAACTGAAATATTAGACAATATAAGTCTGACAATCACAATTTGAAACACTTATGTGGCTGACATTAATCAATTTAGACCATTAATGTCTAACCAAATATTCCGATACTTCTAAGCGCAGTCCAAGTACCTATTATATAAAGAGTCTATATTCCTACTGGACTATATGACTCTTGTGACTTTGTTTAAGTACTTGGCATTGATTTCAATACCATTCATATTCATGTCAAATACAATGTTTACTCTCTGTACAGATAAAAATGAGGTTTATAGTTGCCGCGCAAGCCGAAGTTTGCGAACCACTCTTCCAGACGATCTGGATGTACGAAGATCTCTGTTATTTTATTAAAGCTTGTCCATTCCAACCTCCTTTTTCGTCTTTACAAATATTAAAAAAAAATTGTTTATTAATATCCTGTCAAATGCAGACCAAGCCTACTCCTTTTCAGAAGGAACTTATCGATTTATGGAAACACACATTTAGGTCTATCTACTCAGATTGCACTATATGGGAAAAAAGTTTCAATATGTTTTTCTTCCACACTTTTCGTTAATGTCAATTCATCCTGGGTTCAACGTGTCTATGTACATATAGTACTAGGAAAATCTACGAAAAACATTAATATTCTGGCAACATATTTCAATTTCAGAATGAAAAATTCCATGCTTAAGATATTTTCCTGACTGCCCCTTAAACATCAAAAGCTGCCTGAAATTGGATGATATTGAAAGAGAATTTTCTGAATGTCTGAAGCGTATTCCTTGGGTTCGAGTTCAGCGAGACAATCCCAGGAGTATATTGAAACGTGACAGTCATGTGAAGTTTTCGTAACAGTGAAATTCAGGCTTAAAGTCGACTGCTTTTAGGTTGGGTTGGATATATTGTAGGATCAGCTTGCAATTGATTCTACCCGTGGAAGGATAATACAGATTTTGGCTTTCAGGGAATTTATCGCCGCAAATAAATAGCGGCGATAAATTCCTATTTTTTATCGACATGGTGTAATATTTGCAGGCAAGTGTTTAAGTCAGCTGCCCGACTTCCCGACTGTGGGAATTATTGAATTGAGAATTTGCATTAATTTTTTTTTTTTCAGGAACATCCTTTTTTGATCAGGTAAACTTCATTTCGATAATACGGGGTGTGTGTCTATACTAGAATGGGGTTTCCTTTGGTTTCAGTTTTTATAACACAAGAGACGCTTTTACACTTGGTATACTCCCTGTGGTGTGGGGGGTAAGAAAAATGACACTGCCTTTCCCTGCAAGCTTGGTGTACTCAATTGCTCTTATCCCTTGTGCGGCATAGCGCGTCAACTGTTCCATGTGTTCCAGTTGGCTTTTCGTTGGTATAACTAGTTTCGGAGAATGCAGTTGCCAGCACGTACCTCCTTTGCTGAATAATTTTCAAAGACTAGCCTGCGGGCTTATTAATGGAGCCCTAGGAACTACTCCTCCGGGTGCCTTGGACATTATGCCTAGCCTTCCTCCCTTGGACATTCTTGATGAGCAACTTGCTGCTAACATTGCCATCGGCCTTCGCGAAACAAGGCACTGGTTCTCATCGTATACAGGCCACTCGGTGGTCCTGAACCACCAGAGAGTCCCTCAAGACATTAATTATACCTCCCCTACATTTTTACACTCCAAATCAGTGGAGGAGTGGCGAATTTCAATACGCATCCGCTCAACTTAGCCTAACCCTATCTTATTGTCTCAAGATCGCTGTGGCCTTGCCTAAACTCTGCGCTCTTATTCCAACTTATATTCATTAAAAGGCAACACATCTGTCGTCGGGGTGATTACTGGTCACTGCCTTAATAAGGAGCATGCTTGGAGGCCCCATAATGATTTATTCAGACGCGGGTGAGGAGGAAAGTTGTTGTCATCTTCTCTGTTCTTCTCCGGCCCTGGCAGGTAGGAGAAGATCGGCTCTCAGCTGCTATTTTTCCTCGGAACTGGAGGATCTGGAGAATATCAATATTGTTTGCATCCTCCGCTTTATCGCCAGCTCAGGCTGGTTTAATAATTAGTTAGGTTAATGTGTTGTTAAAACTCAGCGGTATCACAAAGGACCAGCTTATAGTCTTATTTTGTTGTGCTTGTCATAGCAGCCAACTTAACCTAACCCTGATCTGTTTGGGCATGTACACGAAAGGTTTGAATATCTATAATTGATAAAATCGCAAAGTTGTCAACCAGCTTGCTGGGAAAAGTAGAAATCCTTCAATTTTTATAGTCTGACAATCACTTGTCGTCTCCAGCCATACGTCATCCAAAATTCGGCTATCTCTACACGAAGAATTGCACTGAACGTACCAGCAAAGAGACTCGCTGAAAAATAACCACACGCCGGCCGGCTAGCGGAACTCACCGTTATATCATACATTGAGATTTGACTTGTACTGCAGTGTCACATGCCACAGGCGCTTTGCCCCTAGCGAGAGGTCTAGTTTAGCAGTTAAAGCAAGCCAATTTTGTTTTTCTGTTTTTCTTTTTAAATTGTGCACTACAGAAGCTTTCATCCCGGGACTGGGCCTCTCTGCATTACTTTACTTACTCAACATAAGTGACTAATCAATCCATCAAGTGCGAACCCTAGCAGATTGTTAAATTAGAATAGAAATTTATTAAAATATTCTCTTTTAAAACTAAGCTAATTGTTAATTGAGTGAAAATAAACTATATTCTTCAAGCTGCTATTTAGGATAATAGACCGTGTAATCTTTTCAATAAGACCATAATTCATAAGAATATCGGCCTTAAATGACTTCTTTGTGGTGCGATGTACAGCCGTTTAACTTCCCAGCAAAAAACGCGGATACCTATATGGGGTAGGTATATCGGTAGGCCAAAAATGATAGCCCCCGCATGGGCAGTACGGAATTGTATGAAAAGGCTAGTTAAAAAAAGGCCAGTAAATTGGCAAGTATTTGACCTACCCGAAGTTCCCCCAATGTAACTAGCTAAGTAGCCCCCGTGTTTACCTATGCTAAGTTGGTCCCCTAAATACCCCCCAAAAATGAAAAAATTTAAAAAAAAACGCAACATCCGGTTGGTATGCCTATTTGATTTTAAGGGTTGGACAATTTTCCTAAGAAATAATTTTCCAATTATTTGATTTCAGTTTTTAAATTAAATTTTTGTGTTTGCTCTTTCGACCGGAATTCGATCTTGGGTCGTTGTGCTTCAGAATCCATCACACTATCGAGGCTAATGTGGAATGGCTTCCAAATAATGCTTTATATGCGAACCCAGCAAAAAAACATCGGTACATCGGTAGGCGAAAATCGAAAATTATCGCTCCCTCATGGGCGGTGTGGAATTGTTGCTGCTTACCGGGGCTATCCAGCAGAAAATATGGTTGCATATTTTGTACCGGTATTTTGGTAGGCGAAAACTAAAAATCATATCCCCCTCATAGGCGGTATGGAATTGTATGAAGAGAGACAATTCAAGAAGGTCAGGGAGGTTAAAAAAGGAGCAGGAAGGTTACAATTAGTTCACACCAGCAATTACCCACAATGTTACCACATAGCCCCCGTATATAGTATACCGTGGCTAAATTCACGATTTCAAATACAATAAAATACATTCTCATTATTTCTTACACGGTCACCCATCCACATAGTACGACTACTGTGGAAACTTGACTTTGTCAGATTCAGTTTCATACAACATAGAAGAATTTTTAGAAAATTTCAAAAGGAGCAGTAGGGTGGGTGGTGAACCAAATTCGAAATACCTTGGCTATTTATACACCAAATGTGTAAACCAATATACTGGGGGTACGATTTTTGCTGGGTTCACCTACTGAGTCCTTTAAGTTAAGTAGCATCTCACCCAGCTAAGAAAAGTCAACTGTATACCAAAAATGTCTAATTTGCGAAGTAATAAGTTGTGATTAACTTTATTTTATATGTTACGAGTATTATTTTATTATCCTAGAAAAAGCCTTTGGGTATCTTTTCAAACATTTACCTCATTTGTGTCACCAATAATAAACGAATCATTCCGGCATTTTAAATGGAATTCTTATCTTTTGTGATCAGTATAAGGCATAATTTGCGATATAAGATATCTTGTGAAAGGTAGATTACAATTACATTTAAATATTTGCTTTTCCTTTTTTTCTCATTAATGTTACATTTATCTACACGTGTCTCTGAAAATACTCGGAATTTTTACGGGAATATACCAATATATTTCAATTTCTAGATGAAAAGTTCCATTCCATGTAGGTATTTTCCTGAATGCCACTTGAACATCAAAAGCTGTTTGGAAATTGGGTGATGTTGAAGGAGAATTTTCTGATTGTCGTGGCGTTCTTTTGCTTCTAGTTCCAGAAGACAATCCCCGAAATATGTTGAAACGTGACGTTTATGTGAACTTTTAAAAAAAAAATTAATTCAGGCTTACGGACTGGTACACTTGAGTTTGTTTTCTTGGGTTTCAGTTGCCTGGAGCCGTAAAAGGATACAACGGTAAACAGTTTCGGCTTTCCGGTTATTTATTTGGGACGATAAACAATTTTTTTTTTTTGAGACGGTTTAATATTTGTAGACAATCCAGCTGAGATCCAACCCTCTGGCTGAGCTTCCAGTATTAAAAAAGTTAATTTGAATTCGATTTTCAAATTTCGTCCGCCTAAAAAAAAACAGTACATGGAAGTATAAAATATTTATGGTAATTATTTTCTAAAAGTGTGTTTCAACCATATGACTTTTCCTATCTCGTTCAAGAAATGCATTTTTCATAGAAAAGTCAGTGTTAAGAAAAAACCTACGTGAAAACGAAACAAATCATTGTTGAATGAAATTGGAAAGTAGAGGGCTTGGCCTATAATCCGAGGGTTTTGTAGTGTCCGATGTCAATATGGGATGAATTGTCTACTCTGTCTACTCCTGGATATGCTTACTGGCTTATAATTAAAAATGGCACCGAAACTTTTAGCTTATTGGAAAAAATATTGGATCATGTATACATCTGTTTCACAAAGGTGATATTAGCTGCGTGTGTACTACATAAATTCAGATTTTATATAAACAATACATAGGGGAAATTAATCGGGAAAATATTTGATTCATTTACCTTATTTAGGGTTGTCGTTTTCTGAAAAAGCATGCTTTTTTACGCTGCTTATTCGTTGCTTCAGCGTTTGATAAATTTTGCGTCAACATTGCGCAACGTTTGCGTCAATATTATGACACATTGTGTCAATGTTGGGTCAACGTTGCGTCATCGTTGCTTATGTCAACACCAGAGACTTGAAAACGCAACACTCCAGTGCATTGGCCTTCTCGCATCCATTCAACCGTATTTCCAAGGTTCCACTTCATGTCCGAGAATGTGCTTATATCAATACCAAAGAGTTGAAAACTCCTTTAGCAACACATTCGTTTCAGTTTGGCTTTTGTCCTGATCAAAGGACTTAACAAAAGCCAGAAGATTTCACTTCATGCCCAAGAATGTCCTTACATCCGGATGAAAGAACTAAAAAAAAATGTTCAACAGTACTTGCTTCATACTTGCATAGGTCTCATTACCTCCATTCAGAGAATACCCATATACTTACTAAGTTTGGCTTCAACAGCATGATTATCGTTGTGCTGCGTTAAGCGTTACGTAACACAAAATTCATTCAGACCACCACCTAAAAGACATATACATGTCAAAAAGAAAACAGAAGTTTTATCAATAATTACTTCTAGAATCACCGTCCCCAACCCATCTTTACCCTTTCAAAAATGGTTAATTAAATAACTGCAATTCTCCTACGAAAAACATCAAGTATTAGTCGCACCTATGCAGGAGGTCGGCAGGTGTATTTTATATACTGATAGTGCCAAAATTCCCAACTTTAAATTAATGTACTAACAATGAATATTAGCCCAAGTAGCACAAATAAATTCGTTATATAAAAAGTCATAATAGCGTTGTTTAAACGTTTGGCAAAAGGTAAACTTACCATTTTTGCTTGATTTATAACCATATGGTTATAAACAAGCCAGGTTTTGACTGATAAAGTCATAATAGAGTTGTTTAAACGTTTGCCAAAAGGTAAATTTACCATTTTTGCTTGGTTTATAGCCATATAGTTATAAAGAAGTTAGGTTTTGACTGGTTTATAACCATATGGTTATAAACCGGGAAAAAAATTCTGTGAGACCCCCGCCCCCTCTCCAGTTTAAACTTGGCCTATTACGCTGTATCGCTTTCTTCTGCGAATTGTAACATTTCTCCACATTCTCACCAATGTATGTAGCTTCAGCCATTAGTGAGATATTTTTTTGGCCAGACAGACATTTGACCAACTTTATAAAGGTTTTGCTTTTTCTACAAAACCCTAAAAAAAGTAGTCAGTATAATCTTTGCTGCCTCTAAAACTGGAACTACGCCCATACCAGCGCTCTATTACTCGACTTTTCCGGTACATATTTTATACCAAAAAATTCCTTATTATTGCACACATGAGAAAACCTAAAATACATTTGCATTAATATCGTAGTCTATCCGAATCATGATCTGTTTGATTTTCTACCATCGTTAATTGCAGCCTTCAATTAATGCATGCCCACATGGAATCTGCATTAATTTTCCGCAACACCGCAAAGTGCTGGATTTTCTTTGCCATGCATGTACTGTACTGCGCTGCCACCGTGGTACGAAATGCATTTCGCATTGAATTCTTCGCCTCCGTTCTACTGTACTGTACTGCTATACGATTTGATAACGCGAGCACGACTAATTATTCGCTGACTACCATTTCGTGGTCAATATAAACTGAAACACTAGGGTCGCTTCGTGTCCTTTCTAAATGTGAGCTCTTCATATGTTACAGGGCAAGTACAAATCGCATTTACAATTGATTGGGGTAATTAATTTGTACCCGCACTAAATTTACAAATTTAGTTACGCGGATGACCCAATACGAGTAGTGAAAGGACTCGAAATGAACATTTTGGTGGTAAGGAGTGTGGTGAGTTGAATAGTAAAAATGCAGCATGTCTAGTCAAAGGTTCAAGTGAGGCCTTGCTCGCACGGGGATACCTAAATCGAGCAGCTGAGCGCCTCGGAGACTAGCATGCCGAGTCTCCTAGGCTCTGGTTGCGTATTTCCTATCATATCCCCGTATGAGTGCCGCTTCGTGACTAAACACGGTGCGTTAGTCGCCGAGTATATCAGTCGTTCCGAGATGTGAGTGCACCTTAGAGTTCTCATTCAGTTTAGATAGTCCAAGGCATAATACCACTGCCTTCTTCCTAATCAGGCCAAACTACGAAAAACAACTCGCCCTGCATACGTTGTAATTCTGACAATTTGAAAATGTCATTGACAGTTTTTGTATTAAGAAGGCAGTGGCATTACACATACACACACCTTGCATTCAAACCCACACAGCACATTTTCCTCGCGCACATATTGTTCTCTCGGATCACTGGGTGCAATTAATCTATTAAATAAAAAATTAATGAAACGAAAACTAAACATGAAACAAACGCCGCCATCAGTCACCAATCGCTGGAAACTTTTCACAGAACGCAAAGAAAGCAAGTCTGACTTCTCGAATGACGAATGACAACGTCCTTTCTAAATTTACTTAGGGTTGCGGTTATCCTCCATTCGTCGTACATGACCTGCCTATTGAAGACGTTGTAGTGCGAAGATTTTCGAAACCTCCAGCTCACCGTACAGTTTGTACAGTGCATGGGTGTACCGGATGCGCCATCAATTTCGGTCGCAAACAGCTCCGAAAATTCGCCGAAATATCTTCCGTTCAAATGTCTTTAACTAATTTCGGAGGCTTGAATTGGGCTCCAGGATCTGCAACCATAGCATAGCACAGGTCATGTGATGGTTTTGTATATGCAGAGCTTCTTACTTTGGTGCACATGCTTCGATGTCATTATTGGGAGGACCGGCGAATTAAGTTTTATTTCTTAGCTGTATCCTGTAATGAATCACCTGTAATGAACCATATTATGGTCTGGTAGTGTTACTTCCGCCAGCATATCGAAGACTGTACCTGGTGAACAGTGATCTGACGGTGGTACGAAACCATAGGCCGAGGGTCCCATTACACCCGGACCCCGAAGCGAGTGCGAGGGCAATTGAGCCGTCCGCCAACCATTCATCCTGATCGCCTCATTTTTTTTATTCCCTATTTTTGCTTCACCTGTTTATTTAATCTTCGCCAGGCCTTTGGATTCTAATTAATACGTAAAAGATAGAGGCAACGATCGGCGAAAAGCCCGCCGACGTCTCCCGAACTGAGCTACAGCAACCATAGGCCGCTGCTTTGCTCGTTTAGGGGCATTTTCGTCGCCAAATAGCACGGTCCGACCTTCACGGTCATTATGCTACCTTAGTCTCCGTCTCCACGGGCATTGTCTGATGCGCACCAAACCGTCAATAGCAACCCGTCGCTTGATTTCGTCAGTTTCGCTGGCATCCTTTGAGCAACCTGTCAAAGGAAGAAAAGTATCCAAAGTTTATAATTTGCAGATTTTTAGAAAACCTAATTATTTTCGTTTACTGTCTATAAATTTCCAAAAAGCTATACTAACATTATGTTATGCTACGGTCGAGCAATACATTGTTTATAAAGATATTTGGTTCAGCAGTTCAAACTCGTTGCTCAATCTAAAACAGTTAGATTTGTTAGCAAGAGGCTGTACATTTTTAACTAATTTATGCGCTTCATTTTTTGAAATTTGTAAGTTTGTTTAATTTTTGATAGCCAAAGGTTTCTTTGTTTTTTATTAAAACGTTTTAGGGGAACATATTAATGAATAGCTTCAGATAATGGATGTTTGTTTGCATATATGTCAGTTCCAACTGTGACACTAAACCTTTCCTCCTCTACTACGGTTGTGAGTAAATTGCCCAAATGACCCTGTTTTTTGTGGTCGCTCCCGATACTTTCTAAGCTCAAGTTTAGCCTCGTCGTCACGGAATCGAGTAGGCGGGGAGGAAATTATGTAAATTATAAATAACTGAGTCACATTGTGAGCTCTCACTCTCTAAACATACACGTAAACCCTCGATTCCATATATGTACACATAATTTCTAAAAAAACAAGACATATATCACATTAAATCAATTTAATTAAATAAATGTCGAAATATTTTCATTATTGTTTCGAATTTTTGAAATTCATTAATGTTCATTTAATGTTGAATTTTTTTTTAACCATTTCCGCAACCCTTTCAACAAATTTTTGTGTGTCCTTGAAAATCCATTCCGTATACAACTTAAACACCGCTCATTACATAAAATTAGACCAGTGTTACAAATATCTAAATACACATTCATATACAGTGCCAGTACCTGCTGCAAACGTAATAAAGTAATGCGGAAACCGAATGAATAGAATAAGTTGTAGAGACGAAAAACAACAAATCGTACGTTTCCTTGAAGCTCTCGGCAGTCTTCCGAATTCTCGAGAGGATGTACTACATCCACTCTGCATAGACACTACGCTCCTATTCACGACTTCCCGAGAAACCTTGAGTAGAACGTCTTATAATTTTGTCTGTATCCTTAGGATATGCTCGTTATGTAAGACCAGAACATGCTGTCTGAATAATAGGCTTATAGCTGTAGCTAAGATGTAAAATGCATTGAATCAGAGAGAATTAGGAAGGATATAGCGACGAGTCACGTTAATATGATTTGAATCTATGAAGGACATTTTGAATGTGATTAATTATTATTTGAGCATATATGTATGTGTGCTTTAGACGACATTTTGTGGTGGGGATTAGGGATTTGACGCGGAATTGTTCTTTTTTTATTTATTCTCCCCCAAAATATTAGAAAGAAGCAGATCTAGAGAAAGGCAATTGTTGACTGGAGCTTATATTGCCTATTCATACATCCAATTCGGGTCCGACCACTAATACCAATTCATAGCAATATTGTATTTAACCCTAGAATATTTACTTTTTTTTCACAGCTGAATACTATTCTTCAAAGGTTGGCGTGTTTCATATTGAATATTGCTTGAACCTCTTTCGAAAAAAATATACCCATATATTTACATATATCCTTTGAGTATGAAAGTGGGGTCTCACAGACTCCCCGAGTTTTGCATATTTTAGAATTGCACACTTTCCCCTTTTCCCGACGCCGAGCGTCACAGTAGCTCCAGTTTTCGTGGCGAAACGAATGCGAAGAACAGAAATTTTATCTTCTGATCCATGAAACGGAAGTTACAGTCATTGAAAGATCGGACAGAGTCTGTCAGACTGTGGAGTCTGACATGAACGTTGGCTCATGGTTGCGATACGAACAAACTATGAAATGTGAAGATGACCTATGGTAATATTTTTTCAAATTTTTAATAATATGTACAGTGGATTTCACTTATTGGTTGAGAACTCTGTTGCATCGATAATGATATAGCGACGTAAATTTAAAGTCCCTTGAATTTTGTATTTTATACAAATAGCAACGGTTGTAACGACTTCGGATATAAAAACCGATTTTTTGGTTAAATTAACACTCACTTCGAATATAGCGACAAATAAAAATGTCCATTCCACGGCATTAGTGGCAAAAAATCCCGTTTTTTTCCAAAACCGATATCAGAAGTAGCGTCACAACTACTTATTGCATGAAGAAGCAGAACATTCTATTGTGTATCGCACTTAAAAGGTGATGAACTCTGCGTAACGGTAATTTTCCTCTCCCCGGTTTTCGAAAGTATACGCTTTTGACCATGTAATAAGAAGTGCTATAAAGCGTTTTTTTTTGTTAAATCCTTTCTTGAGGTATTAAGTTTAAAATTATTTTGTCCAACCGAATATCAGCCGACGTGTTTATGTTGCACCCCCTTGTCCGTTCAGTACTCTTGGTGCTCTGCAGTGAAGATTCCTCTGGGTAACCATCAAAAACTACTCTTACAGCGTTACCATAGTGCTTGCGAATATACATTTTTTACATAACCAGCACAAATGTAATCAAATGTTATATTTCTGCTCCAAACAACCTTTTGCAGAAGAGATCCACCGTCAACTACAACCATGTGATTTCTGCACTGCATGCAGATACATCGGTGTATTAAGCGAACCGAGTGCGTGGAACATTATTTGTCGAATGATTTCATCCCCAGTATAATTAACGATACTGGCATCTTGATAGAACCTACGGTGAAATGTTCGTCAAAACACATTCCACACACTTGGCAGTCATACTCATAAGGCATATCCATGTACCGATGTATCTGCATGCATTGTAGATACTCGTCATAGTTTTTAATTTACTTCCTCTCTGTTTATCATACAAAAAAAAAAAAATTTTAATAGTTTTTGTACGCAATCGAATTCTCTACAAACATATTTGGATGACTTGACTTGACTTGACTTATTGATATGTAAATGCGGAAATAAACTGAAAAATTCGCAGTCTTTGATTTTTGCTGTTTTTGGTGGTGCTATAAAATATAAACTTGTTACATAAAATTTGTATGAAATTTTTGCTTTACATATTGCTTTGCTTATTTTGTGGTAAAATGGGTTAGAACGAATTTATAGGCGAATTATAGGCGAAAAACTGAGAGAAGTGCGGGTTTTTGCCGGTTTTTTCAAGATGGCGGCGGGAGCACAGGAGGTAGAGGACGCAAACTTGGCTTTTTTACTATCCCACCTGGCTATACAACATAACAAAAATTTACAACTACCGCATCTTTTGCGGGGTAACCCACATTATTTGGCTGCTGTTAATTGGATTATACGGGGGTGTATAAATTGTCAAAATTACTGAGATTAGTGTAAAACCCCTGATTTTTGGAGTCGCTCCCGATACTTTCAAAGTAGTAGAGAAGGCGGGGAGCAAATTGTATTTGTCACAAATAACCTAGATTGGTGTCAAATTGTGAGCGCAGTAAACACTAGATACAATAAATTAGATACCTATACATTAAAGAAAATTCAAATTCAAGAAAAAAATACAAAACAATCATTTCAAATGGGACAACTCTACTTTATGGATAAAAAAAAATGTCCCTGTGTGTGTCCTTCTTCATTCTATGCGATTATAAAAAAAACGCCAACAAATGTCAAAGATGTAGTTTCAACAATCGAACTCCAGTAATTGGTTTCACAAGTACTCGACTTCCAGTTGTTCAGCCCATAAACCTTTGATGTATATGTGTTGCGACGTCATCCAATTATTGAATTCGTCTCATTAACTTATTGAAGTCACGCAATCAATCGACAGAAAATCGTTTCCAAGTTTTTTTTTTTTAAATTCGCCTGGAAATTCTAGTCGTTTAATTAATATATTTTTCGTTTACTGTGAAGTTAACATTTCAATAGAAGTTCCACCTTCCAACTCCTAATTTTTGTTAATATCCATGGTAAGTAAATTTTTATATTTCCAATGACATTGTTTAGAATTTAATGTTTCGTCCTGTCCCGCTCCACGTTAGCACAGAAACGATTGTAAATTAAATTGCCAGACCAAAGCCACTGAAGCCTTGAGGATGACAGTCGAAATGATGATGGTTTCATTTTATTTTTTTTCGCGTGAGTAGAATATTTTCTATTGGTTCTTAGGTAGTGGACGGAACATTTTAATGAACATGTTAGGCATAAGGTAAACAATCCCAACATTTTCCAAATGTACCCAATTAACAGTTGTTTATCAATTTTCAAATTATTTTCCCGGGAAAAATAAAAACCTTAATGTAGGTACTCCAATAGATACAGGAGGTATTAAATTTAGTGTAGGTTGGGAAGACACTTCAAACACTTTCCCTAACTTATAAGAAAGAAAATCGTTGTCGAGTTTCGAGGAATTTTGAAAAAAATAGCTCATACAAAGAAGATGAAAGGTAATATCGGCGATCAGTAAAGTAAATACGAAAACTACCGCGTATCGAAAGTGGAATTTCTAAAATTGGGGCAGCCGTTTCATTGAATCCAGATTACGAAAAAGTTTCTAGTATATTACATAGGTTTATCACAAAGAATTAAAACTGAAAAATCGACCAAAGGACAACGTAGCGGTGCGAACGCCGCAACTTGTACATGACGAAAGAGCCAAATTAATTTTTCTTGATTCACTGCCCATCGAGGTGTCATGTTACACTTACACTTTAAACGCACCGATGTGGCAGTGGCGCACTAACAGTAAAGTTTATGATGCGGCTAAGTCTATGTTAAACCTCGTCCAACGGAACAATGACAACCGGCTCTTAGGTTTCTCAATATCGTACAGTGGCCCAAAATCCAAAAAAAGTTATTCAAAAGTATAAAACATTAAGATATCTCCGGGTCGCCGGCTACGAATTTGAAATCAAAAATATTAAAAAAAACATATAGCGAATCAAGGATGGCAACCATTTTGTTCGCTCAGATATTCGTCTGGTTTTAGGAAGCAAGCTCAGAAAAACAATAACAGTTTCGTCTTCCTGACTTTAGGACCTACCCCGCAAGACATTTGTATCGATCCTAGTGGAATCGAAAAGTCTTCGATTCCTTACCGGTTCCATTCATCGGTTTGTGTCCGAAGCGGGAAAAATTCAAATATTTTCGATTATATATCGATTCTGCATTCTGGTAATCAATTAGCCTGAAATTTGAATTAATTTGAAAATATCTGGCATTTGGCGACGCATATTGTCATATATGAAATACGGAAAATGTTTTTTTTTCTGTAATCAATCGGATTAAATTCTATCGTTTGGAAGGGAAACGTTGTCTTTCCAGCTACTGAATATAAGAGCTACAGGGAGTATGTAGTCTGTCAGTCCCCCCCCCCCCCCCATTCACGATAGGTTAACCAGGAAAAAAGAAAAACGAAAATAATTATGCAAGAAGAAGAACGCCAGTACAACCGAACAACTACGTCGGAGACCGCAGCATCGAGTTCTTAGACGATTCCACATACCAGGACAACAACCTATCAAATGCCGCAGGCCGGCAGCGAAATTGGTTAAGAGTCCCCATACACTATGCTATCCGTCGTCTAAACGATCGGCCGGTGGATTGCCACAAAATATCTTTCCAACTCCACAGATTTTCGCACGATGCGATAACGAATGACAATTAAAAAAAAGGTTGACTGATGTAATTGTTGGAAAATGATCCAGACGGTCAGGATCCGACCTCGGGTTGTAGCGCAACGATGATGATTGATAACAAGTCCATAACAGTTTGCTTTCGTTCACCTTGTATTGATATATTTCGAAGTGATTTAATATAGTTCTCAAGGATACGAAAAATTAATCTACCGAATAACGAAATTTCTATAAATATTTCGGACGAAAACGAGCCGTTCTACGCACAAATTATTAAGCAATGGTATCTTCTTCGTTATAAGTATGTATCAATATACTCGTATTTGAACAAACTCCCAACTGTTGGTTGCTTATCTATTATTATGTTAACATATAGTACATCCACTTGTCTCGAATTTCAATTATTAAATAAACAATAACCCACAATGATACCCCCATTATGAAAATCCCCACATAAGAAGCTACACGCCATCTAATAGATAGAATTCAAGGATCATCAATACGAAACGGTGGTTTTAATCAAATATCCAATTCTTTGTTTGTTGGGGTCGTCTAATCGTACAGATGTTTGGTCATCCAATTCCCAACTAAGGAATCAACGGCATCTTCACCGTCCTGCAACACAATCGTTGTAGGTCAAATCATTCAGAAAAAAATGTTAGCCATTATTTTTAGACGATTCGTAGCAGATGATGGGAAACGATTGAATGGCCTAGGACGAATCATCAAAGACTGAGTTCGGACATTAATAAAGGGAGGTGTCGGACGAAGGACATCTCACCAAACTATTGTTGCTGATGGACGAACAATGGATGACGCAAATAAAAATCCATGATAATCGGATCTATCCATAATCCAGATGTGTTGACCGAGTACGAGCGGAATAACAAATGGAAATGTTAGGAAGGTCAAATGATAGCAGTTATTTTAATGGGGAGGATATTTAGGCAGATAGATTTGTTACACAGTCCCTTTTATTGGATATGGATTGTCTTGTCGTCAAGGAATTGCTAACTTAGAAAAAAAAAGTTAATTGGATTTATTCTGGGATTTTCTTTATTTGAACAGATCAATCGGTAAATTATACACAGCATTAAGTGAATATTGATTCTAGCAGCACTTCTTACATTACATACAATTATACATTGTCATTCATATATCCGAAAAAAATGAAAGTTGGAATTGTACAAAGAAATCAAATATTGATCACACAAAAAAAAAAAAAATAAACACTTCGCTTTCTGCACCCGTGTGTTTTGTTTTTCCAAAGCTCTTCATAAAAACAGAAAGCAAAACATATGCGCCCGTCCCCAGACGGACCAGGAATTTTTCTATATATTTCGTCATACAAGATACCATTTTTACTGCCAAAGTGTTTTTCTTTATTATCAAAATTCCACCTGATGTCTATTTTCTAATACCTGCACGATAAACTTACTACATATAAAGCAACCTCCTTCTAATACGTCGCATCACGTCGTCGTCGTCCCTCTGGAAGCCGTCATACGAATAGGTAAAAGTATTTTGCCAAAGTACTAGGCCCTGAACCATGTGCCTTTATAGATTTGTTGACTTCTTTCTATTCGAAAAGAAGAAACAGTGAGTTAAAAACAACTCCATAAAGTTTGAATTTTAGTTCTGCCAGGAATTTTGTATTATTGCAAAATCATCTCAATATCTCCACGGGGGGAAATAAAAAAGAAACGAAATTTGAGCATCTGGTAGCCGAAGTTAGTGGATGGAGGTTGAAATAGAAGAGCATGTTGTTCCTGTTATCGTATTTAGAACGAATAAAGTAGGTGATAACACTAGGGCTATGATAATAGAGTTGTATCTTATAGGTATTACTTTATACTACTCTTTTGATCTACACTGAAAACATTTAGGTGTTACTTGAAGCACAGGTGGGAATATGAATTTTTCAACAATTTTATGAAAATTTATTAAGAACACTAATAAAAAACCAGTCCGAAGCGTATATACCCTAGACTTGTACAGACCTAGCGGGGATACCAAAAGTCCCAATTGGCAACGACCATATGCATTAAAAGTGGGTCTCTTATATGGCCAGTTCATAGGGGAGGTTGGCACTCATTCAGTGGGATCTTGACCATTCTCAAAATCAATTAACTAACCCATTCTACGAATATTTATCCAATTTTTCAAGTCGCTAGCTTCATTCTATCGAAAATTAACGCTTATTTGAAGTTTCACTTGTAGGGGAGGTAGGGGTTCCTTGAGTCGGATCTTGGCCAGCATTTCCATCAACCAATTAGATCCCCCTACAAACATTTAAACAAAATTTCAAGTCTCTAGCTTCATTCTATCGAAAGTTATCGCTTATTTGAAGTTTCTTTGGTAGGGGAAGTAGGGGTTTCGATGGTCGGAATTTACGTATTTTCAATATTAGTCGACTGGATCATACTACAAACATTTGACCAAAATTTCAAGTCGCTAGCTCTATTTTGTAGTAAGTTATCGCTTATTTTAAGTTTCATTTCTAGGGGAGGTAGGGGTTCCTTAACTCGGATCTTACCCATCTTTAATGCCAACTAGCTCAAT
Organism: Chloromyia formosa; assembly: GCA_964017055.1. Classification (NCBI taxonomy): domain Eukaryota; kingdom Metazoa; phylum Arthropoda; class Insecta; order Diptera; family Stratiomyidae; genus Chloromyia; species Chloromyia formosa. Next base: position 155,606,141 of record OZ024813.1, on the reverse strand, counting down.
CTCACTTTCAACATTTTACCAAAATTTCAAGTTGTTGGCTTCATTCTATCAAAAGTTATCGCTTATTTGAAGTTTCATTTGTAGGGGAGGTGGGGGTTCCTTGAGTCGGATCTTGCCCATTTTCAATACCAGCAAAGTAGGTTTCATTAGCAACATTCTTTCAAATTTTCAACTTGCTGGTATAATTTTTTCGAAAGTTATCGCAATTAAAGGAATATTTAATTTTTGGAAATTTGTAGGGGAGGTAGGCGTTCCTTTGATCTGATTATGCCCAACTTACATAATCTTAAGCAGCTTCTCACTTCAAGGTTACACGCCAAAAATCAGGTGTCTACGTCAATTGGTTCAGGAGTTATAGACAAAAAACCTGAAAAGTAGGGTAGTACGGGGTTCTTTGTAAGAAAATTACTGTTAGTTTTCAACTTATCAGTTTTATTTTCCCAGGAGAGTATGAGATTACCCTCATGAGTAATCTACCAAAGCTAGAGCTTTTCATGTTTCTTTAATCGGGAGTTATAGATACATTTAATTATTTTACATATGTAGGGGAGGTAGGCGTTCTCTTGGCCTGATCATGCCCATTTTCAATACCATCCAACTAGATCACACTTCCAACATTTGACCAAAATTTCAAGGCTCTAGCTTCATTCTATCGAAAGTTATCGTGCGAACGGACAGACAGACGGACAGACAGACAGACATGGCTAAATCGAATCAGGAGGTGACCCTGATCATTTATATATATGCATTGCTATACCTCCGGAGACTCCTTTAAGGTGTTACATATTTCCGTCGTGACAAAAACAATATACCCTATACTATAAGTCTAGGGTATAAAAATTGGGGAGAGTTTAGGTGTCATAAATTGATGTATACTAACCTGCTAATTAAAAAAAGAATAACACCATTGTCGTGGAAATTAAAACATAAATCTTGGAATGTTAGTCTAAGTCCGGCCATATATGTTCAGGTATATATTAAGGTGTCCCTGTGTGTGCAAGTCTATATGTAAGAAAATAAAAGAAAGTTTTGATGGATTTTGATTTTTGGCACCTCTATGTTTTGGGGTCGCTGAACACAAATCTGAAGTTTTGCAATAAAAATTTGCCCTTTTATTTTAATTTGTAAAAACGCAAAAAATTTAACATTTCTCGGTTCTTCAATATAATTTTGAAACTATGCATTTTACGTAACATATGACGGTAATGAAATTACGGAGTGTAAAATTTCCTACATTACTACTTTATAAAGCTCTTTCTCCGATCAATGGTTTAACCGGTAGAGGGTCGCGAAAAATTGGTGTGAAAGCCAAAATCTAAAAAAAAGCGGAAATAATACGAATTCACATAAAATCTACAAATGCATCTTCATGATGAATACATAGTTGAGTGCTACTTTGTATTGTTTTACAATCTGTGTAGCATTTTGCATCACCTATCCAATCGCAGTCAAGCCTGCATATAACGTTGCCGTCGGGACGATTTAAAAAAAAGGGTCATATCGAAAAAAAGTTAAATGAAAATTGAAATTGTTCATCAATGAAGGTATGAGCATGGGACTTTCTTTAACCCACGTTGTATCGAGAGTTATAATTTAAAAAACTTCCTTAGGCAAAATTAAAAGATTTTTAGTTTCAGCTGTTTGATTATTTAATTTTACTATGGTCCAACATAGTAATGTGAAAACTGTTGGACCATACTAAAATTCAAAAATAAAAGAGCTGGATCTCGAGAAATTCATTTAGAAATAACAAAAGGGACTAGTGAGTAATTATATCAAATATAAAATTGATGGTCATTCAAAATTCCATAAAAAACAAATACGCAATATCTTCAAATTTTCAAGATTACTTCATGTGAAAAATAATATTTTTCATGTTTTCTTTCGCAGAAAAAAATGAATTTCGAAGGGCGTTTTCTTGAAGGCTTTTACGTCACACACGGAGATGATTTTTACACTGCTCCACAAAAAAAAATTAACACACTCCCTATTCTCCCTACTGAAGAGAACAAGGAAGGCACCATTGCGGTTTTTTCTACTACTAAAGGGAAAATGAGAAGAAAGAGATATTTTGAAAAGTAAGTTTTCAATATAATGGTAAATTTAGGTCAATTTTATTACACACGACCAAAAAAAAAAACGAAGATTCAACTTGTTACTGTCAATAAAAAAAACCGTCTTTAACATTTTTGTCTGTTAATTTCTTTAAACTTTGCTATTGTTTGTTTGCTCGAGGACTTTCCGCAAGGCGACCGGTAGCTCAGTGCGTAGAGGCAACAGTCTCATATCTGACTACCAGCGTTCGAGTCCCGTCCACTACTACGTTCGTGGCCATGGATGTTTGTTTGGCTCCATCTGTGGTGCGGGGCGTATTAATAAGCCACAGCGTCTCACGACTTATCCCAGGTTGGCGGGTTAATGAGGGAGCAGGAGGTGCATGCCGACAACTGCATTATCCGGAACTAGTTTATCTCAAAGAAACGTGAACTGAGCCACATGGAACAGTTGATGCGCTACGTCCCACAAGGGGCTAGGGTAATTGGGTAGGCTAAATTTTTCCGAGTTTAAGAAATTTAGGGCTGTAAACTTAATAGAAGAGTCGAAAAATTCTGGATGACATTTTTTAATCCAGGATGTATAGGATATGTGGCAGAAGACAGAACGATTCACGAAATGGCCTGAATAATTCCTATCAAGAGCAACATCAATAGGTGGGAACCGATTTAAAATGACCTCAGAAGCACCGCTAGATCTGTAATTTCGGCTCAAACTGTTGGCAAATAGTTGCGATAAGGTTGAATGCTTTCCAGAAATCGATAAAATTACTTCTATTGACCACAAGGCACTGAATCGCTCGACATCATCATCGTGACGCGACAGCCCGACGTCGGGCCTTGGCTGCCGGGATCGTCGTCCTCCAATTATCTGGCTTATGTGACCGCGTCCTCCAATCTTGAAAGCCCGGCAGATGCGCGCCGTCAGCATATATGTACTGGGCTCTCCCTACGAGCTCTCGGTCTTCTTCACAGTATCGCTCCATTGAATCGTCGTGCGTTTATTACTTGTTTAGACATGCGAACATCGTTCATTCGCTGTACATGTCCTGCCCATTGAAAATGTTGTAGTTTGACGATTTTCGAAACTTTCAGCTCATCGTACAGTAAATTAAAATAAAATACTTTATTTCCGTTATACTGTCCGACTGGGGTGACCGGTAGCGCAGTGTGTTGAGGCATCAGTCTCATGTTTGACTACCGGCGTTTCGGGTTCGAGTCCCGTCCACGACGATGTTTGTGGCCATGGATGTGCAGGAGATGCATGCTGTCAACTGCATTCACCAAAACCAGTTTATGCCAACGAAACGTCAACTGGGCCACATGGAACCGTTGACGCGCTATGCGCCACAAGGGGTTAGGGCAATTAAGTAGAAGTAGTAGTAGTAGTTACACTGTCGGTGTTTAATTTTTCACGATTGCAAACACGTGTTTCGGATGCAACATGCACCCTTCTTCAGTGCTCGTTTCACAAGTTGCAAAACGAGCACTGAAGAACTGTGCATGTTGAATCCGAAACACGTGTTTGCAATCGCATAAAACGGGTTCTACCTATTGATGTTGTACTTGATTGGCATTATCCTGGCCATCCTTGATTTAAAAATGTCATTCAGATGTTGTCGACCGCCTCAAGTGCTGCACGGCACTCCTCTATTAAGTTTACAAACCTACAATGGCTAAATTCGAAAAAAGCTCCGCCTAATGCCTTGCGGGACGTCCTTAAGTAACTAAACAATAGCAAACCTTAAAAAAATTGACAGACGATACTGTTAAAGACGGTTTTCTGATCGACAATAACAAGCCAAATCTTCGATTTTTGGCCGTTTGTAATAAAATTGACTCAATTTTGCGGTTAGATTGAAAATTTACTTTTCAAAATTTCTGCTTCTTTTCTCACTCTTTCTTTATTAGTAACAAAAATCGCAATCGTGCCTTTCTTGTCATTTTTTTTTTGTGGAGCAGTGTGAAAATCATCTCTTGTGTGTGACGTAAATGTTTTCTAGAAAACGTCCTTCACAAATTAATTTTTTCTTGCGAAAGAAAATCTGAAAAATATTATTTTTCATACAAAGTTTTCTCGGGGTATGATAGATCATTGTGTTGGAAATTGTCCTTACTTTGATTTGGCCTTGGTACATTTTTTTTGTGGAACTCTTATTGTAGTTGTCAAAAAATCAAGAAAAACGGGAAAATGGCATTTGACCCCGACATTTTCTATCTTCGGATAATCTGGATTACATATTCAGAGGGGCTTTCCCCACAAATGTGCCAAATTTCAAAATGATACGATTTTTTTTAATCAATATTTCTCGGAACTTCTGACCTGGACTAAATATTAGAAGTACGTTACCGAAAAGAATAGTTTTGGTTTGATTTCCTATTGAAGTAGCATAAAAAAAAGCTGCTGAGTGTCCAAGTTCGAGCTGAAGCTGAAAATCGGCTTCACGCTTTTACAAAAGAATAGAGATTGCTAACAAGAAGTGGGACTCCATACGAATTAAGAGTGCCAGCCTAGTAGTTGCATATGTGTTGGATTACATAAGTACACGAAGGGATAATGCTGAATAATAAGCATAGTACTCATACGATGAAGCGTACTAGGTAGTTGTCATTTGAAGAGCTTTTTAAAGAGTTGTAGTCCCTATCCCTCTAAAGGCGACTTTCATTTGATTATTTGTGTCTCAATTGGTACTGCGCTTTTGATTAAATCATATCAAGTTCTACCTCTAGTAGTAGTTACTTTATGACTTTATTAAGCACTGACATACGCTTGTCACCGAAAACTTTCTCACTTTACACTTCGAAATTAACTTCCAACTGGACCCGGTTTTGCTTTTACTCTGGCATGTATGCTCGTTTTGTATGGAAACGTATGAGGGCAATTTCCTCACTTTTACCATCTTCAAGCTCGGCTTAGCTTCCAGCTAGGCTTTACGCTTATACTCTGGACGCGGCGTGTATAAGCTGCACCAATTGTCAGCCCAAATTTTCGAGTCGCAACTGAAACTTAGGCCTTACTCACGTCCAATTTTTGTACAATTTTTTTAACAAAAACTTGAAGCTCTGGTGTTTGTGCAGAAATGTTAACCGCAAACACCTCTATTTTGGTCCAACGTTTACGCACAAACATCAGCGCTTTAAGTTTTTTTTTTTTTTTCAAAAATTTGTATAAAGATTTGCTAATGTGAAGTAGGTGTTAACAATTTTGATAAAAGACTAAAAATACAATGTCTCCGCTTATTCAAGCACCAGGATAAAGTTTCTTGTATTGTGTTATTTATAAAAAGACCACTCAGCATTGCTCTTGACTACCTGTAACGATTACATTGAAAAGAGCATACAATACCTTTGTTCAATATCCCGAGTGCTTTCAACCACATTTCGACAAATGCCATCTAACGCACTCAACAAAACTTCTTGACAATTGAGTGTGTAATCCGAATAACAAAACTTCGTGCAAACATTCTACTTCAAACATACGCTATTATCCCTCCAGCTTTTTTCTTTGGCCCGTCCTATATCTGGCCGGAACATAAAAAGATTAATGGGAAGGGCGTTTTTATATCATGAACTTCCGTCCGAAATTCATGAGCTCTTCTTGCGTTTACTTCGGATATTCTCATTATCTGATGGTAGATAAACTTTTGCAATTAATTTCTTAAGGCAATTACGCAAGCTTTGTTGTTCCGCCATGGTCTGGAATGATCACCTGTGATAATTTGATTCTTCTGTCATAGGTGCTCGGTGTATTGTAGCTGAGTTTTATGTTGATACAAAAACATTTATCGTTACTTTTGTTAATTGTTATATGAGTTGGGGCTTTAAGTTGTCGACAAATAGTTTGAATCAATTTCATTTATAAAGTAAGCCATATTGACAATGGCTAGAGATTTGAACGTCGTCGTAAAACCAGTAAGGATGAAGTTTCAACAGACCCGTGTTGTCTTTTTTATTGCGGTGAATACTTTGTATATACTTTTTTGTAATTTATGCTAAATTAAATCGATAAATTCCCCTTGTGGTGTTGGGCGGTTATCGAAGCCGGCAATTGATAAATAACAAGCGCGTGGCGCCCACGCCCCGTTTAGTCAGTGGGCTGCTTCCGCTCGGTAACAATTGTTTATAGCTGTTATGTATATAACAACAAAAAGGTTGATAAATGTCATTCTTTATTTGATTAAAAGCACAGACCGATCTTAACAGTGCATGTACCGGATACAGAATAAACAACTAAAACACCTACCTGTTGTCGAAAGGAAATAATACATTACCTATAGGAAGACCGTACCAAATTTTGTCTTGTATAATTTTTAAAGGAAGTTAATCCTCTTAAATCGCGTTTGGTGTCAGAGGCAAGATGAGAAAATCTATCAATCACCCACCACTGCATATGCGTCGAGTGTCAGTTACTGGCAAAACTAAAACTCCAGACAAGAACGCAATAGGCAAACTTCATCATCAAGGCATTAAGCACTAATAATAATTTTATAAAGATTTTCCACCAAAACTTTCACATGCTAGTTACGTACCGTAACGAGGAAATATTAAGTTTAGCCTAGTTTCACCGAAAGCAAAAGTTTGCCTTATGCGTTATGCTTGCATTTAATGACTACGAGGTTTATTAATAAGTCGGATCATTAACTGAATTTCGAACAGTGCCTGGCGTAGAGAGAGAGAGTTTGTTTTTCATACACATTACGAGCTGTTCATGAAAGTCATTGTCTTTACGAACAATGGAGGATTCTTAAAAGTTTGGATATTTTGTACGTCATCATTTTCGTTTCCGGATCTTCAAGCGTCTGTAGTAAACGTTACAAAGTAGCGTTTTGGTGCAAATTTTTAGGTTCACTTACCACGATAAAGAAATTGGAACAAGTTGTATTTTTAACAGTTTAGTTGCGCTTTTTAGTATCAACTGATTAGAGTTTGGTTCGTTAGACAAGCCAAAATGAACTATCGGCCCGAATATTTTGTATGAGCTCAGGGCGATTGTTCACATGGATTATGGATTTCAAAGTTCAAATAAACTACCGCTCTAAAACCCTTTTTTTACCACCAACAATTTTAGTATTGCCTAAAGCGGAAATCTTATGTATAGATTACAGAAATTGATTTCCGTGAGTCCGTACTACCTAAAATTGAAATCCATCTAGGGATGTATGCTAATACTGGCTAGAGAGGTAGTGCCTTTCCCTTCCCACAGTGAATTTCCGCGTGTCAGCACTGCTTAAAGCGAAATTCACTCAAAGAAATTACACTTTCTTTTTTTTTAGAAATTTGGATAACCTAAAAGACTTGGATGTCCACAAGCCCTTAGCTTCATTGTCGGCTGGTTCAGTGAACAAACTCTCTCTACAACGGACCCATATATGGTTTAAGTGTGCTGTGTCATTCATCATCATCTTTCCAAACAAATTTTCGGGATGATAGTTCCTAAATGTTGGGGAAAATATTCGTTTGTTTTGAGGCGATCATTTCAAATAACAAACATTCTGGAATTAGAAACAGTAGAATCACAACATTAGAACATTAGAAATTAGTTTATTTTCGTTTTGATGGGATAGTTAAAGAATCGAAAATTATTCACAGCTCTACGATTTATCGCCCCAGGAGCTATCGACTCAAAGTTTTGGACAAAAACTCATAAAATTATGGGCCACAGTTCATTTTTGTTTAGGAGCGATATTGTCTGGGTCGTTAGTTCATGAATCCGCGAAAGTAAGCATATAGTATAAAGTAACATAAAGGATATTCACATTGCATCTTTGCATGATTTACGGCCGTTTTCACGATATATGGTTCAAGTTTGTCCTATAGATCAACGCTAAACGGCACACTTCCACCATCCACCCATCACCTTCAGTTAAAAATTTATTGGACGAAAATTCGAAACAGCTGATACGGGATGCTGAGATTTTGACAGCCAGTTTGTTTGTTTGCGTTTGTACATTCAAATGAGACAATTAAACTGGTCACAATGAACAGAGCTCCCGAAATTAATTCGATGGAAGAGGATTTGCAACCAACTCAGCCGCAAATTCACGCTAAAGCGTAGAGACGTAGAATAGAATAGAACAGGCATAGACATAATTCTGCTAAGAAATTCAGCTGATTTTCTACTGCATTGTCATATTTTGAGCGTTGCATACATTAAGGTTTAATTTTGTCTTAGTTGTTCATTATATTCACTCAAGCATTCATTTATTATTATTTTTATTATGTATGTACAATACATACCACGAGTACAATAAATCGCTTCGTCGAGAGACAACTCGACAATTGAATTAATTAAGTGATTCAGTGGCATACTTCATCTCCCTGCTGGAAAAAACGTATCCATACATTGCACACTTGTATCCTTTCTCTTTCAAATAAACACGCCCAGTCTAAATCCTGATGAATGCATTCATTCAATTGTTCACCGCTTGGTTTCATTCAATGTAGTGGAAAGGGTACATTTACTCGTATGTACGCTTTTGTTTTAATTTTCCAACGTTCTTATACGACCTGCACTCGCAACGGATGGTATCTCTGGATCCTAGCTAAAAAATATGGTCGGTTGTTCCATCCATTAAAAGGAAATGCTATCCTTGTAGCGCAAGGAATTTACGTTAATATGATGCTTTTTCAAGGTTTATCTGGATTGCTCTCGCACGCTCAGATAGTGTGTTCCATCTTTTGAAATCAGTGTGGCGCGCGTAAAACAATAGCCGTTTTTGTTTCACCCGGTCTCAAATCCATCTTCAACAAAACCACCAGTTTTGATTCAGGTTTCGTATTGGGTCAACCTGTTTCGCCCCTATTTCCCTTCACCACACGGCGAAGTATCTGCATTCTACTCACCCCTTGTGGGGTACAGAGCGTCAACTGTTCCATGTGGCCCGGTTAACGTTTCGTTAACATAAACTGGTTTTGGAGAATGCAGTTGCCAGCATGTTCCTCCTCGGTATCTGCATGGTGGCTGTTTAATTCATATCCGGTAAAACTGAGCAGACCTAGCGGCCTTTTGGAATTCCAGATCGCCTGACGCCGCGGCAGTCCAGAATTTCTCAAAGCCAGGCCTGAACAGTTTTCCGGAGATGAATTCCGAAATGTCTGTGGTGTATGCTAGGTCTGATCAGATTTGACACCCGGCCGCCTGAAAGGCACATCCGGCCGCCTGAGGGCCGTTTGAACCAACCTAATTTCTACATACACTACTCGGAATTCCTCAAGGCCAGGCCTGATCAATTTTTGTTTAGAGGAAGTCCAGATCGTCTATGGCGGCCTTAAGTTTGCTCGTCGGAAATTCAAGGCGTTCGATTCAATCTGGATCTGAGCCCGGGTGAATCAAAAACGGCTGATATCATATCAAACATGAAAGAACCAGCAGAAAATATTCCTGGAATGAAACCCACTCAGTACGAGGAAAAATCCAAGCAAATCATTCATTGTGTGTTGAACAAGGCAAGGATTGTTCCCCCGTGAATTTTTGCCAGGTGCAATCCAGAGCTCAATTGCTTTCAATAATTTGTATTTAACGCTAGGGGATGAAAGCAAACAATGGAAGTGATAATAAGAAAGCAAATTTTATAAATTATTTTCGTGCTCAGCATGATGAAGGGCATTTAACTACAGTAGAGTCCGCATATAACGAACCTCAAGGGACCGGCTGATTTGGTTCGTTACATCCGGAGTTCGCTATAAACGGAACATATAAGGGAAATACATATGGCATTCGTATTTGATATTTAAATGTTGTATTTCATCAAAAGATACAAAAGTAGAAGAACTATTACGAAATTATTTTTATTTTAAACATAGTCATATCAATATTCATACGCATGTACATAATGGAAGTATTTTAAGAAAAAAAAGTTCAAAATTGTCGATTGCTTATTTTTGGAAGTTAAATATGATTCATTTATGTGTGACTCAACTCGCGCAAAACTATTAAGTATGTCGATTGGTGCATTTCAAAGTTGCAAAAAATCGCGAATCTAACCCATCTTGTGAATTACATCGATAATCGACGGAGCTGAATGTATAGTGTTGTGATATTCTACGGGATCTTCATCGTCGTCGTCACTTTCTGCCGATGAAACACTTGACAAAATTTGCTCATCGGTTAGATGTTCGGTGCTAATAAGATCCTCGTCAACTCGGATATACTCACTGAACTCTACGTCTATGCCAGGCATCATCGTTTCGCTACTTTGTCTCAGCAACTCAGCAAGTGGAATGTCGTCTTCTGCGTCAAATCCGTCAGAATTGTATTCCTCCAAAAATCCGGCATGAGCGTAACAGTTCGCGATTGTTCGTGTCGAAACTTTTTCCCATGCCATGTGAAAAAAATTTATTGCATCTAAAAGGGTAACAGCTAACTTGTCTTTGCCGTCGTCAATAGCATGAATCCACTTCGCTAGAAAAATGCGCCTGTAATTGCTTTTCAAGCCATGAATCACCCCCTGATCCATTGGTTGTAACTTCGCACTAGTGTCAGGTGGCATGAAAACCAATTTAATGCACCTTAAATCTTTCAGATCGGGGTGAGCAGGGCAATTATCCAGTAATAATAGAATTTTCCGATCTATTCGGGATAACTCTTTATCCCACTGCCGCAAATGATTCGCAAAAATATCAGCCGTCATCCAGGCTCTAGAATTGGCTTCATAGTCGACGGGTAGATTCCTATTTTTGAAGCATCTCGGATTTTTAGATTTGCCAATGACAAGCAATTTTCTTTTTTCAGTTCCCAATAGATTTGCTGCAACAAGAACCGTTATTCGCTCTTTTGAAAGCTTTCCACCGTAGCAGGATTCTCCTTTAAATTTTAGTGTCTTGTGAGCTTATAAAATAAGCCGGTTTCATCTGTGTTGAAAATGTCACAGCTTCTATAATTTTCTTAAGCGCGGGCCATTTGTTTTGTAGCCAGTCATCAACCACATCCTTATCTACCGCTGCAGATTCTCCGATTAATTTTCCGGAAACGATACCATGGCGCTTTTTAAATCGTTCAATCCAGCTCTTGCTACAAGAAAATTCGTCATTATCTTCAAGTTTTTCTCCGAACTCGTTGGTTTTCGATTGTAAGGCAGCGCCTGTTATAGGGACATTCGAATTTCGCCGTTGCGAAAACCATTTTATAAGTCCTTGATCCAGCTGATAATGTTTGGACTTCTTTAATTTCTTCGTATCCGAATTTCTGTTCTCGAAACTACGTATGATGGTTTCACGATTTTTCCATATTGTAGCTATTGTTGACTTACCCAACCGCACCCCGGAGAATACCCTAATTATACGTATAAAAGTTCGTTATAAGCGGAACATTGGACCTTTTTTTGTAGGATTTGGTTCGCTATATCCGGATAGTTCGTTAAAAGCGGGTTCGTAATATCCGGTAGGAAATGTACTGAATTTATATATTTTTCGTTCGATCATTTGAAATTGGATCGTTATAACCGGAAGTTCGTTTAACCGGGTTCGTTATAAGCGAACTCTACTGTATTTAGTTGTGTCGGTAATATTGTATTTGGTTGCATATCTATCGGGAGAATTGTCAGAAAAATCATCCTGGCTCATTTTCAAACGTGGACGTGGAGTCCAACTAGGAAGTCTATATATGTATTTTGTTGGACTGATTTTCAACAGGGTCCGATATGGATGACTTCGTTGATGTCCGGTTTTTAGTGGCAATTTTCTTTTAAAGGTGGGGTGGGGTGCAGCGATCTTTAGAAGATACCGACGTGTGGACATATGACGAATCATCGGGTAAGTAGGATTTTACCGACTAAAATAAAAATACCTCCTCTGTCCCTACACTTTTTAATTCCGGTTTCGAAATTTCGTTTTTGTTTGCGAATACGAATAGTTACGAACTATAAAGTGCTTTTAAGGTGGCGAAATTGTGACATTAATTTCATTAATTCTACTATAAAGGTACTAATATTCACGAATGAAAAGATTAGTATTTGGTACTACAATCGGTACCATAAAAAAACCAAATAGATAGATAGTAACAAAAGTTACTACTAAGTATCCAGACAATCGCCATTTTTTTTTAATGCTTTTGCAGAATTGAAAATCGAAAAACTTTTAAAAACTAGATATATTTTGAACTATTAGGAAGACTAGGTTATTGTTTAAGCAAATAGGCACTATTACCCAGCAATTTAAGGCAAGGGAACCCTAAATTATAAAAAAAAAACGCAATTTCATTTTATTATTTTCCATATTCTACTTCGAAATTTGAAGAATATTTGAAAGGCGTTGTAATTTTTCGAACTACAATGCCAACTTTCACAATGAAATTTCCTTGGCATACAAATTTGTATGCCAAAGAGATAATAGTCTTCTAATGATAGTATGAGGTAAATAATTTCTTCATCTGAGGGCTGGGATAGCATACATGTTTGGGGCCTACAACACAACTTAACATGTTTATAGGATACAGTTCATTAGTATTGCATTTATTGAATTGCATTCGCCTTCCTAACTTACACATTCACAGGAATGTTTGTATTGGAAAAGGGTTTAAAATAAAGTACCAGTTACGTCTTGAGGTATACGCGGTTATAAGTTTCCGACGTCCCAAAAGACGACACAAAATTTGTGGCAAAAGCGTAAACAATCACCAATCGTCCATTCCCCATTTTTGGTGACGTATTGGTGCCAACATTATCTCTATTACGAACCGAGTGACAGCAATTGCTACTTTAAAAGGAAAAACTGGAGAAGAAGCTACGTGACGGGAACCAAAAATGCTAGTTGGGTATGAATTGGCATGTAAGATACTATATCCTGGGTTAGACATTTTAATTACGGTTTTTTTTATCCATCTATGTGGTACCAAGAAGAGCATGGAGCTGATATTTACATACCAAAATCACCGCTTGCTACAAAACCCTCGGATAGATATCGATATCATAACAGGAAAACAAATTTATGTGTAATAGTTTTAACATTTTGCAAAATTAACAAAAACAATCTTTTGAATATTATACTCTAAAATCTCCGTTGATAGCGGGTCTGAGAATGTAGGGGAGGAGGAGCACGGAAGTGCAGTAGTCTTCTACAATTAGCTTCTTCGCTCTTAACTTTTTTCCCGATGGCTTGGTGAACATCTCGCATGACATGCGAGAGCTTTTATTGTTGTCAGTAAAGCACATTTTTCTTTAATCTGTCTTTCAGCTTAATCATATCCGTGGTCAGTTAATGTTTCGGTTGAAAGCTTGAGTTGCTTTCTAGCGTTTCCTTCTCGTGATTTATTTATTGATATTATTTGAAGATTCCCTTTATCGCGCTCAGTGGCCGTGATCGTTTGGTCACCGCTCTACGATACTAATCTAGAGCTCGGAGATCAAATCTCGGCGCGATCAAATACTGCCTGTGAGTACTAATAGAGCTTTCACAATGCTCCGGGCTTGTCAGTGTAAAGACGGCGCGGATAGGAGGTGCATGCTAGCAACTGCACTTCCGAAAAGTAGATATGCTATTGAAACGTCAACAAGGCATAGAAATGCTAGAGATGTTGACGGCCCATGCCCTTGGAGGGGTCAAGGCAATTAGAGAGATTCTGTGATCACTTTCGATGTCAATATTGCCAATTACTTCCATTTGCATGATATTCTTTTTCTTTTTGAGTCATTTTTGTGTCACTCCATTTAGAGGTTGTCAATTCTATTTATCCCAAAAAATTAATTAAAATTAAATTAAATTAATTAAAATTAATTTTAAAACTATTCATAATGACTAGGCTGTTAGCTTCTGTGAACTCCACTACTCTGCTTCGTCTAGCGACCAAATGAAGAAAATTTTCAAAAAGGGTCATGAAATGTAAGCGCGTTACATTTAACAAACCCTAACATGCTATTCACTTTTGGTAAAACGAAAACTTTACTATCAAAAAGATGGATCAGTGAATCAGGCAATTTTCGTGGTTAGACTGGTATTTTCTACTCTTCCAGGATCTACAGGAAACGGTGTTTCTTCTTCCGTGTCCACTTTTTTGTTTTGACTTTCATCCGAACACATACCAGCATAATTCGCGTAAATTTCGATAAAAAAATAATAAAAAAAAAGTCAAAGACTGCATTCCGAAGCCAAACAGCATACTACGTTTGCTCATAAAAAAACGAGGATATCACCAGCTGTAACTACATGCATTGTAATGGTAAGTGCTCTTCATTGGAACGTAAAGCCAACACCGCAAAAATTTCAAGTATCTCATCTGTAGCAAGTACATACACAGCAACAGAAATGTATAGTAGTATAGTAGTAGTATAGTACCGTGTCTATCCCTGGCAGTAATCCAGAAATCATTTCAGGGAAACAATTGCACAGTAGTCGTTTTGCTGCTGATTTATTGCGTTTATTCTCAAACGGAAGTCCATACACGCAATCAAGGGATATCAAAGCCGGATTGCTTTCGTTTCATCCGCTTGAAATATCTGGATACTGGATCGTATTCCCTCACATAAATAGACTTGCTTTTGTCCAATGTCAACGTGGACTGAAAGGTCCGAAGGACTGAAATCTGGGTCAATTCTCGAGAATTTTTAAGTCAATACTGAGGAGTGTAGCCTTTCAGTGGAGCAATGATGTATACATTGTTTGAAAAGCAGAACTTGAAGTCAAACATTTGCTTAGCTGACAGATTAGGGAAGCTTATGGGAGGGAGACAGGCGTTATTTCATTGATTAGGACATTGATCTATCAAGCGTGTCAATGATGTAACAGAGCACATGGGAAATTTTGCACATCACCGATGTGCAACCATGAAACTACGAGGAAAAATGTAAAAAAAAAGTGATAGACGGGCATTATTCTCGTTGGCTTTTGCGCCCAGTTTTCATTTATTTTTTAGATTTAAAAAAAACAAGCAATTCTTGTTGAGACTCACAACTAAAATTCCCATCACGAACAAATCTTCGCCTTCTGGAACCTTTCACCTTCATAAGCCGGGTACAGGTGTACCCCAGACTTGTATTTTTTGAGATATTCTCTAAGAAAGAAAATTCATAATAAATTTCCCCTTAGATATGTTTTTTAAATATACTTCTTATACTCGTACCATATAAAAAGGTTGAAATATTTTGCTTTACACTGTAACGAGTTATCGTTAATTTTATTCGTTGGAGTACAGGTGATTTCGAAGTTTTCAGTACAAGCAGCACCCGAATGTAAATTATCCAAAAATCAGAGCCGTTTGTAATTAGTGTGATAGTTCAATTTGTACTAAAAATATCACGGTTTCCTAATGTCGGTTTTATCTCTACATAATTTAAAAAAATATGAAACTACAATTTTTTGAATTAAGGACTTGTTGTCCTTTTTATATACAAAATAGTTGTAGTTAGACTTTAATATAAGTTTTTGAGCTCGGGCTTGTGAAGGTTAAGCGAGTTTTTAGTTCTGTTTTTATTCTACCTTATTTAAACAGATGCCTTAAATTCTTACTCCTTTCGCAAGCATACTATAGACGGTACAACAAGCCTCTACACTAATGCATCAGGACAATTATAGGATATATTGCCATATAAATTTCGCATATGGTTAGTGTGGCATTACTTGAATAAATGTTTTATTATTGAAAGGTCTAGACACAAATAGGTGACAACGCCATACATTTGACCAAACCGATTCCTTGGATGTTCAAGGAACAATTGCAGATGTGCATTCAGACACATTACTTAGGTAGGCTGGCGTGAACAGGACATCGGCAACTGTGTATGGTCGATTCTGCTGCATACTCGTATCAGGTGTAAGAAGACGATAAATACTCGTATGGACATGGGCGTAGGATTAGTACACAAATGTTCACATAAATATTAAATTTAAATCCCTAGTTTTGAAGTGTTTGTAAATGTAATTTTAGGAGCAGTAAGCACCTGTTATTTTAGGTCGTAGGTTTGATAGAAGAGTCCAACTGTACAGTTTGTATTCAAGATAGTACCGGTAACTATATAGTTACTCGTTCATGGCCCACCGATGCGGCCGCTCCCTGAAACAAAATTGAACACAAGGGATCTTATCATGGATTTTAGGTGTTAACTTAAAATCTCTTCACTTCGAGCCAAACGACGGAATTTCGTTGATATGTTATGAACCATATCCTGGTAGTGCGGCTTCCACCGGCAGATCGATGGCAACGCCTGATGAGTAATGAATGATCTGTCGGTGGTACGAAACCAGGGGACGAAGGTCCCATTACACCCAGACCTCGATGTGAGTGCGAAAGCAGCTAAGCCTTCCGCCAACCATTCCTTCGTTATCGCCTCATTTTTATTTACTCCCCATTTTTACCTCCCCTGTTTGTGTTGTTTCTCCCAGGCGAATGAATTTTTATTAATACGTAAAGGACAGGGGCAACCCACGTCTCCCGAACTGAGCTACTACAAGCATAGGCCGATGCTTAGCTCGTTGAGGGGCCTTTTTCTTCGCCAGATGGCATGTCCCGACTTTCACGGTCATTATGGCTCCGTCCCCACGGGGATCTCCGGATACCCACCAGAACGTCCATTACACATAACTTGAAGAACGTTCACAGTGCAGGTTACGTGATTTGATGCTTCGAAAATCACTTGCGATATATACGGCAATTGGTTGGAAATTGTGAAAGCTTATAAAATCGTCATGAACCTGAGAATATGAAGATTATAAAGAACGGACATAAGCCAAATTTTTTGGTACCCATTTACACACTAACGTATTACACACACCACAAAAATGTTCCCGGGTTTTCAAATATTTTGTTGTGATTTTCAATGTTGCAACCGAGGGAGCACCAGCTGATAGGAGAAAGTAGGCGATGAAAAAAAATGACCGTCAATCAATTTGACAAACGAGGGATAGAAGACGGTAGGCGGTGAAAAAAGTGTGTTCGAAACACGTATGGATTTTGTGTGATGATAGCCTCTCTTCATTACATGTTCCATACTCTCAGTTATGAACGCTGTCTACCTAAATCCCCATTATTTAAGCTGTGGAATTCCGTTGCGTCTTACGGAACAGACTACTTTTAGCCTTGTTTTCCAGGCTGCAGGATACCGCCGTGTCTTGCGGGATAGACTGCCTCGGAAGCAGTCTGTTACACGCAGCGATATCTTACAACTTCGAGAATAGCAAAACAAGGATTTTGAAGCAGTCTGTTCCGCAGCAGGCAACGAAGCTCTGCAGCTTGAAAAACGAGGCTATAGAACACAATACGTGTAATTAACTCGAATTTCACATCCTCATCAAGAATGCCATTTACTTATACGGCAGCTGACACTTCATGTCAAAGTCAATTTCGCTGTTGAAATGGGCTGGATTGGCTGAGTCGGTATCACAATTTCATACATTTTTGAAGTGATTTTGCACTTGATTTTGTACAGAACCCGGCAAATGAGACGATTTCGGATCTGTACGATTATATAGATTTATCAAATTACTATTAGCAGTGGCGAACGATTTTAAACTTAGTTAATGTTGCATTCAGACTGAGCGAAACCGCTTTGTTTCGGCCCAATTTCGTGATTTCATGCGAAATCAGTCCAGCCTTGAGGAACTGGCCACATTTCGACATACACAATCCGGAATTCCTCAAGGCCAGGCCTAATCAGCTTTTCCGGAGAGGATTTCCGGATCGTCTGTGGTGAAAGCAATATTCAGGCAATCCGGAAGGCCAGGCATGAACAGGTTTTCCGAAAAGGAAATTTGGATCGGGCTTTATTCGCTTACATCTTAGGGGAGCGACACGTCGTCACAGATGTCCATTCACTGGTGACCACTTTACTAAGTAAGGTGAATTCAATTGAATTCGTTTCTTGGTTGTCTTATGGTAATTTTTGTCTTTAAAATACTCAGTGAAGAACAATACATTCTTCCATTTTATGGAAGTGGTTTTAGCCCCCCTAATCTGGCTTATGAAAGGATGTGCAATATTCTAAGTAGGTGCATGCTGGAGGATATTATTTTCGTGTGGTTCTATTGCTTGTTTACATAGAAATACATACTAATAATAATTTTGCATTTCGCTTAAGGTGCTAATTTACAGTTCACTGACCCATGAAACATCATCAATGAACGCCCCAATAATTGACATAAATTGAGGTCGACAATATCACTCCAGTGGAATCCCAATAATTGGTGATGCCTTGGTAATAGTCCTTATACCGGCTCCTCATAAATGCCTGCTGAAGCATTTAAAGGTTATCAGACAGCTTTAAGTGGTAGTCTGCTCTTTGGTTTATTGCAGTCATGTGTACTACATATTATGAATTTACTATTAATGTACTGTACATGCACATTACATTCGGTTATTGCATGTGTACTGTTGCAATCACCATACATAGCAGCGTCTATTTATTAGCTCCCGACAGAGCCTGTTCTTCAAATAATTTGATGCCATTTAGCTGTTTCTGTTAGTAGGTTGATTTTAAATTTTGATTACAATAATGTTTAGAATTTAAGTTCATCATAAACGTATAGAACGTATATCTCTGGGATAAATTTTAGTTATAAAACCTATTTTTCATGCTGATTTCAAATGATACAACCAATAAGCAAGTTTGGTAGACGAGCGTCTAGCAGTAGGTTAGGTTATGTTTACGGGCTGCCATGATAACCCATGACATACACAGACTACAAGTAGGTCCGTTGTGATACCACACAGGAGTGAAAGACTCCCGTCCAGCCAATCGATTAAACTAGCCAGAACCAACAATAAACCGATTCAGCTGACCAGCATCTAACATCGCCAAGTCCCCCAAGTCGGTATGGAGGTATGCCCCAAGCATAGTCATCCTCAAATCTTCCAAAGCCGGACACTCACAGAGCAGATGAGTTGTACTCTCCTTCTCCTCATCGACCCAGCTTCTGCAAAACTCATTAGTAGAACTCATTAAAAGAAAGTATCCTTGCGTGCTCTTCGATTGCGCGGTGTCCAGTTATGATACCTACGATCACACTTATATAATTACTCAGCGCCAACAGTCAAAATCAATTACAGGTCACATCATCTTCGTTACCCGATACGAGCTGTTAATTGACCATCTAGAGTAAGCTAAAACAGCGGACAGGCTGATAGCATTCTTGTAAGAATCAAGCGGGATACCAATGTTGCGCCGAATTTGAGAAAGCGCCTCCGTCGTCCTCCGTCGGTCATAATTTTACTTTACAAGTATGTTGGCGAAATAAATCCATATGAGCCATTTCCCCGAAAACGGGAGATAGATCCTAAAATCTATTTTTTGAATATACATACTCGTTTGCATAATCTATTTTATAGGTATATTTTCCACACTTTCTTTCAATCTTACAGAATACTATTTAAAATTGTCAACTATTTGAAAAATGTTAATTCTATTCCAGCAATTTTTCGTCCATACGCCCAGAAATATAACCCTTAAAAAGTTTAATTCGCCACTATTTACATGTCTGAGTGTGCATAGTAGACACGACGAATGGTGAATAAATGATGACTTCCGTAACCGTAATACAATAACTTTGCGCCCCAGCCAAACCACAGATTCCTTTATCGCTAAAACCTCCGCCTGGAAAACGCTGCAGTCGCGTGAGTTCATTGCCTTAAAATCCACCCCACAAAATGAATGACCACAAATGCCGTTTACAATATACTCACATAGAAGCGTGTGTCTGAAAGTCAAATTGGTTAAAAGTTGACTAGCCTTCTTTGTGCAGTGACAACCGACTAACTTAAATGCAAGTGTGACTTATTGCGCTAAATGACGCGAAAGTTTGGTCATAACCGAAAACTGTCCAAAGTTTCACCACTTCCTTAGTATGTATTTCATTACTCTGTCTCAGAGGTTTTCACAGCTATCCCAGGAAGTTTTGCCATAATCCTTCAACAATGTAGTCCGCCGGAAAGATATTTCTGAGAGCATAAGATTCATTTTATAGTAGGGCTCAATAAATGTCCACAAAGGTTGAAAAATTGAAAAATAGGGAACATTACGTAGGTGCGTGCGTTCGTTTTATATATGCCTAATTATGACTAGTTACTATCATCAGTTGGGTTACGAAGCAAAGTTGGAACAGGCACCGTATGAGAAATGCCCGTTTTCAGTTAAGTTAGGTAACAAGGTTGCTGTAACTTTACAATTAGACATTAAAACATAGGTCCATAGCGATACCATAGGAAAACCAAACAGCATATTAGAACCAGCCGGAACTACTCACGAAACGGACGGGTTGCCCCAACTCCACCTCTGCCAGTTCCCGTGATGCTTACAAAAGCACAGCTCCCACAGTAATCATTCAAAAGAAGCCGAGACCTCCTAGCAGGATCGCTGATAAGGCAGTGTCCAGTAACGCAGCTGACCACCACGCTGATCTGGTATTCGTCAGCGACAGCAGTTTAGTAGTTCAGCTGATATTCAGACTAGGCCAGATAA
Source organism: Chloromyia formosa (assembly GCA_964017055.1). Taxonomy (NCBI): domain Eukaryota; kingdom Metazoa; phylum Arthropoda; class Insecta; order Diptera; family Stratiomyidae; genus Chloromyia; species Chloromyia formosa. The sequence continues at coordinate 155,585,710 of OZ024813.1, read as the reverse complement.
GCTTGGCATTGTAACATCTGAAGTCATCAATCCATCTAATAATATATGCACACCAGACAACTAATCCTTATAGATTTGCAAATCCCGAAACCCATGCACACCATCCGTGCTTCTTCCCCATCCAAGATTAAGTTGATAATAAAATTGTGCTGTACGTGTACATTTGTTACCACGTAGAATGTGGTGAAATGCAGAAATCATAAATTCAGGCGAAAAAAAAAACATTTCATCAAGATTTCAGCAAAATTTCAGTAAGATTTGTTTTAAATTTCGGTCGAAATCTAGATTAATAAATGTATAATAAATCTTGGAGATTTGGAGTAGATTTGCTTTGCTTAAATCTCCTGTAGTGCAAGGGACGTAAGGTTTGATTAACTGACCGCAGCTGATTTTATTCTGGATTTTACCATAAAGATCGGTGTATCGATATTGCTACTACCCTACCTTTCGACATCAACAGCTCAGGTCAGGGCGTGCTTGTTAACCCTGCAGTAACCGACAAAGTCATGGTGGTCAGGTATTCAGCACAGCATAAAATCAAACAAGTCACCCTTCTCCGCTAGCTACGCCCTGCATACCGATTAGATTTTCGACGTGCAAAACCCGGATCCGAGGGATTTTACTGGTCCCAGTTCGCCGCTGGAGCTTACTATCATTAGCATTCCCTGAATATTCAACGGCAATAGGTTGCGCATAATATCCATAGTAGCGGAAGGAGTTGCACGAGAGCTCCGCTGATTGCCGGGCAAGCTTTTCTCTGTACCTTGGTTGACAATTTCAGACTAGTTACCGTGTTTAGGGTGTGCCACTAAGTCACCACCCCATTCAGCAATATGGGGCGTAGCACTGCCATATAGCGCCAGTACAATACCTTGGATTTCAGACCCCAGGTTTTACGTATACCTATAGCCTTTCTACAGCAATAAAGGGCAATGGTACCTTTGTTTGAGACCTTCCAATACAGCTTTCTGTCCAGTATGAGACCAAGGAAGTTAGCCCTTTCCGTGACCACAAGTCTCACCTCCTCCGTTTAAAAAGATAAAGTACATATTGCCTTTCAATGAAGCATGTGGTTTTAGAAATTGCAAATACTGGATAATGAAAATACGAGTACATTGGATTAATCCGCATTCGCATTAATTTTAATGTGCACTCAGCTTCACCGGATAGCGATCATTTATTTTTCAAACATTACAAAGCAGATAAAAAGCTTAGGAAGAATCTAAAAATAACAATATTAATACCGTTTTGTTCCTTTAAGAAAGCGCTTAATTATTTAACGTGTAAACAACAAGTGCTTGCTTCATCCAAACCAAAGCAAAATCGAAAACAAATTTTTCCCTTGAGAATGTCATTAATTGTGCACAGACTGCCAATGCCTTCAGGCAATTTAATGGCATCACCTTACATTATTAATCATATAACACCGTTGGCAATACAAGCAAATCCCAACAATCCACATCGACAAATATTTTGGCCCAGCATAAGCATCCAATTAATGACAGTCAGCCTGTTGAAACAACGACAGGATAATACATATCTACATAGCAACTAGTTGCAATATCATCACGTCAGTATACTGGAGCCACTCTTATACATGTTTTATTATTTTTTTCTCACTGATGAAATCCGAGGCAAAATCAGACCGATGACGACCTAGGGCCTCTTCGCAGATTTGTGCGGCTCATAATCGATCCGTCACAATAGAGCAGTGTAATTGTGTCCTGTTGGGAGTTCTTAAAAGCTCAGGCCTTGCTATGTGGAGGTAGCATTAAAATTTATAACCGTCACCACCCAGGTACACGTTAGCCGTAGTCACTCGTCTTGCCATTCACCAGGATAAGTACGTACTCGTACGTACCATTCCCAGAAAGCAACAACCATGACTCTAAAAAGGAGATCTGTTCCTTTCGTCCGCGGAACTGCCATCGTAAAATTTTATGGGGTACTAAAGAAAAAAATATAGCAGGATGTGTTGCGGACGATGGACAAGACGACTCTCAGTGAATTGGAATTATGGAAGTTAATCCGCGTCTGCCATGTTGCTGTTATGACTGGAAAAAGATTATGAGATTTTCTGAAGCTGTACAAGAGGCTAACAGCTTCTTGAAAACGGGCTTTTAATGGCTAAGTGAAAATTTTGCGGAATTTTTGGGCAGATACTTAAGTTGACGGTAGGTAGTTGGCATTTTGTTGGCTGAATAAGTAATTAAGCTTTGCTAGTAGCAATACGTTTTAAGTGATCTGAGAAACAAAAATGTAGTTTATTTTCGTATCCGTATTATGAGAGATGATTCTGCAGATTTACAATGTGGCGTGACGTATAGAGGGCGGGGAGCGGGTATAGAGTTTGAGACGATGTGTGACAAGGGGGCAGGGAGGGGTCTAAAATGGGCAAGAGTCGCGTGACGTATTACTATATGTCAATGACCCCTTGCCTAAATTTCGCTTCATTGCGAAGAATGTCTTTTCATGACTAATGAACTCAAAATGCTTTCAAAAGTAGTCTAGAACATTCGCCTCAATAATAAGTCATATGACTTAAAATGCCATCAGTCTTGATCAAATAAATAAAAATGCCTTCTCCTGTCCATTGGTGTTATCAATCCGAATCAGAAGATCGACCAGGTTTGCTTTCTGTTTCATTTCTTGATCAAGAGAGTCCTTTTGTTCTGATGTGCATCTCCAGCAGGACCAGAATATCACCAGGTGGGTTGCGAGAGAAAATTAAAGAATTTTTTTTTTTCAGTTTTCTACCACATATCATCGACGTTTCCACTGTGTATTTGTCCAGTGTCTACCACTTCTTGTGTTCGCTGAGACTCAAGTAGCGATTTGAAGGAGGACTGGGATACCATAAAAAAAAGGGCCATTGACAGTACCATTCTTAGCACTAACCTGGATTGCCGGCATAAGCCTCGGATGTCGGACGCATCATGGCAGCGGATTGTTGAAATTATTAGCTACAGCCGCTGCAATTATTGAACTGAAACGTGGTAAGTCCCCCGTCTCGATGGCATTCTAGCCCAAATTTTTAAGCAGCGCCAAGCCTAACTGCCGAGTTGCTGCACCTACTTGTTGATAAAGCATGGAACACGGAGAACTTTCCCACTGAGTGGAAGGAAAACTTAATAGTTAAACTTCCGAAAAAGGGCAGCCTCACAGATCGCATTAATTGGAGAGGCATTTGCATGCTTCCTGGCACTGCCAAAATAATAGCCGAAATGGAAATACTAAGACACCACTTAGAAAGCATAGTTTCTCTACTGACTCACACCTCCTCCGAATCGCTGTCCGATAAATCCGTTTTAGCTTGTGAGGAGTCAATATTGGCTGCGTTCCTTAATTACCAGCGCTGAGTCAGCACTAAGAAGCGATTAGTGCTGCATGGCAATTCGTCGTAGAAACGCTGCGCTCAACTAAGCGCTGACACTAAGCACTTGCACTTTTAGTCAGTATAAAATTTTCTCGTTTTTCTGGCTTAGCGCAAAATTTAACATTTGTGACAATTGTCAAACTTTGATTCTAACCTCGGTTGTGCGCTGTATAGTCGATGGTCGTGTTTCAAACGTAATTGTTAAACCTTATTGTGGGAAAGAAAGTTGTTACCATATCTTGTGCGTCACCTGGGACTCATCAAAGCAAGAAATTTTGAGTTTTCTGTCAAATGCCAAACTGAACATGGCATTTGACAAATGAGACAGACGGTAGGCCGCTTCTAAAACACGAAAATAATTACAACGTGCTGGTCAGCAACTGCGAAGCGCTGACTCAGCGATTTTTTTAAGAACACAGCCATTGGAAGCGACTGAGCGTCTTGTGAGGAGCGAGAAGTCAAGAGCAATGGAGAAAGAGGGAAACGTCGTGCGGTGCTTCGTGACTGAGTGGAGTAATTTCACATCTTGTTCTGTGGCAATTATGGGGAAAGGCCGCCATCGCTGCTGATTGTTGCATGGAACTAAGAGCAACTTGTACAGCTGCGTAGAAAAAAACCGACGTTAGCAGAGCAACGAAGACGGGTATTCACCCAGAATCATTAATACGAGTAGTTAGTAGAACAATTCCGCTAACTTAGATAGGTGTAGTAGTAAGAGTTAGTATAGATAGTAAGATAGTGCTGAGCTAGATTAAGTAAAGTAGTTACAACCAGTCGCGAGTGGTTGAAATTTAGTATCTTAAGTGTAATAACTGTAACATTAAATTTTATAACGTTCTTGAAAAACGCGTGTTTATATCTGGGATTCCGGAAAGTTTCCGATGTCGGTGGTCGATGAGAATATTGTTCCCATGTCTCATGATTGACGCGAAGGAAACGCGATATCATCGGCGACTAAAATACAAAAATTGCAAGTAAGCAGCGTTCACGGCCTTTCTCATTGACAACCGCTTGCCCAGTCGACAACGGTGTAACAAATGAAACAGAAACTAAACCTGGTGGATATGAGAATCTCCTGGCTCGGTCCCAATGCACTGGAGTACTGCTGAAGGCATTTAGAGTGAAGACTGATGGCCTTTTTAGGCGCTTTAGTGAGGGGAAAAGGACATTCTTGGCAATGAAGTGATATCTAGGTAAGATGGGTATCATACCATGTGACGGGGGACCACGAGGCGAATGCATTAAACTAAGAACATTCTTGACAATGGAGTGATATCTAGGCAAGATATGATATACATCTGGTTGGTGATGTTGTGACGCATGCACTAGACCACTCTTGGAGGCATTTTAAATCCTTTGGTGAGGGAAAAATTACATTCCCGGCAATGAAGTGATATCTAGGCAAGATGGGTATCATATGATTGGGTTCATCATGGGAATGCACTAGACTATGGTTGATGGTGTTTTGTGTCCTTTGGTCGGGAAAAAGGACATTATTGTATTCGCCTGGCACATATGCGTATCTCCTTAATCGGGCAATAAGGACGCAATTTTTCAAAATCATAGACAACAAACAACAACATAGGAAACAAAGGGATGAAAATTAAAATGTCGGTCATACTGCGGATTTATGCAAGCTTGCAATTTCGTTTAAACATAAATGGTTAAACATCTCCAGAAATATATCAGTTCATCTCCTACTAGCATCGGGCACTACAAAACCCTCTACTTTCCGGCTTCATTTATTCAGTGGAAGACGCGGGATGTCATCTGGTTTGAAAACGTCATAAAGAAGTTCAAGAACATTCTCAAATTGATGCATATAAAAGACTTTAGACTACGACATTTTCCTCTTCCGAGAGCATCCTTGTTTCTACCCGCAAGAATCTCAAAGTCAGCATGCCCACACCACCCTTACACTCTATACTCCGAAGATTCATGTACTACTGCTACGATGAGAAATCGATTTTTTCTGAGTGGTTTAAATTGATTATAGACGGAATTTAATACGGACATTATCGTCATTTTCGTTGCGATAAGTTATCTGGGAAAATTTTATATTATTGAGCCAATTAGAGTTATTACGTGTACATTTTCGCATTATGTATATACAATACATACATACTATACTGAGAGGATAAATTTTAGAATTTTTTGAAAAGTGAATTATGTCATTTTCGAACATCCTACCATATAAGTAAATTGGTTGAATAAAATTTAGTTCATTTGTCCTTTTTTTCAATATCTTTAATATGATAAAATGTGAGAAACTTATTTTTAGTAAAGTGATTGCCAAGGCTCCTATATACATTAGTAAACTACAATTCCTTAGATTCATTTGTCTATATCCTTTCTTCCTTGAGATGGGAAAAAAGCTTTCTCTTTTGCCCAAAACATAACTTGGTTGAATTTTTTCCAATTTTCCAACTTTAAAATAAAGAGTCAAAGACACGTGTCCACATGATCGACAAGATTTGATGACGATGAGCACGAACGCACGATGGAGAGTTGCTTTGAAGTGAGATTCATCGGTTTACCACTTTAGTATCGGAAAGGACTATGTATAACGGCAGTGTGTAAGAGAAAAGCTTCCATAAATTATATTTCGTTCGGGTCGTTGTGCGGATACGAAACACCAATGACCGCAGTTTGCGGAAAAACTTTAATGGCCTTTAAGGAAAATCAATATAATGGTTGTTGAGGGAGAAATTTCATCATTTGGCTTGCAGCTGGATTATACTATAGTACAATAGTACACGTATAAAGGGACCCGTGTTGTTCCAGTTGGATAGTTTGTTAGTCCTGAACCGCAAATATGCTTACAGCTATGTATGTACTGGACGTGTTAGGGAGGTGCCTCAATAAATAAATCAAGAATAATATGCATAGGGATTACTTAGGCGTGGAATCCCAATCGTGGCTTTCTTCAGGAAAATACTACCCACGGGAATACGTTGACTTGATTGACCCAGAAATTATTACTCTTTTTCTACTATGATATTAATAAAGAACGCCACTTGGTGGATGTTTTTGTTTTTATTTTCAACGCTCTATCGACTTTTTTTTTCTAATTCCCACGCGACCTTACACAACATGTAAAATGACTTCTCCCTGAAAGCCAACACAGAAAATGAACGAGTCCTTCCATGGAGATGGAGCTCATAACGATCCAATTTCTCGACAGAGTGTGACAAAAGGACATACTCTTAATTACGGTTCTGGGAAGTTAATTCTTTGAAAAGGTGTTTTCCCTTAGGCACAGACTAATTTGACATTTACCAAGAACGGTAGATGACAAGAACCCAAGACGTCAGCAAAGTATCATCTTGGTATATACGGGTATATACACCGTTCGGCTGGAATCACGTTTCTCTAGGATAACAGGAGACTAATTGACCCGACTAATGGTTAGTTGACCATTTCTCGTCCCTGTAATGGACTGGCAGCTCAAGCATGAAAGTGTTTGGAGTAATTGATTGAATGTCGTGCAATGATATTAGAAATTACACTTTCTTTTAAATTGGAATGGGTTGAATGAAGGAAAATTGAGTCTCGGGTCATGCGCTTTGCGTTAGTTGAATTTCTATTAGAAAAAGTGTAAAAGGTAGCAATATAGACGCGTACACAGATGGTATTGAAACGTTATATCGCCACCCGTTGCACGGGCAATACGTTACTTCTAAACCCCAATGGTGCTCTTCGCCTAGGAAGGCGGAGTATCCGCAGCCCATGCGCAGGCAGGAGGCTCCAACATCGGTTGTGTTGTGTGTTCCATCGATGAATTTGCAAACGCATATATGGCTTGACCAAGTGGGGCGATAGTAGCCTTTTTCGTTTCACCCGGTCGGAAATCCATTCACATACAAGTCGATTGACCGATCTTTGATCCAAATCAGATCATCGGATCAAATTTGAATGTAAATTGGTTGAACATCAACATGCTTCTCTGTAATTCGCGCCCATCTATTTGTATATGAGTATAAAATTCGCACCCATTTTCGCCTCGCATCTGTATGTGAGCTGTTCGAATTCGCTCGCCACAGATTCGTGGCGTTCGTCGTCGTACAATTATCTTGGACATATCAAAAATCTAGCCGTCCGCAACCGCCCCTTTGAATTTTAGAGGGACTTAAGTGGATCACTTGACCTTTCACATTGTGGCCAAATCACAAAAACCCCCAAAACCCCCGAGTACAGATTTTCAACTTAATATCTTAATGTTTTCTACTTTTGGCCGACTTTTTTGGATTTTTGGCGACTGTACAACGTGACCCGTTGGTGGTGAAAAGTGGTCGGTTTCGTCGGACGGTGAATTGGCGCCAAATCAATCAACCCTGGCTCACGATCACTTTGCACTCCACGAACCCTTTCTGCTCCACTCGCTCGTGCACCGTGCCTTGAAGTAACCAATCCCGCGCACCGACCCGTTCCAATAACTTGCCATAAGTTGCGACTGACCAACTTCTGGTAGGTTATCGGAACGAGTGAGTACGCGGGATCATCGATTCACTGACCTCCCTTTATGGCTATGTTGAGAGCCTTTTTGCACGTCAAACAACGAGATCCGGCTGAGTCTTTCTGCTTCTTGACATACCTTTTGTAAAAATTACGTTCCACCCCTAGCTCGGTGAGAGACCCGTGATTGCGAAACATTTCACTTCAAGCTTCATAGTGAGTTTGACCGTTCCTTGTCACATCTTATACTTATGCGGGCAGGAGTGTGGAATGAGAGTAATTTTTTTTGGGTCCTTTTCGGGGGAGTTTTACCCACCCATAACTCGTGCTCGGTGGCCGTAGTTATTCGGTCACCGCTCTACGATACTAATCTAGAGCTCGGAGTTAAAATCTCGGCGCGGAAAAAAAAACTGCCTGTGAATACTAATAGAACTCTCACAGTGCTCCGTGCTTGTCAGTATAAAGACGACGCGGATAGGAGGTGCGGGCCAGCAAATGCTCTTCCGAAATGTAGATATGCTATCGAAACGTCAACAAGACATAGAAATGCTAGAGATGTTGACGCGCCCATGCCCCTGGAGGGGTCAAGGCAATTAACAAAAGAATACCTCGCCAAACGGGAGGCTAGTAGCTCAGTGTGTTCAGGCGTCAATCTGATGTCTCATCATTACAGTTTTCGTAGGTTCGAATAATGGCATTGCAGGAAACGCATGCGATGATCCGAGTACGCTAACATAAGTATATTGAAAGTTTTAAGCGTAGCGGTGGTATCTGCTAACCTCAAAGATTAAAAAAAAAGCTAGTGCAACAGTCCGATCCGGACCATGGCCCCATCTTCTAGAGTGTGGCGGTGAGTTTTATCCAGAGGTGTGTTATCACCGAACGCTCAACCGAGCTATTTACCCTATAAGAGGGTACTCATTTAACAGCTGAGTGGCAGGCCTGACGAGAGGGGAGAGGGAATGGGGTAATTCCCCCCCCCCCCCCCCCCCCCCCCCCCCGTGTCCGGACTGTCAAACGGGCCGTGATTTTCAAAAATAAATATGTTTTTTTTTTTTTTAATTATGGTGTTTTGAACTAGAATTACAAGTTCTGTAGTGTTTTGTGGCAATAAACTATAATACAATCGATTTCACGCTAGGGTCCTAGTAGCGGGGCTCTAAGCTACAATACAATATATTATACACTTGGGACCCCTAGTATTGCTTAGATTGTTGTCGACTATGTGTCTATTTTTTTGTGGTTTTTGGACCATGTTTCTTCTTACGTTGCAATTTCAACTTCAGTACCCAAACTACTTTTGTGCTTCATTTTGTTGAATAGTCCCAGGGCGGACTGGACCATCAGCCAAATGCCCGATGGGCTCTACTCTTGACGAATATTTTCTTCAAAACGGCGAACTCATTTTTCTAAGTGCAAAAAGTGAAAAAAGTACTAGTAAAATAATTATATAATGTATTTCATGCAATATATGTCAAGACCGCGGCATTCTAGCATTTTCAAATATTGAGTTGCTATCTGGGGCCCCAAGAATGTGGAGTTCCAAAAAATATTGGCCCCAAGATGTGTGGCCCTCGTTATATGGGGCCCTCAAGATGTATAGGCCCCCAAAATGTATGGAATCCTAAGATATAGGGTATATTGTTTTTGTCACGACGGAAATATGTAGCACCTTAAAGGAGGCTCCGGAGGTATGGCAATGTATATATATATATAAATGATCAGGGTCACCTCCTGATTCGATTTAGCCATGTCTGTCTGTCCGTCTGTCCGACTGTCTGTTCGTTCGCACGATAACTTCCGATAGAAGAAAGCTAGAGCCTTGAAATTTTGGTCAAATATTAGAAGTATGATCTAGTTGGTCGGCTTTGAAAATGGGCGCCTACCTCCCCTACATATGTAAAATAATTAAATGTATCTATAACTCCTGATTAAATAAACGTGAAAAACTCTAGCTTTGGTAGATTGCTCATGAAGATGATCTTCCACTCACCTGGAAAAATAAAATCGATCAGCTGAAAACTAACGGCAACTTTCTTACAAAGAGCCCCATACTACCCTACTTTTCGAGTTTTTTGTCTATAACTCTTGAACCAATAGATGTAGACACTTGATTTTTGGCATGTAACCCTGGGGTGAGAAGTTGCTTGAGTTCTAGTAAGTTGAGCATAATCAGATCAAAGGAACGCCTACCTCCCCTACAAATTTCAAAAAAATAAATATTCATTTAATTACGATAATTTCGATAGAATGACATTAGCGAGTTAAAAATTTGTTAGAATGTTGTTAGTAAGATCTACTAGGTTGGTATTGAAAATGGGCAAGATCCGACTCAAGCAACCCCTACCTCTCCTACAAACGAAACTTCAAATAAGCGATAATTTTTGACAGAATCAAGCCAGCGACTTGAACTTTTGGTCAAATGTTTGAAATGAGATTGGGTTAGTTGGTATTCAAGATGGGTTAGATCCGACCTAAGGAACCCCTACCTCCCCTAGAAATGAAACTTAAAATAAGTGATAACTTACCACAAAATAATGCTAGCGACTTAAAATTTTGGCCAAATGTTTGCAATAGGATCCTGTTGGCTAATATGGAAAACACGTAAAATCCGACTAACGAAACCTCTACTTCCCCTACAAATGAAACTTCCAATAAGCGATAACTTTCGATAGAGTGAAGCTAGAGACTTGAAATATTGTTTAAATGTTTGTAGGATGATCTTATTTGTTGGTGGCAATGATGAGCAAGATCCGACCCAAGGAACCCCTACCTCCCCTACAAGTAAAACTTCTAATAAGCAATAACTTTCGATAGAATGAAGCTAGCGACTTGAAAAATTTGTCAAATATTTGTAGAATGGGTTATTTCATTGATTTTGATAATGGTCAAGATCCTCCTGAATGATTGCCAACCTCTTCTATAAACTGGTCATATAGGAAACTCACTTTTAATGCATATGTTCGTTACCAATTGTTACTTTTGGTATCACCACTAGTTCTGTACAAGTCTAGGGTATATACGCTTCGCTTCGGCCTGGTTTTTTGTTCTAATGCTTTAGTACTGGCGCCCGGAATTCTTGTCCCCCGGGCCCGAATTTTCTCTCGGCGGCCTTGCTGAGTGAGCTCATAGTGCGACACGTATACCCCCTTTTTAGGGTTTTGTAGTAAAACAAAACCCTTATGAAATCGGTCAAATGTCTGTCTGTCCGTCTGTCCGTCTGTCCATGGAATATCTCACGAACGGCTGAAGCTACATACATGAAATTTTGTAGGAATGTGTAGAATTACTATAATTCACCGGAGAAAGCGAATCGTCGTAATAGGTCAACTTTAAGGGGAGGTCCCCATAGAGGGGAAATGAAGGTCGAAATTTTTTTTTCGTTTAGTACAGGCAAGTGGGATATCATAAGAAAGGTACCGTCGAGTACATTCCATTTTTGAAATTTTTTTTAAATTTGAAGAAACGGGAAAAGAGGGAGAGGGGAAAATATGTCATCCGAGTTTGTCCCCCCCCCCCCCTTGCATTTCGAGACCGTTATAGCTAGAAATATGAAAATTTACAGAAAAGCGCCATTTTACTAGTGTAGAAAACCTAGATTTCTAGAATTTTGAAATTTCATCAGAAAAGGTTAATAATAGTACATTTCTATAGTTTCAGTTAGCACAACCCTGCACCCCTTGCATGTACCCGAGGTCAAAAATATTGATGGCCAATGATAACCAACATCAGAGGCAATAATATCTCTAAGTTTCGTTATAATCACATAATATTTAATAATAGTACATTCATTTAAAGTTCGGCATTTTGACACTATCCACACAAAAAATACACCTACCGGCCTCATAGGTGTGAGTACTACTTTCATGTTGTTTTTCGTAGTGCGAATTGCAGTTATTTAATTAATCATGTTTGAAAGGGTAAAGATTTGTTGGGGGCGCTGTGTCTTAATTGGCCAACTTTACCGGGTGGAAGGGGGGGGGGGGGGGGGGGGCGGAGGGTCCACATAGAGGCGAAATTAAGGTCAATTTTTTTAATCGACTGGTATAAGCAAATGAGGTGTCGTGAGAAAGGTAATGATGATTACATTCCATTTTTTCGCATTTCCTCGAAATTTATAGAAAGGGGAACTGTGGGGGAGGAGAAAATATTAGTTCGTAATTTGACCCCCCCCCCCCTTGCCTGCATTTTGAGACCGTTATACTTAGAATTATGAAAACTTACAGGAAGTGGGTTTCGAAAAATATATAAAATGGAAAATAGTGGAATTTGTATATCTTCTCAGAATAGGTCAATAATAGTTTATTTGTATAGTTACAGTTAGCACACCCTTGCACGCCTTAAACACGTTCGAGGTCAAAAGTACTGATGGCCAACCATAACCAACACCTTAAGCAATAATATGTTCTAAGTTTCGTTACAATCACGTAATATGAATTAGCATGTAAAATGTAAGTGGGTAAGACATTTTAATTACGTTTTTTCTATCCATCTGAGTGATATCAAGAAGAGCAAGGAGCCGATATTTATATACCAAAATAAGCGCTTGCTACAAAACCCACGGATTGCGGGCGTAGCCCTCTATATTCCGGTTTCATTTTATCAAAAACTCTGCATTCAGTACGAATCGAACCGGGGCCCAGTGCATAAAAGACAAACGTGCTAACCGTTGCGCCATCTGGACTACGTCTGTAAATCTTAACTCTGTACAAAAAGTTAAGGTCACTGAATTTTAATTATTTCCCTTTTCTCGCTTTCGACCTTTTGTAAAAAGGACTTTCACCTACCATCGTGTATCTGAGTTGCTCATTAGAAATTCGACTCGACTTCAATCAATAGAGATCGATTTATTATTCGTTATATGCGAGTACCTTTTACCATTATCCCATGGCAACAACATTTTACCGGGTATTCTTCAGGAGTTTTGTGAATTCAAGAATAAATCAAGGATCGAAAAGGGCCAATGATTTCCCTTTAAAGTTTTTTTTTCTCCGGTTTAAAGGGCATACATGGCTATTCTCTAAAGGCGTATAGTAAGGACCAAATTCCAAAAGCCGATTATGAAAATTTGTTTGGGTAGGTACTGTAAAGGGATTTCTTTGTGAATATGTTTACTATACGAGTGTACGAGTATTCTAAAGGATTTCGGCACATTAGCATATGCGGAATAATTTAAAATTCAACACGAAAAGCAACATCCTAATTTTCTTGTGTTATTCTGGGTGAATAGATCTATCCTGAGCCAACCATATTGACCGTTTTGGAAAGTTCTGATGAATTTTCAGTTAATTTTGGATTTAGTAGATTGCCGCAGAAGGGTGGATGAAGTATGGAAAAAGACCCGAGTATCTTCTTTAGATATTCTATTTAATACATACATGGGATTTAAAAGGGCACGATTGATGTATAAGTTGAAATGCTTTGAAGACCGCAGGCTATTATAATTATACCCTAGTTATACCCTAGACTTTTAGTATAGGGTATATTGTTTTTGTCACGACGGAAATATGTAACACCTTAAAGGAGGCTCCGGAGGTATAGCAATGTATATATATAAATGATCAGGATCACCTCCTGATTCGATTTAGCCATGTCTGTCTGTCTGTCTGTCTGTCTGTCTGTCTGTCCGTCTGTCCGTCTGTCCGTCTGTCCGTCTGTCCGTCTGTCTGTCTGTCTGTCCGTTCGCACGATAACTTTCGATAGAATGAAGCCAGAGACTTGAAATTTTGGCAAAATGTTGGAACTATAATCTACTTGGTTGGTATTGAAAATGGGCATGATCAGGCCAAGAGAACGCCTACCTCCCCTATATATGTAAAATAATTAAATGTATCTATAACTCCCGATTAAATAAACATGAAAAGCTCTAGCTTTGGCAGATTGCTCGTGAGGATAATCTTCTACTCCCATAAAAAAATTAAATCGATCAGCTGAAAACTAACGGTAATTTTCTTACAAAGAGCCCCGTACTACCCTACTTTTCGGGTTTTTTGTCTATAACTCTTGAACCAATTGACGTAGACACCTGATTTTTGGCATGTTACCCTGGAGTAAGAAGATGCTTAAGTTCTAGTAAGTTGGGCATAATCAGATTAAGGGAACGCCTACCTCCCCTACAAATTTCAAAAAATTAAATATTCTTTTAATTACGATAACTTTCGACAAAATGAGACTAGCGAGTTGAAAATTTGACAAAATGTTGTTAGTAGGATCTACTTGGTTAGCATTGAAAATGGGTAAGATCCGACCCAAGCAACCCCTACCTCCCCTACAAATGCAACTTCAATAAGCGATAACTTTTGACAGAATCAAGCCAGCTACTTGAAGTTTTGGTCAAATGTTGGAAGTGAGATCGGGTTAGTTTGTATTTAAGATGGGTTAGATCAAACCTAAGGAACCCCTACCTCCCCTACAAATGAAACATCAAATAAGCGATAACTTTCGATGGAGTGAAGCTAGAGACTTGCAATTTTGTATAAATGTTTGAAACATGATCTTATTTGTTGGTGGCAATAATGAGCGAGATCCGACCCAAGGAACCCGTACCTCCTCTACAAGTGAGACTTCAAATAAGCAATAACATTCGATAGAATGAAGCTAGCGACTTGAAAAATTCGACAAATATTTGTAGAATGGGTTAGTTAATTGATTTTGATAATGGTCAAGATCCTACTGAATCATTGCCAACCTCCCCTATAAACTGGCCGTATAGGAAACTCACTTTTAATGCATATGGTCGTTACCAATTGGTACTTTTGGTATCACCACTAGGTCTGTACAAGTCTAGGGTATATACGCTTCGGCCTGGTTTTAAATATACTTTTAGTTCAATAATAGAAAACCATTTCAGTTTAAGTAAGGATAATATCGTCATTTTAATGTAAAAACGGTATAACTAACATTTTGTTCGAGGTGTTTTTGTGAATTGTGTTAGATCACTCTAAATTTTACCCTCCTTAAAATTTTTAATTCATTTGAAATCCTTTATTTTTTTATTATAATAAATTGAAATTTTAATGTGCGTGTTTTGTTAGGGTGATACATCAGAATCGACGAAAAACTTACTCTGATAAAAAAAAAATTGTTCAGCTCTTTCTAGTTCCTTCATTAAGATGACGATGTGTATTTTTAATCATATGAATTTGGTTGGTTGCAAACATTAAAAAAAGATCTACTTTCCAGAAAAACAAAAAGGAATTTCCAATGAGGCCAAACAAAACCGTGTCATTCGTGTTGGGTACACGCTACGACACGACGCGACGCTCCATCATTTTGTATGCAACGATATCGGAACGCTGTCCACATGCTACGACTAAAGGTCTAAACACACAGTCCCCGTACCAGGGCAGTACCGTAGTCGCCCGTATGTCGGATACATGACCGGAAATTGCAAATGAAACCACACACTACCCGTACCGGAATCCAACCGTGTGTTCCCCGTGTTTCAGTTTGGCTACGGTTCGTCGCAAGTGACTGTTGCACACAATTCCATTCAATCGGCACAGTCGGTGATATTAGAGAGTTTTAGCAAACTGCTTGTCCTTTACGTCTATGAGTGCCGGAAAGATAATGCGCGTGCGCACGGAGTCTGTTGTCGTAAAAAAGAAAGAAGAAGATGTCGTAATACGATAAGCTGGCCTGTTTAACGTTGTCGACAAACTTGTTTGACATTGGCAAAGTTATAGATGGATACCTTTCCGGCACAGAAAGACGTAAACGACAAGCGTTTGTCCGTCTTGCTAAAACTCTCTATTGTGTGTATCACTTGCGGTTCCTTTTGGCTGTGCAAACGTGTCATACGGCGAAGAAAATGTACAATGTTGAACAGACATTGTACATTTTCTTCGCCGTATGATGGCTACACAATGAACCACCCGGCGGCGGCTGGTCCGTGTTCAGTGATGTATGTATGTTTCCAATTTCCTTCCGTTCCGCACAGTGAGCGAGAACACATTGAGCTGGCGATTCGGCCCAAGCGGCGAATTATCTGTATGGTGACTGTTTCAACTCGATCGCCACAGATCCATGCTGTTCAATTCATTCTGGAACTTTATTTGATTGCATCGAACACCACTATAAACCACTATACTCGTGAGTTAATTAATGGCATCCATTGCATTGTAATTGCATATTAGCGGTGTAATAATACTAGCCTATACTCTTAAGGTCGCCACACATGAACGAGCACAACCACGACCGAACTTTCATCGAACCATCAATTTCATAAAACGTGTGGAGAAAAAATTCCCCCTATTTCCACCGTTTTATGATATTTGATGGTTCGATGGAAGTTTGGTCGTGGTTGTGCTCGTTCGTGGGTGGCGACCTTTATATCCACTTGGAAACTCATCATATGTAAATCAGATTCTAGTTGTTGACATAAGGTTGATTAGCTCAATTAACAATTTCCCCCAAGAGAATTGCAAATTTATTTAATTAATTTACGGCTTTTGGATATGTATCCGCATTTCAATGCCGCAATCACACAATCAGTTGACGTGTAAACAAGGAGTTGGCCTCGATGCAAGGGTAATCTCATAGTCCGATAATAATGGGTGCCTAAGGAATTACGATTAGAAAGCTGAACTTTGTTTATTATAAAATATGTTGTATACGAATATTAATATTCGATTATGTGTGTCGTATTAGATTTTGGAGCTTAGGGATACTTAGGTATGAGACGAGAACACATAGCAAAGAGAAATACTATACAAATATTACCGGCAGTGCAAAAGTAGCAGACATAATTGGCTTAAGCCTTAAGCTGGCAGAGAACCAAACCTTTTTTCATTTTCTCAATCAAAAACAACTTATTGTATTTAGTTCAAATTTAGTACAGGCGAAAAAAATGTATTAACTTGTTTTCCAAAAGCTACGGTAGTGTCTGCCAGCTTAAGACTTAAACTAGCAGATAACTGAAAAACAAAACCAAAATTTAGTTAAAAACTACTTGTTGTATTTATTGCTAATTTCGTACAGTCGAAAAAATAAGTTACACTTTTTTTTTTCAAAAGTTACGGTAGTGTATGCCAGCTTAAACTTAACTGAAAATTTTTCCTTGTTTTCAGTGAAAATCAACTTGTTGTATTTAGTGCTAAGTCGTGAAGTCGTTTTTTTCGCGAATCAGAGTTATGCACGTCACAATCGATTACATTGTGAATCAACAGTCTCTTGTGTGGGGTCCGCTCCCTACGCTCGCTCCGCGCTTAAGGGATCACAACCCTCAGTATCGCACAAACATGAACGCTCGCTCCGATCATTTTGGATCCAATAGCATCAACCCCCACAACTGTAATTTGAATAATGTAACGTAGCTGGGACGCTAAGCGACATAAATGGACGCCACCTTGCAAAATATGATAGAGAAATGCGATTTAAGATTATTGTTGGTGGTCCCGATTCATTCATTTTAAGAGATGGAGCCATCTTGGACCCCGCGGCAGAGCGGCTGTGCAGGCAAAAAACCGAAAAATTTGAGCCCATTTTTTAATATTCTCCTCATAATTTGTAAACGGTGCCTCGGATCGTATCGTAAAACTTAACAGGATTTAAATTGTCAAATTCTACATCCAATGCATTGCTCAAGGTGGAATTCGGTTTAGTAGTATAGTCAAAACCGATAGTCGAAAAACGTCACATTTGAGGCTTTGGAGGAAAATCGCACTATTTTGCTTTCCAAGCTCACATATCTCTGAAACCGATGCTACAAATGGAAAAACTTATCAGACAAAAGTTGAAGATATTTCTATTTCAAGTTTAACTAGCCCAACACTTTTTAAATCGGCCTCTTTTCAGTGTAATTCCGAGCGAAAATGCAGATATGATTTTTTAGCGATTTGAGCCTTAATAGCTATATCTCGATAAATATAACAGCTAAAAGTTTTAGTTTAGCCTCAATTCGTAGATATGTTAACCTTGTTTATAAAAGTTTTACTAAGTTTGTACGAAACCCGTTTTACACATGCTTTCACTTACGGGTTCTGTGTTTCCGCTTTAGGTGGTAAGCAAATACGGTGGATCATCATCATCATCATCGTGGCGCGACAGCCCGGCGTCGGGCCGCCTGGGTTTTAGTTCCTAAATCAGAAATTTCTTGTGTGGCTTCGGAGTCCACTACCGCTTTGAGGACTAAATATGCATCGTGTGTGCATGGCAAACTCGGTTTCTACAACCTAAAGCGGAAACAAGGAACATGATATGTAAAAGATAAATTTTGTACTCGTATTCGAATTAAAATTAAAATTAAATTTTAATCAATTCTAATTTTGAATTTCTGGATTTTGATTTGTGGGTTTTAAACATACCGACGGGGATGCAGCAAATATGTTTGAAGTTGATTTCATTATTTAAGGCGCAAGTAGATTTATCGTCCACTCTAGAAGAATCGGTAGATAAATGTTTTATTAAAATTATGAACTGAATTTTTCGTGGCAATAGCTATAATTTTATTCCTTTTTTTAGGAACTAACAAAAGAAACATTAGAACCACAATAGCAAAAGAATTAAAATATATATTAATGCGTAAGATTTTGCTGCAAAAACTAACAACTTAACTATGTAATGCAGAAATGCTAAAAGTAAAAAAAAATTGTGCTGGTTCTTTTTCTACTTAACAACAAATGCAAAAATATTGCAACAGCAATTCATTTTTGCACCTCTTTTCACACGAATGCTTTCAATCAAACCGAGACCAAGGTGAATATTAGTGGAGCGAAAAAGCACATTCTGAAAATATGTACCTTATCGCTCTACGAATATCCACCAGAGAGAAAAATAGACTAGACTATGTGAACATGTGGTAGAGCGCTAATGTTGAGCTCCAAATATGTCCTACAGAGTTTACGTAGAGCGAATTTACATATGATAGATCCACACTCTCTTGTAAACGTCTCTGGTAGAGTAATGTTTTATTTTTGGTAGAGCTCTACCACTTTTTCTCACTTGCCTGAACGTAGCTTTGAGGTGCTTCTAATTAAAATCTAATTAAAGTACGAGTAGAACGGAGCCAAGTCATTTCCTGCCTCTGGATATATACAGATTTTCTTATTTGAAAGCTATTAAGATACAAAAAATTCAACATTCACTGGATAATCAAAAGGGGTTATAAAACATCTTACTACTTGCCATAAGAATAAATACCACCTATTAATTGCGTTGTTGGCAATTCCAAGAACACTATGAAAAGATTTGACCTACAACGAAGAGCTAATTAAAGTGACGAGGAAAAAGGATGTTCTGTAAAAGTTCCTGATTATACCCATGGGCAACTATTACGGTTACCGATTAGTTCATGTTTCTTTTTTGCCCATATCTGAGACGACTACCAGCGTACATTGTAACGATTTATCTGAAAATTTGTACTTTTCTCAGAAAGAAGTAATTGAAAATTTATATATATAACGGCTGATTGATAAATTAATTGATCCGATTAAAAAAAAAGTACAGAATATGGTTATAATTTCGGAGGGTTTGAGATCGTTCATCTCTTTTAATTAAAATTTGTTACTTCACAATTGGTAACAATGTACAGGAAGCTGATATCAAACATGCTTCAATGTTTTGAATTGTGGACTTCTTTTGTTTGAAGAAAAGTTTTGGGGAAGAAGTGTTGAGAAAGGGAATAAGTTTGAATTTAGTTAACATGGCTGCAAAAAGGGGGGGGGGGGTAAGCGTACCTTTGATCTGATTATGCCCAACTTACTTACACTTAGGCAGCTTCTCACCTCAGGGTTACATGCCAAAAATCAGGACAGGAAGAGTATAAGATTACCCTCACGAGCAATCTACCAATGCTAGAACTTTTCATGTTTATTTAATGGGGAGTTATGTATCTATAGCATTTGATTGTTTTACATATGTAGGGGAGGTAGGCGTTCTCTTGGCCTAGTCATGACCATTCTCAGTACCAGCTAATTTTGGTAAAATGTTAGTAGTATGATATTACCAACATTTGACCAAAATTTCAAGGCCTAGCTTCATTCTATCGAAAGTTCGAACAGACGGACAGACAGAAAGACATGGCTAAATCGAATCAGGAGGTGACCCTGATCATTTATATAAATACATTGCTATACCTCCGGAGCCTCCTTTAAGGTGTCACATATTTTCGTCGTGACAAAAACAATATACCCTATACTTAGAAAGTCTAGGGTATAATAACATCATGCTACAATTTGGTATTTCAGTGAAATTAGTACGATTAACAAAGATGATCCCAAATAGTCTGACTGATCTCTTTGAAAAACGTTCCGCACTGAAGCAAGACGATGGACTGGCTCTGGCGCTCTTCAACTTGGCAATGAAACGCGCCATTCGGGTAATGAAAGCGAACAAGAGCTGCGCACTGCTTTTCCAGTCGACGCAGTTGATGGCGTAGGCTGACGGCATCAACATCATATCCTGAAACCTCTTCGACGCAGAAGAACTAATAATCTTAGCATGGCTGCAAAAGAAGTTGGACTATACATAACCAGGACTAAACAAAAGTAGTGATGCAACTAAGAACAAGGACGCCTGAAAACCGAACCTCAACGTCGGGGACCTCAGTATCGTATTCATAGACGACTTCACATACCTGGATAACAACCTGCCAAAGGACGCCAATGTAACGGATCAAATCAATCGACAAATACATCTAGGAAAGTAGACCTTCTTCTCAGTCGTCTCAATAATGAAATGGAAGTGCACAAATGGATATACAAAACCGTTATACAACCTGTGCTATGCTATGACTGCGATACCTGGACTGAGCTCAAGCGTCCGAAAACATGATAAGCACATTTGAACGAAAGGTCCTTTGGCGAATTTTCGTAGCAATTTGCAATTTGCGACCGAAATGGATGGAGAATCCGGTGCAACCATGAGCTGTACGAACTATGCGATGACCTGGATATTTCGAGAATCGTCTGATTGGGTGTCCGGTAGCTCAGTGCGTAGAGGTGTCAGTCTCATATCTGACTACCGGCGTTTTGGGTTCGAATCCCGTCCACGACGACGTTCGTGTTTGTGTTATCTTCTCCCTCTGGTGCGGGGCGTAATAGTAAGCTACAGCATCTCCCGACTTGTCGCAGGTAGGCGGCTGAATGGGGGAGCAGGAGGTGCATGCTGGCAACTGAGTACTTTGAAACAGTTGACTAGCTATGCCCCATAAGGAGTTAGGGCAATTGAGTATCGTAAACTACAAAGTCTATAATGAGCAGGATATAAACAACAAATTGACGACGACTGCATGACTACAAAATATTGAATGGACGACCCGTCAACGAAGCAAGACTTCTCTTCGCCGATGACGTTGTCCTGGGTAGCAAAGGCATCGTTGCTTTGCAGGCTGTACTGACCAAGTGGTGTAAGATACTGAAGGATAATGGTCTGAGGATTAGCATAACCATAGACTGAGTACCTTTGCTGTCCTTTCTCAGATCCAGAGAGACCAATACCAGATATCTGCATTAATGGAGAACAGTTGAAGTCCTATACAAGGTTCAAATACCTGGGCTCGAAGGTCAACAAGGATGCTGCCTGCGATGATGACATCAAACATCGCATCAGGGTCGGTTGGATGAAGTAGCGAGAAAACTCTGGAGTTTTCTGCGACAAGAAGATGCCACGAAAGCTTAAGGGCAAGCTATACAAAACGGTCGTGCGTCCCGCACCTATGTATGCGTCTGAATGCTGGACTATATATAAGACATACGAAAGTGAAATGACTGCGGCCCAGATGAAAATGCTACGGATGTCAGACGGTGTCACCAAAAAGGATAGTATCAATAGTACCTATATCCGAGGCAGCTTGTTTGTTGAGCAACCGATCACTGAAAAACTCGAAGATCGTCGTATAGATTGGTATTGCCATGTTCTAAAGCATCCAGCCGTGAACTCAGTCATGAAGGCACTATCAATGAATGTTCCATTTGCTGGACACAAACCCCGAGGCAGACGGAAACACACATGGATCGATCAGATAAAGATGCAATAACAACACACGAATCTCGGCGATGATACTTTCCAAGACCGAGCTGCCTGCAGAAGGAAGTTGAGATTATACCGTCAGAATGGGCGAAGTGCTAACACTACTGAAGCGAAACAATAATCCCATCGAGAAATCGTACAAATTACATTCTTCAATTGCACATTCCGTTTCTTTGCAGGAAACCTTATGCATAGAGGAAAAATATAACAGAGGTGGAACTCAGTATAAATTAAGCAAAGGTTGCCCATAGTATTTCACTTGCGTATGTGTTGTGTTCACTAATCGGTACACAATGGATGTGCAAAAAGTGAAAACTAAAGCCCCCCATCTACCTTGCGATCAGTCGATGCCTATCTGGCGATATTGTGATCGTCACAGAGCAGGTATACTAAGAGCAGAGACTCAGAACAGATTTATTTTTAAAGCAGGATGTAAATAATCCCACGCACACAAATAAGCCTCACCACTCTAGAAGCAACGGCTACAATTTAAAGTAAACCGACCTTTAGAGTGATAAGGACAGCAACACATCAAATCAACTGTGTCTGTTGATTAAAACGCCCAAGCTTCCTCAGTTGCTATTGTATGCGTGACATGGCTCCTCAATTTCATATGTGTGAGTTACCATTTTCGGCCATTGCATTCGTGCATTTCCATCTTTGGAGGCGTGGCTTGTGTCAAGTGCATGATGAAACGTCTGTGATGAAAAAAATTTGAAAAATTTTACAAATTTTAAAAACATCCTAATAGCACCTCCACCACTTTAGAAAAAATCATTTTACATCATAATTCATATGCCATAAATCATATATAATACTAAATCATAGACCACATAGCATGTTTTTTTCTTTCCGGACATCCTAAAATGCGACAATAAAGATTCAGTTTCCGATTTTTCATTACACACTTTTTATTCATTCACTTGCTACAAGCCACACCCACAAAGATTCACCCACCCGCACCCACAAAGATTCTTGATGACCATCCCACAATTTCGCATGGTTCCCCTTACCTGACGAGCGCACGGTCGCCATCTTTTCACAGTTTATCAGCGTTCATGTACATTTGCCAGAGAGGATCAAACAGCCTGCGATCTCATTGATAATGCATCCAATACGAAATGGGTTTGCTATCCGTTGCCATGCGAAGTTCACTCCGATTTTAGAGGCCCCGCCAGGCACAATGAACGCGGATATAAGACCCCCATAGACAATGCAATTCATCGTAAGACGACAACGCAATTCATCGTCGGATTAATCTAACGATGGATCGCCACAAAATATTTCGCGGCTAAAATTATATGGAACTGTAGAAACAAAACGACAACGATAGGCGGATACACTCTGCGATCGAACTGACGATCACAATATCGCCAGATAGGCGTCGACTGATCGCAAGGTAGATGGGGGGCCTTAGTTTTCACTTTTTGCACATCCATTGTGTACCGATTAGTGAACACAACACATACGCAAGTGAAATACTATGAGCAAACTTTGCTTAATTTATACTGAGTTCCAACTCTGCTATATTTTTCCTCTATGGTGTATCCGCCTATCGTTGTCGTTTTGTTTCTACAGTTCCATATAATTTTAGCCGCGAAATATTTTGTGGCGATCCATCGTTAGATTAATCCGACGATGAATAGCATTGTCGTCTTACGATGAATTGCATTGTCTATGGGGGTCTTATATCCGCGTTCATTGTGCCTGGCGGGGCCTCTAAAATCGGAGTGAACTTCGCATGGCAACGGATAGCAAACCCATTTCGTATTGGATGCATTATCAATGAGATCGCAGGCTGTTTGATCCTCTCTGGCAAATGTACATGAACGCTGATAAACTGTGAAAAGATGGCGACCGTGCGCTCGTCAGGTAAGGGGAACCATGCGAAATTGTGGGATGGTCATCAAGAATCTTTGTGGGAGCGGGTGGGTGAATCTTTGTGGGTGTGGCTTGTAGCAAGTGAATGAATAAAAAGTGTGTGATGAAAAATCGGAAACTGAATCTTTATGGTCGCATTTTAGGAACTCCGGAAAGAAAAAAACATGCTATGTGGTCTATGATTTAGTATTATATGTGATTTATGGCATATGAATTATGATGTACATTAAAATGATTTTTTCTAAAGTGGTGGAGGTGCTATTAGGATGTTTTTAAAATTTGTAAAATTTTTCAAATAAATCGTTTTTTCATCACAGACTTGACACAAGCCACGCCCCCAAAAATGGAAATGCACGAATGCAATGGCCGAAAATGGTAACTCACACATGTGAAATTGAGGAACCATGTCACGCCTACAATAGCAACTGAGGAAGTTTGGGCGTTTAATCAACAGACACAGTTGATTTGATGAGTTGCTGTCCTTATCACTCTAAAGGTCGGTTTACTTTAAATTGTAGCCGTTGCTTCAAGAGTGGTGAGGCTTATTTGTGTGCGTGGGATTATTTACATCCTGCTTTAAAAATAAATCTGTTCTGAGTTCCTGCTCTTAGTATACCTGCTCTGTGCTAGAGGGGAATTTTAGCTTCAAATGCAGCCTGAACCCTGCCCCAAAAACCAAAAATACCATTCCGGACGAAAACCTGCGAAAAACCCCGAAAATTTCATGGCAAAGTGACCCCTCGACTGCCAAATATAAAAGTGCCTATAACTTTGTTATTTGAGCAGCTAGAGGGGTCAAACTTGCCCTTTTTCAAAAGGCTCCATCTCCAAAACCACGGTGGCTAGAGACTTGAATGTTAGCTTCAAATGCAGCCTGAACCCTGCCCCAAAAACCAAAAATACCATTCCGGACGAAAACCTGCGAAAAACCCCGAAAATTTCATGGCAAAGTGACTCCCCGACTGCCAAATATAAAAGTGCCTGTAACTTCGTTATTTGAGCAGCTAGAGGGGTCAAACTTGCACTTTTTCAAAAGGCTCCTTTTCCAAAACCCCGGAGGCTAGAGGCTTCAATTTTAGCTTCAAATGCAGCCTGAACCCTGCCCCAAAAACCAAAAACACCATTCCGGACGAAAACCTGCGAAAAACCCCGAAAATTTCATGGCAAAGTGACCCCTCGACTGCCAAATATAAAAGTGCATGTAACTTCGTTATTTGAGCAGCTAGAGGGGTCAAACTTGCACTTTTTCAAAAGGTTCCATCTCCAAAACAACGGTGGCTAGAGACTTGAATTTTAGCTTCAAATGCAGCCTGAACCCTGCCCCAAAAACCAAAAACACCTTTCTGGACGAAAACCTGCGAAAAACCCCGAAAATTTCATGGCAAAGTGACCCCTCGACTGCCAAATATAAAAGTGCCTGTAACTTTGTTATTTGAGCAGCTAGAGGGGTCAAACTTCCCCGTTTTTAAAAGGCTCCATCTCCAAAACCACGGAGGCTAGAGACTTGAATTTTAGCTTCAAATGCAGCCTGAACCCTTCCCCAAAAACCAAAAACACCATTCCGGACGAAAACCTGCGAAAAACCCCGAAAATTTCATGGCAAAGTGACCCCTCGACTGCCAAATATAAAAGTGCCTGTAACTTCGTTATTTGAGCAGCTAGAGGGGTCAAACTTGCACTTTTTCAAAAGGCTCCTTTTCCAAAACCCCGGAGGCTAGAGGCTTCAATTTTAGCTTCAAATGCAGCCTGAACCCTTCCGCAAAAACCAAAAACAACATTCCGGACGAAAACCTGCGAAAAACCCCGAAAATTTCATGGCAAAGTGACCCCTCGACTGCCAAATATAAAAGTGCCTGTAACTTCGTTATTTGAGCAGCTAGAGGGGTCAAACTTGCACTTTTTCAAAAGGTTCCATCTCCAAAACCACGGTGGCTAGAGACTTGAATTTTAGCTTCAAATGCAGCCTGAACCCTGCCCCAAAAACCAAAAACACCATTCTGGACGAAAACCTGCGAAAAACCCCGAAAATTTCATGGCAAAGTGACCCCTCGACTGCCAAATATAAAAGTGCCTGTAACTTTGTTATTTGAGCAGCTAGAGGGGTCAAACTTCCCCGTTTTTAAAAGGCTCCATCTCCAAAACCACGGAGGCTAGAGACTTGAATTTTAGCTTCAAATGCAGCCTGAACCCTGCCCCAAAAACCAAAAACACCATTCCGGATGAAAACCTGCGAAAAACCCCGAAAATTTCATGGCAAAGTGACCCCTCGACTGCCAAATATAAAAGTGCCTGTAACTTCGTTATTTGAGCAGCTAGAGGGGTCAAACTTGCACTTTTTCAAAAGGCTCCATCTCCAAAACCCCGGAGGCTAGAGGCTTGAGTTTTAGCTTCAAATGCAGCCTTAACCCTGCCCCGAAAACCTAAATACCATTCCGGACGAAAACCTGCGAAAAACCCCGAATATTTCATGGCAAAGTGACCCCTCGACTGCAAAATTTAAAAGTGCCTGTAACTTCGTTATTTGAGCAGCTAGAGGGGTCAAACTTGCAGTTTTTCAAAAGGTTCCATCTCCAAAACCACGGTGGCTAAAGACTTGAGTTTTTGCTTCAAATGCAGCCTGAACCCTGCCCCAAAAACCAAAAATACCATTCCGGACGAAAACCTGCGAAAAACCCCGAAAATTTCATGGCAAAGTGACCCCTCGACTGCCAAATATAAAAGTGCCTGTAACTTCGTTATTTGAGCAGCTAGAGGGGTCAAACTTGCACTTTTTCAAAAGGCTCCATCTCCAAAACCACGGAGGCTAGAGACTTGAATTTTAGCTTCAAATGCAGCCTGAACCCTGCCCCAAAAACCAAAAATACCATTCCGGACGAAAACCTGCGAAAAACCCCGAAAATTTCATGGCAAAGTGACCCCTCGACTACCAAATATAAAAGTGCCTGTAACTTCGTTATTTGAGCAGCTAGAGGGGTCAAACTTGCACTTTTTCAAAAGGCTCCATCTCCAAAACTACGGAGGCTAGAGACTTGAATGTTAGCTTTAAATGCAGCCTGAACCCTGCCCCAAAAACCAAAAATACCATTCCGGACGAAAACCTGCGAAAAATCCCGAAAATTTCATGGCAAAGTGACCCCTCGACTGCCAAATATAAAAGTGCCTGTAACTTCGTTATTTGAGCAGCTAGAGGGGTCAAACTTGCACTTTTTCAAAAGGCTCCTTCTCCAAAACCAGGGAGGCTAGAGACTTGAATTTTAGCTTCAAATGCAGCCTGAACCCTGCTTCAAAAACCAAAAATACCATTCTGGACGAAAACCTGCGAAAAACCCCGAAAATTTCATGGCAAAGTGACCCCTCGACTGCCAAATATAAAAGTGCCTGTAACTTCGTTATTTGAGCAGCTAGAGGGGTCAAACTTGCACTTTTTCAAAAGGCTCCTTCTCCAAAACCACGGAGGCTAGAGAATTGAATTTTAGCTTCAAATGCAGCCTGAACCCTGCCCCAAAAACCAAAAATACTATTCCGGACGAAAACCTGCGAAAAACTCCGAAAATTTCATGGAAAAGTGACCCCTCGACTGCCAAATATAAAAGTGCCTGTAACTTCGTTATTTGAGCAGCAAGAGGGGTCAAACTTGCACTTTTTCAAAAGGCTTCTTCTCCAAAACCACGGAGGCTAGAGACTTGAATTTTAGCTTCAAATGCAGCCTGAACCCTGCCCCAAAAACCAAAAATACCATTCCGGACGAAAACCTGTGAAAAACCCCGAAAATTTCATGGCAAAGTGACCCCTCGACTGCCAAATATAAAAGTGCCTGTAACTTCGTTATTTGAGCAGCTAGAGGGGTCAAACTTGCACTTTTTCAAAAGGCTCCATCTCCAAAACCACGGAGGCTAGAGACTTGAATTTTAGCTTCAAATGCAGCCTGAACCCTGCCCCAAAAACCAAAAATACCATTGCGGACGAAAACCTGCAAAAAACCAAGAAAATTTCATGGCAAAGTGACCCCTCGACTGCCAAATATAAAAGTGCCTGTAACTTCGTTATTTGAGCAGCTAGAGGGGTCAAACTTGCACTTTTTCAAAAGGCTCCATCTAAAAAACCACGAAGGCTAGAGACTTGAATTTTAGCTTCAAATGCAGCCTGAACCCTGCCCCAAAAACCAAAAACACCATTCCGGACGAAGATCTGCGAAAACCCCGAAAGTTTCATGGCAAAGTGACCCCTCGACTACCAAATATAAAAGTGCCTGTAACTTCGTTATTTGAGCAGCTAGAGGGGTTAAACTTGCACTTTTTCAAAAGGCTCCATCTCCAAAACCACGGAGGCTAGAGACTTGAATGTTAGCTGCAAATGCAGCCTGAACCCTGCCCCAAAAACCAAAAATACCATTCCGGACGAAAACCTGCGAAAAACCCCGAAAATTTCATGGCAAAGTGACCCCTCGACTGCCAAATATAAAAGTGCCTGTAACTTCGTTATTTGAGCAGCTAGAGGGGTCAAACTTGCACTTTTTCAAAAGGCTCCATCTCCAAAACCACGGAGGCTAGAGACTTGAATTTTAGCTTCAAATGCAGCCTGAACCCTGCCCCAAAAACCAAAAATACCATTCCGGACGAAAACCTGCCAAAAACCCCGAAAATTTCATGGCAAAGTGACCCCTCGACTACCAAATATAAAAGTGCCTGTAACTTCGTTATTTGAGCAGCTAGAGGGGTCAAACTTGCACTTTTTCAAAAGGCTCCATCTCCAAAACTACGGAGGCTAGAGACTTGAAT
Organism: Chloromyia formosa; assembly: GCA_964017055.1. Lineage (NCBI taxonomy): Eukaryota > Metazoa > Arthropoda > Insecta > Diptera > Stratiomyidae > Chloromyia > Chloromyia formosa. Next base: position 155,557,252 of record OZ024813.1, on the reverse strand, counting down.
GTTAGCTTTAAATGCAGCCTGAACCCTGCCCCAAAAACCAAAAATACCATTCCGGACGAAAATTTGCGAAAAATCCCGAAAATTTCATGGCAAAGTGACCCCTCGACTGCCAAATATAAAAGTGCCTGTAACTTCGTTATTTGAGCAGCTAGAGGGGTCAAACTTGCACTTTTTCAAAAGGCTCCTTCTCCAAAACCAGGGAGGCTAGAGACTTGAATTTTAGCTTCAAATGCAGCCTGAACCCTGCCCCAAAAACCAAAAATACCATTCTGGACGAAAACCTGCGAAAAACCCCGAAAATTTCATGGCAAAGTGACCCCTCGACTGCCAAATATAAAAGTGCCTGTAACTTCGTTATTTGAGCAGCTAGAGGGGTCAAACTTGCACTTTTTCAAAAGGCTCCTTCTCCAAAACCACGGAGGCTAGAGAATTGAATTTTAGCTTCAAATGCAGCCTGAACCCTGCCCCAAAAACCAAAAATACTATTCCGGACGAAAACCTGCGAAAAACTCCGAAAATTTCATGGAAAAGTGACCCCTCGACTGCCAAATATAAAAGTGCCTGTAACTTCGTTATTTGAGCAGCTAGAGGGGTCAAACTTGCACTTTTTCAAAAGGCTTCTTCTCCAAAACCACGGAGGCTAGAGACTTGAATTTTAGCTTCAAATGCAGCCTGAACCCTGCCCCAAAAACCAAAAATACCATTCCGGACGAAAACCTGCGAAAAACCCCGAAAATTTCATGGCAAAGTGACCCCTCGACTGCCAAATATAAAAGTGCCTGTAACTTCGTTATTTGAGCAGCTAGAGGGGTCAAACTTGCACTTTTTCAAAAGGCTCCATTTCCAAAACCACGGAGGCTAGAGACTTGAATTTTAGCTTTAAATGCAGCCTGAACCATGCCCTAGAAACCAAAAATACCATTCCGGACGAAAACCTGCGAAAAATGCCGAAAATTTCATGGCAAAGTGACCCCTCGACTGCCAAATATAAAAGTGCCTGTAACTTCGTTATTTGAGCAGCTAGAGGGGTCAAACTTGCCCTTTTTTAAAGGGCTCCATCTCCAAAACCACGGAGGCTAGAGACTTAAATTTTAGCTTCAAATGCAGCCTGAACCCTGCCCCAAAAACCAAAAACACCATTCCCGACGAAAACCTGCGAAAAACCCCGAAAATTTCATGGCAAAGTGACCCCTCGACTGCTAAATATAAAAGTGCCTGTAACTTCGTTATTTGAGCAGCTAGAGGGGTCAAACTTGCACTTTTTCAAAAGGCTCCATCTCCAAAACCACGGAGGCTAGAGACTTAAATTTTAGCTTCAAATGCAGCCTGAACCCTGCCCCAAAAACCAAAAATACCATTCCGGACGAAAACCTGCGAAAAACCCCGAAAATTTCATGGCAAAGTGACCCCTCGACTGCCAAATATAAAAGTGCCTGTAACTTCGTTATTTGAGCAGCTAGAGGGGTCAAACTTGCACTTTTTCAAAAGGCTCCATCTCCAAAACCACGGAGGCTAGAGACTTAAATTTTAGCTTCAAATGCAGCCTGAACCCTGCCCCAAAAACCAAAAATACCATTCCGGACGAAAACCTGCGAAAAATCCCGAAAATTTCATGGCAAAGTGACCCCTCGACTGCCAAATATAAAAGTGCCTGTAACTTCGTTATTTGAGCAGCTAGAGGGGTCAAACTTGCACTTTTTCAAAAGGCTCCATTTCCAAAACCACGGAGGCTAGAGACTTGAATTTTAGCTTTAAATGCAGCCTGAACCATGCCCTAGAAACCAAAAATACCATTCCGGACGAAAACCTGCGAAAAATGCCGAAAATTTCATGGCAAAGTGACCCCTCGACTGCCAAATATAAAAGTGCCTGTAACTTCGTTATTTGAGCAGCTAGAGGGGTCAAACTTGCCCTTTTTTAAAGGGCTCCATCTCCAAAACCACGGAGGCTAGAGACTTAAATTTTAGCTTCAAATGCAGCCTGAACCCTGCCCCAAAAACCAAAAACACCATTCCCGACGAAAACCTGCGAAAAACCCCGAAAATTTCATGGCAAAGTGACCCCTCGACTGCCAAATATAAAAGTGCCTGTAACTTCGTTATTTGAGCAGCTAGAGGGGTCAAACTTGCACTTTTTCAAAAGGCTTCTTCTCCAAAACCACGGAGGCTAGAGACTTGAATTTTAGCTTCAAATGCAGCCTGAACCCTGCCCCAAAAACCAAAAATACCATTCCGGACGAAAACCTGCGAAAAATCCCGAAAATTTCATGGCAAAGTGACCCCTCGACTGCCAAATATAAAAGTGCCTGTAACTTCGTTATTTGAGCAGCTAGAGGGGTCAAACTTGCACTTTTTCAAAAGGCTCCATCTCCAAAACCACGGAGGCTAGAGACTTAAATTTTAGCTTCAAATGCAGCCTGAACCCTGCCCCAAAAACCAAAAATACCATTCCGGACGAAAACCTGCGAAAAACCCCGAAAATTTCATGGCAAAGTGACCCCTCGACTGCCAAATATAAAAGTGCCTGTAACTTCGTTATTTGAGCAGCTAGAGGGGTCAAACTTGCACTTTTTCAAAAGGCTCCATCTCCAAAACCACGGAGGCTAGAGACTTGAATTTTAGCTTCAAATGCAGCCTGAACCCTGCCCCAAAAACCAAAAATACCATTCCGGACGAAAACCTGCGAAAAACCCCGAAAATTTCATGGCAAAGTGACCCCTCGACTGCCAAATATAAAAGTGCCTGTAACTTCGTTATTTGAGCAGCTAGAGGGGTCAAACTTGCACTTTTTCAAAAGGCTCCATCTCCAAAACCACGGAGGCTAGAGACTTGAATGTTAGCTTCAAATGCAGCCTCAACCCTGCCCCAAAAACCAAAAATACCATTCCGGACGAAAACCTGCGAAAAATCCCGAAAATTTCATGGCAAAGTGACCCCTCGACTGCCAAATATAAAAGTGCCTGTAACTTCGTTATTTGAGCAGCTAGAGGGGTCAAACTTGCACTTTTTCAAAAGACTCCATCTCCAAAACCACGGAGGCTAGAGACTTAAATTTTAGCTTCAAATGCAGCCTGAATCCTGCCCCAAAAACCAAAAATACCATTCCGGACGAAAACCTGCGAAAAACCCCGAAAATTTCATGGCAAAGTGACCCCTCGACTGCCAAATATAAAAGTGCCTGTAACTTCGTTATTTGAGCAGCTAGAGGGGTCAAACTTGCACTTTGTCAAAAGGCTCCATCTCCAAAATCACGGAGGCTAGAGACTTGAATTTTAGCTTCAAATGCAGCCTGAACCCTGCCCCAAAAACCAAAAATACCATTCCGGACGAAAACTTGCGAAAAACCCCGAAAATTTCATGGCAAAGTGACCCCTCGACTGCCAAATATAAAAGTGCCTGTAACTTCGTTATTTGAGCAGCTAGAGGGGTCAAACTTGCCCTTTTTTAAAAGGCTCCATCTCCAAAACCACGGAGGCTAGAGACTTAAATTTTAGCTTCAAATGCAGCCTGAACCCTGCCCCAAAAACCAAAAATACCATTCCGGACGAAAACCTGCGAAAAACCCCGAAAATTTCATGGCAAAGTGACCCCTCGACTGCAAAATATAAAAGTGCCTGTAACTTCGTTATTTGAGCAGCTAGAGGGGTCAAACTTGCACTTTTTCAAAAGGCTCCATCTCCAAAACCACGGAGGCTAGAGACTTGAATTTTAGCTTCAAATGCAGCCTGAACCCTGCCCCAAAATCCAAAAATACCATTCCGGACGAAAACCTGCGAAAAACCCCAAAAATTTCATGACAAAGTTACCCCTCGACTGCCAAATATAAAAGTGCCTGTAACTTCGTTATTTGAGCAGCTAGAGGGGTCAAACTTGCACTTTTTCAAAAGGCTCCATCTCCAAAACCACGGAGGCTAGAGACTTGAATTTTAGCTTCAAATGCAGCCTGAACCCTGCCCCAAAAACCAAAAATACCATTCCGGACGAAAACCTGCGAAAAACCCAGAAAATTTCATGGCAAAGTGACCCCTCGACTGCCAAATATAAAAGTGCCTGTAACTTCGTTATTTGAGCAGCTAGAGGGGTCAAACTTGCACTTTTTCCAAAGGCTCCATCTCCAAAACCACGGAGGCTAGAGACTTGAATGTTAGCTTTAACTGCAGCCTGAACCCTGCCCCAAAAACCAAAAATACCATTTCAGACGAAAACCTGCGAAAAACCCCGAAAATTTCATGGCAAAGTGACCCCTCGACTGCCAAATATAAAAGTGCCTGTAACTTCGTTATTTGAGCAGCTAGAGGGGTCAAACTTGCACTTTTTCAAAAGGCTCCATCTCCAAAACCACGGAGGCTAGAGACTTGAATGTTAGCTTTAAAAGCAGCCTCAACCCTGCCCCAAAAACCAAAAATACCATTCCGGACGAAAACCTGCGAAAAATCCCGAAAATTTCATGGCAAAGTGACCCCTCGACTGCCAAATATAAAAGTGCCTGTAACTTCGTTATTTGAGCAGCTAGAGGGGTCAAACTTGCACTTTTTCAAAAGGCTCCATCTCCAAAACTACGGAGGCTAGAGACTTGAATTTTAGCTTCAAATGCAGCCTGAACCCTGCCCCAAAAACCAAAAATACCATTCCGGACGAAAACCTGCGAAAAACCCCGAAAATTTCATGGCAAAGTGACTCCTCGACTGCCAAATATAAAAGTGCCTGTAACTTCGTTATTTGAGCAGCTAGAGGGGTCAAACTTGCACTTTTTCAAAAGGCTCCATCTCCAAAACCACGGAGGCTAGAGACTTGAATGTTAGCTTTAAATGCAGCCTGAACCCTGCCCCAAAAACCAAAAACACCATTCCGGACGAAAACCTGCGAAAAACCCCGAAAATTTCATGGCAAAGTTACCCCTCGACTGCCAAATATAAAGAGCCTGTAACTGCGTTATTTGAGCAGCTAGAGGGGTCAAACTTGCACTTTTTCAAAAGGCTCCATCTCCAAAACCCCGGAGGCTAGAGACTTGAATTTTAGCTTCAAATGCAGCCTGAACCCTGCCCCAAAAACCAAAAATACCATTCCGGACGAAAACCTGCGAAAAACCCCGAAAATTTCATGGCAAAGTGACCCCTCGACTGCCAAATATTAAAGTGCCTGTAACTTCGTTATTTGAGCAGCTAGACGGGTCAAACTTGCACTTTTTCAAAAGGCTCCATCTCCAAAATCACGGAGGCTAGAGACTTGAATTTTAGCTTCAAATGCAGCCTGAACCCTGCCCCAAAAACCAAAAATACCATTCCGGACGAAAACCTGCGAAAAACCCCGAAAATTTCATGGCAAAGTGACCCCTCGACTGCCAAATATAAAAGTGCCTGTAACTTCGTTATTTGAGCAGCTAGAGGGGTCAAACTTGCACTTTTTCCAAAGGCTCCATCTCCAAAACCACGGAGGCTAGAGACTTGAATTTTAGCTTCAAATGCAGCCTGAACCCTGCCCCAAAAACCAAAAATACTATTCCGGACGAAAACCTGCGAAAAACCCCGAAAATTTCATGGCAAAGTGACCCCTCGACTGCCAAATATAAAAGTGCCTGTAACTTCGTTATTTGAGCAGCTAGAGGGGTCAAACTTGCACTTTTTCAAAAGGCTCCATCTCCAAAACCACGGAGGCTAGAGACTTAAATTTTAGCTTCAAATGCAGCCTGAACCCTGCCCCAAAAACCAAAAATACCATTCCGGACGAAAACCTGCGAAAAACCCCGAAAATTTCATGGCAAAGTGACCCCTCGACTGCCAAATATAAAAGTGCCTGTAACTTCGTTATTTGAGCAGCTAGAGGGGTCAAACTTGCACTTTTTCAAAAGGCTCCATCTCCAAAACCACGGAGGCTGGAGACTTGAATGTTAGCTTTAAATGCAGCCTGAACCCTGCCCCAAAAACCAAAAATACCATTCCGGACGAAAAATCAAGAAAATTTCATGGCAAAGTGACCCCTCGACTGCCAAATATAAAAGTGCCTGTAACTTCGTTATTTGAGCAGATAGAGGGTTCAAACTTGCCCTTTTTTAAAAGGCTCCATCTCCAAAACCACGGAGGCTAGAGACTTAAATTTTAGCTTCAAATGCAGCCTGAACCCTGCCCCAAAAACCAAAAATACCATTCCGGACGAAAACCTGCGAAAAACCCCGAAAATTTCATGGCAAAGTGACCCCTCGACTGCCAAATATAAAAGTGCCTGTAACTTCGTTATTTGAGCAGCTAGAGGGGTCAAACTTGCACTTTTTCAAAAGGCTCCATCTCCAAAACCACGGAGGCTAGAGACTTGAATGTTAGCTTTAAATGCAGCCTGAACCCTGCCCCAAAAACCAAAAATACCATTCCGGACGAAAACCTGCGAAAAACCCCGAAAATTTCATGGCAAAGTGACCCCTCGACTGCCAAATATAAAAGTGCCTGTAACTTCGTTATTTGAGCAGCTAGAGGGGTCAAACTTGCACTTTTTCAAAAGGCTCCATCTCCAAAACCACGGAGGCTAGAGACTTGAATTTTAGCTTCAAATGCAGCCTGAACCCTGCCCCAAAAACCAAAAATACCATTCCGGACGAAAACCTGCGAAAAACCCCGAAAATTTCATGGCAAAGTGACCCCTCGACTGCCAAATATAAAAGTGCCTGTAACTTCGTTATTTGAACAGCTAGAGGGGTCAAACTAGCACTTTTTCAAAAGGCTCCATCTCCAAAACCACGGAGGCTGGAGACTTGAATTTTAACTTCAAATGCAGCCTGAACACTTCCCCAAAAACCAAAAATACCATTCCGGACGAAAACCTGCGAAAAACCCCGAAAATTTCATGGCAAAGTGACCCCTCCACTACCAAATATAAAAGTGCCTGTAACTTCGTTATTTGAACAGCTAGAGGGGTCAAACTTGCACTTTTTCAAAAGGCTCCATCTCCAAAACCACGGAGGCTAGAGACTTGAATGTTAGCTTTAAATGTAGCCTGAACCCTGCCCCAAAAACCAAAAATACCATTCCGGACGAAAACCTGCGAAAAACCCCGAAAATTTCATGGCAAAGTGACCCCTCGACTGCCAAATATAAAAGTGCCTGTAACTTCGTTATTTGAGCAGCTAGAGGGGTCAAACTTGCACTTTTTCAAAAGGCTCCATCTCCAAAACCACGGAGGCTAGAGACTTGAATGTTAGCTTTAAATGCAGCCTGAACCCTGCCCCAAAAACCAAAAATACCATTCCGAACGAAAACCTGCGAAAAACCCCGAAAATTTCATGGCAAAGTGACCCCTCGACTGCCAAATATAAAAGTGCCTGTAACTTCGTTATTTGAGCAGCTAGAGGGGTCAAACTTGCACTTTTTCAAAAGGCTCCATCTCCAAAACCACAGAGGCTAGAGACTTGAATGTTAGCATTAAATGCAGCCTGAACCCTGCCCCAAAAACCAAAAATACCATTCCGAACGAAAACCTGCGAAAAACCCCGAAAATTTCATGGCAAAGTGACCCCTCGACTGCCAAATATAAAAGTGCCTGTAACTTCGTTATTTGAGCAGCTAGAGGGGTCAAACTTGCACTTTTTCAAAAGACTCCATCTCCAAAACCACGGAGGCTAGAGACTTGAATTTTAGCTTCAAATGCAGCCTGAACCCTGCCCCAAAAACCAAAAATACCATTCCGGACGAAAACCTGCGAAAAACCCCGAAAATTTCATGGCAAAGTGACCCCTCGACTGCCAAATATAAAAGTGCCTGTAACTTCGTTATTTGACCAGCTAGAGGGGTCAAACTTGCACTTTTTCAAAAGACTCCATCTCCAAAACTACGGAGGCTAGAGACTTGAATTTTAGCTTCAAATGCAGCCTGAACCCTGCCCCAAAAACCAAAAATACCATTCCGGACGAAAACCTGCGAAAAGCCCCGAAAATTTCATGGCAAAGTGACCCCTCGACTGCCAAATATAAAAGTGCCTGTAACTTCGTTACTTGAGCAGCTAGAGGGGTCAAACTTGCACTTTTTCAAAAGGCTCCATCTCCAAAACCACGGAGGCTAGAGACTTGAATTTTAGCTTCAATTACAGCCTGAACCCTGCCCCAAAAACCAAAAATACCATTCCGGACGAAAACCTGCGAAAAACCCCGAAAATTTCATGGCAAAGTGACCCCTCGACTGCCAAATATAAAAGTGCCTGTAACTTCGTTATTTGAGCAGCTAGAGGGGTCAAACTTGCACTTTTTCAAAAGGCTCCATCTCCAAAACCACGGAGGCTAGAGACTTGAATGTTAGCTTTAAATGCAGCCTGAACCCGGCCCCAAAAACCAAAAATACCATTCCGGATGAAAACCTGCGAAAAATCCCGAAAATTTCAAGGCAAAGTGACCCCTCGACTGCCTAAAATAAAAGTGCCTGTAACTTCGTTATTTGAGCAGCTAGAGGGGTCAAACTTGCCCTTTTTTAAAAGGCTCCATCTCCAAAACCACGGAGGCTAGAGACTTAAATTTTAGCTTCAAATGCAGCCTGAACCCTGCCCCAAAAACCAAAAATACCATTCCGGACGAAAACCTGCGAAAAACCCCGAAAATTTCATGGCAAAGTGACCCCTCGACTGCCAAATATAAAAGTGCCTGTAACTTCGTTATTTGAGCAGCTAGAGGGGTCAAACTTGCACTTTTTCAAAAGGCTCCATCTCCAAAACCACGGAGGCTAGAGACTTGAATTTTAGCTTCAAATGCAGCCTGAACCCTGCCCCAAAAACCAAAAATACCATTCCGGACGAAAACCTGCGAAAAACCCCGAAAATTTCATGGCAAAGTGACCCCTCGACTGCCAGATATAAAAGTGCCTGTAACTTCGTTATTTGAGCAGCTAGAGGGGTCAAACTTGCACTTTTTCAAAAGGCTCCACCTCCTAAACCACGGAGGCTAGAGACTTGAATTTTAGCTTCAAATGCTGCCTGAACCCTGCCCCAAAAACCAAAAATACCATTCCGGACGAAAACCTGCGAAAAACCCCGAAAATTTCATGGCAAAGTGACCCCTCGACTGCCAGATATAAAAGTGCCTGTAACTTCGTTATTTGAGCAGCTAGAGGGGTCAAACTTGCACTTTTTCAAAAGGCTCCATCTCCAAAACCACGGAGGCTAGAGACTTGAATGTTAGCTTTAAATGCAGCCTGAACCCTGCCTCAAAAACCAAAAATACCATTCCGGACGAAAACCTGCGAAAAACCCCGAAAATTTCATGGCAAAGTGACCCCTCGACTGCCAAATATAAAAGTGCCTGTAACTTCGTTATTTGAGCAGCTAGAGGGGTCAAACTTGCACTTTTACAAAAGGCTCCATCTCCAAAACCACGGAGGCTAGAGACTTGAATTTTAGCTTCAAATGCAGCCTGAACCCTGCCCCAAAAACCAAAAATACCATTCCGGACGAAAACCTGCGAAAAACCCCGAAAATTTCATGGCAAAGTGACCCCTCGACTGCCAAATATAAAAGTGCCTGTAACTTCGTTATTTGAGCAGCTAGAGGGGTCAAACTTGCACTTTTTCAAAAGGCTCCATCTCCAAAACCACGGAGGCTAGAGACTTGAATGTTAGCTTTAAATGCAGCCTGAACCCTGCCCCAAAAACCAAAAATACCATTTCGAACGAAAACCTGCGAAAAACCCCGAAAATTTCATGGCAAAGTGACCCCTCGACTGCCAAATATAAAAGTGCCTGTAACTTCGTTATTTGAGCAGCTAGAGGGGTCAAACTTGCACTTTTTCAAAAGGCTCCATCTCCAAAACCACGGAGGCTAGAGACTTGAATGTTAGCATTAAATGCAGCCTGAACCCTGCCCCAAAAACCAAAAATACCATTCCGAACGAAAACCTGCGAAAAACCCCGAAAATTTCATGGCAAAGTGACCCCTCGACTGCCAAATATAAAAGTGCCTGTAACTTCGTTATTTGAGCAGCTAGAGGGGTCAAACTTGCACTTTTTCAAAAGACTCCATCTCCAAAACCACGGAGGCTAGAGACTTGAATTTTAGCTTCAAATGCAGCCTGAACCCTGCCCCAAAAACCAAAAATACCATTCCGGACGAAAACCTGCGAAAAACCCCGAAAATTTCATGGCAAAGTGACCCCTCGACTGCCAAATATAAAAGTGCCTGTTACTTCGTTATTTGACCAGCTAGAGGGGTCAAACTTGCACTTTTTCAAAAGACTCCATCTCCAAAACTACGGATGCTAGAGACTTGAATTTTAGCTTCAAATGCAGCCTGAACCCTGCCCCAAAAACCAAAAATACCATTCCGGACGAAAACCTGCGAAAAGCCCCGAAAATTTCATGGCAAAGTGACCCCTCGACTGCCAAATATAAAAGTGCCTGTAACTTCGTTATTTGAGCAGCTAGAGGGGTCAAACTTGCACTTTTTCAAAAGGCTCCATCTCCAAAACCACGGAGGCTAGAGACTTGAATGTTAGCTTTAAATGCAGCCTGAACCCGGCCCCAAAAACCAAAAATACCATTCCGGATGAAAACCTGCGAAAAATCCCGAAAATTTCAAGGCAAAGTGACCCCTCGACTGCCTAAAATAAAAGTGCCTGTAACTTCGTTATTTGAGCAGCTAGAGGGGTCAAACTTGCCCTTTTTTAAAAGGCTCCATCTCCAAAACCACGGAGGCTAGAGACTTAAATTTTAGCTTCAAATGCAGCCTGAACCCTGCCCCAAAAACCAAAAATACCATTCCGGACGAAAACCTGCGAAAAACCCCGAAAATTTCATGGCAAAGTGACCCCTCGACTGCCAAATATAAAAGTGCCTGTAACTTCGTTATTTGAGCAGCTAGAGGGGTCAAACTTGCACTTTTTCAAAAGGCTCCATCTCCAAAACCACGGAGGCTAGAGACTTGAATTTTAGCTTCAAATGCAGCCTGAACCCTGCCCCAAAAACCAAAAATACCATTCCGGACGAAAACCTGCGAAAAACCCCGAAAATTTCATGGCAAAGTGACCCCTCGACTGCCAGATATAAAAGTGCCTGTAACTTCGTTATTTGAGCAGCTAGAGGGGTCAAACTTGCACTTTTTCAAAAGGCTCCACCTCCTAAACCACGGAGGCTAGAGACTTGAATTTTAGCTTCAAATGCTGCCTGAACCCTGCCCCAAAAACCAAAAATACCATTCCGGACGAAAACCTGCGAAAAACCCCGAAAATTTCATGGCAAAGTGACCCCTCGACTGCCAGATATAAAAGTGCCTGTAACTTCGTTATTTGAGCAGCTAGAGGGGTCAAACTTGCACTTTTTCAAAAGGCTCCATCTCCAAAACCACGGAGGCTAGAGACTTGAATGTTAGCTTTAAATGCAGCCTGAACCCTGCCTCAAAAACCAAAAATACCATTCCGGACGAAAACCTGCGAAAAACCCCGAAAATTTCATGGCAAAGTGACCCCTCGACTGCCAAATATAAAAGTGCCTGTAACTTCGTTATTTGAGCAGCTAGAGGGGTCAAACTTGCACTTTTACAAAAGGCTCCATCTCCAAAACCACGGAGGCTAGAGACTTGAATTTTAGCTTCAAATGCAGCCTGAACCCTGCCCCAAAAACCAAAAATACCATTCCGGACGAAAACCTGCGAAAAACCCCGAAAATTTCATGGCAAAGTGACCCCTCGACTGCCAAATATAAAAGTGCCTGTAACTTCGTTATTTGAGCAGCTAGAGGGGTCAAACTTGCACTTTTTCAAAAGGCTCCATCTCCAAAACCACGGAGGCTAGAGACTTGAATGTTAGCTTTAAATGCAGCCTGAACCCTGCCCCAAAAACCAAAAATACCATTTCGAACGAAAACCTGCGAAAAACCCCGAAAATTTCATGGCAAAGTGACCCCTCGACTGCCAAATATAAAAGTGCCTGTAACTTCGTTATTTGAGCAGCTAGAGGGGTCAAACTTGCACTTTTTCAAAAGGCTCCATCTCCAAAACCACGGAGGCTAGAGACTTGAATGTTAGCATTAAATGCAGCCTGAACCCTGCCCCAAAAACCAAAAATACCATTCCGAACGAAAACCTGCGAAAAACCCCGAAAATTTCATGGCAAAGTGACCCCTCGACTGCCAAATATAAAAGTGCCTGTAACTTCGTTATTTGAGCAGCTAGAGGGGTCAAACTTGCACTTTTTCAAAAGACTCCATCTCCAAAACCACGGAGGCTAGAGACTTGAATTTTAGCTTCAAATGCAGCCTGAACCCTGCCCCAAAAACCAAAAATACCATTCCGGACGAAAACCTGCGAAAAACCCCGAAAATTTCATGGCAAAGTGACCCCTCGACTGCCAAATATAAAAGTGCCTGTTACTTCGTTATTTGACCAGCTAGAGGGGTCAAACTTGCACTTTTTCAAAAGACTCCATCTCCAAAACTACGGATGCTAGAGACTTGAATTTTAGCTTCAAATGCAGCCTGAACCCTGCCCCAAAAACCAAAAATACCATTCCGGACGAAAACCTGCGAAAAGCCCCGAAAATTTCATGGCAAAGTGACCCCTCGACTGCCAAATATAAAAGTGCCTGTAACTTCGTTACTTGAGCAGCTAGAGGGGTCAAACTTGCACTTTTTCAAAAGGCTCCATCTCCAAAACCACGGAGGCTAGAGACTTGAATTTTAGCTTCAATTGCAGCCTGAACCCTGCCCCAAAAACCAAAAATACCATTCCGGACGAAAACCTGCGAAAAACCCCGAAAATTTCATGGCAAAGTGACCCCTCGACTGCCAAATATAAAAGTGCCTGTAACTTCGTTATTTGAGCAGCTAGAGGGGTCAAACTTGCACTTTTTCAAAAGGCTCCATCTCCAAAACCACGGAGGCTAGAGACTTGAATGTTAGCTTTAAATGCAGCCTGAACCCGGCCCCAAAAACCAAAAATACCATTCCGGACGAAAACCTGCGAAAAATCCCGAAAATTTCAAGGCAAAGTGACCCCTCGACTGCGTAAAATAAAAGTGCCTGTAACTTCGTTATTTGAGCAGCTAGAGGGGTCAAACTTGCCCTTTTTTAAAAGGCTCCATCTCCAAAACCACGGAGGCTAGAGACTTAAATTTTAGCTTCAAATGCAGCCTGAACCCTGCCCCAAAAACCAAAAATACCATTCCGGACGAAAACCTGCGAAAAACCCCGAAAATTTCATGGCAAAGTGACCCCTCGACTGCCAAATATAAAAGTGCCTGTAACTTCGTTATTTGAGCAGCTAGAGGGGTCAAACTTGCACTTTTTCAAAAGGCTCCATCTCCAAAACCACGGAGGCTAGAGACTTGAATGTTAGCTTCAAATGCAGCCTGAACCCTGCCCCAAAAACCAAAAATACCATTCCGGACGAAAACCTGCGAAAAACCCCGAAAATTTCATGGCAAAGTGACCCCTCGACTGCCAGATATAAAAGTGCCTGTAACTTCGTTATTTGAGCAGCTAGAGGGGTCAAACTTGCACTTTTTCAAAAGGCTCCATCTCCAAAACCACGGAGGCTAGAGACTTGAATTTTAGCTTCAAATGCAGCCTGAACCCTGCCCCAAAAACCAAAAATACCATTCCGGACGAAAACCTGCGAAAAACCCCGAAAATTTCATGGCAAAGTGACCCCTCGACTGCCAGATATAAAAGTGCCTGTAACTTCGTTATTTGAGCAGCTAGAGGGGTCAAACTTGCACTTTTTCAAAAGGCTCCATCTCCAAAACCACGGAGGCTAGAGACTTGAATGTTAGCTTTAAATGCAGCCTGAACCCTGCCCCAAAAACCAAAAATACCATTCCGGACGAAAACCTGCGAAAAACCCCGAAAATTTCATGGCAAAGTGACCCCTCGACTGCCAAATATAAAAGTGCCTGTAACTTCGTTATTTGAGCAGCTAGAGGGGTCAAACTTGCAATTTTACAAAAGGCTCCATCTCCAAAACCACGGAGGCTAGAGACTTGAATTTTAGCTTCAAATGCAGCCTGAACCCTGCCCCAAAAACCAAAAATACCATTCCGGACGAAAACCTGCGAAAAACCCCGAAAATTTCATGGCAAAGTGACCCCTCGACTGCCAAATATAAAAGTGCCTGTAACTTCGTTATTTGAGCAGCTAGAGGGGTCAAACTTGCACTTTTTCAAAAGGCTCCATCTTCAAAACCACGGAGGCTAGAGACTTGAATTTTAGCTTCAAATGCAGCCTGAACCCTGCCCCAAAAACCAAAAATACCATTCCGGACGAAAACCTGCGAAAAACCCCGAAAGTTTCATGGTAAAGTGACCCCTCGACTGCCAAATATAAAAGTGCCTATAACTTCGTTATTTGAGCAGCTAGAGGGGTCAAACTTGCACTTTTTCAAAAGGCTCCATCTCCAAAACCACGGAGGCTAGAGACTTGAATTTTAGCTTCAAATGCAGCCTGAACCCTGCCCCAAAAACCAAAAATACCATTCCGGACGAAAACCTGCGAAAAACCCCGAAAATTTCATGGCAAAGTGACCCCTCGACTGCCAAATATAAAAGTGCCTGTAACTTCGTTATTTGAGCAGCTAGAAAGGTCAAACTTGCACTTTTTCAAAAGGCTCCATCTCCAAAACCACGGAGGCTAGAGACTTGAATTTTAGCTTCAAATGCAGCCTGAACCCTGCCCCAAAAACCAAAAATACCATTCCGGACGAAAACCTGCGAAAAACCCCGAAAATTTCATGGCAAAGTGACCCCTCGACTGCCAAATATAAAAGTGCCTATAACTTCGTTATTTGAGCAGCTAGAGGGATCAAACTTGCACTTTTTCAAAAGGCTCCATCTCCAAAACCACGGAGGCTAGAGACTTGAATGTTAGCTTTAAATGCAGCCTGAACCCTGCCCCAAAAACCAAAAATACCATTCCGGACGAAAACCTGCGAAAAACCCCGAAAATTTCATGGCAAAGTGACCCCTCGACTGCCAAATATAAAAGTGCCTGTAACTTCGTTATTTGAGTAGCTAGAGGGGTCAAACTTGCCCTTTTTTAAAAGGCTCCATCTCCAAAACCACGGAGGCTAGAGACTTAAATTTTAGCTTCAAATGCAACCTGAACCCTGCCCCAAAAACCAAAAATACCATTCCGGACGAAAACCTGCGAAAAACCCCGAAAATTTCATGCCAAATATAAAAGTGCCTGTAACTTCGTTATTTGAGCAGCTAGAGGGGTCAAACTTGCACTTTTTCAAAAGGCTCCATCTGCAAAACCACGGAGGCTAGAGACTTGAATGTTAGCTTTAAATGCAGCCTGAACCCTGCCTCAAAAACCAAAAATACCATTCCGGACGAAAACCTGCGAAAAACCCCGAAAATTTCATGGCAAAGTGACCCCTCGACTGCCAAATATAAAAGTGCCTGTAACTTCGTTATTTGAGCAGCTAGAGGGGTCAAACTTGCACTTTTACAAAAGGCTCCATCTCCAAAACCGCGGAGGCTAGAGACTTGAATTTTAGCTTCAAATGCAGCCTGAACCCTGCCCCAAAAACCAAAAATACCATTCCGGACGAAATCCTGCGAAAAACCCCGAAAATTTCATGGCAAAGTGACCCCTCGACTGCCAAATATAAAAGTGCCTGTAACTTCGTTATTTGAGCAGCTAGAGGGGTCAAACTTGCACTTTTTCAAAAGGCTCCATCTCCAAAACCACGGAGGCTAGAGACTTGAATTTTAGCTTCAAATGCAGCCTGAACCCTGCCCCAAAAACCAAAAATACCATTCCGGACGAAAACCTGCGAAAAACCCTGAAAATTTCATGGCAAAGTGACCCCTCGACTGCCAAATATAAAAGTGCCTATAACTTCGTTATTTGAGCAGCTAGAGGGGTCAAACTTGCACTTTTTCAAAAGGCTCCATCTCCAAAACCACGGAGGCTAGAGACTTGAATGTTAGCTTTAAATGCAGCCTGAACCCTGCCCCAAAAACCAAAAATACCATTCCGGACGAAAACCTGCGAAAAACCCCGAAAATTTCATGGCAAAGTGACCCCTCGACTGCCAAATATAAAAGTGCCTGTAACTTCGTTATTTGAGCAGCTAGAGGGGTCAAACTTGCACTTTTTCAAAAGGCTCCATCTCCAAAACCACGGAGGCTAAAAACTTGAATTTTAGCTTCAAATGCAGCCTGAACCCTGCCCCAAAAACCAAAAATACCATTCCGGACGAAAACCTGCGAAAAGCCCCGAAAATTTCATGGCAAAGTAACCCCTCGACTGCCAAATATAAAAGTGCCTGTAACTTCGTTATTTGAGCAGCTAGAGGGGTCAAACTTGCACTTTTTCAAAAGGCTCCATCTCCAAAACCACGGAGGCTAGAGACTTGAATTTTAGCTTCAAATGCGGCCTGAACCCTGCCCCAAAAACCAAAAATACCATTCCGGACGAAAACCTGCGAAAAACCCCGAAAATTTCATGGCAAAGTGACCCCTCGACTGCCAAATATAAAAGTGCCTATAACTTCGTTATTTGAGCAGCTAGAGGGGTCAAACTTGCACTTTTTCAAAAGGCTCCATCTCCAGAACCACGGAGGCTAGAGACTTGAATGTTAGCTTTAAATGCAGCCTGAACCCTGCCCCAAAAACCAAAAATACCATTCCGGACGAAAACCTGCGAAAAACCCCGAAAATTTCATGGCAAAATGACCCCTCGACTGCCAAATATAAAAGTGCCTGTAACTTCGTTATTTGAGCAGCTAGAGGGGTCAAACTTGCACTTTTTCAAAAGGCTCCATCTCCAAAACCACGGAGGCTAGAGACTTGAATTTTAGCTTCAAATGCAGCCTGAACCCTGCCCCAAAAACCAAAAATACCATTCCGGACGAAAACCTGCGAAAAACCCCGAAAATTTCATGGCAAAGTGACCCCTCGACTGCCAAATATAAAAGTGCCTGTAACTTCGTTATTTGAGCAGCTAGAGGGGTCAAACTTGCACTTTTTCAAAAGGCTCCATCTCCAAAACCACGGAGGCTAGAGACTTGAATTTTAGCTTCAAATGCAGCCTGAACCCTGCCCCAAAAACCAAAAATACCATTCCGGACGAAAACCTGCGAAAAACCCCGAAAATTTCTTGGCAAAGTGACCCCTCGACTGCCAAATATAAAAGTGCCTATAACTTCGTTATTTGAGCAGCTAGAGGGGTCAAACTTGCACTTTTTCAAAAGGCTCCATCTCCAAAACCACGGAGGCTAGAGACTTGAATGTTAGCTTTAAATGCAGCCTGAACCCTGCCCCAAAAACCAAAAATACCATTCCGAACGAAAACCTGCGAAAAACCCCGAAAATTTCATGGCAAAGTGACCCCTCGACTGCCAAATATAAAAGTGCCTGTAACTTCGTTATTTGAGCAGCTAGAGGGGTCAAACTTGCACTTTTTCAAAAAGCTCCATCTGCAAAACCACGGAGGCTAGAGACTTGAATGTTAGCTTTAAATGCAGCCTGAACCCTGCCTCAAAAACCAAAAATACCATTCCGGACGAAAACCTGCGAAAAACCCCGAAAATTTCATGGCAAAGTGACCCCTCGACTGCCAAATATAAAAGTGCCTGTAACTTCGTTATTTGAGCAGCTAGAGGGGTCAAACTTGCACTTTTACAAAAGGCTCCATCTCCAAAACCGCGGAGGCTAGAGACTTGAATTTTAGCTTCAAATGCAGCCTGAACCCTGCCCCAAAAACCAAAAATACCATTCCGGACGAAATCCTGCGAAAAACCCCGAAAATTTCATGGCAAAGTGACCCCTCGACTGCCAAATATAAAAGTGCCTGTAACTTCGTTATTTGAGCAGCTAGAGGGGTCAAACTTGCACTTTTTCAAAAGGCTCCATCTCCAAAACCACGGAGGCTAGAGACTTGAATTTTAGCTTCAAATGCAGCCTGAACCCTGCCCCAAAAACCAAAAATACCATTCCGGACGAAAACCTGCGAAAAACCCCGAAAATTTCATGGCAAAGTGACCCCTCGACTGCCAAATATAAAAGTGCCTATAACTTCGTTATTTGAGCAGCTAGAGGGGTCAAACTTGCACTTTTTCAAAAGGCTCCATCTCCAAAACCACGGAGGCTAGAGACTTGAATGTTAGCTTTAAATGCAGCCTGAACCCTGCCCCAAAAACCAAAAATACCATTCCGGACGAAAACCTGCGAAAAACCCCGAAAATTTCATGGCAAAGTGACCCCTCGACTGCCAAATATAAAAGTGCCTGTAACTTCGTTATTTGAGCAGCTAGAGGGGTCAAACTTGCACTTTTTCAAAAGGCTCCATCTCCAAAACCACGGAGGCTAGAGACTTGAATTTTAGCTTCAAATGCAGCCTGAACCCTGCCCCAAAAACCAAAAATACCATTCCGGACGAAAACCTGCGAAAAGCCCCGAAAATTTCATGGCAAAGTGACCCCTCGACTGCCAAATATAAAAGTGCCTGTAACTTCGTTACTTGAGCAGCTAGAGGGGTCAAACTTGCACTTTTTCAAAAGGCTCCATCTCCAAAACCACGGAGGCTAGAGACTTGAATTTTAGCTTCAAATGCAGCCTGAACCCTGCCCCAAAAACCAAAAATACCATTCCGGACGAAAACCTGCGAAAAACCCCGAAAATTTCATGGCAAAGTGACCCCTCGACTGCCAAATATAAAAGTGCCTATAACTTCGTTATTTGAGCAGCTAGAGGGGTCAAACTTGCACTTTTTCAAAAGGCACCATCTCCAAAACCACGGAGGCTAGAGACTTGAATGTTAGCTTTAAATGCAGCCTGAACCCTGCCCCAAAAACCAAAAATACCATTCCGGACGAAAACCTGCGAAAAACCCCGAAAATTTCATGGCAAAGTGACCCCTCGACTGCCAAATATAAAAGTGCCTGTAACTTCGTTATTTGAGCAGCTAGAGGGGTCAAACTTGCACTTTTTCAAAAGGCTCCATCTCCAAAACCACGGAGGCTAGAGACTTGAATTTTAACTTCAAATGCAGCCTGAACCCTGCCCCAAAAAACCAAAAATACCATTCCGGACGAAAACCTGCGAAAAGCCCCGAAAATTTCATGGCAAAGTGACCCCTCGACTGCCAAATATAAAAGTGCCTGTAACTTCGTTATTTGAGCAGCTAGAGGGGTCAAACTTGCACTTTTTCAAAAGGCTCCATCTCCAAAACCACGGAGGCTAGAGACTTGAATTTTAGCTTCAAATGCAGCCTGAACCCTGCCCCAAAAACCAAAAATACCATTCCGGACGAAAACCTGCGAAAAACCCCGAAAATTTCATGGCAAAGTGACCCCTCGACTGCCAAATATAAAAGTGCCTATAACTTCGTTATTTGAGCAGCTAGAGGGGTCAAACTTGCACTTTTTCAAAAGGCTCCATCTCCAGAACCACGGAGGCTAGAGACTTGAATGTTAGCTTTAAATGCAGCCTGAACCCTGCCCCAAAAACCAAAAATACCATTCCGGACGAAAACCTGCGAAAAACCCCGAAAATTGCATGGCAAAGTGACCCCTCGACTGCCAAATATAAAAGTGCCTGTAACTTCGTTATTTGAGCAGCTAGAGGGGTCAAACTTGTACTTTTTCAAAAGGCTCCATCTCCAAAACCACGGAGGCTAGAGACTTGAATTTTAGCTTCAAATGCAGCCTGAACCCTGCCCCAAAAACCAAAATACCATTCCGGACGAAAACCTGCGAAAAACCCCGAAAATTTCATGGCAAAGTGACCCCTCGACTGCCAAATATAAAAGTGCCTGTAACTTCGTTATTTGAGCAGCTAGAGGGGTCAAACTTGCACTTTTTCAAAAGACTCCATCTAAAAAACTACGGAGGCTAGAGACTTGAATTTTAGCTTCAAATGCAGCCTGAACCCTGCCCCAAAAACCAAAAATACCATTCCGGACGAAAACCTGCGAAAAATCCCGAAAATTTCATGGCAAAGTGACCCCTCGACTGCCAAATATAAAAGTGCCTGTAACTTCGTTATTTGAGCAGCTAGAGGGGTCAAACTTGCACTTTTTCAAAAGGCTCCATCTCCAAAACCACGGAGGCTAGAGACTTGAATTTTAGCTTCAAATGCAGCCTGAACCCTGCCCCAAAAACCAAAAATACCATTCCGGACGAAAACCTGCGAAAAACCCCGAAAATTTCATGGCAAAGTGACCCCTCGACTGCCAAATATAAAAGTGCCTGTAACTTCGTTATTTGAGCAGCTAGAGGGGTCAAACTTGCACTTTTTCAAAAGGCTCCATCTCCAAAACCACGGAGGCTAGAGACTTGAATTTTAGCTTCAAATGCAGCCTGAACCCTGCCCCAAAAACCAAAAATACCATTCCGGACGAAAACCTGCGAAAAACCCCGAAAATTTCATGGCAAAGTGACCCCTCGACTGCCAAATATAAAAGTGCCTGTAACTTCGTTATTTGAGCAGCTAGAGGGGTCAAACTTGCACTTTTTCAAAAGGCTCCATCTCCAAAACCACGGAGGCTAGAGACTTGAATTTTAGCTTCAAATGCAGCCTGAACCCTGCCCCAAAAACCAAAAATACCATTCCGGACGAAAACCTGCGAAAAACCCCGAAAATTTCATGGCAAAGTGACCCCTCGACTGCCAAATATAAAAGTGCCTATAACTTCGTTATTTGAGCAGCTAGAGGGGTCAAACTTGCACTTTTTCAAAAGGCTCCATCTCCAAAACCACGGAGGCTAGAGACTTGAATGTTAGCTTTAAATGCAGCCTGAACCCTGCCCCAAAAACCAAAAATACCATTCCGAACGAAAACCTGCGAAAAACCCCGAAAATTTCATGGCAAAGTGACCCCTCGACTGCCAAATATAAAAGTGCCTATAACTTCGTTATTTGAGCAGCTAGAGGGGTCAAACTTGCACTTTTTCAAAAAGCTCCATCTGCAAAACCACGGAGGCTAGAGACTTGAATGTTAGCTTTAAATGCAGCCTGAACCCTGCCTCAAAAACCAAAAATACCATTCCGGACGAAAACCTGCGAAAAACCCCGAAAATTTCATGGCAAAGTGACCCCTCGACTGCCAAATATAAAAGTGCCTGTAACTTCGTTATTTGAGCAGCTAGAGGGGTCAAACTTGCACTTTTACAAAAGGCTCCATCTCCAAAACCGCGGAGGCTAGAGACTTGAATTTTAGCTTCAAATGCAGCCTGAACCCTGCCCCAAAAACCAAAAATACCATTCCGGACGAAATCCTGCGAAAAACCCCGAAAATTTCATGGCAAAGTGACCCCTCGACTGCCAAATATAAAAGTGCCTGTAACTTCGTTATTTGAGCAGCTAGAGGGGTCAAACTTGCACTTTTTCAAAAGGCTCCATCTCCAAAACCACGGAGGCTAGAGACTTGAATTTTAGCTTCAAATGCAGCCTGAACCCTGCCCCAAAAACCAAAAATACCATTCCGGACGAAAACCTGCGAAAAACCCCGAAAATTTCATGGCAAAGTGACCCCTCGACTGCCAAATATAAAAGTGCCTGTAACTTCGTTATTTGAGCAGCTAGAGGGGTCAAACTTGCACTTTTTCAAAAGGCTCCATCTCCAAAACCACGGAGGCTAGAGACTTGAATTTTAGCTTCAAATGCAGCCTGAACCCTGCCCCAAAAACCAAAAATACCATTCCGGACGAAAACCTGCGAAAAGCCCCGAAAATTTCATGGCAAAGTGACCCCTCGACTGCCAAATATAAAAGTGCCTGTAACTTCGTTACTTGAGCAGCTAGAGGGGTCAAACTTGCACTTTTTCAAAAGGCTCCATCTCCAGAACCACGGAGGCTAGAGACTTGAATGTTAGCTTTAAATGCAGCCTGAACCCTGCCCCAAAAACCAAAAATACCATTCCGGACGAAAACCTGCGAAAAACCCCGAAAATTTCATGGCAAAGTGACCCCTCGACTGCCAAATATAAAAGTGCCTGTAACTTCGTTATTTGAGCAGCTAGAGGGGTCAAACTTGCACTTTTTCAAAAGGCTCCATCTCCAAAACCACGGAGGCTAGAGACTTGAATTTTAGCTTCAAATGCAGCCTGAACCCTGCCCCAAAAACCAAAAATACCATTCCGGACGAAAACCTGCGAAAAACCCCGAAAATTGCATGGCAAAGTGACCCCTCGACTGCCAAATATAAAAGTGCCTGTAACTTCGTTATTTGAGCAGCTAGAGGGGTCAAACTTGTACTTTTTCAAAAGGCTCCATCTCCAAAACCACGGAGGCTAGAGACTTGAATTTTAGCTTCAAATGCAGCCTGAACCCTGCCCCAAAAACCAAAAATACCATTCCGGACGAAAACCTGCGAAAAACCCCGAAAATTTCATGGCAAAGTGACCCCTCGACTGCCAAATATAAAAGTGCCTGTAACTTCGTTATTTGAGCAGCTAGAGGGGTCAAACTTGCACTTTTTCAAAAGACTCCATCTCCAAAACTACGGAGGCTAGAGACTTGAATTTTAGCTTCAAATGCAGCCTGAACCCTGCCCCAAAAACCAAAAATACCATTCCGGACGAAAACCTGCGAAAAATCCCGAAAATTTCATGGCAAAGTGACCCCTCGACTGCCAAATATAAAAGTGCCTGTAACTTCGTTATTTGAGCAGCTAGAGGGGTCAAACTTGCACTTTTTCAAAAGGCTCCATCTCCAAAACCACGGAGGCTAGAGACTTGAATTTTAGCTTCAAATGCAGCCTGAACCCTGCCCCAAAAACCAAAAATACCATTCCGGACGAAAACCTGCGAAAAACCCCGAAAATTTCATGGCAAAGTGACCCCTCGACTGCCAAATATAAAAGTGCCTGTAACTTCGTTATTTGAGCAGCTAGAGGGTTCAAACTTGCACTTTTTCAAAAGGCTCCATCTCCAAAACCACGGAGGCTAGAGACTTGAATTTTAGCTTCAAATGCAGCCTGAACCCTGCCCCAAAAACCAAAAATACCATTCCGGACGAAAACCTGCGAAAAACCCCGAAAATTTCATGGCAAAGTGACCCCTCGACTGCCAAATATAAAAGTGCCTGTAACTTCGTTATTTGGGCAGCTAGAGGGGTCAAACTTGCACTTTTTCAAAAGGCTCCATCTCCAAAACCACGGAGGCTAGAGACTTGAATTTTAGCTTCAAATGCAGCCTTAACCCTGCCCCAAAAACCAAAAATACCATTCCGAACGAAAACCTGCGAAAAACCCCGAAAATTTCATGGCAAAGTGACCCCTCGACTGCCAAATATAAAAGTGCCTATAACTTCGTTATTTGAGCAGCTAGAGGGGTCAAACTTGCACTTTTTCAAAAGGCTCCATCTCCAAAACCACGGAGGCTAGAGACTTGAATGTTAGCTTTAAATGCAGCCTGAACCCTGCCCCAAAAACCAAAAATACCATTCCGAACGAAAACCTGCGAAAAACCCCGAAAATTTCATGGCAAAGTGACCCCTCGACTGCCAAATATAAAAGTGCCTGTAACTTCGTTACTTGAGCAGCTAGAGGGGTCAAACTTGCACTTTTTCAAAAGGCTCCATCTCCAGAACCACGGAGGCTAGAGACTTGAAAGTTAGCTTTAAATGCAGCCTGAACCCTGCCCCAAAAACCAAAAATACCATTCCGGACGAAAACCTGCGAAAAGCCCCGAAAATTTCATGGCAAAGTGACCCCTCGACTGCCAAATATAAAAGTGCCTGTAACTTCGTTATTTGAGCAGCTAGAGGGGTCAAACTTGCACTTTTTCAAAAGGCTCCATCTCCAAAACCACGGAGGCTAGAGACTTGAATTTTAGCTTCAAATGCAGCCTGAACCCTGCCCCAAAAACCAAAAATACCATTCCGGACGAAAACCTGCGAAAAACCCCGAAAATTTCATGGCAAAGTGACCCCTCGACTGCCAAATATAAAAGTGCCTGTAACTTCGTTATTTGAGCAGCTAGAGGGGTCAAACTTGCACTTTTTCAAAAGGCTCCATCTCCACAACCACGGAGGCTAGAGACTTGAATTTTAGCTTCAAATGCAGCCTGAACCCTGCCCCAAAAACCAAAAATACCATTCCGGACGAAAACCTGCGAAAAACCCCGAAAATTTCATGGCAAAGTGACCCCTCGACTGCCAAATATAAAAGTGCCTGTAACTTCGTTATTTGAGCAGCTAGAGGGGTCAAACTTGCACTTTTTCAAAAGGCTCCATCTCCAAAACCACGGAGGCTAGAGACTTGAATTTTAGCTTCAAATGCAGCCTGAACCCTGCCCCAAAAACCAAAAATACCATTCCGAACGAAAACCTGCGAAAAACCCCGAAAATTTCATGGCAAAGTGACCCCTCGACTGCCAAATATAAAAGTGCCTGTTACTTCGTTATTTGAGCAGCTTGAGGGGTCAAACTTGCCCTTTTTTAAAAGGCTCCATCTCCAAAACCACGGAGGCTAGAGACTTAAGTTTTAGCTTCAAATGCAGCCTGAACCCTGCCCCAAAAACCAAAAATACCATTCCGGACGAAAACCTGCGAAAAATCCCGAAAATTTCATGGCAGAGTGACCCCTCGACTGCCAAATATAAAAGTGCCTGTAACTTCGTTATTTGAGCAGCTAGAGGGGTCAAACTTGCACTTTTTCAAAAGGCTCCATCTCCAAAACCACGGAGGCTAGAGACTTGAATTTTAGCTTCAAATGCAGCCTGAACCCTGCCCCAAAAACCAAAAATACCATTCCGGACGAAAACCTGCGAAAAGCCCCGAAAATTTCATGGCAAAGTGACCCCTCGACTGCCAAATATAAAAGTGCCTGTAACTTCGTTACTTGAGCAGCTAGAGGGGTCAAACTTGCACTTTTTCAAAAGGCTCCATCTCCAAAACCACGGAGGCTAGAGACTTGAATTTTAGCTTCAAATGCAGCCTGAACCCTGCCCCAAAAACCAAAAATACCATTCCGGACGAAAACCTGCGAAAAACCCCGAAAATTTCATGGCAAAGTGACCCCTCGACTGCCAAATATAAAAGTGCCTATAACTTCGTTATTTGAGCAGCTAGAGGGGTCAAACTTGCACTTTTTCAAAAGGCTCCATCTCCAGAACCACGGAGGCTAGAGACTTGAAAGTTAGCTTTAAATGCAGCCTGAACCCTGCCCCAAAAACCAAAAATACCATTCCGGACGAAAACCTGCGAAAAACCCCGAAAATTTCATGGCAAAGTGACCCCTCGACTGCCAAATATAAAAGTGCCTGTAACTTCGTTATTTGAGCAGCTAGAGGGGTCAAACTTGCACTTTTTCAAAAGGCTCCATCTCCAAAACCACGGAGGCTAGAGACTTGAATTTTAGCTTCAAATGCAGCCTGAACCCTGCCCCAAAAACCAAAAATACCATTCCGGACGACAACCTGCGAAAAGCCCCGAAAATTGCATGGCAAAGTGACCCCTCGACTGCCAAATATAAAAGTGCCTGTAACTTCGTTATTTGAGCAGCTAGAGGGGTCAAACTTGTACTTTTTCAAAAGGCTCCATCTCCAAAACCACGGAGGCTAGAGACTTGAATTTTAGCTTCAAATGCAGCCTGAACCCTGCCCCAAAAACCAAAAATACCATTCCGGACGTAAACCTGCGAAAAACCCCGAAAATTTCATGGCAAAGTGACCCCTCGACTGCCAAATATAAAAGTGCCTGTAACTTCGTTATTTGAGCAGCTAGAGGGGTCAAACTTGCACTTTTTCAAAAGACTCCATCTCCAAAACTACGGAGGCTAGAGACTTGAATTTTAGCTTCAAATGCAGCCTGAACCCTGCCCCAAAAACCAAAAATACCATTCCGGACGAAAACCTGCGAAAAATCCCGAAAATTTCATGGCAAAGTGACCCCTCGACTGCCAAATATAAAAGTGCCTGTAACTTCGTTATTTGAGCAGCTAGAGGGGTCAAACTTGCACTTTTTCAAAAGGCTCCATCTCCAAAACCACGGAGGCTAGAGACTTGAATTTTAGCTTCAAATGCAGCCTGAACCCTGCCCCAAAAACCAAAAATACCATTCCGGACGAAAACCTGCGAAAAACCCCGAAAATTTCATGGCAAAGTGACCCCTCGACTGCCAAATATAAAAGTGCCTGTAACTTCGTTATTTGAGCAGCTAGAGGGGTCAAACTTGCACTTTTTCAAAAGGCTCCATCTCCAAAACCACGGAGGCTAGAGACTTGAATGTTAGCTTTAAATGCAGCCTGAACCCTGCCCCAAAAACCAAAAATACCATTCCGGACGAAAACCTGCGAAAAACCCCGAAAATTTCATGGCAAAGTGACCCCTCGACTGCTAAATATAAAAGTGCCTGTAACTTCGTTATTTGTGCAGCTAGAGGGGTCAAACTTGCACTTTTTCAAAAGGCTCCATCTCCAAAACCACGGAGGCTAGAGACTTGAATTTTAGCTTCAAATGCAGCCTGAACCCTGCCCCAAAAACCAAAAATACCATTCCGGACGAAAACCTGCGAAAAGCCCCGAAAATTTCATGGCAAAGTGACCCCTCGACTGCCAAATATAAAAGTGCCTGTAACTTCGTTACTTGAGCAGCTAGCGGGGTCAAACTTGCACTTTTTCAAAAAGCTCCATCTCCAAAACCACGGAGGCTAGAGACTTGAATTTTAGCTACAATTGCAGCCTGAACCCTGCCCCAAAAACCAAAAATACCATTCCGGACGAAAACCTGCGAAAAACCCCGAAAATTTCATGGCAAAGTGACCCCTCGACTGCCAAATATAAAAGTGCCTGTAACTTCGTTATTTGAGCAGCTAGAGGGGTCAAACTTGCACTTTTTCAAAAGGCTCCATCTCCAAAACCACGGAGGCTAGAGACTTGAATGTTAGCTTTAAATGCAGCCTGAACCCTGCCCCAAAAACCAAAAATACCATTCCGGACGAAAACCTGCGAAAAATCCTGAAAATTTCAAGGCAAAGTGACCCCTCGACTGCCTAAAATAAAAGTGCCTGTTACTTCGTTATTTGAGCAGCTAGAGGGGTCAAACTTGCCCTTTTTTAAAAGGCTCCATCTCCAAAACCACGGAGGCTAGAGACTTAAGTTTTAGCTTCAAATGCAGCCTGAACCCTGCCCCAAAAACCAAAAATACCATTCCGGACGAAAACCTGCGAAAAATCCCGAAAATTTCATGGCAGAGTGACCCCTCGACTGCCAAATATAAAAGTGCCTGTAACTTCGTTATTTGAGTAGCTAGAGGGGTCAAACTTGCCCTTTTTTAAAAGGCTCCATCTCCAAAACCACGGAGGCTAGAGACTTAAGTTTTAGCTTCAAATGCAGCCTGAACCCTGCCCCAAAAACCAAAAATACCATTCCGGACGAAAACCTGCGAAAAACCCCAAAAATTTCATGCCAAATATAAAAGTGCCTGTAACTCGTTATTTGAGCAGCTAGAGGGGTCAATCTTGCACTTTTTCAAAAGGCTCCATCTGCAAAACCACGGAGGCTAGAGACTTGAATTTTAGCTTTAAATGCAGCCTGAACCCTGCCTCAAAAACCAAAAATACCATTCCGGACGAAAACCTGCGAAAAACCCCGAAAATTTCATGGCAAAGTGACCCCTCGACTGCCAAATATAAAAGTGCCTGTAACTTCGTTATTTGAGCAGCTAGAGGGGTCAAACTTGCACTTTTACAAAAGGCTCCATCTCCAAAACCACGGAGGCTAGAGACTTGAATTTTAGCTTCAAATGCAGCCTGAACCCTGCCCCAAAAACCAAAAATACCATTCTGGACGAAAACCTGCGAAAAACCCCGAAAATTTCATGGCAAAGTGACCCCTCGACTGCCAAATATAAAAGTGCCTGTAACTTCGTTATTTGAGCAGCTAGAGGGGTCAAACTTGCACTTTTTCAAAAGGCTCCATCTCCAAAACCACGGAGGCTAGAGACTTGAATTTTAGCTTCAAATGCAGCCTGAACCCTGCCCCAAAAACCAAAAATACCATTCCGGACGAAAACCTGCGAAAAACCCCGAAAATTTCATGGCAAAGTGACCCCTCGACTGCCAAATATAAAAGTGCCTATAACTTCGTTATTTGAGCAGCTAGAGGGGTCAAACTTGCACTTTTTCAAAAGGCTCCATCTCCAAAACCACGGAGGCTAGAGACTTGAATTTTAGCTTCAAATGCAGCCTGAACCCTGCCCCAAAAACCAAAAATACCATTCCGGACGAAAACCTGCGAAAAACCCCGAAAATTTCATGGCAAAGTGACCCCTCGACTGCCAAATATAAAAGTGCCTGTAACTTCGTTATTTGAGCAGCTAGAGGGGTCAAACTTGCACTTTTTCAAAAGGCTCCATCTCCAAAACCACGGAGGCTAGAGACTTGAATGTTAGCTTTAAATGCAGCCTGAACCCTGCCCCAAAAAACCAAAAATACCATTCCGGACGAAAACCTGCGAAAAACCCCGAAAATTTCATGGCAAAGTGACCCCTCGACTGCCAAATATAAAAGTGCCTGTAACTTCGTTATTTGAGCAGCTAGAGGGGTCAAACTTGCACTTTTTCAAAAGGCTCCATCTCCAAAACCACGGAGGCTAGAGACTTGAATTTTAGCTTCAAATGCAGCCTGAACCCTGCCCCAAAAACCAAAAATACCATTCCGGACGAAAACCTGCGAAAAGCCCCGAAAATTTCATGGCAAAGTGACCCCTCGACTGCCAAATATAAAAGTGCCTGTAACTTCGTTACTTGAGCAGCTAGAGGGGTCAAACTTGCACTTTTTCAAAAAGCTCCATCTCCAAAACCACGGAGGCTAGAGACTTGAATTTTAGCTTCAAATGCAGCCTGAACCCTGCCCCAAAAACCAAAAATACCATTCCGGACGAGAACCTGCGAAAATCCCCGAAAATTTCATGGCAAAGTGACCCCTCGACTGCCAAATATAAAAGTGCCTGTAACTTCGTTATTTGAGCAGCTAGAGGGGTCAAACTTGCACTTTTTCAAAAGGCTCCATCTCCAAAACCACGGAGGCTAGAGACTTGAATGTTAGCTTTAAATGCAGCCTGAACCCTGCCCCAAAAACCAAAAATACCATTCCGGACGAAAACCTGCGAAAAACCCCGAAAATTTCATGGCAAAGTGACCCCTCGACTGCCAAATATAAAAGTGCCTGTAACTTCGTTATTTGAGCAGCTAGAGGGGTCAAACTTGCACTTTTTCAAAAGGCTCCATCTCCAAAACTACGGAGGCTAGAGACTTGAATTTTAGCTTCAAATGCAGCCTGAACCCTGCCCCAAAAACCAAAAATACCATTCCGGACGAAAACCTGCGAAAAACCCCGAAAATTTCATGGCAAAGTGACCCCTCGACTGCCAAATATAAAAGTGCCTATAACTTCGTTATTTGAGCAGCTAGAGGGGTCAAACTTGCACTTTTTCAAAAGGCTCCATCTCCAAAACCACGGAGGCTAGAGACTTGAATGTTAGCTTTAAATGCAGCCTGAACCCTGCCCCAAAAACCAAAAATACCATTCCGGACGAAAACCTGCGAAAAACCCCGAAAATTTCATGGCAAAGTGACCCCTCGACTGCCAAATATAAAAGTGCCTGTAACTTCGTTATTTGAGCAGCTAGAGGGGTCAAACTTGCCCTTTTTTAAAAGGCTCCATCTCCAAAACCACGAAGGCTAGAGACTTGAATTTTAGCTTCAAATGCAGCCTGAACCCTGCCCCAAAAACCAAAAATACCATTCCGGACGAAAACCTGCGAAAAATCCCGAAAATGTCATGGCAAAGTGACCCCTCGACTGCCAAATATAAAAGTGCCTGTAACTTCGTTATTTGAGCAGCTAGAGGGGTCAAACTTGCACTTTTTCAAAAGGCTCCATCTCCAAAACCACGGAGGCTAGAGACTTGAATGTTAGCTTTAAATGCAGCCTGAACCCTGCCCCAAAAACCAAAAATACTATTCCGGACGAAAACCTGCGAAAAATCCCGAAAATTTCATGGCAAAGTGACCCCTCGACTGCCAAATATAAAAGTGCCTGTAACTTCGTTATTTGAGCAGCTAGAGGGGTTAAACTTGCCCATTTTTAAAAGGCTCCATCTCCAAAACCACAGAGGCTAGAGACTTAAATTTTAGCTTCAAATGCAGCCTGAACCCTGCCCCAAAAACTAAAAATACCATTCCGGACGAAAACCTGCGAAAAACCCCGAAAAATTCATGGCAAAGTGACCCCTCGACTGCCAAATATAAAAGTGCCTGTAACTTCGTTATTTGAGCAGCTAGAGGGGTCAAACTTGCACTTTTTCAAAAGGCTCCATCTCCAAAACCACGAGACTTGAATTTTAGCTTCAAATGCAGCCTGAACCCTGCCGCAAAAACCAAAAATACCATTCCGGAGGAAAACCTGCGAAAAACCCCGAAAATTTCATGGCAAAGTGACCCCTGGACTGCCAAATATAAAAGTGCCTGTAACTTCGTAACTTTTTCAAAAGGCTCCATCTCCAAAACCACGGAGGCTAGAGACTTGAATTTTAGCTTCAAATGCAGCCTGAACCCTGCCTCAAAAACCAAAAACACCATTCCGGATGAAAACCTGCGAAAAACCCCGAAAATTTCATGGCAAAGTGACCCCTCGACTGCCAAATATAAAAGTGCCTGTAACTTCGTTATTTGAGCAGCTAGAGGGGTCAAACTTGCACTTTTTCAAAAGGCTCCATCTCCAAAACCACGGAGGCTGGAGACTTAAATTTTAGCTTCAAATGCAGCCTGAACCCTGCCCCAAAAACCAGAAACACCATTCCGGACGAAAACCTGCGAAAAACCCCGAAAATTTCATGGCAAAGTGACCCCTCGACTGCCAAATATAAAAGTGCCTGTAACTTCGTTATTTGAGCAGCTAGAGGGGTCAAACTTGCACTTTTTCAAAAGACTTCATCTCCAAAACTACGGAGGCTAGAGACTTGAATTTTTGCTTCAAATGCAGCCTGAACCCTGCCCCAAAAACCAAAAATACCATTCCGGACGACAACCTGCGAAAAACCCCGAAAATTTCATGGCAAAGTGACCCCTCGACTGCCAAATATAAAAGTGCCTGTAACTTCGTTATTTGAGCAGCTAGAGGGGTCAAACTTGCACTTTTTCAAAAGGCTCCATCTCCAAAACAACGGAGACTAGAGACTTAAATTTTAGCTTCAAATGCAGCCTGAACCCTGCCCCAAAAACCAAAAACACCATTCCGGACGAAAACCTGCAAAAAACCCCGAAAATTTCATGGCAAAGTGACCCCTCGACTGCCAAATATAAAAGTGCCTGTAACTTCGTTATTTGAGCAGCTAGAGGGGTCAAACTTGCCCTCTTTTAAAAGGCTCCATCTCCAAAACTACGGAGGCTAGAGACTTGAATTTTAGCTTCAAATGCAGCCTGAACCCTGCCCCAAAAACCAAAAACACCATTCCGGACGAAAACCTGCGAAAAACCCCGAAAATTTCATGGCAAAGTGACCCCTCGACTGCCAAATATAAAAGTGCCTGTAACTTCGTTATTTGAGCAGCTAGAGGGGTCAAACTTGCACTTTTTCAAAAGACTCCATCTCCAAAACTACGGAGGCTAGAGACTTGAATTTTAGCTTCAAATGCAGCCTGAACCCTGCCCCAAAAACCAGAAACACCATTCCGGACGAAAACCTGCGAAAAACCCCGGAAATTTCATGGCAAAGTGACCCCTCGACTGCCAAATATAAAAGTGCCTGTAACTTCGTTATTTGAGCAGCTAGAGGGGTCAAACTTGCACTTTTTCAAAAGACTCCATCTCCAAAACCACGGAGGCTAGAGACTTAAATTTTAGCTTCAAATGCAGCCTGAACCCTGCCCCAAAAACCAAAAACACCATTCCGGACGAAAACCTGCGAAAAACCCCGAAAATTTCATGGCAAAGTGACCCCTCGACTGCCAAATATAAAAGTGCCTGTAACTTCGTTATTTGAGCAGCTAGAGGGGTCAAACTTGCACTTTTTCAAAAGGCTCCATCTCCAAAACCACGGAGGCTAGAGACTTAAATTTTAGCTTCAAATGCAGCCTGAACCCTGCCCCAAAAACCAAAAACACCATTCCGGACGAAAACCTGCGAAAAACCCCGAAAATTTCATGGCAAAGTGACCCCTCGACTGCCAAATATAAAGTGCCTGTAACGTCGTTATTTGAGCAGCTAGAGGGGTCAAACTTGCACTTTTTCAAAAGACTCCATCTCCAAAACTACGGAGGCTAGAGACTTGAATTTTAGCTTCAAATGCAGCCTGAACCCTGCCCCAAAAACCAAAAACACCATTCCGGACGAAAACCTGCGAAAAACCCCGAAAATTTCATGGCAAAGTGACCCCTCGACTGCCAAATATAAAAGTGCCGGTAACTTCGTTATTTGAGCAGCTAGAGGGGTCAAACTTGCACTTTTTCAAAAGGCTCCATCTCCAAAACCACGGAGGCTACAGACTTAAATTTTAGCTTCAAATGCAGCCTAAACCCTGCCCCAAAAACCAAAAACACCATTCCGGACGAAAACCTGCAAAAAACCCCGAAAATTTCATGGCAAAGTGACCCCTCGACTGCCAAATATAAAAGTGCCTGTAACTTCGTTATTTGAGCAGCTAGAGGGGTCAAACTTGCACTTTTTCAAAAGACTCCATCTCCAAAACCACGGAGGCTAGAGACTTGAATTTTAGCTTCAAATGCAGCCTGAACCCTGCTCCAAAAACCAAAAACACCATTCCGGACGAAAACCTGCGAAAAACCCCGAAAATTTCATGGCAAAGTGACCCCTCGACTGCCAAATATAAAAGTGCCTGTAACTTCGTTATTTGAGCAGCTAGAGGGGTCAAACTTGCACTTTTTCAAAAGACTCCATCTCCAAAACTACGGAGGCTAGAGACTTGAATTTTAGCTTCAAATGCAGCCTAAACCCTGCCCCAAAAACCAAAAACACCATTCCGGACGAAAACCTGCAAAAAACCCCGAAAATTTCATGGCAAAGTGACCCCTCGACTGCCAAATATAAAAGTGCCTGTAACTTCGTTATTTGAGCAGCTAGAGGGGTCAAACTTGCACTTTTTCAAAAGGCTCCATCTCCAAAACCACGGAGGCTAGAGACTTAAATTTTAGCTTCAAATGCAGCCTGAACCCTGCCCCAAAAACCAAAAACACCATTCCGGACGAAAACCTGCGAAAAACCCCAAAAATTTCATGGCAAAGTGACCCCTCGACTGCCAAATATAAAAGTGCCTGTAACTTCGTTATTTGAGCAGCTAGAGGGGTCAAACTTGCACTTTTTCAAAAGACTCCATCTCCAAAACTACGGAGGCTAGAGACTTGAATTTTAGCTTCAAATGCAGCCTGAACCCTGCCCCAAAAACCAAAAACACCATTCCGGACGAAAACCTGCAAAAAACCCCGAAAATTTCATGGCAAAGTGACCCCTCGACTGCCAAATATAAAAGTGCCTGTAACTTCGTTATTTGAGCAGCTAGAGGGGTCAAACTTGCACTTTTTCAAAAGGCTCCATCTCCAAAACCACGGAGGCTAGAGACTTAAATTTTAGCTTCAAATGCAGCCTGAACCCTGCCCCAAAAACCAAAAACACCATTCCGGACGAAAACCTGCGAAAAACCCCAAAAATTTCATGGCAAAGTGACCCCTCGACTGCCAAATATAAAAGTGCCTGTAACTTCGTTATTTGAGCAGCTAGAGGGGTCAAACTTGCACTTTTTCAAAAGACTCCATCTCCAAAACTACGGAGGCTAGAGACTTGAATTTTAGCTTCAAATGCAGCCTGAACCCTGCCCCAAAAACCAAAAACACCATTCCGGACGAAAACCTGCGAAAAACCCCGAAAATTTCATGGCAAAGTGACCCCTCGACTGCCAAATATAAAAGTGCCTGTAACTTCGTTATTTGAGCAGCTAGAGGGGTCAAACTTGCACTTTCTCAAAAGGCTCCATCTCCAAAACCACGGAGGCTAGAGACTTAAATTTTAGCTTCAAATGCAGCCTGAACCCTGCCCCAAAAACCAAAAACACCATTCCGGACGAAAACCTGCGAAAAACCCCGAAAATTTCATGGCAAAGTGACCCCTCGACTGCCAAATATAAAAGTGCCTGTAACTTCGTTATTTGAGCAGCTAGAGGGGTCAAACTTGCCCTCTTTTAAAAGGCTCCATCTCCAAAACCACGGAGGCTAGAGACTTAAATTTTAGCTTCAAATGCAGCCTGAACCCTGCCCCAAAAACCAAAAACACCATTCCGGACGAAAACCTGCAAAAAACCCCGAAAATTTCATGGCAAAGTGACCCCTCGACTGCCAAATATAAAAGTGCCTGTAACTTCGTTATTTGAGCAGCTAGAGGGGTCAACCTTGCACTTTCTCAAAAGGCTCCATCTCCAAAACCACGGAGGCTAGAGACTTAAATTTTAGCTTTAAATGCAGCCTGAACCCTGCCCCAAAAACCAAAAACACCATTCCGGACGAAAACCTGCGAAAAACCCCGAAAATTTCATGGCAAAGTGACCCCTCGACTGCCAAATATAAAAGTGCCGGTAACTTCGTTATTTGAGCAGCTAGAGGGGTCAAACTTGCACTTTTTCAAAAGACTCCATCTCCAAAACTACGGAGGCTAGAGACTTGAATTTTAGCTTCAAATGCAGCCTAAACCCTGCCCCAAAAACCAAAAACACCATTCCGGACGAAAACCTGCAAAAAACCCCGAAAATTTCATGGCAAAGTGACCCCTCGACTGCCAAATATAAAAGTGCCTGTAACTTCGTTATTTGAGCAGCTAGAGGGGTCAAACTTGCACTTTTTCAAAAGGCTCCATCTCCAAAACCACGGAGGCCAGAGACTTAAATTTTAGCTTCAAATGCAGCCTGAACCCTGCCCCAAAAACCAAAAACACCATTTCGGACGAAAACCTGCGAAAAACCCCGAAAATTTCATGGCAAAGTGACCCCTCGACTGCCAAATATAAAAGTGCCTGTAACCTCGTTATTTGAGCAGCTAGAGGGGTCAAACTTGCACTTTTTCAAAAGACTCCATCTCCAAAACCACGGAGGCTAGAGACTTAAATTTTAGCTTCAAATGCAGCCTGAACCCTGCCCCAAAAACCAAAAACACCATTCCGGACGAAAACCTGCGAAAAACCCCGAAAATTTCATGGCAAAGTGACCCCTCGACTGCCAAATATAAAAGTGCCTGTAACTTCGTTATTTGAGCAGCTAGAGGGGTCAAACTTGCACTTTTTCAAAAGACTCCATCTCCAAAACCACGGAGGCTAGAGACTTAAATTTTAGCTTCAAATGCAGCCTGAACCCTGCCCCAAAAACCAAAAACACCATTCCCGACGAAAACTTGCGAAAAACAACGAAAATTTCATGGCAAAGTGACCCCTCGACTGCCAAATATAAAAGTGCCTGTAAATTCGTTATTTGAGCAGCTAGAGGGGTCAAACTTGCTCTCTTTTAAAAGGCTCCATCTCCAAAACCACGGAGGCTAGAGACTTAAATTTTAGCTTCAAATGCAGCCTGAACCCTGCCCCAAAAACCAAAAACACCATTCCGGACGAAAACCTGCGAAAAACCCCGAAAATTTCATGGCAAAGTGACCCCTCGACTGCCAAATATAAAAGTGCCTGTAACTTCGTTATTTGAGCAGCTAGAGGGGTCAAACTTGCACTTTTTCAAAAGACTCCATCTCCAAAACCACGGAGGCTAGAGACTTAAATTTTAGCTTCAAATGCAGCCTGAACCCTGCCCCAAAAACCAAAAACACCATTCCGGACGAAAACCTGCGAAAAACCCCGAAAATTTCATGGCAAAGTGACCCCTCGACTGCCAAATATAAAAGTGCCTGTAACTTCGTTATTTGAGCAGCTAGAGGGGTCAAACTTGCACTTTTTCAAAAGGCTCCATCTCCAAAACCACGGAGGCTAGAAACTTAAATTTTAGCTTCAAATGCAGCCTGAACCCTGTTCCAAAAACCAAAAACACCATTCCGGACGAAAACCTGCGAAAAACCCCGAAAATTTCATGGCAAAGTGACCCCTCGACTGCCAAATATAAAAGTGCCTGTAACTTCGTTATTTGAGCAGCTAGAGGGGGTCAAACTTGCACTTTTTCAAAAGGCTCCATCTCCAAAACCACGGAGGCTAAAAACTTGAA
The DNA here is from genome assembly GCA_964017055.1 of Chloromyia formosa. Classification (NCBI taxonomy): domain Eukaryota; kingdom Metazoa; phylum Arthropoda; class Insecta; order Diptera; family Stratiomyidae; genus Chloromyia; species Chloromyia formosa. The sequence goes on along the minus strand of OZ024813.1, from coordinate 155,521,153 downwards.
TTTTAGCTTCAAATGCAGCCTGAACCCTGCCCCAAAAACCAAAAATACCATTCCGAGGAAAACCTGCGAAAAAAACCCGAAAATTTTCATGGCAAAGTGACCCCTCGACTGCCAAATATAAAAGTGCCTGTAACTTCGTTATTTGAGCAGCTAGAGGGGTCAAACTTGCACTTTTTCAAAAGACTCCATCTCCAAAACTACGGAGGCTAGAGACTTGAATTTTAGCTTCAAATGCAGCCTGAACCCTGCCCAAAAAACCAAAAATACCATTCCGTACGAAAACCTGCGAAAAACCCCGAAAATTTCATGGCAAAGTGACCCCTCGACTGCCAAATATAAAAGTGCCTGTAACTTCGTTATTTGAGCAGCTAGAGGGGTCAAACTTGCACTTTTTCAAAAGACTCCATCTCCAAAACTACGGAGGCTAGAGACTTGAATTTTAGCTTCAAATGCAGCCTGAACCCTGCCCCCCCAAAAACCAAAAACACCATTCCGGACGAAAACCTGCGAAAAACCCCGAAAATTTCATTGCAAAGTGACCCCTCGACTGCCAAATATAAAAGTGCCTGTAACTTCGTTATTTGAGCAGCTAGAGGGGTCAAACTTGCCCTCTTTTAAAAGGCTCCATCTCCAAAACCACGGAGGCTAGAGACTTAAATTTTAGCTTCAAATGCAGCCTGAACCTGCCCCAAAAACCAAAA